>CM075869.1:18222847-18822847 GCA_038021265.1 Cyprinella venusta | reverse complement strand
CGCTTTTTCCTGGCAGACGGCGTGTCGAGGCTGTTGAGGGTCGCTCTGTTTTTTAAGAATCCAAAAATGCCTGGATATCATTTTCCCCTCATCATTGAACTCTCTTTTCTCCTCTTGTAAATCTTTCTCCGGTGTAGCTGGATATCGATTACTGCCAGCCCAACCCATGCCAGAACGGGGCGCAGTGTTTCAACCTGGCCTCGGACTACTTCTGCAAATGCCCCGATGACTACGAGGGTAAAAACTGCTCTCACCTGAAGGACCATTGTCGAACCACATCATGCCAAGGTGAGAAATCTCAGTCTCCGGGACGGATCTCGTCTCAGTATCTCTTTGTAAAGCGCCTCTAAGACCCATAGTAAGCTGATCTGCTAGTTGCATGCCATTGTTCAGCTGCTGAGTAAAACGAGATTACAGGCCCGTGGACTCTCCCACCACCTTCAGGGGGAAAGATGAGAAAAAAGAACTCATATTTTGTTACATGAGGCTTTTTCAGCCCACAGTGAGCTATTTGACAGTAACCTCTCTGGACACACAGCTCGCATACACACAGTCTCTCAAACACTTTCCCCATTCCAAAATCCTCCTGAACATTTGCCAGCTTCTTAACAGCTCTGTGTGTGTTCTCCGTGGTTATGACTTGGTGGGATTCTCTGCCTTGGATGTTTTAAACTGTGTGTGTGTTTGAGGAGAGGCAAACCCCACCGCTAGATAAGCCCATCAAGTTTCTTTGTGAGCAGAGTCAGGGCTTATGTGCATTAAATGGCCTCCTCGCACATTCTTTCTGCAAAAGCAGATGTAAAAACTGGATTTGCTTTCTAAAGTGAACCAAAAAAAAAATCGGAATACATTGCCTGGATTGCTGTTAAGTGGAAGAACGGGTAGTGCTTTTGTAGATTTTATGTCACTTGCTGTCGAAAGAACCTAGAGATTTAACAGCTGTATTTCGTTCTTTCATTGAAACCCTGACAGTGATTGACAGCTGCACTGTTGCCGTGGCATCCAACAGTACACCGGACGGGGTGAGATACATCTCCTCCAACGTCTGTGGGCCTCACGGGCGCTGCAGAAGCCAGGCCGGGGGCCAGTTTACGTGCGAGTGTCAGGAGGGTTTCAGAGGGACCTACTGTCATGAAAGTAAGACTGAACATACAGTATTATTGGATTATATGGATGCATCGATATTGCACTTCTTTCCAATAAGTCCGTAATTATTTTAACCGATAACTGATAAATGCGTAACTCTAGACTCTAAATAAAGAATGCTACAAGTGAATTTAGGCATCACAACATTATAATATACGGTTTGGAGATTTGCTAAAGATTTATTCACATGATCTTAGATGATCCTAAATTGTATGGTGTCTTTGGTCATTTTTCAGATATAAACGACTGTGAAAGTAACCCTTGTCGCAACGGTGGGACTTGCATCGATAAGGTGAACGTTTATCAGTGCATTTGTGCTGACGGTTGGGAAGGAGTTCACTGCGAAATCAGTATGTTCACTTGAATAGATTTTTCTCTACTTGTACTAAATGTTTGAGCTCCTTTGAGTTCATCTTCTCATTCTTTTCTCCCCGTTTTTTCAGACATTGATGACTGCAGCTTGAACCCCTGCCTGAACAAGGGAGCATGTCAAGACCTGGTGAACGATTTCTACTGCGAATGTAGAAATGGCTGGAAGGGAAAAACCTGCCACTCCCGTACGAAAGACTATTTTTATGACCCACCCAGTTTGTTAAGTTTTTGTTTGCGTGCTTGCGAGTACACATGGAGTTTTGAACTACTATCTGATCAACTGTAATTTCAGGTGATAGCCAATGTGACGAAGCCACATGCAACAATGGAGGTACATGCCATGATGAAGGGGACATCTTCAAATGCAGGTGCCCACCTGGCTGGGATGGTGCCACATGTAACATTGGTCAGTTTAAGTGATGCTCATTCACTTTCTTTCTCTCTCTTAGAATGTGATAGTCTTTATATTTCTGCAAAATAAATACTGGTGCAATGATGGATCCATACTACTAATCTTTACAAAGCAGCTTAAAGTAAGAATTGTAATGATTATGTAAATTATAAAATAACATAAAATATAATTTAAATATATAATTAAAATATATATAATTCTATCTTTTTAAACTTTTTTCTTCACTTTTTTCTCAGATTTTTTTCTTCATTGCCCTCTCAGATTGAAAACTATGGAAGCTTGTTTCTGCCACTGTATAAAAAAAAAAGAAAAAATAATTGCGATTTTTATCACGCAATTGCGTGTTATAAAGTCAGAATTGCGAGATATAAAGTCAGAATTGCGTGATATAAATTAAGAATTGCGTGATATAAAGTCAGAAGTGCGTGATATAAAGTCAGAATTGCATGATAAAAAATTCAGAATTGTGTGATATATATTCGCAATTCTGAGAAAAAGACAGAAGTGCGACTTTTTATCTCACAATTCTGACTTTTTTTCTCACAATTGCGAGTTTACATCGGAGTTTACGCAATTCTGACTTTATAGCACATAATTGCGAGTTTATATGTCAAAATTCTGAGATCTTTTCTCAGAATTGTGATATAAACTCGCAATTATGAGAAAAATATGTCAGAGTTGTGAGATAAAAAGTCGCACTTCTGTCTTTTTTCTCAGAATTGCGAATATATATCACGACTAAGCTTTTTCCCCCTCAGAATAGTTTAAATCTCATAATTCTGACTTTATATCACGCAATTCTGACTTTAAATCTCGCAATTGCAACTTTATATCATGCAATTCTGACTTTATATTTTGCAATTCTGACTTTATATCATGCATTTCTGACTTCATATCATGCAATTCTGACTTTATATCACGCAATTCTGACTTTATAACACACAATTGTGACTTTATATCACGCAATTGCAATTTTATATCTCGCAATTGTGAGAAAAAAAGTCCAAATTGTGAGTTAAAAAGTCGCAATTACCTTTTTTTCATTCTATGGCGGAAACAAGCTTCCATAGAAAACCCCCTGAATATTCAGGAATAATGTTATTGTTTAAAATCCAACCAAGATAAAGTTAAGCAGCAAAATATGAGGAAAAAACTTTATCTGATCATTCTAGCTGACATATGAACCCTCATTCTATTTCTATCAATGTGTTGGCAGTAAATTGCTTCACATAGCCCAGTCTGTTAAAAAAAAAAATTTGGATGAACATTTTTTTTTTTTTTTTGCACAAATTTACTCGATGCAGAAAATATCATATCTGGCGTACGGTCGGCTCCAATTCTTTGATGGGAAATTCAGTTGGAACGAGCCTTGGGAAATGTTATACTTGGTAATACTTCAAGATGTAGCGGGTCTGTTTTAAGTGTGGCAGTCTTGTTGTGGTTGCAGTCGTGTTGATCTGTTCAGTTCAAAGGGTTCTGACCTCTCTTGTGGTTCCTCTGCAGCCAACAACAGCAGCTGTCTGCCCAACCCATGTGAGAACGGAGGCACCTGTGTGGTCAACGGCGACTCCTTCAACTGCGTCTGCAAGGAGGGCTGGGAAGGATCCACCTGCACCGAGAGTGAGTAGCGCGTTAACTTACTAGATAGATTTAAAGTGGTAGAGGGAGTCATTTTACTCGTAAAAGTGCATTTTTCAACCCTCATTTGGTCTGCAAATAAAGCAAGGATCCATTTTCCTGGCTTTGTCTTGCTCGCTCTTTTCCATTCTCTTTCTCTAAACCCACCTCACCCTGGGTGGACATTGTCAACTGCTGCCAGCTATGAAGGAAAAAATTTAAATGAGGGAAAGTGGAGACAGATGTCCCCCCCCTTCCTCAAACCCACCACCTTCTCTCTCTCTCTTTTTCCCCCCTTGATGTGCCTTTCTCATGTATTGTTGTACACCTCTCGCTCTGTGAGAACAGAGAAATCTGGAGTCCTAAAAAATGAAGAGAGAAGAAAAGCTGGAGACAGCGAGTCAGTTAGTAACCGAGCAATCAGCGAGTCTGCCAAGCTGGACGCCCACGCGAGCACGCAGACGCACGCGCACACCGACACAAGCTCTGACATGTTCACTGTTGTGTTCGTTCTTATGTGCTCACATGGGTGTGAAGTGAAACAAACTCTCTCTCTCTCTTTTTCAGATACCAACGACTGCAACCCACACCCATGGTAAGTCCTGGCAAAACATTTACACACAGCCTGCCGCTGTAAACAGGCCCGTACAGCTGTGCCGCACTTTCTCACACTCTCTCTGTGCTGGGAAACAGGCACTCCCATAGCTTCTGTCATTCCAAGGGTGCGTTAAGCTGGCGGCCTATTGTGCTTTTGACATTTTGTCTGAGCAAGATTCTGAGCTGTCAGGAATCACAATAACAAATCCCATCAAAACACAATTTCTGTCATTTGGAATCAGGGTCAAAAATGTATTTTTGGTTGAACCCCTCCAAATTCACAGTTTGCATGTCAACTTTAGTCGACCAAACTCAAACCGTGGACCGACACGTCAATATGCCAGCTTTTACTCCCATTTGGCGCTTGACGAGTGCTAATTTTGAACCCTGTTTATAGTGCTGTAATGGTGGCTGAATTGAACTGTGCCTGACCCTCAGTCTTTCTCTCTCCACAGCTACAACACCGGGACGTGTGTGGACGGTGAAAACTGGTACCGTTGCGAGTGTGCTCCGGGTTTCGCCGGGCCAGACTGTCGCATAAGTGAGTGTTAGATGATGACGCCTGATCCTCTTGGCTGTCACCCCTGTTAATGTGCAACACATCTCTTCAAAAACAAACAGAGCTGGAGCGAAATGCAGTCTAGCCACCCAATTAGCTGGCCCTCTGGGCAGAATGCCAATGACACAGCGAGCACCGTCCTTGCATTCTGCAGCGCTGATGTTCACGGTCCCCCGGGAAAAACTTACTCCGAGTGACCGAAAGCCAATCAGCCTGCTTATCCAGGACTGATTACAGAGCTCGTTTTCCTTCTGGGAAAAGCTTTCATCTGCCTGCACAAGACATACCTTAGGCTTTACTGTTGGATGCATCCAAACTTGCAAATGAGCTCATGACTTTACTGTCAGCTTCGCTCAAGATGATATGGTCCATCAGGATAGGGTGTTTAGTCATACTTAATGAACTTGTCTTCAATTCTCACTTAATGATGTATATTTATCTCATATGCAAGACTGCAAGACAAGTGAATTTTCTCTTGCTTTAGGCAAAAAACTAATTTTGATTCAAGATATTCTTAGAAAACAAGCCTTTAAGATCGCTAGCAGACTTGCTTATTATATGGTAACTAGGGCTGGGTAATAAATATCGATTTCTCGATACTAATCGATTCTCATTTTTACGAACCGATATCGATTCTTAAATCTCAAGAATCGATTAGTCATCATTTGAATGAATGGAACATTGTATCGTGGCTGCGCGCATCCAAAAAAAAAAAAATCGCAATAATCTTTGTCCTTTGTTACTATTGATATGAAACAAAGTCTCAAATTTCAAATTACGTCCATTTTCTTTAGAAATTCAAAAACATAAATAACACAACCCACATAAACTCGTTAGTCAGCTAGAAAAAATAACTCTTGAGAGGAGCATTTTGCTAAATATATACAGCATATTACATATGCATTATAATCTTAAATGTTCTTCAATATTTAATGCATATTTGAATAAATCTGGCAAGTTTTTATGACAGCCACCATTTAAATGTTTATATTTCATATAATCTTCTTACTATAAAAATAAATAAAAGTGTAATTTAAGTGTTTGTATAGCTACAAAACAGTTTATTATTACCTTCATATTAGGCTAATGAAGCCTATTAGGCTACAACTAGACTCCCATAGTTTACAGCATTAGTTCAGAGGTTTGATTTCCTTGAGAAAATTTGCCATTTATTGTAACTGATATCCAAAATAATCGATTTTGAATCGAATCGTAATCGAATCGCAAGCTTGTGAATCGAAATCGAATCGAATTGTGAAATTTGTGTCAATAATACCCAGCCCTAATGGTAACACTTCACAATAAGGTTCGTTAGTTAACATGAACTAATAATGAACTGCACGTATACAACATTTATTAATCTTTGTTTAGGTTAATTTCAACATTTATTAATACTTTACTAAAATCTTGTAAACATTAGTTAATGCACTGTGAACTAACATGAACAGCTGTATTTTTATTAACTAACATTAACAATGATTAACAAATACAGTAACAAATCGATTGCTAGCTCATGTTAGTTAATACATTAACTAATTTACCTTCTTAAGTGTTACTGGTAAATCAATACATTTTTCTTGGAAAACAAGACTGTACCTGTTGCTATTGGAATGCTTTTAGGACATTCGGCGTGTGATTCTAACAGATTCTCTTCATTCCTCCAGATATAAATGAATGTCAGTCTTCTCCTTGTGCATTTGGCTCTACCTGCATTGATGAAATCAATGGTTACCGCTGTGTTTGCCCACCTGGAAGAACAGGACCAGAGTGTCAAGAAGGTGAGAGTCATTTAAGCTTGTGCAAACTAGCAACACCGCATAACTACCAACCTCACCTGTCCCCTCGGGAAACCATAATTCCTTCTTGGAAAAACAAATAAATCCAAGACTTAACGCCTCCAAAGTCCTTAATTTCCACACCACTAACTTTAAAACACTATTAAGTTGTCAAAAAAAGGTCAAATTTTGACTTTGCACGAATATGACTCTTTATACTCAAAAAGATCAAACAACTCCTTTTCTTGCCATGTCATAATCCTCTGTTGGTGTCGTTCAGTCATTGGGAGACCCTGTATTGCTAATGGTCAAGTAACTGCTGATGGCGCCAAATGGGAGGAAAACTGCAACCTTTGCCAATGTCAAAATGGAAGGATTCATTGCACCATGGTAACTTAGCTGCCACTTCAGCATATGCTTCATGCGATTATTCCATCAAATGCATATTGTTTGACTCTTTTTGTTTTGTATTATTTAGATGTGGTGTGGGCCAAAGTCATGTCGGGCAGGAAAGACCAGAGGTGAGTGTCCTGCTGGCCAATCATGTGTTCCCATCAAGGAAGAGCTCTGCTTCGTCAAACCCTGCCCTAGTCTGGGAGAGTGCTGGCCCCCCGCGCCCTCTCCACCCTCCAAATGCCACGCCAGCTTCTCTTACCAAGACGACAGCTGTGCCAACATCACGTTCACCTTTAACAAGGAGAACATGCCTCAAGTGAGTTATACTTCCAGAGAGCCATTGAATTATGAGCTTTTGAGCCGTTTCCCCCCTTTTCCAAACGTCTCCTCCACCCTTCTCTAATTCGGTGGAGAACCGAGAGTGCAGTGGGGCGTGAAATATCAGGTTCTCTTCATCTAGGATACAACGTTCCTCATGGGTGAAGTTTTCCAGGCTAGTTGGATTCTCGCAAGCTTTGTTGTCATATCCAAACGCTTTTTCTTTAGATGAAAAAAGCGCAAGAAATACATCATCTTGAACAATAAGCCCTGGCTCAGTATCCCTTTCCGAACCAAGGCATTCCTGAGCTAATATCCCGTAACGGTTTAATACTTAGGCAGTCATTGTATGAGAACAGAGTTTGAGAAACACCGCTGGCGGCTGCCCACTGAATTGCTGAACGAGAGACAACTGAGTGCAACACATGACAGCGACAGGCAAACACAGTTCTTATTCTAATGTGCTACAGAAACAAGGGAGGAGTGTATAGGATTCATATTTGATAAGGGAAAAACCTTACCATCTTTGTCTCTTTTTTTACTTTCTCCCAACCGACTAAATCTTTCATTCTGGTCTTTTTGCCTTGCCCTCAATGTCTGCTTTGCTATGGGAAACTAACCTTAAAACTGAGGATTTGGGAATGCATATTCCACTATTTACTTACTTGGAATGGGTTTAAATATGAACAAACTCATACTTGATCCTTCTATTCGGACAGGGCTTGAGTGTGGAACATGTATGTAATGAGCTGAGGCACTGGTACCTGCTGAAGAACCTCACGGCAGAGTATGCTGTGTCCATCACCTGTGAGCCATCTTCTTCAGCTAGCAACGAGATTCACGTTAGCATCGTAAGTATGGATATAACATTACATTTAAAGATGCTTTTGAAGGTCCACTTTTAGCTCTAACCCAAATTTCTAGTTTTCTGGATGACCTTGCTAGTTCAGTTTTAATTAAGATTGCAACTAAACTTGTCAGGAAGATGGACACCCCTTATTTAAAGGAATAGTTTACTCAAACCTGTTTGATTTCATTCTACTCTGGAACACAAAAGAAGATATTTTGAAAAATCTTTTTTCTATTGTCCATACATTGAAAGTTAGAATGGTCCATAATTGTTTTGGACCCTACTGACTCCCTTCCCCAAGGCAGAATTTGTAGAAAAGAACATTTTTATGATAGTCTTTTTTTTGTGCAGTCCACAGAAGAGGCCAGGTTGGACAGAAGTCCTATTAAAGACATTACGGTTCAAATCATTGACTTGGTGAGCAAGCAAAATGGGAACAGCACCATCATCAGAGCCATCACTGGTGTACGGGTTCACCAGACACAAAGTCCCGAACCTGGTAAGCATCTATCCATCATACTGGACATTGGGTGCATCCTTGCTGAAAGTAGTCGAAAATCAAAGTATTAAGGTTTCCACAGTCGAGGCCAGTCGTGTTGAACTGTCTGTCCTTGGTCTGTCTTGCTTGAGCAATGTTTAACTGTCAAAAGAAGCTTTAAGTCATTGAAGCCATGGAATGTTACATCAGCTCTGCCAGTTGGATGGAACTACAAATAGACATCAGGGCCCTCTTTATGCATGCTGTTCATCAAAAATGGCGTCCGATGTTTCTGCCAAGCTGCTTAGTCTCTTCCTCACTTAAGAAACCTTTAAAACATGTGTGCCAGCCTCTGTAGATTGGGCCAGGGGACCCGGTATAAACAGGGAATGTCTTGTCCAAAACAGGAAAATTTTGCTGTTAAGTTGATGTGTGGATTATTTTTCCCTGCATCACTTCTGTATAACTCCAAGATTTTCCAATTTCCAATGCACAAATTTTCAGCAGTAAATATGAATAAAACGTACAACAGCTCTTCCAGCTGTTTCCATTGTAATGTAGGAACAGGTCAATGAGGACTTTGGAGAAAAAAATGGTACTACATTTGATAGCGTGCTTGAATGCAGGCGGTTGTTACATGAACTAAAGAAAGTTTCATTTTTGTCCAGTGTCTGCTATATTTCTCCACAAGTTATGGCTGAAGAAAACATCTTTGTATGTTTATAAACTAAAGTTTGCATCTATCTCAGAATCCCTTTACACAAGCGCTCGTCAATGTGGGCGCCTCTTCAAATGTGGTTCCGTCTCTTTAGTTTCGTTTTCGAGGCGAAATTGGACAGTGCACGTACTATTCTGGTGCCGAAATTTGCGTTATGCGGACACTTGTATACTTTGGGCATTGATGGTTACACCACTTGACATTTTTTGGCATTACATTTGATTTTCATTAAACACAAAAGAAACCTACGTGAATGCATTTCTTAAAACTATATTTTAAAAAGATTAGTCATTCTCCTGAACACCAACTAACTATCCCTCTGGTTCTTCTTCTTCTTCTTCTCCAGACTACCTGGTTCCACTGCTCAGCTCCATCTTCATCGTGCTCTGGATCCTCGCCTTGGCCTCGGCCTTCATGTGGTGCATACACCGTCGACGGAAACAGAACAACCACGGCAACACAACTACCTCAGCAACCGAGGACAATACCACCAATAATGTGCGCGAGCAGCTCAACCAAATCAAAAACCCCATCGAGAAACATGGCGTGGCCATAAAAGACTACGAGGGGAAGAACTCCATCATTGCCAAAATTAGGACGCATAACTCTGAGGTGGAGGAAGAGGAGATGGACAAACACCTGCAGAAAGCGCGCTTCACTAAGCAGCCGGCCTACACGCTGGTGGAGCGGGAGGAGCGGACACCCAACAAAAACCCAAACTGGACTAACAAACAGGACAACAGAGACTTGGAGACGGCACAAAGCTTAAACAGGATGGAGTATATCGTATAGCAGGCAGCTGTGTTGCCTTGCGACCGAACCCCTGTTGCTGTTGCACTTACCGGTCACTTGGCAGGGTCTCGGGGGGGAGGGTTGTGCTTCTCAAAACTGTCGAGTCGTGTTCTGGACTCCAAGGCTGTTATTTGCCTAGAATCCTGTGTTAATTTAAGTTTCGACAAGCTGGCTTCACACTGGCAATTGATAGTTGCTGTGGATGGCTAGAAAACCCAAATGCTGCGTTTCACTTCCAGTGTTTTCCTTTGTAAAAAGAGAGAAGAAGAAAAAAAAGTAAAAAAAAAAAGAAAACGTACACATTTCAAATGTCTATATTTTTGTGGATACGTTTGAGTATCTCAACGAGTCTGAAAAGTTTGCATAGTGTTTGCAAAGAGTTTTAAGTGTTATTTTCGTTCATAATGACAATGCTCTCACAGCTAAAGTAGTTGTTTCTTCCTTATCCAACGGCTGTGTGGAAACTCTCTAGTCGGTTTTATTTCTAGTTCTGAACTGAAAGTGCCTTCACAGCTACGCACCGCAGCAATTGTCGGAAATGAGTATAAAATGAAAAAGACAAAAAATAAGAGCAAAAAAATTATTTATTTTTTCCTTTCTTTGGGCGGGATAGGTCGGTCAGCATTTTGCTGCCAATATGAAGAATTGTCAATTTAGTGTAGATATGTATATTTTTTTTAATTAATCACTGTGTATATTTGATTTATTAACTTAATAATCAAGAGCCTTAAAATATCATTCCTTTTTATTTATATGTCCTGTCTAGTTTTGAAGGTTTCGATAGCTTTGTCAGCCTATAGCTTTGTTCGGACGACATTTGTTTCACATACCAAAATTTCAAAGAGGAAATAAAGCAGTCTATTTTTTAAGAAACAAGACGGGCGTTTGTGTGCCTGCGATGTTTTTTTTTTGTTTTCTTTTTCTTTTATACATTGTCAGATATTTCAATATTTGTATTTTGCCAACTCGCACTTGCTCAATGCAGGTAATGTCATCATCACGGCTGCTTTTTGTTTGGAGACTTGGTGGCAGACACATTGCTTGCCACGGATGAAAAAGAAAAAAAATAATAAATCATTAAAAAAACATAAAAAATAAAAGGGAACACGAGTCTTTTAGTTGCTTGTTGGTAAACCTGATTCACACAAATCATTTCTCCTCAGCTTCGGTTTGCAGTATGTCATAAGCTAGGCTGTGAATACTTGAACAGTAGGGGGCCAATGGAAACACTGTAGATGACTGCCTTGCTTTCAGGAGTCCATTTCTATTGCTGTGCACATGTAGTTTTCTTTTCGTAGTTCTTTTATATTAAGGCTCTCTAAAACACCAAACCGACATGCTTATCACATTTGTAAATTCTATGAGATCATGGCAATATTCAATGTTCATATTTGACCTTATTGTAAATTTGTCTTTGTTTCTTTTTTTAGTTTGTTCCTGGCAATATTTTTTGAATGTTATATTTATTAAACATTTTGTATAAAAGGAAAATGAAATGTTTGTTTTTCCATTTGTGCTGCTTTGGGAGAAGCTGAATCCTCTCTTGCGCTGACGTAATATTATGTGAGGCGCACGCTGCGTTTAAATGCAATAGCTGTGCAGATTGCACTCGGTACCATGCGAAGACTGACGCTGTGACTGAAAAACCCTCCCCACGTGATGAATGAGGTATTCAGAACAATAACTGCAGGGCAAATGGCAAAGCTTTCGGTGATGAGCAAATGAAAGGGGTTTCCCAATGTTTTTCAGTCATCAAGCATGTCAATTTTGTCATCATTCTCATGTTTTGCACATACTTTCTTTTTTTGGTATGCAAAAGACAACATTTTGAGCAATTAGGTTGCTGTTTTTCAAGCACTATAAATGGAGGTTTCAAGGTGCATTGTAAAAATGCTCCAAACGATCTTGAAATCCACTCTAGCTCTCCATGACTTGAGTGAAGTAACAAGTCCAATTTGTGATAGATATTCTTTTCAGAGATTTTATAAATCTCTCTGAATGATTTATTTATCAGACTCAAGATAAACTTGAGGATAACCAGTGAAAAACAACTTAAGCTTATGTCCGTTTCCCACACAAAGGCTTCTGAACACTGAAGATAAAGCACAAGTCACTTAGATGATAAATGTATGGTGCTTTGAATGGCGACTGATGCTTTCAAGATTCAAAAATGACACATTGCAATGGCTGCCTAACACAGCTTCCAGATTTTCCCCATTGTGTTAAGCATAAGAAAGTTAGTTGAATGGGTTGGTTAAAAAAAAAAAAAAAAAAACACTCCAATCTTATGTGAACCTATCTATGTTCTCTTAATTTTAAACAAATTTTTACCACGCAATGTTTACTCAAAATGTCAAATTAAACCCAACGAATCTCAAAATCGAATCAATAACTGATAAATAGAAGTTCCCCGCCAACTTTTTTTTCAATCACTCATTACCCTCTGATGTACATCACAATACATAACCCATTAAAATATCTGTTGCGACTTTAAGCTTAAATTTACTCAAATGTTAATTTCCAATGGCAAGGCAGGATAATAGACTGCATGAACAGTGACGATTTCAGTTTTTAGGATTTCTTGGACATTTAGTTCACAAGTATCTCAACCGGAATATTGATTAAGAATTTAATCATTCGAAAAAGCATTACACAAATCAAAATATACAGTAAAATTACTCTAAAATTTGTTGTAACTCTAAACCAGAAGCATTTTGACTGTAATGTTAAGGCATTGTTACAGCACAATGTTTGTATATTCTGATACAATTTGTATGACACAAATCTATTATACTAAAGGCATAAACATCAAGTGATTTGTAAGCATGAGAATACAACTCGAATTTATGTCCATACATATATTTATCCTGCCATCACGCACTACATCAATGTCGACTGCACCCCTGATTAGCCAAATTTCGGCCACGAGCTGCACTACAGCGTTCCATAACGTTGTCAGTCATCCCACAGCAGACTTTTAGCTGTTATGAAAAGCAATAACACATTTACAAATAATAACCACAGGGAGACGGCAGTCGGCTCCAACGGTGAAAACCCCTGATCGCTTAAGGAGCGTGGTGTATGTGAAAACACAGTGAAATCAATCATGTGCTCAGCTGAAGCTGGAAGAGTGGAGATTTCAGACGGATGGAGCCAGAGATTTGGGCTTGAAGCCACAGTGTGCTCGGAGGCTCCCGTTAGTCTGAAATACAAATCTTACGCAGAAAACGCAAACTGCAACACGTAACCAAAAGCAAAGTTATTGTTTGCGTGAGTCGCTTTTAAGCTGTTACTAATGAAGCCAAATATTTGAGAGGTACTTGGTAATCTAATATAAGCTATTGAGTTTTTTTTACTTTGAAGGCAAAGAGAAATACTGTAAAGACTGTGTGTGGTGAACTCTTGTGCAACCGCCGCTGACAGACAGCATTACGGTAGAAGTGTGCACTGTAACATCCATCGTGGTGGCGTCAGATATCCTCTCTCGTTCTATGCCGCTGCGCCCCTTAGGACTTCTTGAGCCGGCGTAATCGGGATGTTCTGGGCTCGCCCCCCTCCCTTCCCTCTCTGGCGGCCAATCTGGAACTAATAGAAGAGCCAGAGGATACGGGCTTGACGGATAGGCCTCTCAGACTTGTGGCCAGCCCGCTTTGGTTAGTCTGTGAAATCTCAGGCTGGGGACTGCAAACGTCTGGAGAGAGCTTGTTGGAATCGCTCAATGCTACAGGGTCTCCAAGACGCAATCTTTTTGGCTTTTGGCGGTCAACATCCTCTCCTGAGCTGCTTGGGGTTCGTGGTCGTCTCTTCGGACCGGTAGCATCAAGTTGCGGTTCAGTGACCTCTTTATCGTTACTTAATTTAGACGACAACACAACTTTCCCTTCCTCCAATGACTCATCGGTGAACAATACGAGGACAGGATGACACGTTTCGGAAGAACCCTTTTGTGCTTCATCCACTTGCAATTGGTCAGATTTGGACTCTTGATTATCTTGGCGTTGTCGGGGTTGGACGTTAGCCTGCCTGGCACTGGAAGAATGACGAAATGTTAAATGAAGATAAGGATAGGTCATCATAAGCTATATAAGAACTTACATCTTCTGAAGGACCGCTCTTTTTGTTGCGGTGGAGTTGGGTATTGGATCTATGGTGTCGCCAGAGCTAAAAAAATACTTCGATCGGCTTTGTTCATTCTGTTCAGACGGAAAAAAAAAACAAAAAACAGAGAGAGATTCATTAAATTCACGATGGCGGACAAAAAAAAAAGTGAAATGTTGATTATAAATCAGCTCATATCCAGTCATTTATTGTTTAGTTTCAAATAGAATGCTGGCTGAGCTACTCTTTCAACACTTGACAGAAACTATGAAGTACATTGTTTATTTCTTGTTTTTCCATTGCACTGACATGAATTAACTATTTGGATATTTGGTGTCGCCATGGGAACGAATCCATGAAATGTTTTGATGGCCATACCCAAGAGACCAAGCAAAAACACAAGCAAAAAGCTTGTGTTCAACTGCCAGAATTCAGAGAAAGCTCTCTTTTTTCCCTTTCTCTGGCTCAAATGTCTGATCATGTTCAGCAAAATATAAAAATGTGTGTGGCTGTGTTTAAGGGAAACAAACTTGTACATGTTGTATATTATGTTTGTGCTAATATTAAGCATGTCAAAACAAGTACCAATATGGTTAAATGTGTATTCACACAAATATGTTACATATACCGAATTGAGAGTTTACCCGAAGTCAAGACATCATAATTAGACATGTTGAGCAAAACATTACATTTTAAATAACTAAATCAAATTTAATTTCCATAATAATATTCCCATTGTCTTTGGTGTGTGTGTGTGTGTGTGTTTATCAGGACCTTGGCTTGACCACCTGAATAGTTTAACTAACACTTTGAAGTCCTTGTTTTAGTACTAGCCATGCTTAACTAGGCAGCTCCGAGAAGAATAAAGAGACGAGGCAGCTTATTGAATCCCACCAACATACACCTTCAACAGTCCTAATGAAGCTCTATCAACAGAACAATCCTTGACTGAGCAAGAACAGAGCGAGTGTTTGTGGCCGCCGTCTTTAGGGGCACAGGATCATTGAACTGCGATTAACCAACACAAAACAATCATTCCAGTCCAAACTGATTGGATTTCATAAAAGTGTAGGTTTACCAACTAGCCTCTGAACAGGTTCAAGATATATAGGCTATTAGTTCTATTTTGGGAGCAAACGGCCAGATAAGCACAAGGTCCGTCAAGTCATTAAAGCGAAATGTGGAAATTGCAGAGGGATGCGTTTCATATGAAGTGCAGACGCTGGCCTAAAGAAGGGGCCTCTATGTACCCATATATAATGCCTTGTTTTATAAAGAGGGTTGGTGTGGCCTAGTGAATGATGGTATGGAATGGCAACCAAAAGGTTGTAGGTTTGAACCCTACAGTGCATGACAATATTGAAGTCAACAGAACAATACAATCAAAAAGAAAGCATCAAAGATGAAACAAGGACGACAGACTGACTTGTCCATATTGCTCGTCTTTGAGCCGAGGCGTAGTGAGCAAGTCATGCTGAATAAGTTTTGAAACGCACAAGGAAGGTCCACCTACTGCATGCTGCAGCATGTGATTGTGGCGCAACCTCAATCATGTGCTTTTTTTTTATATATATAATGAAGACATAAAATATTACAAAATTTCACAAGATAAGTTCTTGGTGAAGGCTAAATCTTAATTCACAGTATTTGTATTCCTGTATCTCAAACAGTATAGTAAAAGATCAATCGTAAAAGATTAGAAGAATTTTTATGTGCATGTCTTCTAATTGAATCATTTATCCACCTCAAGCAAGTGTATATATTTTTTGTGCATTTTGCACATTTGCATCAGCATTTGCAATAAAAAGTACTTGCATCGTTTAAATCAGAATTTGTAATGTGATATTCTAAAATTCACACTCAAAGACAGCGGTACGACCAAAATATATCACAATAAGAGTCATTTCATTTCAAAATTATGACATCATGTCGTTATTTTTTAAATACGGTACTTACAATGCAAAAAAAATGGCAGCACGCAAGTACAGAATCAAGTTCTCTTTTGTGCACTTGAATGGTTTAAAATCTCTTCAAACTTTAAACTGGCACATGCACAGAATACATTTTTGTGATAATGCAAAACTGCAACCTGACATGAGCATAATTGCCAAAAACAACGCCAGCGTGCACTTACCAGATTTAGTTCTCTTTTGTGTCTTATCAGGCTTAAACAATTTAAAATCGTTTGGAACATAAAAGTGCCCCTATTATGCTTTTTCAGATATTACATGTCATGCAGTGTGTAATATACAGAGGTTGGACAATGAAACTGAAACACTGGCCAATGTTGGAGGTTTCACATCTATATGCATTCTACATGTTGTCACTTCTTGAGTCTCTCTATCTTTGACTGATTAAAGCAAGAACAGTTTCTGTCATTTTATCGTGTCTGCGTGAGGAAATCGCAGCTGCTAAACACACACAAGCTCTTGGGCCAGGCACAAAATGGTGCATTTGTGCAAACCCTCAAAAAGTGACAACTTTAACATGCTATATAAAAACACTTGTGGGGTATTTTGTGCTAAAATTTCACACACACACACACACACACTCTGAGGACATCGAAGATTTATTTTACATCTTGCGAAAATGGCATATTACCACCCCTTTAATGTACTTAACTCTGTTACATGTAACTATTTACTCCTCAACACTGATTGCGGCACTTTAAACTGGAAAATAATAATTATACCGGTTGTCAAGTTTCGACCGGCTCATCACGTCTAGTGGTGTATCACCCACCCCTTAAATGGAATGGAAACCCAAACACAGATCGAAAGGCCCTACTCAGTTAAAGCTCTGTTCCAACACGCTGTTTGAAAGAAACAGGCTCAGCAGGATTGCACATTGCTGCTTGACTCTAAATGGGTTGATCAATAGCTAGTAGGAAGGTTCATTTTAAGGTGCAGGGAAGGGTATTGGATGAGAAGATCTGAGAATACAAAGTCTATCAGAGCCCTAGAGATTCTCTGCAGTGTGTTCACTGATCACCCACAGAGACAAGTATTCATACGAAATCATGTTTTAACATGGGCCACTAATGTTTAAAGATGGCTGATATTGATTCAGTATCTGCAAGTGAAGTCCCACCCACTGATCTGTCAACATGACATCGTGACTTTTGCGTAAACATACACGCCACTTTCGAGTCAAGTGGCGTGTTATCGCTTCGCATTTTGAGCTATCCGCGTGTATGCGTGTATGTCTACGCCATTAATGTCCGAGTGATTCCGCGTCTGTACACGCCGTCAAATGTCCGAGCGAAACGAAGCAAAATGTAGATCTACATCTGGGGGAGCGATCTTTTTTTTTTTCTAGGATGGTAAGGGAACACTCATAAATGGTATTAACCCCAGTGACGGGTAGGTTTAGGGACAGGGTTGAGGTAAGTCATATATTTATTTATACAGTAATAACGTTAAGTCAACAGCGTTCATAAACACGCTGAAAAGCGATAATGTATGTTGATAGCACGCCAAAAATGGAAATACGAATTGGCGTGTCATACACACGCTACTTCATAAGATCAGTCTGGATCTGTAATAGGCCTGTAGGGCGAGTGGGTCCCACACCCTGGAATAATGAGGGGGTAATGTTTGTAGTCTCTACACTTTTCAATGAAATGTGACTTGCTGCTTATTATGACGCAAAATGATGATTTTTACGTCATAATAAGCAGGATGTAATACACTTAAAACCTTATTTCTCCCATCTCAGGGGAAAATAAGGGAATAAACCATGGCCATTCAAAAATATGACTGGGGTTCTAAAGATACAAAGCTTAATGTAAATGGGTGAAGTGTCGCTTTAAAAAGAATTAACTTCATAAAGTCAGAGCGATCAAGCTGTGGTCCATGAACACTGTCTGTCGAACTCTCTTACACACATACAGAAACACCATTTACCACGTCCTTCAGCCCACTGCAACCGAGACTGGATGGTTTTTAGGGGGATATCCAGACACACAAGCGTACAAAAACACACCCATACTCACTAACGATAAGTCCACTGAAAATAAACACACCCAGTGAGCGTGAACGGTACAACGGACACAGACGCTTGACAAAAACATGGAGGACAGGGGAGGAAGAACATTTGAATTTCAATGCCTTCATATGCATTTTACAAACCTTTGGAAAATAGATGAAAGAGACAAAAACAATGGAGCAGTGTTTCTTTCCCTGAGAAACACCCAAGAAGCAACTCTCTCATGTACTCCGCTGGTCTTCAAAGAAGACCAAGGGAAAGTGAAAGAGCGATAAGAAAAGAAATTTTGGTCAGAAAGTTAGTGGAGTGATTTGTTAGCTGAATAGGGAACTAACAGTCTATGTGTCTATGGAAACAAGGAATATAGACCCCTTTTGCGCCAACGTCACTGTTACGTCTAGGGGTGGGGGGAAAAACGATTCTTAGATGCATCGCGATGCGGACGTGGACGATTCTGAATCGATTCACAAATGTCAAAAATCGATTTTCAAAAAAATTTTTTTTTTTAGACATTTATAATAACGTAATGTTGACAGAACGCAAAAGACGGAACTCTGAAGCGGAGTTATGCAGAAATTATATATTATATGCTATAATTCTGTTAAGCAATAATTCATGTAAAATGTAAAAATGTCACAAGAAATGTATAATAGTAAAAAATTATTATTTAAAAAAGTATGTTCTTTTGATCTTTATATTCATCAAAGACTACTAAAAAATTGTTACATTTTTAAAATATTTTTTAATTAAAATATGTATTAGACCTGCCTGAGGAAAGTCTGTTGTCCGAAATGTTGCATATTAAAACCATTAAGTGATTAAGCGCAAGAACTGTGCAAGATTGTTTAATTTTATTTTATTTACTTTTTTTGTTAACATTGATTCATTACTTTTGGTTAACAAAATGTCACTTGAGCACCAAATCAGCATATTAGAAAGATTTCTGGATCATGTGATGCTAAAGACTGGAGTAATGATGCTGAAAATTCAGCTTTGCTGTCACAGGAATAAATTACATTTTAAAACATATCGAAAATGGTTCTTTTATATTGAAGTTTTGATTAAATATTTACATGAAATATTGTCTCATAAATTATTTTCGTGGCACAGTACAGTTACAAAAGCCATGACCATTGCATATAAACACTTAGTTGGCTAAAAGTGAAACAAATTCAAGCAGAATCCAGCCCAGCAGCCCACATACACTAGATACAAACACTTAAAATAGCATCTATTTGTCTTTACACTAAATGATTGTTGAAAATGTAAGCTAAAGTGTCTTCTATCAACGACAAGTCATTTTTTAAAAGGAAATGAGTCAGTATTCACAAACTCATTCACCCTTCACATTTCCATAAGCTCATTCACACTGTACATAAATCAACCATGAAATGAGGTTGAGTTGATTCAATAAGCACTGGCACACTTAGAGGACACTCTTACAATGACTCATCTGTACTAGTAAACAAACAAATATGTACCACTATTCACGTGATCTGGACTCATTAGCCGTTAGGCAGATCACTGTTACACAAGCACTTGAAGGCCCGCAATGCGGGTAGTGGAAGTGCAGTTACGGATCAGGACAAAGATCAGTCAAGTAGAGGTGATCCGTGAACTGATTTGCCAGTGACTATAATGCCCTTGAGCAAACTTAACTTACGGTATCTCTTAGAGGATTGTCCCAACAAGTGTACAGTAGTCACCATGAGTAAATGTGCGGTCACACTACACTGTGTCTCACTCACTTCCATTCATACCCATACGAGTGGGAACGCAAACATAAACATACACTAAACAATGCTGGGTCTTTTTTTTTTTTAACCAAATGTCAGGTTCAGCCTGTTGTTTATTTTTTACCCAGGTGCTAGGTAGTTTTTGTGCAACTCAGCTTTTAATTTTTACTGTAATTTCTACATACAAATGATGAACCACATACCTACTGTAGCCAATGCTGGGTCAATGTAACCCATTGTTGGGTAGTCTGTGGCAAACCGGTTAAAACTTGACAAATTTGTCAATGGTCATTCTGTGTTCTGTTCTGAGAGAAAACATCCTGAGGAGAAAAATCCTGAATGAAATTAAGGGTTGTATTACATTGTATTCCTATAAAATTATATTGTATTGAAGATCTGTAGTCTCACATTTAACCTTTTTTGTTTACATGTACATCGCAGCTAACGTCTGCTTGGAACTCTAGCCTTTTACAAAGCATACACCGGATCTACACTTACAGCCACCATGGAAGTTTCACCGCCCACCAAACGAATGGTGTGGCCAGGGCTCAAGCATGACGCAGCATCGATGTCATATAAATATTAGTAAAATTTGAATATTAAAATGTAATTTAATGAGCAGCCTAAATGATACCAGTTTTCTTCCCACAGATTCCTCTTGGCTGCTCTTATTGCTCCTGCCACAAACTAAAATGTTTACTAAATGTTTTTGAGCATTTTATGATTGTAAAAGACAGACAGAATGAATTTGTTTGCTGTAATAAGCATTTTAATCCTTAATATTGTTATTATATTGGCCTAGTTTTATTTATTAAAGCAGTATTGGAGTTAAAAGTATTTTTATATTATAAATATAATTTTAGTTGATTCATATAATTGTAATTTATAACAATAAATAAAAAATATAATATATATATATATATATATATATATATATAAATATATATATACATAAATATATATATATATATATATATATATATATATATATATATAAATAAATACATAAATAAATACATATATATATATATATATATATATATATATATTAGGGCTGTCAAAACGATTAATCGCGATTAATCGCATCCAAAATAAAAGTTTGTGTTTACATATTATATGTGGGTGCACTGTGTATAATTATTTTGTATATATATAAAAACACACATGCATGTATATTTAAGAAAAAAAATATTATTCATATATAAAATATTTATATATAATATAAATTACATATAAATCTATAAACAGAATATACATTAAAATATTTCTTAAATATATACAAGCATGTGTGTGTGTTTATATATCTAAAATAATTATACACAGTGCCCCCACATATATTATGTAAACACAAACTTTTATTTTGGATGCGATTAATCGCGATTAATCGTTTTGACAGCCCTAATATATATATATATATATATATATATATAAATAATGTGTGTGCATTTAGAGCATTTAGAACATTTATGTTTGGGGAGGCTAAAGCAAACCCCAGCAGCACCCTCACTTTTTTTACCATCATGGAAAGTCTGAACATAGTCATCATTGTGTAACATTGCTGTCATCACCAAGATGATGCCTTTGAGGAGAAATGAGTCTAATGTGACTCAGGCTTGCTTACTTGAAAGCTTTGTTTTAGTTGGTTGTTTGAACTAAATGTATTGTCATCACAGCAAGAACAATGCAAACAAACACAAAGAAATGGAGAGAATCTAGAGTTTAGACACCCTCACATACCTCAATGCCCATTACCCTACACAATGAACTTGAGGAAAAGCATTTGTCTATTCGATGAATACAATTCTGAACAACCTTTTATTTCTCTTAGAGATAAAACACACGAATGGTGTATGTCTTCTTTAAGTACCTGTCAAAAACAACACTCCAGCCATCTTAACCAGAGCACTTACATGAAGAGTATCTATAAACCATAACTACTCCAGAAATCCACCTTGTTCCTGTGGATACAAACCAGATTAGGTGACAATGAGTTAGGCCAAGAAGCCCTGAATGACAGTGTTGTGTGGCTTGCTTTTGGAAACCGTGAGAAATCGAGATTGGAGAGGAACAAAGAAAGGATAAAGTTATGTCCATAAACACTGTGGCTCTCCCCAAAGGGAGAGGAGGCTGTAAAAACACATCTGCCCTGAGCTTTGATCCACCGCTTCATTACAAGGCTGCTATCTGCACCGTTCTTCCAGCATACGTCCAGAAGTACAGAAGGGGCACCATCAAAATACTAAACTAACTTTCTTCGGTGGATCACCAAAAAAAACAAAAGATATTTTGTCAATGAGTTCCAAACAATACTGTACAGCATGGGTGGCCAACTTCGGTCCTGAGAGCCACAATCGTGTAGTTTTGCTCCATCCCTAATCAAACACACCTGAACAAGCTAATCACACTTGCTAAGCATGGTAAGCGAATGAGCACGGAGAAGAAGAAGACTACGACAGACTTTATTTAACAGAAGACTTCACAAAACCAAATTCAGTGTAGTATTAACGAGAACTGACCACAAGAACTAACAGATCAGGGGTGAGCGGATGGAGAGGCCACAGCCAGGACTGCTCTTCATGGCGCCACCATTAGAGGGAGGAGCCATGGTGTCTTGATGCCACCCTGGGGACGACTGGAGGCAACGATGAAGGTGGAGCCCACCACGCAGATGGAGAACCAAGGCAGTGGAGAGACACAAAAGGCCAAGGCAGCCACGACGGATCCCCCGAGATGGACGGCAGAGGTGAAGCTGGGGCAACTGAGGTCAGAGGTGGAGGCTGAGGGAGGGCGGAGCTAGCCGAAGCCAAAGGGGTGTAAAGCCAGAGAGCAGCAAACGCATGACAATGTCTGACCCAGGGGGCGCCGATGGTCCGAGGGAGCCCAGCAAGGCTGAATGGCTGACTTTCTTTCAGTGGCGGGAGAACGGGTGGGGCACACTTCCATTCCCTCGTACTCCAAGGCAATGGATGGTGCAGCCGGCTCACACACCTGGTCAGACGGGGTTCCCTCAGGCCCCGTCCACAGACTCCACACTACTGCGTTTCGTTTAAAAACGGAGACCTTTTGCTAAGTTTGCACCTCCTAGACTAAAATGGAAAAAACGAAGACCTAAAACATAGAATTTAGAAACGCTGCAGCTCCGTTTTGTGTATTGAATCTCTGGAGGACGTTTTAGTGAAGATGGGACTTTAGAAACGATGACGCAGAGGCTCACGCTCAGCTCAATGATTGGGACGTGTCATTCCCTGATTCGTCAGCCACCCATCAGGTAGCTAAAGTTACTTTCTTCTTCATCAAATCTGAGGAATAGTCAATCCGTTTCCTGTTAACACCGGCACGCGCATGCCTAGTGTTGGTGAATGGTCACTTGTTCCACGTTTTCAGTCGTTTTAATGTGGATGGAGATCAATTCTAATATGCAGATAAAACACTGGTCGTATTCGTTTTAATTCTACGTTTTTAAATGAAAATGCAGTAAAACTAGTTAAAATTTGCATGAATGTGGCTCTCCAGGACCAACGTTGGCCACCGATGCTGAACACCATGGATTTTATTGTAAAGACAAAAAAAGTGCTCAGACATTTTTCATAAAAAGATTAGACATTTTTCAAAATATCTTTATATATATATATATATATACATATATACATACAGCAAGGATGCTTTAAATAGATCAAAACTGACATTTAAAAAACGTATCAGTTTCTATATAAACGTTTTCAACATTGATAATAATAAGAAATGTTTCTTGAGCACCAAATCAGCTTATTAGACTGGAAATTCAGCTTTGCAATACCAGGAATAAATTACATTTTAAAAGAGAATAGAATAGAAAAGAGTTAATTTAACTGTGACAATGTTTCACAATATTATGTTTTTTATTGTCATTTTGGTCAAGCTTCGTGAGGGTAAGAAACTTAATAAAGAAAGAAGTCTTACAAATATATGTGGTGTATAGTATGTGTGAACAAATACAGACCCAATTTACGCTAGACACCTTCTCAAGGTGTTTCAGACAGTCCATTAAAAGGTAAGTGAATACATGTCTGCAGTCTCAGTTGTGATGACATGATGCTGTGCTGACTGTGCACCCGCAACGCTTTTTTGCTACGCAACAATGAAGGATCCTTCCCGCTTGACCAACATCAGACCACAGCACAGGATGTGAATCACTCAAGGAACCGTTAATCTTGCTTTGACAGAGGATACAAGTCACCTTCCAGTTCATGAAACACCCCTTCCAGGGTTTGAACCGGTGACTTTCCAAATAGTACCAAAAAAAACTTTAACGCTCTCTCTTGCAGCACAAAACCACGTGTTACATCACCGCTCGTTCTTAAAGCATAACCTAATGACCTCTGGATAGGTGTTATGGCAGCTCTGAGCGGCAGATATAAACTTTGTTTTGCAAACTGAGCACTAAATCAAATGGAAGGACCACAGACAAATTCCTAAACTGCCTCAAAACATGTGGCGTCATTCAGACTCTCACTGTCAAGCTCTGCGGTGAGAGAAACTCACCATAAACATATGACAACACTGGAAGAACAAATTCACTGAGCCATTATCATTTTCAAATAGAAATTCTACTTCGCATGTGACTCATTTCTTATTAAGACTATTTAGATTCTTATTAAGACATAACTTTCCTGGCTAACTTTAAGCTAAAAAGAGAAGGAAAGAAACTGTATGAAAAGGCTCCCACTGACAAATTAGAGTGGAGCAACTGAAATAATTGTTTTGTCATGAGAGAAACTCCAACTCGCTCTCCTGATGCCTCTTTCCTCCAATCTGCCAAATAGCAAGAGCAACACCACAAGCTCCTGCTAACCCTTCCTCACAGCATATACAAGCACAGAGAACCACATCCTGAGGAGGGGAATGCAAAAACAAGGGCCCTTGCTTCCATGAACTGGAAAAGCGGTTACACAATGTGAACTTTTCACTGTCGAACTGGATAACTTCACTCGAATTATTACAATTCATGCTTTTATTGAAAGCCAAAGCAACGCAGGAAAAAATGCCTAAAAAGAAAAGGTCTCAAAGAAAAACAACGGCAAATGATTCAACTCGAAAAAGTACCGACATTAATGGCAGGATAGATGGGAGACTGTCTTCGTCCTTGAAGTCCACCCAAGGTGGGCGGCTCTGTGCAGATTTCCCAGGATTCTATTGGGAGATGGAGCAGAATCAACCAAGAGTCTCTGAGGGAAGAAGTGGACATGAAAAGATTTGAAGAAGATCTGATCGGGGCGAAGATGATGACAGATGATGACTCGGGACACACAGCAGGAAGTCCAACAAAGACACTTTCACTTGTGGCTCCGGAGATCCTAATGCCGAGTATCCTGTTAAACCAAATCATACCCACACAGAACTGTTGCCATAAAAGTGGGTGAGGAAGAGGGCATGTGTGTGAGCCAAATAAAACTGTGGTCTTGTTGCCGTGGCAAAATACATAGTGTACCAGTGATGCAACATATGATTTCAGAATGCGAATCATGGATTCAATTTTCTATTGCAGCTTCAAGATGAATAACTCTATAACATCTAGGGATGTATAAAACAACATATTTTCAATCAACTCATCAGTGCATTCTCCTGAATTACCATTTAACAAATTGGTCTTAAAAGAATAATGGATGAGCATTAAAGGGATATTTCAGCTAAAAAAAATAATAATTTACTGTATATATTCATGTTGTTCCAAACCTGTATGACTCATTGGCTTGTAATCATAGGGGAACCACTTCAAGTGCCATATAGCACTTATCTTTGTCATATGGTGCTATGTAGAACCATATAAGGTGCCATAGAGCATGTTAACCACCCCAGAGAACCACTGAAGAACCGCTGAAGAACCAAACTGAGCTTAGTGGTGCTATATAGCACCATGACCACCGCAAAGAACCCTTGAAGAACCTTTTTTTTTTAGAGTGTAGAGAGAACATATTTTGAGAAATGTTTTTTGTCCTTACAATGGAAGTAAAGGTTAACCAAAACAGTTTGGTTACCAACATTCTTCAAAATATCGTCTTTTATGTTCCACATAAAAGTCGAACTATAACTTTAAAGTGGAATGACCTTTAAATAAGCCCCGTTTAATTAGGCTGATCTCAGCTTCACCTGATCAGATGCGTTTCTTAGAGGAATACCCAAAAGAAAGATGCATTCTTGTTTTCAAAACTAGCTAGATGAGGGCAACAGAATAAAACAGAAACTAGAGGTCATAAAACATGAGAAAACTAAACCTTAAATCGATTCTTTATTTATTAAACAGTGGTTTACTGAACAAATTGTGTCTCTGTCATCATCAAATAAATACAATTAACTAAAAATTTCTAAAGGATAAAAAAAAAATTCCCTGCTAATGCTGTAGCCCTTTTACTTGTCCTTTATTTTACCTCCACCAGCATTTGTATATATGCACATACAGTTACAGAATTTCATATCAGGAACGTTTTCTATAGATGGGTCAGAAATCTTGTGTTTTCAAAACAATATTTGAAAATATTTTTAGTACTTTATACTTTAGTAAAATTAAAACACAATTGCCAATATTTAAACAGCATATTTTTCTTCACAAAGTTTACATTGTTCTTTAGATACACAGATGCCTTTAGATTTTAGAAGGGGGCTCTTGGCATTAAAAAAACACCTTGATATAAACTCTCAATGTACAGTATGCGCTCAGTGGTCATATTTACATGCTGCACTCACTAGTGTGTAGAACCCAAGCTCTATGTCTTAGGCCAAAGGCATTTAGTGGTCCACCTCAGAGAACAGTATAGAGCCTCACCAATCAGCCCTTTCCAACTACTCATTTGTCACTCCATAATAAGCGAGAGGGGAGAACAAAACACATAGGAATTAACCACATCCAGAGTCCAGAACCCAATTAATGGCATTTGCAGAGAATGGGTTCAAGATTGGGTAGCACCATACATTAAAGACACATGTTATATATAATATAAAGAGCTGGGAAATAACTAGTCACCATCTCAGGCAAACCCACAGATCGTGCATAGGATAAAATCAGATTACCCCCTCAATAATATTTAGACGCTTTTGTTAACTTATAGTGTATCCAACTATTTTTAAAGAGGATAATTTTACTGTAGCTTAACTACATTTATTAAGTAAACTATAGCTTGGCAAGCTAGTTTCAAAGTAGCTTATCCAACACTGATTATAAACATTATTTCACAAGCAGCTCTTACCACATCCAGGTTCAGATTTCCACAGGGAAGTGGAGAATTCACTGGAGGACTGGCACACACTACGACACGCTCAGGAAACACACGCAACTCTGTGAGGGTCAAAAAAAAAAAAATACTGATGGAGCTCTAGCTAAAGTGATGTGGAAAACATTTAGCAAAATATACAGTATTTGAAACGAATGGGAAATGGGAAATGATATTTATATTAAATTCTCACAGACATTTGAAGTAAAACAAAGATGACTAAGATGAATTTTCAGGAGCGTCAACAACATAAACTGACCTCAATGCCCTCTTCGTGGGAAATGTTGAATACTGTTGAAAAAGCTTTATTTTTGTTTTTAAGAAAATGGCAAAGTTGCCATAAAGTTGAATGTCAACACTTTGCCCCTCAGTCAATAAAGTTTCAAATATGTAATTCGATACAAGTAAAACAAACCACAATGTTTGATGTATTTTCCGGTTTATTTCCTTCAAACTTGGCCAAATTTAGCTTGAAAAATGAAGGCCAAGCAAATTGCTGGTCAGCTACATTTTCTTCTTTTTGTTTTTCCTAGATCACTTAAAATAGCCTATAGCTTATTAGTCTGCAATGCGATTTCTACTTTGTTTGTATTTCTTTGAGTTAAACACAAATAATGTACAATGATAATTGTAACTTGCTTCACAGAGTCTGACATGCCGTACTGTACCTCTAAAGATACAGTGAAACTTTAGACTAAACTTGTTTACTATGATAAGCAAACCACATTTTCCCTGTGAGCTGCTGTCAAGCCTGGCTCGGGTGGACTTGGCTTTAATCTCAAATTTTTGAGCTCTGCCTCTATTAGGACGGAGTGCATTCGTCTCTTACTGTCTAGCCAGATATAATAGGTGGTTTCTTCAAAGAAGTTTCTCTTAGATCTGTATAAATTTGACTTGAAACCACAAGTTCAGCACAAAACATATTTTGAACCATTTTCTGAGTTGCCAGCTAAGTGAACATATTTCAGTCGACTTTTTCCAAAATAAAAACGATCCGGACAGTGACCTCCGACTGAGCCCGACAGCTGTATGAACTGTATGAGTAACAACACAGGTGCTTCTGATATAATCATCTGTTTCATGAGGCAACTTAATGTGGAAAAAAATACTCAAATCAGTTTTCTTTAGTCTAGGAGGAGAGGAAATAAACTACCTCTGTATTGCTGCCTGACAATGCATCTCAAGTTGACATGTCGTTTCATGAAGTGCACCGCCAGACGAACATTCTCACCTGCAAAAGAAAATGGTCAAATCAGTTAAACATCAAAACACATTTAGAACAGCGAATATTGAAACAGCGAAGGCTTGACATGTTAAGCAATCGCATTTGGGACGGTCTGTTTGTTTAAACAAATCCACGTTTACGCATAAGGAAACATATTTCTACGGAAAATTATTTAAATGCAAATCAGAACTGCATTAATGATAGTCTGTGACACTTCTACTGTACTGAACATGTACGTTATCAATTATATGTGCCCAATATGCAAAAAGGCCAGAACAAAGGCTTCAAATGTCTGCCAAATATGACACCACTCAAAGGCGGTTTAATGTCTGAAAAATACCAAAGCGTTTAAGCAAATGATAAAGAAGCCTCATCATAGTTCAGGCATGAATGTAAGCAGTGCCAGGGGCTTCTTGGCCTTTGAAGTCCACTGTAACAAGACTGACTGAACGCTGAAACTATTTACAGCCTCTACTGGTGGGAGAGCTTTATGAATTCATTCTTCGTTCCTTTGAGAACAGCATATAATGTGGCACTTTGCCTGCATAACCTGTATTTTAGACTGCAAACATCTCTAAACACTGGATGAGTGGCTGAAAATTAGCACTGAAGACTGTTATTTAATATTCTTACACAACTCTCTGACTGCTATACTCTATGATGGATGAATAACACTGCTAGTTTTGTGCCTTTTGTGATGCATTCAGCGAGTTCGTTTTTTCTCACATAATAAAAGAATTTAAAGTGGGATAATGTACAGTCAGCAGGTAATTACCACAGAATAAACCTCTTCATTATGATATAAGACCTGATCATTCTGTCAGCGTTTATTTTGCAAAGTTACGATGACAAGTGACTAAAATAAGATTCATTACAATATTTTCTGTTTGCACAATTATGTTCACACAAAGGAAGAAGTGAATAAATAGGGTGTATGCAAAGGCCAATCAAACTGATGAATGACATCCTTCAAAAAGAATCAGAACAGAGCAAGCATTCTGGATATTACCAAAAACTCGATTCAAAGCTCAAACACTTTTTTTAAAAGGACATTTTCATTGCAGTCCTTCTATTGTGGACTCATGTTAGTTTGATGTTATTCAACTGGTCTGAAAGCAATTTCTAATCTTAGAATATACACTATATAAGTCCAAATATGTGTTAAAAGGACCGCTACCATCAAATATGATTGACAATTAGCATACAGTTAGGATTGGCGGTATGGTTTTGTTCTGGGTGGGAACTCCCTGTTCAGATAAGAGCAGGGAAAGCAGCAATAACCCCCCTTAGGGTAAACAGAACAGAGCCTAAATGAATGTATTGCAGATATCATTAAGTCAAGATTTTAAAATACAACATAATTCGAGAATTTACTCTGATTCGAGGGGAATCAGAATGCCAAATCCTGACTGAGGAGAGGAGGAGCTGGGGTTGATGGAGGGTAATTAGACAGTGATAAGCATTGTATTCCTACAGGTAGATGTGGATCACCTGAGAGTCAGCTGATGAGAGCTTGACTAACGTGACCTGCCAGACTTACGCTTGATGTAAATTAAATTATTTATTTAAATTAATTTATTTTATTCAAAACAGAAATACTTGATTTGCTCAGTCCGAACCATAGGTAATGATTATATATATTAGATTACATGTATAATAAATTCATTTAACATTTATTTGAATTATTTACATTTTATTTTATTATTTTCATAATTAACTTCATAATTTATTTTATTCAAAACAGAAATACTTGATTTGCTCAGTCCGACCCATAGGTAATGAGTATATATATTAGATTACATGTATAATACATGAATTTAACATTTATTTGAATTATTTACATTTTATTTTATTATTTTCATAATTAATTTCATAATTAATTTTATTCAAAACAGAAATACTTGATTTGCTCAGTCCGAACCATAGGTAATGATTATATATATATTAGATTACATGTATAATAAATTAATTTAACATTTATTTGAATTATTTACATTTTATTTTATTATTTTCATAATTAATTTCATAATTTATTTTATTCAAAATGGAAATACTTGATTTGCTCAGTCCGAACCATAGGTAATGATATATTAGATTGCAAGTATAATAAATCAATTTAACATTTATTTGAACTATTTACATTTTATTTTATTATTTTCATATTTGTATTTATTATATTATATACTGAGCATTTTTTTCATAACTTATCAAATTAAGTGAGATACTTTTATAACATTTGTTATAACATAGAGATACACTTTTTACTTAAACCTTCATTATATGAAGCATTTAGTGATGTCAACATTTGTGTTCATTCACTTTTACAGTTGCTGGAGCAACCATACCCACTCACTGTTAACATGCCAAGAAAACAAGTTCACTCAACCCTCCTATTGTTGGAGCAACACCACAACCATTCTGTTTTAATTTAAGAGACAGGAGGCAAAGGAAGAATCCAGCCTAGATCTGTTTGTCATTGTCCAAGGAATGCAAAATCCACTAGACGCGAAGACAGAGCACTGTTTCTTAATCTGGGAGGAATTTGACGTCAAGAGAGGGGGGCCTGGTGAACACGCAAGCGATCTGCTGGTGCAGCTGTAAACAAGAAAACAGGCATGGGAATCCATCAGCTCTCACTCTGTGCCCTGAATAGACCCCGCAGCCTCTTCGTCTGTCTGTGAGAGACTGCCATAGGCTGCCACAGGACCATAAAATACACACAAATGGATCTGACAACTATCCTATGACCCCAAGTGCAACCATACAGAAAAACAAACTCAATGTGTGCACTCTAAAAGCGATCCCTCACATCAAGAGCATTTGTCTTTCGCCAGAGTGCGTTGTTAGATGTGTTAAATTAGCAGAAATGCATTAGTGAAGACAGATTTACCAGCTGATGTCATTGCAGGCTCCACTAACATATAGCTAGGTCCTTTAACAGGAGCTTGCTGTGCCTTCGCAGGTAATGATATGCAATTACAGTGTCTGCCAGCCACAAAACTGTCATCAGCACCCCCAGTATGTGATTGATGGAGCTACCTCTTACTTTCTTCCACTTCACAAGTACTGCTTAACATAAGCGCTTCTCCAGTTATTTACAATACATTTTTCCTCCATCGGCAGTCAAAACTAACTGCACTGTAGAAACGACAGTACGATCTGTCACAGCAAAAAAAAAAAGGCAGATTAGTAAAGGTAATATAAATCTTCCTGCACGTACTTGCTTTGAAATAACTTCCATTCAAGTTACAAACATGATCATAAACACTGATTGAAAAAACAAACAGAGCATTTAAACCCTATTAAACCCCAAACTCAGGTCACTGTATCCAAGATACAAACTAAATATCACAAATGTTATTTTATCCCACCTACTAGAATAATGGTAAGCATCTTGTGTGAAACCCCGGTGAGCCTGCCAAACTGGCTCCTAAAGTTGATATACATCTCAAGGTTTTTTTGCTTAAGGGAAGTGATACAAGACTAGTGGGAACACCAACACCTACATTCACACAACTGTTCGTCTAAGCAATGCAGGTTAATATGACTAATAATATGAATCAGATGCTCCCTCGGGTGTTCCACTCCATCTCAAAGAATTAACCGAGAAGGATTTCGATATCAGATTTATATGCTTTTGAGATGGCTTGGATCTTAAAGCGCTTAAAGGAGAAAGGCAACACCGGCAGAGAGATCAAGATGGCATGGAACCTTTCCAAATTCAATGAGGGTGAAAAAAAGTGTATGTGGACAGTATCAGCATCTTATCTTTCCTGCTCCTAATCATTCAAGGATGCAACGAGCCGCCCAAAAAAGCCTGGAAGAGTTATGGGAAAATAAAACTCTTCGGTCATAACATAAGTCTCTTCGCTAAGCATCAAGAGCCTAGGGCATGTTCTTTCCCTTTTTAACTCTGGTGTTGATGGATTGAATAAACAACAAACTGATAATCTGCATATTTCAGGAGATTAAAAAATGGGCATCTTTCCTGTGTGCTTCAAAACCTTCAAGTCTGCTTCATTCTTGTCCATTCCAACTTTGACCCATCCTCCCACCCCCTAACCAAAGAAGAAAAAAAACTTTAATAGCATTTGTGTTTCTTCTTTTCCTTCACTTCAAAGAGGCAATTCCCAGGACAAGGCCGACAGAGTACCACAAAAAGCCTCATTTTGAGATATCAGCAGTTGGTTGATAAAAAAAAAAAAACTCTCCTGGCCCAGGCCAGCATGCTAAATGTGAACCTCAGTGTCTTTTTGCAGATTCAGCACTTTTAAAGCACCCCTTCTTTAAGAAAAGAAAATACTGGAGTTATCTAGATAAAGACTGATTTTACAGCAACAGTCTTTGATTTGTGGCGACTCAACGCTTTATCAAGATTGCTTATCATGCAAAAGTAAACAACTGTGCCCATAAAATTAAGCTTACTAAAATGTACTTTTAGTAAATTTTCTTCTTGTAAAGAAAATGATATACTTTCTGAAGGAAAAAAAGTTAATGAAAAATGATCTTTATCACTAAATTAAAATCGAAAATGTTTCACGTAAGTAGCATGTGATGTGAGACGATTGAGATGCCCTCGGAGGAAAAGTGTTCCAACAATCACAACATCCATGCAAGGCTTCGCTGACACTAAGCCAAGGCAGAAATATATACAGTACATCGGTACACACGCATGCATGACCCCTCCTGGAGCTTTTACCACTTCCTGTGAAAACAATAGAGAGAACAGAAAGTCAACAAACCAGAAGAATGTAAAGAGGAATGTGAAATAAAATGGAAGAGCGGGGTGAGTGATCCCTTGTCTCCGACTAGAGCAATTCTTTCCATTGATTCAGAGTTCAAAGAAGAACACGAGCTATAAAAATCTCATCAGCTCTAAACAAATGGAGAGCACAGACAGCTCAACATGCGAAAGAATAATAATAATCTCTCAGCACCACAGTCTAGATCTTGACAAGCCAGAGAGGTTGTACAATCTAAACACATCAAGCTCTAAAAACAGACAACATCAGATACGATTTCTGGTGGTAAAACTGGGTACGATCCGTGATATCTGAGCATATGGCTACTGTGTGCGACGGACGATCTCAAAGCGATCTCGCGTACGTGAAAACCGGGGACGGCGGGTGGAGAGCGGGTGTCTAGGTGACCGAGTTGGAATTTGTAGAAATATTTTCCCTCACTCCTCACTTTGATGTGAATGATCACCCTCTAAGATCTTGTCCTTCGCTCTTACTGGGTCAGGGTGGGGCTCCCGGGCGATTGTGCATGTGTGTGTGAGTGTTTCACGGGGGTCGCCACATGGAAGGGCCGAGCGGGGTTTTCCTGGAAGCACATCACACCCGGCTGCGTAACTGTAGCCTGGGTCGAGCGGTCGGTGTGTCTTATCACTCTGTTCAACGTCCACCTGAAACAATATTTGCACATGAGTGTTCAATTTAACATTTGGGTGACCCCTTCGGCATGGTTATGAAATGCTGCAATGTGGACCAACAGGAGGATGCAACACATGATCAAAAGGAGAACTGTAAAGATAAGCAAATGGACTAAATCGCCTCCAGAAACCTCCTTCTATAGTCTTCACAAAATAATCAAAACCGAGACCAAAACCTTACACGGTGACATTTTTCGACCAAAAGCCTATAAAAAAACTTCAACGTGACACAGCAAAATGAACAAGACCGTGATCAGTTACACTCAAACAGAACATCCCACATCTTGTCCCAGCAGATGTTCCCTTTAATTAGAGCTCCTAACGCAACACTTAACTAATTGCATACACCTGCACTATAAACGCGTATGACATCATCATTTCTGTGAAGACGGGTGAGAACATCTAATGATTTACAACACAGCATTCTTGAACGAAACTTTAAATTCTACAATGTCTCTCTAAGACGACTTCTCTAAAGACGCTACTTTTGGGTGACATTTCTCTTATGCTCACCAAGGCCAAAATAATATCATTAAATTTTATTATAATGTAAAATGACTGTTTGTAAATGTAATTTGAATTAACAGCAGCCATTATCCCAGTCTTCAGGGTCACATGATACTTCAGAAACATTCCAATATGCTGATTTGTCGTAGTAAATTGCCTGACCTTCTCAGAGAAAACCAGTCTTGTCTGAACACTGAACAGACAGAAATTAGAATGAATTATGGTTGTATAACCATTTTTAGAAGTAAAATTTACACAGCATATTTTGGTACAAACTATCCATAATGATGCAGGAACGGTACTGTAAATACAGGAATCTGAGACCCTTAAGGATGTCACAAGGGCAAACAGTGAAATGTGGTGTGAATGAGGGCAGAGAAACACATTCCTCCTGTTTGATTCCAGCAGATTAACGACGTGGGGAAGGCTTCTGAAAACTTGACTTATGTGCTGTTCTGCAGCGCTGAAGGTTTTGAACCTGAGCTAGCCCTGTCATTGAAACCAGACCTCGTCATCCCTGTCTCCTAATAAATCTATCCCGCTTGTGCGTGCATTAAAACTGATTCACCTGGACAGCGCACTGGTGCCTGCAAGGCCTTAATAATGAAATATGCCATTTAGTGGAAGAACGATCAAACTTCCTTTACCAGGCAAATATGCACATAGTTAGAATATAACAGTGGCCAAAAAAAAAAAATGATGGATTCAATGGAGAAAGGCACCATTAACCCTGAGCACATGACCTGCCATTTGATCCACTCTAGGACCTTGAAATGAAAACGTTGAGTGGGAAAAGGCAGTGTGATCCTCTAAAACGATTTAGTAATTCCTGAAGTGAAGTTTGGTCAGGCGGCATGTATAGCCTGGGTTCACTGAGGCTGTGTCTGTATGTGTGTGTGAGTCTGCCTGACCAGATTGTGGTCGAGAAACAGTCCCATGAATCCCATACTGATCAAGCTCTCTTTCCCCAATCCCTAATTACATACAGAGCCCTGTGGTGGGACAGCACCAGAGGAACATCGCTGACCCCGGACGAAAGACAGGGGTGTGTGTGGTGAGATCGAGTCATACTGAATGTATAAACATCAGTTTCAGCCCAAAGGTGGGTGTGTTAAAGCGGTGTAGACCTGTGTATTTGGAAGTTTGTGTGTGAAAGCGTGGGAGAAAGGTCTGCGGAAAGAGTCCGGCTGTCCAGGGGCTTTTCTGTACAGTGAGACGTGGGACTTAGGAGGTGGATTTGCACAGCAACTGCAACATGACAAAGCATCAAGGGCTAATTCTAGAACAAGGAGACAGACAGACTGACAGGCAGTCAAAAGAGCCCAAGGAATTTCGACAGCTCCTGCTCCGGGCTCTCTATTTCCCATGCTGGTAATCCTGCCTAGTCCCTATCACATGTTCCAGGGCAGGTAACTGCTGCTAATGCCACCACACGCTTTATATTTAAAGGCTAGGGGGCACGTGGGCAGAAACAGAACGCTCTTATTGCAAACTGTTGGAGAGGGGGAAGAGATAAAGGGAGACAAATAGAGAGTGAGATTTTTTCACACAAGAAATTTTGAAATAGAACACACTAGGATTATAAAAAAAAAATCTTACTGACCACAAATTAGAGTTGCCAAATGGTGCTTTTCCACAACACAGTACCAGCTCGACGAGACCTTGTTCGCCTTTGTTTGGTTTTCCACTGTGTAAAAATTGTACCTGTTCCTGCTTTCGGGTACTTTTTTTTGTACCACCTCCGGCGAGGTTCTGAGCGAGCTGAGGCGAGCTAAGGCGATACTAAAATGTGATGTGAAAACAATGCAGACTGCTAATTGGTCAGAGAGAATCGTCACCATTCGCTGTGTCATCATTACACGTGCCAGATGGAGTATCCAGAATAATGCTATTTTTAAATAGTTGCCCAGAGATAGTTACTAAACTAAGTACTATTATTATGGCAACTCGGTAGAATACGCCGTGGTCAAACGAAGAGGTGCAGACTTTCCTTTGTTTGGTGGCCGAAGAGAGGATCCTACGAGAGATTGAAAGGGCAACGAGGAAGGCGTCGCTATGACGACCGGGTACTATATGTGGCGGTACCGTCTGCAATTGAAAACGAAAAGCGAGCTGAGTTGAGCAGAGCCGAGTCGAGTCGAGCTGGTACTGGTAATGGAAAAGCGCCAAAAAAGTACAGACTTTGGTACCAATGTAACTGAAATTTTAAAATTGTGCCGCTTTGAGTGCTGTTGAGTGGAATCGTAACCACCTCTGATTGGCCATTATGTTCACAACACTCAACGCTACAATGCTCAGCGCTTCAAAAAGATGTTGTAAATATGCTTTCGAATGCTCCCGTTTATTGATAATTGTTGCCAATCGCAGAAATATCCGATGAGCTCGTGAACACAGCAGCCAATCAGAGTTGTTTACGACTCTGCTCAACAGCGCTCAAAGACTTTTAAATTTCAGTATCAACTTACGGTACTTTTCGATATCTCTACCGCAAACCTTTGAACTGTATGTAATTCAATATCTACTGATATAGAATAATTTTGAAATCTTTGACATCAGCTGATAACCAATATGTTATGCATATATCATGCATCACAATTCAACTCTAACACAAGTCGATTTGTCAAATCTTAAATTAGCTGACAGCAGCATCAAATTCATTGAAACAAGGAGCTGCATGTGAACGTAACCATATTTATCGTTCTATAGACCTTATGTAGCCCCACCCCTTTTCAGAACTGCGCTCATTGTCTTTTGACTTCCGGTCTGTATTTCGACAGAGATCTTGCATAGGTATGATTGAACTGCTCGTAAAAAAATTCCCAGTCGACATTTGTTAAGACATCTGCTTTACAATGCTTATGATAAACATTACAATGCTCATGATAACTTTTATTAACTCTACAATAAGTAAATCTACTGCACCAGCTAATTACTCATCGACAGCGATGCCATAGAAATATACAGAGCGACCGCAAAAACGGAAGTTCAAAGACAATATTCTAAAGATGACGGCGCCCACATTTCTCTGGTGCGTAAGGTCTATACCAGCACCGTAATCTGCTACTGTGTGAAGGCAGCCAGAGTGAATCCCACATCCCTCCACTCACTGAGTGAGATCTCACTCCCTCTGTGCCCTTGTAAACACATTCTCCAGCGGTAAGGCTATCTGCTGCAGTGCACTTGCGCTGGCTATAGGGCTGGGTCACAGGCAGCCAGCACTGCTTTAAGCCCTCCTCACAGGGCCTGCCAAGAGGAGTCAGCCTGGTACACTGTGCAGCGCTCGCAAAGCCCTCTCCCACGGCTATTAGTGACCATTCATCTGGGGAGCCTGGGAAAATGCATCTGAACCCGGCAGGCCATCAGGGGGAACAGCCTGCCAGGTGTTCCCTCCCCCTCTGCCACACCAGCACTGTAAGCCATGGCACCTGTGGGAAAGAGGAAGGGGCTCAGCGAGGAGGAGGGGTATGAAGCAGCCACCCACCTCTTTTCTCCTCCCCTTCATCCATTAAGACCTGCTTATCAGATCAAACGCACTGACGTGAGGGAACGTGCACAGGTAGATGTAAGAATTACCAAAAATGGGCATACAGCTGCATTGTAATTGCCTCAGTGTGGCTGAACTTGATGGAGGGCTCCTTGAAATTTATTATGTGTGACACTACAGTAAAAGAACATTATGCTACTTCCATTTGGACAAATAACCTTTAGAACCTGTAGGAAACTAAGAACTAATGAGAAACGACCAAGCACAAAAATGTATAGTTATAGTTTACCTTAATGTCCACTACAATCAAACTGTATTTATAACATTTTTAATACATTTAAAATATATTGAGACTACTTTATTTACTTTTTAAATCTATCGATATCTTCAAGGTTGTGTTTATTTTATTGAACAAAACAGTATTGTTTTAATTTTGTTTTATAGCAAAATTATTACAGTTTAATTTTCAATTTTAATACATTTTAAAATGCAATTTTTCCTGAATTGGTGCTCAAGAAACGTTAATTAATATTCAATTAATAAATAACATACGTGAATACATTCACATTTATTTGTCACATACGTTATATATATATATTATTGTTGAAAACATTTGTTCTGCATAATATTTTTGTGGAAACGTTTTTTTGTTGTTGTTTTTTTCAGGATAGATAAATAGAAGGGTTCAAAAGAACAGTTTGAAAGTGCATTTGAAAACACTTAACGTGTCTTTGCCGAATAAAAAAAAAACATTAATCATGAAAAACACTTATTTCGACATATGTATGTTTTAGAAAAAACAGTAAAGAATTGTAATATTGGTGAGAACTATGATATCGATGGATCCCTAGAAAGTACAGATATATTTGTACATGGTTTGAAAGAGAAATTAGGTTCACATGCCAAAAATCTGTCAGGTTTCCATCAAGCTGATATAAAAAGGAGTGGTGCACATCGAACGATGACAGTACTTTTTAATAATTATCAGAGAAACATACTTGGCTTTCGGTCCTGGCATGTTATACAACAATGTTGTTTATAAATGCCAGTGGTGATTTCATGCGTAACCACATAATTGTGTTACAAGAAAATGGAGTCATCAGAGTCCCGATGTTTAGTCGGTCAAAATCCTTGCTAGTGCCCAAATTCGATACACAGATTCACACAAAATCAATTTCACAAAAATTAGTTACATACCAAACTGAAAGAATGCAAAGTGAGTCATTCATTAAGTTCTCAAATGCGTGTATGCTGGCTTGAAATGGATGAAACTGGATTGAACTCTCTTGCAGGATATTGATCTTTCAATTTATGGGTTTTCCCAGAAAAAAAAATACTCCTGGAAAAATGAAGTCAGAGAAAGTTAAGAAAAAGAAAACAAGCATCTCTTATGCGGTAACTCGCGCAATGAAAGATACTGAGTTGATTAAGCCGCATCTTTAAAAAATAAAATAAAATAAAAGTTATTTGGCAGAAACTTTGAGCAACAATCTAATTAGCTCATTTTGAATCTGTAGCATCAGATATTAGGTTAAAACCCTTGAAACATAGTAGCAAACAAACTCTGGGTGACAAACATAGTCATGCAGGGTCTGCAGTGATTTCTTTCTTCAGAATAGGGATTAATCGGGAAAAAAAAATACATCTGCCTTGCATACATATACCGTTCATCTCCATCCAAAAAGCATTATTTCTAAATAAGGGGGAAAAGTCAGAAAGGAACCTTACTTTTGCCCTTTTCAGGGCAGAAATGCTTTAACAAATGGCTACATAAAACACTGCAATCCGCTGTCTTCCAGCAAAAAAACATTTTCTTGGTTAGTGTGCCAAGAGTCCGGCTCGTGCTTCCACCAAGCCAAGACATTTGGTGGGAAAAGTTCCCCCTTTCCCGCCCTCTCCAAAGCATAAATAAATCAACTCACTATGAGCTAATGGGGAAGCATGAGGTAGCCAGTCAGAGAGAAGCTACAAGGGCTGACATTTGAAAAATGGCCTTTGCAGCTGAGAGCAGAGCAGACTGCTCAGGAAATGTGTCGGCATGTGACACGCTCGCTGGACATGATAAATGTGACATGCACGTTCAAACAACCACACAGAGGTTGACAATAGACACATCTAAGCTGAGACTGAACACAAAACGGCATGCTTGATGCATGCATGATGAAACCATGTCGGCTAACACATACAAGAGAGGGAAAAGAATCTCTAGTGCATAAGTGAGTTCACACAAAAGGATCTGGGGAGAGTTAATAGCTGTTGATAGCCGACAGCTGGAGCGGTCACATGTTCTGTGACTGGGAAAAATCGCAGAACTCTTTGGGTACATTTCCAACTGCCTGTAAGAGTCGCGAAGTGGACTTTTTGAAATTTTGTGAAATTTTTATTGGAATTACAAACCAGAGTGTGTATACTCAGTCCAGAAGACTCTGCAAACAATATTGGAATCAAGGATACACTGATTGTCACCGCCATACATATAATAAATTAGCCAAATCACATGTAGGCTATAAATATTTATATAAATATTTATCATTAAATATTGGGGTTGAGTATAACCAATTATATTAATTTACTATAATTCCAATTTATAATTACACAAACAAAAAAGGTTATTTCTAAATAAAACATGTATATTTTATATACATTCGATAATCAAGTCAACACTAATAGATTGAGTAAAATGAATATATAGGCTACTATAGTACATTTATTTAGCGAAAAATTTCATTTCTCAAGTGAACTAACAAGCTATGGACACTGAATGACTTGCCTGAGGTAAATGACATAATGCTACTTAGGATATTGTTTATAAGCTGATTTTACTGATGTTTTTCTGCCGTTGACACACTAATTGAGCGGTTACAGAAGATATGTTTCAGAAAGTTGTACTGTATCTTTCAACATACCATAAGATGTTCATTCATGTTAATTAGGAAGAGAATCGCATTCCACACATGCAGCTGCGCCTTTATAGTGATGTTATGACACATTAATGAGCGTAAAAATGCCATTTATTGTTCGAATTTCATGAGAAAATGGAACAATTTGAAAAATGACACTTTGTTTCTTATCGAAAGTAACAAAAAGCGGAGTTTTTTGCGATTATTGATGGTTAATGGTGGTTAGGCTACAACACTGTATTCGTCTTGTACACATAAGACACAGAAAATATGTGTACCATTACACACACACACACACATTAATCTAGATTAATCTCACTGTAATCTTGGAATTAATCTAGATTAATCTAGCTCATTTGAATTCTACCTAAGGCATTCAGAATATGTAGGCTACCCAAATAAATAATATGTATATATTAAATATACATTCTTCATAAAAGATACTTCATATCTGCTGAGTGGGCACCCTCACATGTGTATGTTGCACTAGAAAAGGAGATCAGCTGGTTAGTGTTTGACCTCAACATTGAGCATGTGACCCTTGCATTTATTTCCCATTCACAGTTCAGCTCCATTTCCTGCCAGAGGCCTAAAAAATACTTTTAAGCTTCAAGGTTTATGGACATAAGTGAAGGAGACAGCCTGTCCATGCACACACACACCCTGTGAGTGCATTTCCTCATTTGTTATGCTTATCTGTCAGAGATAATGAGTCAGTCTTTCTGATATATTAGACAATAACCCTGGTCTCACCTGGACCAAGGGTGAGACATTGCATTTCTCACAGCTGTTTATATACACAGTGAGCAGTGATTCATGATATGCTCTTCAGATCTGAAATCATTCTCTAATGAGATGTACTGGACACCATGTCATGAGAGAAAGTTGAGGTAAGTCAATCTTTATCTGGAAAACCAGCTACTGACAGACAGATCCTTTAACCTCTAATAGCTAATGCCAGACTATAAAAGATTCTGCCTCCTTGCTTTTTTTATCTTGTTGTCTGACTTATCTCACAGCAGCAAGAAGAGAGTAAAACTGCATGTAATACTAGCACTTAACAACAAGAACATAGAAAGATGAGCACCTCTGCAGTGGTGCAGCCATTCATTGATGGGCCGTGAGAGGGGCAGCAACATCTAAAGAGGAGAAATTTCTTTTTATGAGCTTAACTGCCCTGTAATCTACCTCTCTCAGCAGGACTTGGCCCATGCAGTGAGTCAGCCTTTTACAGTCTTTAAGTGCTACCTGTGTAGAAAGAACCGCCTTCCTTAAGGCCCCAATACACATCAAGCGAATTCGAAGAATGAATGGGAGTGATGTCATTTCAAACTAAATCTGGCTAAAACAAAGTTAGTTTGGACTAAGTTTCAGTGATTTAAAATAGCTTGCTTCTTCTTTTGTACATATTTAAAGTTAGTTTTTCTTTCTTGCTGGCATGCAGGTATGACCTAGATTTCTCCACTTTGTTTTAAAGGGCCCATATGATGCAAAATCCACTTTTTTTAGCCCTTAAATGCATTTTGTTGTAAATTTGGAGTGTTTATAAGTACAGAAAAGATGAAATTATTCTCTTCAGGTGCTTTATTTATATCTTTACATTCTGTTTTGGTCATATTTTTCAAGCTGTTCAGATTTTTCTGTTCTCTATGACGTTTTTTGAACAATTACGTCAAAGTATTTTCAGCGGAACTGACAAATAAGGACATTGACTACCGGCCCAACACGTCGAGCAATCCGCCATTATTATTTCTCGCTCCGATTTTGTAGTCCAAACTCAATGATGCAGAAGTTACTAGAGGGCAAGTCAAAATGTTTGGTTGTTGGATGTAGTGACCTGAAGCACTTCAAGGATTCTCACTTCAACAACCTCCGCCAGTATGAAGAAGGGTTTGCCGATCGACTTCGTCTGAATGACGACAGAGCATTTCGATAAGCTGTAAATATCGTTAATAAAAATAAAGTAGTTTACTTTCTTAAAACACATGGTGGTCATGGTTTAGCAGTACCTTTGTCTTTGTTTTTGTTTTGAAGTAACGTTACACGTCTGCAGTATTATTGTTCTTGAGTTTCATCAATGGTCATTTAGCTTTTCTTTTCAAACGTATCATATTATCAATACAGATTTTTAGTGGTAAGATTAAACCGTAGTCATTTATCTTGTCAGTGTGCTTGTTTTAACAAGAGAAATAGTCGATTTTCACTTATAACACAATACATTTACATACCACTGCATCCATATGAAGACGTTGTTCTGCAGGTTCGTAGTCGTCTTTTTCGAATCGCTCACTCTGGCTCGAACATGTAAGGCTTGATGGACAAGTCTTCTGTTGTTGACATTTTGTTAACGTGTGAATATGTGTCAAAGACAAGATCCCGCACACTATCCAAACTTGCATATACAAACTCTTTATTCAACAACGTTTCGGTCTCACGACCTTCATTAGGTTCGTGAGACCGAAACGTTGTTGAATAAAAAGTTTATATATGCAAGTTTGGACATTTTCGACTGATTTCTTTGGTCGTTTTTTCCTACGCACCTACCAATTGCAGGTGTGCGATGGTTTTTTCATTTTATAATTAACGTGTGAATAAAAATGTTCTTTGAAGCTATTGTATATAATCGTATATCTCTAATCAAACTACAAAAATGGCCAACCGTGAACTCAGGGACCTGGAGAGCGGGCGGAGTATTATTCAAAGGAGCCGGTTTAAAACGGGTTGCTCACAGACGCACACCAGAAAAGGGGCCTGTGGAGCTATAATAATGAGGAATTCAGACCCAAGCATTGCAGTTATGCTTTATATAGACCACAAATATGATTTATATGTAAAAAATTGATTTAAAAGCATGATATGTACCCTTTAAAACCTTTCCCTTCCAACTGTGGGACAGTCGTGCACAGAGTGTCCAAGCTGTGAAGCAGAGAGACATTTCTCGTGTTTATGAAGGAGAGACCATTTCTAGAGTAGGTGTGAGGGAAAGATACAGGTCTTTACCTGCACCTTCATTACGGGTAATTATATATTTCAATAGCCTATAGCGAATTGTCAAATATTCAGGTGAAACATACCTTGACAGGTACGTTCATAATTGTATTGGAATATGACAGTGGTAGTTATGGTTGAAATAGGTACAAAAAAGTAGACATAAAATCAATCAACATCATTAGACATTACTGAACATGAGGAATGTGTTTGTATGTCACCATCTTCTGAACACATGCCAATGGCGTAACTAAACAATGCCGTTAAATATCAAACATTGCCAAACAAATAAGCAACAACTCTAAAATGTGTGTTACAGTCATGTTTAGTGCAGAAAATGAACAAAATATCTTGGCTCTGTTGCTAAATCTAGTGAGCTGCCTTTCTGTATACGGCTTAAATGCCTTCTAAGGTGAAATCCAAATTGAAAAGAAACCTCTTTTTGGAAGTTTTTGAACCAGGTGCATGTGTGCTGTACCTTCAAGACAGAGTGGAGCAGTCAGGGTGAAATCTTTCCTCTGTTTGGGCTGGATCTTCTGGTATCTAGCCTCTTGAAACTGCCTCACCCTCGGCTCCAATGCATCTCTTATCAGAGAACCGACTTCCTGTAAATACAAACAGATACGTGTTTGCGTACATATTTGCAATCTTGAACAAAGACAAACCTCCCAAGGTGACATTTGTCATAAAACTTTTATATGGAGCTCAAATTTAACTAGAAGTGCTTCATGTAGCGTTAAACCTGGGAGGGAAAATCATTCAACGCCTTTCGGCTGTGTGGGCCAACCAAAACATTTCTTTTAAAGGCAGGAGGAGGATGGGGGGGATCCCCAAGTATAGCTCCAAATTCCAGATTTCTGGAGTATCAGCCAATTAAAGTGTAAGAGGACAAACACAAACAAACAAAAACACACCCTAATTCCCGTACCTTCCTGTGCTCTGCAGAGAACCAGCTGGTATTGTCTTCTTTGCCTAAGGGTAGTATGTGAAGATCCACTAGCACTGCGAAATTCCCACACTTTGAGAGAGAAAGAGAAAAGGATGGGGGTCTTAAATACAACAAAAAGTCATCACTGAGGAGATTAAATGACACCTTTAAATCCATAGCTGAAGGCAAGTCACACCATCCTCTTCCGTTTGTCTTTGTGCATCTGCTTCCCCCCCTCTCTGCCAACCACGTTTACAAGCTTTGTAAACGCACCTCATTAGCATCATGTCAGTAACCAGATACACTTGATCCCAGAGACGATGGAGTTAAAACTAAAGACGTACAGAGGACTGACACAGGAAAGGCTTTGCAGGTTTTGCTAAAGGATGACCTCGCTAACCTGCTAGTTTATGGAAATGTGACGAGAAGAGGGCCAGATACAGGGAGGCTCCAGAACTTCGTCCAAAGAGTGGAATTATTGGAGTGCTACGTCAGCACGTCAGGGACAATAAGTCACGGCGAAGTAGGAGAGCCAGAGCAGTCGCGGCCGTTTAAGCACTTGTTACATCTCCACTCCACATTGGCCTGATTATGTTTTACACATGAGCGCAAGAACGAGCCAGTCACTGTGCTCCGGTCCACTCACACAGGCCTTTCCTGGACCACCCGCAAGAGGACGAAGAGGAGCCAGTGCTGAAGCATGTCAACACCTGAGCTCAAAGCTAGATGTGGCCGCAATGATGCTAGAGGGACGCAAGCTTGACAGACAATAGGAGAAACGAGCTGATGACATCAGAGGAGAGCAGACAGAAAGAAATTCCCCTTTTCAAGACACAGTCCAGAACACATTCTGAGCACTACCAGAGTGCCTGATAAAATCCTGATAGAACACGAATGAGCGAGTGTGTTTTAGTGGGCCCGGGAGAGGAGCTAAAGTGGCTCGGGCCAGGCGGTAACGCTCTAGGTCCGTGTTTCTCCGAGGCCAGCAGGGAAAGGATGACGTGAGAACGTGAATTAGAAGGGTGTGTTGGGTAAAGCCCATTGTTTAGCACCACTCTATGTCTTCAGTAGTTTTCTCTCTCTCTTTACATCTTTGTCTCTTTCTCACTCGTCACATAAGCAATGATTTATGCCTCCCCATACCGGTGGAATCTACAGCGACTAAGTAAATAAAAACTTCTCCAGCATTCTCGTTTGGCTTCTAACCTCCGAATTCATCTCCAGTCAAGCAGGATTACGGCACATTATTAGCACACAGACAGGCCAAATCGTGCTGCCAAATAGCTTTGTTTTTGACATGAAAGCATATTTTCCTCTAATTGCTGCTTTGTGTACATGAGGGTTAGTTTGATGGTGGCTGTGTTGAACTTAAAGGACAGGCTGCCCCCTTGTGTCAGACTATGGAAGTGTGTTTTTCTAAAGATAAGCACCAATGTATGGGTGGTGGTGACATGAGAAAACTGTTAGGATCTGTGTCAAGGTTGTGTTTAGTCTCATTGATATCCTTACAGATACATTCATTCCAATATCCGTGATAAATCTCATCTGATGCAGCCTTGAAGCCAAGTTAATCCCTTGTGGTCAAGCGGGGACAAAAGCTAAAAGAAGAAACAGAGGAATCTTTATGTATGTATGTGGACGACAGCAGATCCTTTAGAAAACACTGGGTGGCTTTCTCCTCACGTCTTTGTGCTGTGCCCATTCTGCAACTGACCAGTGGTTTCGGCTGACTGCCTTGCACAATTACCGTGGCGTGGGAAAGCATAGGAGGGAATGGACAGGAACTGTCAATCAGGCGCTGAAAAGAAGCTTGGCTTCGATGATCCCATAATGCATCTTCTTACGCTGCCTCTGGAACTGCCACACTAATCGCATGCTGCTCTGTTTTTCTCCACTTTCTTTTTGAAATCCGAAATATGCCATTACAGAAGACTGTAGGAATGTTCCCAGTGTTTGAGAAGCATGTTCGCTCAGCTTTTCCAGGCCCTGTGTGACTATGGGACAGAGAGAAATCATCAAAATGGATTTGCCTAATATGGGGGTCTGTCTTAAATATGAGGCAATTTGACATAGAGTGATTGGAAAGAATAATGAGGTTCGGCTTGTGAAAGGATTAGTGTCATTGGTAGTAATGAGATAGTTCTCCCAAAACTGAAATCATGTCATCATTTACTTTACCCTCATGTTGTTTCAAATCTGCATGCATTTCTTCCTTCTATGGAGCACAAAAGCTCATTGACTTTCATTGCATGGGACAAAAACAGATCTTTTCATTTGTGCATGAACTATCCTTTAACACCTGTTTGATTGGCTGAAAGGATTTTGCACATTTAACAATTGTACTGTTTGCATGAATAGAAGCAAGTTAAACACTGTTGAATTACCAAGCTGCAATGAAAGAATCCAGAAGATTTGGACTCATATTGATTTTGTGAGGAATCTAAAAATAGTTCTTAGGCAAAATTTCACAATAACAAATAGCCATCCAAAATTCTTTTATTATGCCCGTAAACAAGAAACTCCTTGGCTGTATTTGCAGAGAATGGTATTAAAACATAAATTTTGCAAGCTACTTTTGCAACGGTTTTGTTGAACGCCTTAAAGAAAAGTCTTTCAGGGGGGAAAGAATCAGCTAGAAAACAGCTGAACCAAGAGGTGATCTCACAACCACTGTTAAACAATCCCTTGGCAGATACATTCAATTTCTCTGTTTGCCGAGTAACAAATCCTTTCACTATTGTGCAATGACAGTCTTGACAGCTCTGTGTCACATTCTAGAGGAAGAATGATACTGTCTATACCGGGAAATCTTTTGCAGATATTATCTTTTTGTATATAGGGCTTGAGGCAAAGAAGAGCTTTTTCTTTTTCTACATCCCTTCGTTTGTTGATCCTCGTTGAATACACCTGAGGTTTTCTGTAGGTCAATAACCTCCTGATTAAACTCGTTCTTACCTTTCACTCTTTATCAGATCAGCACGGCCTGCCAAAAACACACTACAAAGGCCCTGGAACCAAACAAACAGTAAAACAGAACAGTACCAAATCAGTCCCTGCCGCTCTGACCGAAGACATGGAGACATTAAGCCGTGCTATTTTCTACTCCCAATCGCTAAGAAAACACACGAGGCAAGCCGGCTTGCTTTCGGCTTTTTGGACTCCTGGCTCTGCTCTGCATCACTTGCAGTTCCCAAGATGCTCCCGTGTTACCTTCTCTTATCAGTTTCACCCTCCCTAACTAAGATTTCTCCTGCCCTCACTCTGATTAGTGTCGGGCAGTGGGCCCAGAAGCGTTTGTGCAGCAGTTGCCTGTTCGCCACCACACATCCCTGCCCTTTTACCACTGCTATCGCTGCTGTGAGAACCAGACCCCCTTTCTCTGCACTTAGCTCCAGGGCTAACATTAACCAGCCACAGATGTTTATGCTGGGAGAGAGAAAGAGAGAATGAGAGACAGAGGGCAGCAGAAGCAGTCTCACTCAATAAAACTCCCCCCTCTGTCTAGCTCCGTCTTTGTCTCTGTAAGAGCAATGCAGGTCGACGAACAGTCTCCGGAGCCTAAGGGAACTCTTCAGATCTATGGGTGTTGCCTGTTAAAAGTTTAAATCTTTGGTCTTGACTTGCTGATTTTGATTGGCGTGAGTCACCTGACATTCCTTAAAGAGGGTCAACATTAGCGTTGTCAGCAAGAGAGCCATGAGGCACAAACAAGTTTAACTAGATTTTTGCATGCAAAACTCAGCACACTGATGCTAGTGTGATCCGGGTGGCTGCTAGGGTTGCTGCTATGTGGTTGCTAAAGCCTAGTTCAAACTACACGATTTTAAGCCCGATTTACGCATGATTTGCAAATCGTAGAGCTCGCCGACAGGACAGGTCAGGGTGTTATCGTGTGCAAATCGCGGGCGATGAACGCTCGCCAATCTGTTAGTATGAAAGAGCCAACAACGCATCAAAGACGCTCGCAGACATGTCGCCGAGCCCAGAAAAATATCTAGCATGCTAGATATCCAGAGCTGTCACATGACTCAATCTCAGAGATGTCATGAGCTACAGCCAATCAGAGCAAGGCATGGGTTGAGGTCATCGGGTAAATCTTATTTTTTCTTTTTGCGTTACCTCCTGTTGCGGATCAATCACATTGTGTCGTGTGGTGTGAACAGCTCAACAACTTCAACACTCCTGATTTCACAGTAGTGTGAACCACACAGTTCAGCCGACGTTTTAAAATCATGCAGTGTGAACTTGGCTTAAGGTGTTCTGTGGTGGTTACTTACTGGCTCAAGGAAAAATTGCCTACCCCCAGCTCTCTAAGATATTCTCTAGATATGGCTCTCCTTCAGTGAAGATATATGGCAATTGACATAGCAGCACACCTCTCTTTAATAACCCAAACGATTGGAGACATCATTCAAATTCGCAGCGTATCAAATCTAATGTGGGATGAGTTATGAGCTTAAAGTCCCTGTAAAGTCAAAATTAAGTATGTGTTCGTTTGTCACACCACAGAAAAATGTGTTATTAGCCATCCAGACAAATTTGAATGATAAAAAAGCCGGCAAAATCTTGAAAAAAAATGAGCCATTTTCTCTGCTCTCAAATGCTGGGGGCGTGTCCGCTGGCTGCGCTGAAACCACGCCCACTCGCGGGAAAGCTGTCGATGGTGATATTAGCTGATACTGCTTTCGGGACGGGAGGATGAACGCTGAGGCGGGAGAGTCCGTTCAGCCCCGTTTACCAGTAACAGCGGATTATCAGTGAATCCCAGTTGTCTCTGAGGAAAGTTTATAAAACAATCCCATGTAAAAAGATCACTACGGACGGTGACGGGTGTTGGTGGTGATCCTCAGTGATTGAGCGGTAAATGCGAATGTGCTCTATTGTTAGGGGAGAGATCAGCCTCAGTGGCCTCAGTGTGTCATCAAGTAGGGGCGTGTCCACGAACTCAGGGGCTCCAGTGCGTCATCGAGCCCTGTTTTAGCCCCGCCCAAAAAATCCGTAAAATAGCAATGGTGAAAAACTGTTTAACTTTTTTTTTTTTTTTTTTTAGCAATATATTTGTAACATTTATAATGTGTTTAGAATTTTTTTGTAGAATTGCCTTTACAGGGACTTAAATATAGCAGCAGGGCTCCAGACTGCAAATAAAACGGTCAAAGGGTGTCTAAATTATTTTAAATCTACACTGCAAAAAAAAAATCCTGTTAAAATTTACAGTAAATAAATAAACAAATGACTCCTACAAACAATTTTTTAACTATTTTAATATTGTATTTAATTTTATTTTTCACTCACTCAGCCAGGAAATCGTTCAGTGGGATTCATGAGTTCTCAATTAGGATATTGTAAAAACAAAAACATTAAAATAAATGTTAAAAAAAAATTAAAAAATCAGCAATTCTGTCTTTTTTCTACCCCCAAAAATATCTGTCTAATTAAAGATGTTTTGTTGTTTGTTTTAAATCCAAATGTGTATTATAAGCAAAAAGTCCCTAATATTGTTTTTGTTTTGTTTTTTAGTCTGGAGCCCTTGCTTAGGGTCAGGGGATTTGAAAACCTTAACACAAACCACTAATAAATCAGCATGATTATGACTAAGCTGGCTTTTATTTCTAAGGACTCTGAGGTGCTCTGTGAGTTAATCTCGGGATGTAAGCACACCTGAATTGAGTTCTTTTTTTTTTCCATAAGGACACAACCCAGAAGCAAAATTCCAACAGCAAGAACAGGCAGGAATATCAACCAGTAAAGCTCTACAAACAATTGAACAATATCGGAAAGATCCCAAGTCTTCTAGTAAAAAGGAAGTATTGAGGAAAAAAAAACATTCCTCAACTTCTTTACACTGTGGTTTTTAGAATAAATACTGCTAAACTACCAACATTAAGCTGGTGAATCTAAACATCTGTGGTAATTAACAAACTGAAATATTTCTTGGACATTTCCAAAAAAACGACATGAATCCTAAATCCTCCCATGTCTGTTAAACTGCATCCATCCCATTTTTCCCTCTGCGTTTCAGAAATGACAACATATTTCCTTGATCCGGTGACAGTAACAGGATGCTTGGAGGTCCAAGTGTGTGGTCCGTATCTACCAGGGAAGTCGACCTAGCACATAAACCAGAGCCAAGACATCTGTCATACTACCCTGCACTCAATGTTCATACTCAAAAACAAAGTATCACGCTCTCCCATCATCTCCTGCACCAAATGGGTATAACAGCAGAGTGGCGTGGCAGGTCTTGTGTAAATATTCAGTGTCTTCTGGGGCGTTAAGTCAGGGCCTCAACTTGAAGCACGAGTCAATTTACATGGGTGTATCTCATCTCCAACTTTAACTGCTCCGCACCGTGGAAACATGACATTCAACTTGATGTTGCTGTGTCAGGATGTTCAAACAATCAATCTACCAATGGCTTATAAAAGTCATTTTATAATGTAAAAAAAAAAATCAGATTGTCTACAGATTTGTTTGTACTTATAGTTTTCTTAAAGGGACAGTTCACGCAAGAAAAACATTTTGTCATTATCTACTCACCCTCATGTTGTTCCAAACCTCATTCATTTCATTTTTTTAGACAAAAAATTTCTTTTTCTTGTTTTTGTGTTCCAGGGAAGAAAGAAAGGCATGCGGGTTTGGAACGGCATGAGGCTAAAAATTCTGAGGGAATTTTCTTTTTTTTAATAAACTATCCCATTCACCTGGGACAGAAAAGAATACAGTATTGTAATATCTTGACACGGGTCATATGCTCGCCTACAAGAGTTTAGCTGAGATCTGGGCCAGTTGATGGTATTGCCTCCCCGATTTAAATGTCTCCCTGCGGTCACAGTGTTGGGCATGACAGTTCTTTTCTCAGGGAGAGCAACATATATAACAGTATCATTATGTGCAGACTGGGAGGGTGAAGTTGGTGAGTGGTGCTCTCCCACAATGAAAAACAGAAAGACAGGAGAAATGATGAGTGAGAAAGACAGAAAGAGAGAAATATGCAGCCAAAGTCTGGCACTAAACACGGATGTGTGTGATCCAGAGCAGCGTCCAGGAACGCGAGTTAAAGCCTTCACTATATGAAACATCAACAAAGACAGAGACCCAGGGCTTTTCTAGCACTTAATAGAAACATCTGACATGCATTAGCACTGACATTCATTGACATTCATCTGGCATGAAGATGAATAGACAGGGCCGGTCCAGCATGATCTGTGCTGCCGAGAAGCACGGCCCGAGGAGACATTCAGCTGGATAGATGCATGCATGATTATAAACATCAAACTAATGTATTGTAAAAGAAAGTGACTTTGGTGGTATGGAAAATATAATACAGTGTGATGCTATGTTGAAATCTGGATGTTTTTTTGTAGCATGGTTTGTCACAAACATGTAATGAGCACAAAGTATACATGAAAAAGTGGAAGCTATGTTCTGTAATACATTCAGACAGCTGCATGCTGATAGCATTCATTTGCTGAGGCAACTACCCCCTCTAGTGTTTAGAAATGAAGTTTTCCAAAAGCTCTGAATTTTAAGTTGATCTTGAGTTTCTATAAATCCCTTTAGGTTTCTTATGATACGGAAGCCCATTTCTACCACATAAGAAAACAAATCATGCTTTGGTAAATCACAAATAAGAAATTGAATTTGAATTAAGTCATTATTATGACCTAAAAATTAGAAAGTGCCTGGCTTCACAGACTTAGATTAAGCCAGGATTAGGCCTTAGTTAAATAATTAATAATAATAATACATTGCATTTATATAGCGCTTTTCTCAACACTTAAATTGCTTTACATATGGAAGGGGGAATCTCTTTGAACACTACTAATGTGGCAGCCATACAGTGGCAGAACACCCACCACACACCAGCTTAGCCAATCAGTATGTGTGGGGATGAATTAAGCAGATAGAAGCGCCCTCGCCCTCAGAGTACTTGGACGTGACTGTGATTACAAGAGGTAAAACAATATAAATACTGTTCGTTTTCTCACACAAACCGCTCGTTTCGTGTCTTAGGCCATCAATGTGTACTTACATTTACGAGTCATTAAATCATGTTTATTTTGGACTTCTCTGTGCATGCTCGTTGAGGTGAACCTAGGGTAGACCCCATAAACTTCCATTATATGACTGACAGACAAGAACGGTTTGACCTAAAAATTGAAAATACTGTGGAAACAAGACACTGTTGCTGTTGATTTAAGCTAAAACATATCAAAAAATAATTTCAAAGTGAACTATCCCTTTAAGACTCACACAGACCACAGGGTGAGCAGCAGCACACTCTGCTGGTATCACTAACATCTCTTCCAGCAGCAACCTGGTTTTCCCTAGAGGTTTCCCATCCAAGTACTCTCAGGCTCAACCCTGCTTAGCTTCAGCAGGCAACCAGTCTTGGGTTATATGGCTGATGGCATAGTGCATTTTAGTAGTCTTTTATAAATGTGCCTTTGAGAAAAATAAACATTACTGGTGTGCATCTGTATGCAAAAGATTGATACTGACATATTTTAAGACGTTCATTTTAGTCTGGGACTAGTTTTGTCAAGCTTTGTCTGTGAAGCCGGGATGATATGCTAAGTCATCATTTTGTCATTGCAATAAAAATATAAAAGTCATAAATTACAAAAGTCATAGTTATGACAGTTGAAAATTATAACACAAGCCATAATATGGTTGTCAAAAATCAAAGTCAAAACTATGACATAAAAAGTCCAACTGATTAGATAAAGGTGAAAGATAAAAAGCCACAATTATGACATAAAAGGTCGAAATAAAAATATAAAAGTCATAAATTACATAAGTCATACTTATGACATGAAGTTGAAATTATAATATAAGCCATAACATGGTTAAGCCTCAAATTAAAGTCGAAACGATGACATAAAAAGTCCAAATGATGAGATAAAAAGTAATGATGAAATAAATAGGTCGAAATTATGATTAGATTACAAAAAAGTCAAAATAATGACAAAGTTTCGACTAACGTTATATAAGAAAATGTCAAACCTTGGAACTCAAAAGATTTTGAAAACGTAAAACATCCTTGAGTCCTATAAATTATCATATTGAGAAAATGTTAAATTGTGGTGTAATTCTTATAAACTCTTGTGACGTCCGTATGTCCCTCTTAATAATTAGTTATTTTATTTATTTATTTATTGCTGTTAATATCTGTAATCTTTAGTTTGCAACAAAAAAGTTTCGACTAGGTCATAATTATGACAAGCTTGAAAATCTGAAAATCACATTTAAAACACACTAATAACGTGAACACAAAATAACGTTACTGCAGCAATGACCAAAATATCATATATACTTCAACATACCTTAACCACAAATTTAGAGGACTGCATTCTGATGAACCACTGCAAAAAAATTAAAGAGAACACGCTGAACAACCACAAACAACAAAGAAACTGGTCAAAATCTCCATATCTATGAAACTTAAATCATTTCTCGTGCTGAGAACATACAGTTATGAAACTAAATCAGTCGAATGAAATACTCACGTGTTTGTGACAGAAGCAGTTGAGAAAAGCACAAAGCAGGAATGGTGGTAAAAGAGCGCTCACCTACTTTTCTTAAAACATTCTGGGTCATTTAGATATATTTTCCAATATAAAATGAATATGTGTGATTAAAATAAGTCAAAAATAACGATAAAATAACGGTAATAAAAGAAGTTTGAATCAGTTTCTCCCGCCGACGGTTTGAAACTCGCCCTGTCATGTTAGGACCCCAGCGCCTACAGTTGTCATAGAGACGCAGTCGGATATAGGCGCCTACATATTTTGCCGGACAGTCATAACCGTTATTCGTAAATTGAAAAATTTCCATGATGCTTGTATCTTAACAAAATTATAATTCCGCATTGAATATGTAATGTTGGCGATGTAAAAGCCAATGGTTGTTTTTATTGGCTTCTGTTGTTAAATCATTTTTAACTGGCATGTTGGGTGACCACATAGGAGCATGTGTTGTAAGTTACGGTTGTAAGATGTAAACACAATCTGCTGCTTGGCTATTGTCTTTACGGTTTGGCTTTTTCTTTCTTTCTTTCTTTCTGTTTTTCTTGTGTTTTGATTAGTTCGTTGAACAATAAACTTAACTTTGGGGAATGTAACATACGAGCCTCGTAAAGTAAATTGTACACGTCTCCTCGCTTTTTATAAGCTATTGAGTTTATTTTTAATTATAAATCAGCAATAAGAGTTGACATATGAAATAAATCTATAATGCTATCAAGTCATTTTAGTGTGATAATGTTTACTAAGATTATGTTAATAGGTTGTTGACGTAAAATACTTGCTTAACTCCAAAACTCATATTATTTGTCTACGCACTATACGTTATATACCAATAATAAAATACTTATAATAAATAATATAATAAATAATTAGTCACGCCACAGGGCCATTTAAAATTAACTATTAAAGGTAAAAAGGTCGAAAAACTAAGAGAAACCTTTACCTTAAATATATACTCTCATGTTTGCTTTAATATACTTGTTAACCTAAAATCTTGATGTTGGTTTAAATCAAAGATATTATGCTACTACAATATTGATCAATCATTACATAAACTCATAATATTGTTCTATTACACATTAATTTCTAAGTGTTATTACAAAGCAACTTACCTGTATCAAAACACCCTCTGTGAATTTCTCTGGATGAATCCACAGTATGTCTCGCATTTGTAAGAAGAAACCTGCTGTGTGCACAGATGAACCACTTTCCCACAGTAACATCTGCCAAAAAATAGCTCTCTTGAGAAATATACTTAGTACTGCCTATGGACCTACTGGCAGACTGAAACAAATACACAACAATGTTGGGGGCCACGTCTTGACCACTTCAACCTCTACAGCGCTTCTCAAGCGAGTAGATATGTCTGAGCCGCTTCTCAAACTAATCTCAACTTCTGTTCAACATCACACTGCACGTTACAGTGACTGTGGGCTGTTTATGGGGATTTTCATGCTGAGACTTATTGAAAATACTCAAAAATATAACCTAAGAACAGTTGCTGCAGCTAAGTCATACAAACATCTTGTGGAACAATGCAACCTGTATCTTAAAGGAGACTCTTGTGGTTGTAAGGTCACGGTCGACTTCAGCAGCTGTGACTCACTCATTGCCCTGGCCCGGAGCATGATCAGCAGCAAACCAGCCTGCATGTTGGATAACAGGGAGACACAGCATATCAGTTCCCTGATCGCACAGGCCTTTCTGTATTCAATCCCTTGCGATTCTCCTGATGTGGCCTGCTTTGGAAGGACAGTTACCATCGGCATTGAGGGCCAATCAGTGAGTGATTCTTCTGTTTTCCCTGGACTGCTGGTGGATGTTCCTGAGATGCTTCAACCTGTCGATCTTAAGAGACTGGGATCTGGTCCATTTAAAGTGGTGGTTTTCAGTGCATCACTCTCAGGTGATATGTCTGAGGTTGGAGATGTAACATTGGAGATCCATAGAGGAGTGGACCTAGAGCTTGATCTGCTTCAGCAGCTCCTCAAGCTTGGGGAACAAGTTGTTAAAGACAAAGTGAGCTTATTTGCTTGTCAGAAAGTAGTACATCCAGTCCTTCAGCACTACTTGAGGGAACATGGAGTGGTGGTGATAGAGAGGCTTGGACTTGTCCTGATGGAGCCGTTTATCCAGATATCAGGTAGATATTTTAGAATATTTATAGAATTGAATATGAATTTATAGCTGTTTTCTAAATTGTATATTTAAAAACTGTTTGTTTGTTTTTTCTGAGTAAACCTTAACATTCAATGAAAAAGTTTTTATTTTTTATTGAAATACACAATATGCTTTTTCAAGTACATTAAAAATGTATTTTAAATCAATTTCTTAAGAAAATAAGCTCAATTTCAACTTATTGTTCTTATTCAGCAGACACATTAAATTGATTTAAAGGGACAGACAATTTTAATGTACAAAAATGTTCAAATATATGCCTGTCTTTTTGTACTTTCTTTACAAAAAGACAGGCATATACTTAAAAAAAATAATTAAGCAGCACATCTGTTTTCAACAAAAACAAATTATTCTTGAGCACCAAATCAGCATATTAGAATGATATCTGAAGGATCATGTGACACTGAAGACTGGAGCAATGATGCTGAAAATTCAGCTTTGCCATCATAAAGTACATTTGAAAATATAATACAAATAGAAAATAGATATTTTAAAATGTAATGATATTTCGCAGTATTACTGTTTTGAATACTTTTGTTGAACTTTTCAACTGTTGAGTATGTATTGAAAAGAAATGTCAGTCTACATTCTTAGCGGCTTCATTTTATTTTAATTGCAGGTGCTCAGGCTGTTGCTTCTCCTTGCTCTCCAGTCCCGGCTGAAGCGTACGGGCTGGTTGGAGGATTCTGTTTCCAGTCATGTGGATCCAGAGAGCTGCTCCAACTTCTTCCTTCTAAAGATGCTGCAATTAGCACCTTGGTACTTTGCCACAGAAATGAAACTATGCTTGAAGAACTGAAGGTTCGTCTAACATGTTAAAGTCAAGATTTTTATGTTCATTTAATCATTTAAATTATTTTAATTTAAACATACAAATAACAGTTTTTACACCAATTAAGTTAACGGAAGCTCAAACGTGTGTGTGTGTCATGTGCAAGAGCAAACCTCATTGGTTCTTGCACTTGCACGCACTTTTGATCTTCCGAAACTGCCTGAATTATATGGATTACTTTTATGTCTTTCAATAAATAGACAGAAATAATAGGCGAATATTAAAAATATCTTTATTTGTTTGTAAAGATGAATGAAAGTCTTATGGGTTTAGTCTGACAAATAGGCCTAAGTTAGGTTGATGACAGAATTTTCAACTTTGACTAAATTATCAATTTGAGTTTCTGTCTCGTCTGGTCCTTCTTTTTCATATTTGATTTTCTTTTTTTCTTCTCCTTATCCATATTATGCTGTTTTTTGTGAAACTTACTGCTATTTGTATTAACAAATAACGTGTCCATGCCAGCAATAGAATTTCATAACAGCAAAACCTGTCCCGTGGGTGAAACCTCCATTACCTAAGAGAACCGTTTAAGGGATTATATGCAACATCCTTAAGTCATTCCCTTTGCTGAGGGCCTTAAGTCTCATACTTAAGGGACAAACTTAAAGGTGCTTTATGCAACCAGGCACTTGCTCACATTCTCCGCTATAATTCATTCCAAAGGTGTTCTATTGGGTTGAGGTAGAGCTCAATCAAGTTCCTCCACACCAAAGTCGCTCATCCTTGTCTTTATGGACCTTGCTTTGTGCATTGGTGCGCAGTCATGTTGGAACTGGAAGGGGCCATCCCCAAACTGTTCACATAAAGTTGGGAGTATGGTATTGTCCAACATGTCTTGGTATGCTGGAGCATCACTGGAACTAAGGCCCAACCCCTGAAAAACAACCCCACACCATAATCCCTCCTCCACCAAATTTTACACTTGGCTCAACGCAGTCATGCAAGTACTGTTCTCCTGGCAGCTGTCAAATCCAAACTCATCCATCTGATTATCAGACAGAGAAGTGTGATTGGTCACTCCAGAGAACACGTCTCCTCTGCTCTAGAGTCCAGTGGTGACGTGATTCACACCACTTCATGATCAGACTTATTGCATTGCACTTGGGGATGTAAGGCTTGGATGCAGCGGCTCGGCCATGGAAAGAGCTTCATTCCGTGAGACTCTCTACGCAGTTCTTGAGCTAATCTGAAGGCCACACAAAGTTTGGAGGTCTGATTCTGCAGTAAGTTGGCGACTTCTTTGCACTATGCGCCTCAGCATGTGCTGACTGTGCTCTGTGGTTTTACAGGACCTACCTCTTCGTGACTGAGTTGCTGTTGTTTCCAATTGCTTCTACTTTGTTATAATACTACTAGCAATTGACCGTGGAATATTTAGTAGGAACTACAGCCATGGAAGTGATTGGAACATCTGAATTCAATTATTTTGAGGGATGTCCCGATACTTTTAGCAATATAGTGTATTTTATGAAGGTTCGATCTATTGCCCCGCTCTACTAATAATCCCTGATTGTGCCGTGGAATTCTGTCAGGTTTATTTTGGGTGCAATCTTCCCTCTCTCCAAACTATTTATTTTGTTCCTTGTATTTTTAAGTTCCAGTTTTCCAAATGATTTGTTCTAGTTTTACTGGACTCACATTTATTTATTCAAACTTATTGCATAAATCCCCTCTTTCACTTCTCTCATGATGAACATTTGTTCAATTTGTTGGACAGATGACATGCCAGAGAGCAGAACATGTGTTGCGACTGACTCTGAGGGAGCCCTACGCCCTGCTTGGAGGAGGCTGCACAGAGACCCTGCTGGCCACCCACATCACACACATGGTATTCTGTTCCACTGAGTTGCATGTCACATTCAGTTCCACATAAATGTATAAATATATATTATAATATATCACTAAATAAATAAATAGTGATTTGTGTTTTAATAGTACGTTTTTTTTTTTTATTCAATATGAAGTAATTGTGTGGTGAAAAAAATTTTGCTTATACACTAATTTCCATGCTAGCTTGTCTTTGAAAACTGGCCAATTAACAGGAATTTTTCAACAGAAAAACTGCATTTCAACAAAAAGTCTATGGGTCTCATTCATGAAACATTTGTAAATATACGAGTAAATATGAGCGTGATTTGCGCGTAAAGAGACCTTCCCGAAAACTCTTCTCCTGATTCACAAATACTTCGTAAACGTCAGATGTGATAGTGAAATGTGTGTGTGTGTTAATAAATTCCAACCAGTCGTAAATTATACCATAAATCAGGCCCATTATATCCGACTGACATCTATATGTATATAATAACATGAATGCGAATGAAAAAGAAAGATTTCTCGGATGCAGAAATGAAGTTTTATTATCAGAAGTTCATTCCAAACGCCACATTTTATTTTCAAGCGTACATCGTGGCGTCCTAAAAAAGCTTGGCAGCATATTACAGATGCAGTTAATGGAGTTTCATCTGTTAATCGAACAGTCCCAGAAGTGAGAAGAACATGGTTCGACATTGAGCTTGACGGCAAAAAACGAATTAGTTCAATTCGGAAAAATCGTATTCAAACTGGAGAGGGACCGCCATCGATTTCCAGATCTGCTGTACCGGCTCTCATAATAAAAGTAAAAAGAAAAACTGTATAGTAATTACTATATAAAATATTTTTCCAAAATACTGTTTTAAATATGTACCCGATTAAGGTGAATTAAAATGCAGCCTTATTAATGAGCAAAACGTTGGGATGTTAAACGCACTAGGCTATTTACGCGTGGCTGGGAGCAGATGTACTGTAGATTTCTTGCGTACCAACTAACATTTGAAAAATACGAACATTTTAATGAATCCAAAAATTTACGCAAGAACCACTTTACACACAATTTACACACAAATTCGTTCTGCCCGTGTTTCATGAATGAGACCCTATGCCTCCAAGAGTATTAAATCTATAAATAGGAAATGCATCGCAAAGACTTTCTCTAGTCTTCAAAAACTCTAACATAAATTTAACTCGCGCATATCGAAAACGTGAATTTTAAAGCTGTTATGTTTATTTTATTTTTTAAAGTGTATGTAATTTACACTGTAAAACAAAAATGTCCACGTATCATCAACTTAGGTTTACCACAGACTTTATTTTACTCATAAATTGATGAACCTCGTTAAAAAAACACATAGGAAAATGTCAAGGGAACCACTGATGAATTAGTCTTCCAGGTTTTGACTCTATTGGTGTGTGCCCTGTAATTTCTGCTTGCTGCTATATTAAATGTTTTGTCATTTTACTTTACAGAATCAGTCCACAGCCACAACAACAGCTGCAGCTCTGGGAGTCTCTCACTCTGAGTTTCTCATGGCGGTTAAGGTATTCTGCAGCTCTCTGCTCGCTGTGGCTCTTTCCTTAGAGCATGACGGGCAGGACTGTCTCATTGACCTGAAGTATGCTCACCGATGGGTCCCAGATATCTACCCCCAAACCAGTGCTAGGCAAACTTGTGGCTGTGGTCTGGTGGAAGACAGATCCCACTTGGTGAAGACCCCACTAAATACAGCGTGCCACACTTTCTCTCCTGTTCTCCTGGAAAACACTGACAATCAGCCCAGAATATTAGACTCGTTTTCTGCCAAGCTCAATGCTTTGAATGTGGCGGTCGAGATGGCTAATTTTGTTCTTGATGTAAAATATATAATAAAGGATATCAATTGAATTATGATGAATGAACTAAATAAAGATTCTTGGTTTGATATATCAAATGTTTTTCCGAGACTTAATTATTCTTCACAACTCCATAAAGTTAAAGTACACATTAAATATACATTAGACCTCCAAAACCAAAATATGAAGAACACAGAGAGTTATATAAGTCTTATTTGATGCTGCTTGTGTCAGTGACCTGCATTTTTTGCAAATATTCAAACGGAATATTTAAATAGACTTAAAACTATTTTATATTTTCGGCACGTCTTACTTCTTCTGGAAGATTATTTCAGAGACGATGAGCATAGAGGCTAAAAGCAGCATGATCACCAAATATTTTACTTCTGCTGTGTGGTACTGTTAAAAGTAAAGAATCCGATGTTATGAGAGTCCTTAAAGGTACATAAACTCAAACTTGTAAGCATTTTTAAAAGATAGTCTGGAGCAATTCCATGCAGTGGCTTATTAAGAGGTTTTTAAAATCAACACGAAAACTAACAAGTAAGCATTATCCAATGTAATGATTTTAGTATAGATTTTAGTACTAAGAAGTACTTTGGTGTGGCAAATATCCTGCTTCATCTTTATTGTGCCTTTGGTAGTGTAAAGTCCGACTTGATCGGCCCAGATTCCGACATCCGTTCAGCGGGTGAAGGTCTCTGCGTGTTACTGTCTTTTCTTGTGGAAAAATATTTTTGATTAAATGCATTACATTTCTCATAATGTATATGAAATAATATCAAAGTCATTTAGATTAATCAAATGTAAGAAATGATATCAGGTAAATGTATCATTCCAATTTCATGATCAATTCAAAGATAATCAATACAAAACATCAAATGCTCTGGAATAAAGAGAAGACAAACCCGACATTTAAGAAATATGTGAAGCTGTGAGGCTCGCCTCTCTCAGCCTCACAGGCTCATCTGAAGTACAGAAAAGGGCCCCGATCTCTAGTTGCATTACATTATTATATAGACAGACCTCATTTCATATGTAAACATAAGTTTACGGCCCTAGCCTCGTTCTACTCGCCACAGTAAACATGATTAATGGCGACTGTAGAACGCAAAAGCCTAATTTCGGGCGATCTCAAACACATTTTCAGGCAGACTCATCACGGAGACTCACGAGTAGCCTAGACTTGTTGTTTAACTACTGAGCTCTGTTACCTGTAGGCGTGGCCTCCTGGGGCAGTGAAGCAAGTGCATTCTGGGAGTTGTTGTCTTTCATCCACATAAGCCAAAAATACATTTTCTGGCTTTCTCAGTCGAGAACACTCCAAATTCAAAAATAACTTCACATTTCTTCTACATGAATGACCCATTTTAAATACACATTCATCTTTCCAGAGGTAAAGTATCCCTTTAACCATCCACCATTCTTTGTGTGTGTGTTGTCTCTAAACTCCTTATTACCTTTCGTTTTACTGAAAATTAGACATTTGAGACATTTCGAATGATATTAAACATGTATAATACTCGATGATAATCATTCACATTAACCATTTAGATTCTTGGATGAGTTTTTGGCGATTACATGGGGAAGAAGGAGTGGGGAAGGAGGGAAAGAAATGTAGGTTAGGTGAGATTTTGTGTCAAATGGTGAGCTCAAATGGTAGTTTCCAGTGGTCGTTCCTCAACCAGTTCTTCCAGTTTTTCCAGTCTTACAGTAGCTTATGGGGTAATGTTCCTTTAAGTAGTGCAGTGACTGAAAGGGTAACGACATTATTACATAGAACTATCTACTTTCAGTCATATATCAAGCAAGAACGACGAGTGTGTGTTTGGACGTGTAGTTCCCCACACTAGGTGTAGTCTTTGATTTCAAATCCTTTCCAGTATAAACATTACTGCTGTTGATTTGGCTATTAAATACAACATGTTTCTGACAAGGAATAAAAAAACTTTCAAAGATAATTGCAACTTTTTATCTCACAATGCTGAGGTGTTTTTTCTCACAATTGGGAGTTTACATAGCACAATTTTGACTTTTTTTTCTCACAATTGCGCAATTTAAAGTCACAATTGTGATTTATAATATCATAATTGTGAGTGTGCTCAGGATCATGGACATTAGACCGGTGGGGCTGGCCACTCGCTGAAAATGACCTCAACCTCAATTATTCAAGAACGAAGTGAAAGTATGGATAGCATCACCAAAAATACGATTGTTAGCAATCAACAATTAGTGTAAACACCAAACATGTCATTGTTCAGCAAACAGATCATGTAAACACAAAATCTTGCAATTGTCTTGAATGGCTAAGACATGTTCATGTTTTAATTGAACCACAGAGTCATACAGTTTACACTTTTTATAGAAATCAACCAAGTTACAGTTGTCTCTACATATTAAACTGGAATGGAGGAAGGAATATAAAATTACACACAGGGACACACAAATATACTTACAACTGCAATCACATACTGTGGAAATACTTTATTTGAAGGGGTGTGCATGAGACTGACATGACACTGTCATAAACATGACATAACACCGGTCATGAACATGAAGGAGTCTTTGTGAATGTTTATGACTGTTGTCATTAAGTGTCATTCGGTAAATTATGACACTTTTAATGCAAAGTTGACATTGTTTAAAATGTCTGTGTTATGACAACTTGACATTAACCAAGACAAAAATGTCTTGATTATGACAACTTGACATTAACCAAGAAATCATAACCTGTCAACTTGACATCTTTATAACTAGTCCAGCGTGTTCCACTTTACTTGAGGACAAGTCAAATATTCATGACACAGTTATAATGGTGTCATGAAAGCCAAAGTCAAAACCAACCACGAATGACAGGGTAATGTAATGTTAACGCAAAGCTAAATAACTTCTTTTAGTTTGATAATTACACCTGTTATGAAATATTTGTGACAGATTACGATTTCTTGGTTAATGTCAAGTCGTCATAACAAAGACTTTTTAAACAATGTCAACTTTGCATTAAAAGTGTCATAATTTACTGAATGACACTTAATGACAACAGTCATAAACATTCATAAAGACTCCTTCATGTTCATGACAGGTGTTATGTGATGTTTATGACAGTGTCATGTCAGTCTCATGCACACCCCTTTAAATAAAGTGTTCCCTAGGGAAAGTAGAAGTAAAGAGTCCTTTTTATAAGATTAATCTTTTGTCATACAGGAAGTCAAACCCATCACACACAATCTGGTGACATATTCAAGTCATAAATGTTCCTATTTGTACCAATAACATTGTATGCTAAATCAGGCAATAAAATCAAACCAAAAGGACAGGTGTACACTTTAGAAATTAGGAAGATGAATTATTAATTTCTGTCAGAACGCAACTACATTTATCTGCTCAGAAGATGAAGGGTATGAGAGATCTTCTTGATCTGGGGAAATCTTTGAACTTCTCTTGGTAGAACCTGGAACACATTAGAGAAACCACATGTAGTTTTCTAAATCAATCAAATACCATTGAAAACATGTTGAAGATGTACAGTTTAATTCTTTGAGTGATTGGTGAATTTTGGTTTACTCACCTGTGATGGTGATAGGCTCTTGGGCCTATGAAGCAAATTGTGAAAAAAGCAAAAGCAAATGTGGGTAAGGACCAGGTAGCAACCGCGTAGCCTAGCCACTGTACTATCTCCCCAAAGAAATTTGCACCAGACACGTACTCAAATAAGCCGCCTGCAGATAAAATAAACACATAACTCACTTCAGCATTTATTAAGTGAAGCTAATTGCAGTTTGCTTACACGGACAGAAATAAAGACAGTGAATGATGAGTGTTGCTAACATTAAAAAGACCCTCAAATACCTCTCGGGATTTTATAGGTAATTTCTCCAGGTTTTCTCAGGCTGCGAAGAATGTGGTCACTGTGAATATTGACTCCCATTCCTATGAAGAATATGATCAGGCCTAGAGAAATACAGTTTAAAAATTAGTTTAATAAACATACAATTATATATATATATATATATATATATATATATATATATATATATATATATATATATATATAATTAATTAATTTTGAGTTTTACCCGCTAGCAAACAGGCATCGGAAAACCATGTGTTGTTATATGTGGCACAATGCAGCAAATAGTGTGCCTGCAGGAAGCCATTAATAGAGCAAAACCCCATCCCTAACAGCATGATGTTGAACGGATACGGCCGCCCTTTGGTCAGCAGAGAGTAGATGCAGCTCCTGGAAACCAGAATGTTATTTGTATGTTAGTTCATCTGCCTATAGTGCAATAAGCATTGCTCACATCATTCACCTGCTTTTGATTCAGTTAATTACTCAAACCAAATATTATGTTACATTTCCGCAGCCTTGATTTATTGTCAGCACAGCATGATTGTTAAAGAAGCCGGGATCCAGAACATTCCACCCAGTCCGTTCCCTTTTGTCTTCGGATTAAGGGTTATTTTTCCCTCATTCGTTCTGGCTGAGTTAAAACATACAGGTGTATGAAATGGCATAGCTGAACTTTCGCATATCAAAAAAGTGAATGGAAGCAAAACATCTCTGATGACATGCCAATGACATTTATATGGAGTCATCCCCTCTGGCCTATAATATCTGCATTTTATACAAGTGATCTTTCATTAATGTTGTACAGTTCTTTGTAAAAATGTATGTCCCATCAGGCACACATGCAGCTTACCTTTGGAAGTAATGCAAGCAGAAGGTCCAGAGCATCAGGTGTTTCCCAGTGCTTTGTTTTCCATCCGTGATCAGCATCAAAATCAGAGGCACCAAGAGAGCGGGCAGCTCCTGGAGGAACCAGGCTAGCCTTGCGGACACCATCATGGAGCTGCCCGAGGAGTCCACGTAGCGGCCATAGGCAGCGTGAGACTTCTTGAGACATATAAAGTGTATTACCCCACCCAGGATCATCCCCAAACTCAGGCCCTGCACGAGGAGCTCCTGGCACTGCATGGAGGTTGAGTATCTGTCCAAGTCCAAACCAGGTTTGAGCCCAATGTTGCATCTCCCCTCTTAACCCCTCACCAGAGCTCTGCAAACACAGCGTCTCAGCTCCTCCCCAAAAGCAGAGGTAGAGCCAAATCCTGATCATGCGACAGTGTGCACCCTGCTGAAATATGAGATTGCCTTTTTCAAACAGATTTCCTTTTTGAACATATTGCGAAATATTTTCCCACTTATGCATTGGTGGGAAGCGTCGGGTTTCATGTGATGGGATCAGAACACAAGCTTCTAGGTAAGGCTTTGCTATTGTTTTTTGTTTTTTTTTTTCCATCAGTATAAGAAGACAATGTTGATGTTAGTCCGGTGTATTTTGTGTTCAGAAGGATGAAACACAATGCTTTGATAGCATTAGCAAATGGCATACTGTAGCTATAAGTACAATAATATAGAACATTGTTCTCAAACCAAGCTCATGCTTCAATCTTCACCATGATGGTAACCCATACAAAAAAAAAACAACATAGCAGAAACTCTTCTAAATTAGCTAAACAACAAACTAACATTGGTCTCCTTCTTAACACTTCACAATAAGGTTTCATTTGTTGACATTAGTTAACTACATTAGGTAATATGAAATAACAATGAACAATTGTTCATCATATAGCACTTCATTTTAGCATTTATTCTCCCTTTCGAGTGTCATGACAGCATGCTGGGAAATAGAAATAGGAATTGGAAGTCTCCTCTGTTAAAATGTTTGAGGCATCATTTAGGTTTCCTTACATTTTCACTCCGGCTAAACCATTCAGAGATCCTCTGGGCATCTTTTGAAGGTGCCTCAGATGTGCGCTAAAGAAACTTCACATAAATATTTAAATAATAGTACTGTCACAATTATGTTCTGTTAGTTTTTTAGTTTTATATTCATGGACTTTGTTTTCATTTATCACGTGTCATTTGTGTTATTGGTTTGCTTGTTTGTGCTTGCTATGTAAGTTGATCCCCAACGTTCTTTCTCTGTTCAGTCACGTTCACATTACGTTCACGCCTTCATTGGATGTTCTTGTCAAAGTGGATTTAGTAAACTTAGTGTTGAAAGCACACTCTTAGAAAAAAAGGGTTCATTGGGGTTCTATGAAGCATAGTGTTCTTTACTCAACTGCAAAGAACCTTTTATGCTAAATGACAAGAAAGAACCCTTTTGGCACAAAGGTTCTTTATAGGCTATTATTCACTCATACATTACATTATTCTTCAACATTGTGTGGTTGTAATTAAATTATTGTTTATTAAACTGTTGTAGTAACTTAATATCACATTTTAATCATGCTGATTTTGGAGGAGAAAAACTAAAATGGCACTCTTCGTGTGATATTGATTAACTACATAAAATTATATAAATATATAATTTTTCCAACCCCCATATCTTGAATTTTGTGATCATCCACATGCATTCATACATTTTAGGGTTTTGATATTTGTCAATAATATGAAATATTTAATCCGGAAAGGACAAAACAAATGATAATGAATGAACCCAAATAACCCTTTTCCTGGTTAAAAAAGAACCCTAAAGGGTTCTTATTATTGAATCCTGTATAGAACTTTTTAGGGTTTCCAAATATGTAGCGCTGATGGAACCTTTCTTCTAAGAGTGTATATACATCTTGTGTCTTCTTCTGTCTGTCTGCCTGCTATGCACACAGCCTTGTATTGTGACAAGTCAAATACTTTGGACATATATATATATATATATATATATATATAAATGCTGATTTTTTTTTTTAGATCATGAGCCTGTTAATGTATGAATTCAGTTCACTTTCAGAAAACCTGTTTAACTCACAGCAGGTTGTTTCCTGTAATTAAGGGAGTACCTGCTGAGAATGGTGATTAATGTGTGGATTGTGAATGTAGAGAACTACATGAAACAGTAGGAAGTAAGCTGGAGTGTTTCCTTTTCACACCATTTATCCATACTACCAATAACCCTTTAGTGTTTAACCTTTCAGTGCAAAGCAGTCACTCAATAAAATTCACTTAAAACAACAAATCCAAGTCTTTTAAATCATGTTTCCAAGGAAACACTGAAAATAATGCAATCCTACAGCCTGACTAAATTGATCTTAAAATAACCCTCTAGCATTCATAATTAAAAAATGAACAGTGCACATTAAGCAACTTAATTTTTGTTTAATGTTGACCACAAAAACATATTTACCTGCTCTGCAAAAATGACAATAAAATTCAGAGCAGATTCACCCAATTAACTTTTGTTTTTGAGACCATGATGTAAGCTGGAGATCAACACTGAAGTCATTACTGGAGGAGAAACTTGCAGTCACCACAGCTGACACCTGTGTCCAAACTAATTCTCAACAACGTTCTCCTCGCCCTGGTACATTCATTGCGACCTGAAACGGCTCAAGAGATTTGAAATTTCGACACTGCTAAACAGCGAGAACAGATTGATGAAGTGATATTTGTTGAGCTTAGCCCATTAATGGGAATCCCCATTACCTCACAAATCCTATTTTAAAGAAGGGTCCGAGAAAATGGGTAAAAATGATTTAAATTTTAACTCTAACCACTGCAAAAATAGAAAACCACAATTAGAGCTGTGAAGGTGAATTACACTGCACAACACACCAGACTCTATGTTTGCCGTTAAAGCTCTTACTTACTAATCCTGAAAAAGCTGTTTTTTACAGAAAATAAAAACTGGCTGCTGTGGTTGTCAGAATAATTCATTCAAAATACAGCGAAAATGCAAACATGCAGAACAAGCTGTATTTTACAGTTTAAAAGTTAAAAATGGTTTTAAATACAGTAAATCCATCAGCCGCTTACTTATAAATTAGCAAAGACATGTTGCTGTTTAAATCTGTTTTCTACTTTTATCATACTGACATCCATTTTTTTTTTTTCAACCACGTAAGGAACAACATTCATCTTCGGAACACAAAATTAAGATATTTTTGATGAAATCTGAGAGCTGGATCACTCCTTCATAGGGTTCTTAAGGGATTGGATCTTGTTCCCCAAAAAGTTATTAAAGACCATAAAGATTTTAGAAGTAACGGATCGGGACTCGGTATCGGCAGATACTCAAAATCAAATGACTCGGACTCGGACTCGAGGGCAAAAAAACCTGATCGGGACATCCCTAATAGGGGGTGTATAACTTTGGAAAACAGTTGTTACTTAAACAAACTGCATCAAGATATAGCCTAGACCTCATTCTGCACTTGCTAAAGGTTTCTCAGACATTAAACACCATACAGTGGATGTGCTTGACATGGCTGCCTGCAGTCCAGATCTGTCTTCAATTGACAATGTATGTCCCATCATGAAAAGGAGAAGACGACGGTCTTGTATCTGGCAAGCAAATATTCCACTTGCAAAACTAACAGTTAGTACCCTCAATTCCCAACTGATGAAAAATTTTAACTATCCCAACTTTTTTAGATAAAATTTATTTATATTTACAAAATACAATTAAGTTGGTCAGTGAAAACATTTGAACATCTTTTCTTTGTACTTCTGTCTATTGAAGAGAATTGACAAATCACGTGCAGATTCAGATTTTCTTGAATTGTTTTAATTTCCTCAGTTCCTGCCTGGAAACCTGGGATTGTTTAATGGTATTAACTATCTAAGCAGTCATCATCTATCATAAGAAAAATAAATAAATAAACAGGAAGTTCTGATCCCACAGGAATTTAGCTGCATATAGCACACAAAATTAAAATGTAAACTGGTCTGCCATGCAGATGCACTACTCTCTGCGTGTGCTCTTCCCATTTAAAATAAATCCGCAATAAAGTGACGATTGCAATAATGTGAGCTGCGAAGCAAGGCAGGTCTGTTTTCAATTTAAAAGTTAGTATGCAAAAGCAATTGAGGAAAAGGTTTTCATGCGAGTCCACTTTTATTTATTTAAGGCTTGACACTACCATTCAAATGTTTCTAATATTTTTAAAAACTGTTTTGACAATACTACATTGTAATATCTGAAATATTACACCTGCTTTTTATTTTAATAAAAAATGAAATGAAAAAATGAAAAACCTGATACTTCAGAAATCATTCTAATATACTGACCTGCTGCTTAAAAATCATTTTTATTATTATTATTATTATTATGGAAACTGCTGTCCTGTATTATATTTTGGAGGAAGCTCATGTTTTTCTTAATGGTTTGTTGATAAATGTCTTAAAGAACATATTTGAAACTAAATATCTTTCCTAACGTGGTAACACTTTATTTTAAGGATCAGAAACTACACACTAATTAATGACTAACAACTGCATTTGTAAGTAACTAGTTATGTACTTGTATGCCATTACAAGCTTTTTATAGGGCCTTTATTGCCTGTTGTCTTATTTTTGTCTTATAGACCATTTCACAAGACGTAAACAACACTGGTTTGTAACTGTTTTCTTTATTTCACATGTAAAGAAAACATCTTAAAGATGTTTGTTTAACTTCTTGATTCAGTTTTAAATGTTCTGTTGGTTGTATTTTATCCCAGCTTTTATGTAGTGTTAAAACACTGAAACAGGAAGTGCTTCTGGACTAGTGTTGTTTACATCTTGCGAAATGGTCTATAGCCCCTTTATACTTGTTTATGTCCTAATAATGTTCTAATTAGCTAAAAATAAAACAAACAAGTAGCTTGCACTGTGCCAAGTACACACTTTATAAGTTGCCAGTACACTGTGTGAATGTGTAGCTTATAAGTATGAAATAAATGAATGGGAATTTCAACATTTTAATTTGCTGAAAAACACTGTCTTTCTAGCAGTTGTTCTACAAACAAATAATTTATAACTAAAATATTCCCTTTATTAATAGGTAACAAGCACATTTATCACTAATAAGTGCAATATTAGGCTACTTCAGATTATGTTCCCTATTCTAAAGTAAACATTTACTGTTTTCCAATAAGAAAAGAGACAAGTAATGTTGCAGTGAAAAACTCCGTCTTTATTGTTTTTTTTTTGTTGTTCAAGATAACAAACTGATGTGACATGTCTTGAATAATCGCAATCAATTGCCAAACAGTTAATTGACACAATGTGTTTTTAAAAACAGATCTGTTCAGTAAAAGTTAAAGTTTAGATAATTGTTTTAGATTAAAGAAAAAAAATATAGTTGGATGTTAATGTTTTAAAAACATTAAAAGGGTTTTTATTGATTTTTATTTTATTTTATTATTGGTCATTCATTCACAAGTTTAAAACAATAAACACGGAGTTGTTCACTGCAACATTACTTGTCTCTTTTCTTATTGGAAAACAGTAAATGTTTACTTTAGAATAGGGAACATAATCTGTACTCATTAGTGATAAATGTGCTTGTTACCTATTAATAAAGGGGATATTTTAGTTATAAATTATTTGTTTGTATAGAACAACTGCTAGAAAGACAGTGTTTCTGAGCAAATTTAAATGTCTGTTGAAATTCCCATTCTATATTTATTTCATACTTATAAGCTACACATTCACACAGTGTACTGGCAACTTATAAAGTGTGTACTTGGCACAGTACAAGCTACTAGTTTGTTTTATTTTTAGCTAATTATTACATTGTTAGGGCAGAAACAAGTATAAAGGGGCTATAAGACAAAAATAAGACAACAGCCAATAAAGGCCTTATAAATAGCTTGTAATAGCATACAAGTACATAACTAGTTACTTACAAATGCAGTTGTTAGTCATTAATTAGTGTGTAGTTTCTGACCCTTAAAATAAAGTGTTACCCTTAACGTTTTAAATGGCTTTACTTTTGATCAATTTAGTATGTTCTTGATGAAAATAAGTATCAATTTATTGAAAAAAAAAAAACAATCTTACCGACTCCAAACTTTTGAACAGCAGTGAGTCATCATGTTCTGCAAGTGTCAAGAGTAGTTAAACATGGTGACATTTAGAGGTGTTACCAAAAAAAAAAAAAAAAAAAGCAAATTCAAATGGTAGCCATAGCAGATGTGCTGTGAAACATGCTAGTAATTGCATTACTGGCCACAACTACATTCATTATTGCACTTACTTCAGAGTAGAATGTGGTTTAAACTCACACACCCAAAATTCTGCTAACTTTCAATTGGAAAGTAAAGACAGAGAGACTACATCTTGGGAGAAAAGCACACAACTCATGTTATAATTTATGGCATTATAAATGAATCTTGCCCAGCTCTAACTTTAATAACAAACTGCTCGTAAACATGTCACAAAACACCAAAGGGAATCACAAACACTAAGACGAGTAAAAGAAACACCACAGCATGGTAACTTTTGTCATTACACTTTATTGTTTCTTTGCAACATTAGCCATGACCCTTGTCATATCTGGCGAGAATTCTGCAATGCTTCAATGTAACCTGAGATTCAAAAATGACTGCCCTAAGGAGCACTTCGATTCATTTTTGACATAGATTTGACATGTGAACTGTCATTTTCTCCAGTTAGAATAATAATAAACGGCACTAACATAAAATATTTGAACAGTACAAGAACAAGTGTTGTGATGGGTGAAGCTAATGATTCTTTCCCCTACTTTAAAAACTGATTTAATAGACAGACTAAATCGAGAATAGGACGAAGAAAACAAATACAAAAATTCATGTTTAACACTGACCCAAGGCACATCTGCATGGTGTGACATGCTTTGTCTGTATTCTGTTTCGAGGATCCGGTTTGAGACCTTCAAACCTTGGTGGGGATGTATAGGGGCCTTGCGGTTTTCCTTCCGATGGTTACCCAGGAAAAATCTTGCTGCATTGTGCTCTTTGGGAGCTCTAGAATAGACGCGTTAAAGAGGAAAGCAAGACAAAATGCCTACGCCGTTCAGAAAATTCCCTTCCGGCAGTTCCTTGTACGGGTGTGCATCGCTGTTAAACATGGCTGCTAACTTGCACGAGAAAATAAAACTGCTTAAGAAATAACCCCCCAAAAAATACCATTTAAAAGCTTTAGGGTTGATGGGAAAGCATGGCTACTTTGAGGCAGTCTGAAACTCTTAAATCAATCTGTAGACTTCATATACTACTAAATGTTTCCACACAGTTTGAGATTATACACCAAACACATAGTAAAACTAGAAAACTAAATAATGGTAAGTCACAAAGGAAAAATAAAACAGAACAAAATAGAAGAATCAGAAAAAAAAGACTTTAATTTGACTACAATAAAGATTAAATGAAAGAAAAACTTCTTTTTTTTGGTATAACCAGTACAGTGGAGGGTTAGTGGGTATTGTGTAGCCCTTTAAAAACTACAACAGGACCAATGCAGTTCTCAGGGTGTACATGGGCATGTTGCAGTCTGTCAACTTCCTTTTTCCAATGGAAGACAAATATCACGTAGATTATGCAGACTTGCAAAAAGAGTTTTATTTTTGACTTCATTTAAACTTTAATTGTGTCTTTCTTTTAGATTACACAAGGGCTCGTTGGATACCTAAACTCCTCGGAGGGCCGATTCTGCCTCATTGAGACCCCCAACAAACATCAACAACAAAAAAAACAACAACCAAACATCTGACCTTGTTGCAACACCCCCAAAAAAACTGCAGTTGAACTTCAAGCTATAGCATCATCCGGGTTGCCTCATGTGGAAAACGGGGTACAGGGAAAGCTGTAGGAAGAAGAGGTTAGTATCTAACGGTACATCTGGATTCGGTGTGTGTGTGAGGATTCCCATCTGGGACATGTCCTTCCTATAAGAAGAGGTGGGAAGGGAACAGGAACAGGATGGGTGGGAAGGAATGGGGTCTTCTAGGAGGCTCCATGGCTCCTTGGAGAGTTCACCTCAATGAACGATGAGAGCCCCAGCAGCGTAACTCACTGAGCTGTCGGACCAGCTTCGGCACTGGCTCGACTGCGCATAGTTCAGGAAAGAGAAGTTCATGTCTATGCCGTTCTTTTTCAGTTCCGCCACGGCCTGGTGGAGTGAGGAGAATCATTGGAGAGTTAACACTAAAGAGATCCTTAACGGTAATCTTAAAAGCTTCATGATGAAAGGCTAGAAAGCTGGCAAGACATTAGTTGGAAGGGGGAAAAAAAGACATTAATGAAAGCTCTGCGACTGTTAAGTGCTAGACTAATTACCATGCTTGCGGACTAGCCATTATTCACATTATTTTGCTTCTGCTTTATTGAGTCATCAATGGTTTGCTAAATAAAATGTCCCGGGGGAAATTCATTTGAATCATTCATTATGTACTTACATTTAGAAGAACGCCGATGGGATGGCGACCGCAAATAGTATTGTGATATTTCTTCAAATAATTGCTAAAGGAGATGGGGTCCAATTGTTCTATAATTCCCATTCCCTAAAAAAAAAATTAAAAAAGCGTATATTTTCATTGACATCAACAAAACATTGCTGACATTAATAATGTGACATTTTTTATGTTTGCAACAAAAAAAATCATAAAATAAAAATAAAATATTCAACTTTCAAAAAGCAAATGGATTTTCAGTAACCAGATCAAACCAGATCTTTGTATGGCACATGAGGCAAATGTACTTTGCCCAGGCCTTTAATTAGGTTTGGGTTGCTAAGAACATCTGCTATTTGACACCCTGTCATGGGTGGAAAGTATTAAACTCAGTCTTTGAATCACCGACTTCCACGTCAAAGTAACCATGACATTGAGTTTTTTTCTGGAACCAACAATAGGATTAGCACATTGTGTATCCCATAGCAGAATGGGACACTGGCATGAAAACCTTATACAGTATATTAGACATTAAAGGAGTAGTTCACTTAAAAAAAAAAAAAAAAAAACTTTTGCTGATAATTTACTCACCTCCATGTCATCCAATATGTCCATGTCTTTCTTTCTTCAGTCGAAAAGAAATTAAGGTTTTTGATGAAAACATTCCAGGATTTTTCTCAATATAATGGACTTCAATGGGAACCAAATGGTTCAAGGTCCAAAAGACAGTTTCAGTGCAAACTGCAAACTGTTCAAAGGGCTTTAAATGATTTCAGACAATGAATACAGGTCTTATCAAGCGAAACGATCACTCATTTAAAAAAAAATAACAAAGTTTAAGGGTCCCACTTTATATTAAGTGGCTTTAAGTACTATGTACTTACATCTAAAAATAAGTACATCGTATTATTGTGTTCCTGTTGTATTGTAAAACACTTTTGCTGCTACTGAGGTATGATACGGGTAAGGTTAGGGACAAGTGTGGCGGTATGGGTAGGTTTAAGGGTAGGTTAAGGTGTGAGGGGAGGGTCAACTGTGTAATTACAAATGTATTTACATTAATTATAGCTGTAATTACATGCTGGTATTTATCAAATATAAGTACAATGTAAAAACATGTATGAACACAATAAGTCTATTGTATCAAATTATTAATTTCAATGTAAGTACATAATACTTAAAGCCACTTAATATAAAGTGGGACCAGTTTAAGTTTTATAAGCACAAATGCTCGCCTTGCTCTGTTCTGTGATGTGCGTTCGTGACTCTCCTGTTTGAACTCGAGTCAATTCGTTCATTTCGTTCGTTGAATGAACCAAATGACACGAAAAAAGATTCATTCATTTTGATGAACGACTTCGAAAAAGGATAGTTACGAACGCACATCAGAACAGAGCAAGGCGACCTTTTGAGCTTATAAAACTTAAAATTTTTATTTATTTTTTTAAATGAACGATCGTTTCGCTTAATAAGACCCTTATTCATCGTCTAGAATCATTTAAAGCCCTTTGAACAGTTTGCACTGAAACTGTCTTTTGGACCTTGAACCGTTTGGTGCCCAGTAAAGTCCATTATATGGAGAAAAATCCTGGAATGTTTTCATCAAAAACCTTAATTTCTTTTCGACTGAAGAAAGAATGAAGCAAAGGGCATAGAAATCGGTTTACCATTTTGTCAAGGTGCTCGATCGATCTGTAGATCTCCCCTTGACTTTCATCGTAGTAGGTGTAACGGAAACGTTGACCTGCAGAATAGACGAAAAGAGATCAAATGAATCATTTAACCAAAGGAGGCACGAAAAAAAAAAAAATCTCCGTCTGGGATATTTATATGAGTTCCTACCTATGTAGAGCATTTCAAAACACTCACTTAAGTTACAAGGTTTATTTCCATTTGGATGCTGCCAACTCTATGTAGGAAGCAGACAGCTTGTGTTTCTGGCAAGTCCAACACATTGACAGAGAACGAGAGTCGAGATGATGTGGGTGAGAAATGAAAGCTTGCATATTCTCCTTAACAGATTACATGCTGCTTTCGTTATCTTTCATTTGAGCGACACTTGATTTAGGGCGGTTTGCGATACCAAACTAATATCATGCCTTCACTCTCCACTTTTATGATTATTGGAATCTATAATAAATATTTACATACATATACATTTTGAATATTATACATAATAATAGGAAATTGTATTAAGTTTGTGTTAAGTGCTGCTTTTTGTAATACATGAATAAATATGCACATTACTGTTGTGTGCATGTTGCATACAACAAAATTGGCGTATTTTTCACAAAAAAAAAAAAAGATTGGGTCACACTTAAGATTATGGTCAAATTCTCACTATTAACTATGACTTTTGCCTCAATAAACTCCTAATTATTGCTTATTAATAGTTAAGTGTAGGTATTGGGTAGGATTAAGGGATGTAGAATATGGACATGGAGGATAAGGCATTAATATGTGATTTATAAATACTAAAACAGCCAATTTCCTAGTAATATGCATGCTAAAAACCAACTAGTTAATAGTGAGAATTAGATCCCTAAACTGCAGTGTTACCAAAAATTGGTACACGCAAACGCGATCTATCAAAGCCATTTGAATCAATAATAGATCCAATGTGCTGAACTGTGCCAGAACTAAATGACTAATCGGTGCAAACCCTAGATTTAGTGCCGAGAAACACTTGTCAGCAGTGCATCTCGTTTCAACTAACAGGAAATTCTTCACAGATTTATATTGACTAGTTTCCGTTTTTTGACAGTTGAAAAAATAAAGTGTGTGTGGACACAAACCCCAGTGGCAAAAGTCAGAGGAGATGATGAAGAGATTGGAGGGGTCAGCCAGGTATTTGCTTAGCAGCTTGCCATATTCCTGCTCTTTCGATTCACTCAGAGCTCCCACCAACACAGGAACAATGCTGAATTCATCTTTACGGCTGTTTATGAGAAACAAAACACAGCAGGGAATCATTTATCAAGTCCCGGATGGAGATTTGACATTTGCATGTTTATTAAAATTCATTTTGAGTTTTGCATCACTCATTAAAACGGTGGCCATGCCAACTCAATAGCTCTACAAGGGGTTTCAGTTACCCACATTTCTAAGGTGAGTGTAATGTGGAGGATTTTTTTTTTTACATATTACAGTTGCTCAGCAACTAATTGCTCTGCTTGGGAATAAAAAATACCCAAATGTCTAATCAAACAAATTGAGGGGATGTTAACTTTCCTTTGCCCACATACTGTAATGTTTTAATGGCATAACAGAAGTGGTTGGTGGCTTCTGCATTAATAATAATATATATTTTTTTTATTTTTTAAATAACAGAACATCCATCACTGCAAACTAATTAAGAGGCACAGCACTAGGTAAACAGATCCTGACAACATAATGAGTGGCTCTGGCAGAGATGAATGAGCATTAGAGAGGGACTATGGGTCAATAATGCTGCTCATGGCTTCTGCATTGAGATGAGGTGAAACATTGATAGATACTTGCCAAATGTAAAAACCAGGTAGATTGAGGAAACCACAGAAAACTATATCAAATATCACACATTTAGCTAGAATGCAACATTGACACAATGTTAAAAAGCAAAGGGTTAGACTTGTGTAGTTTTATAAAAACGAAGATGATGTGAATATGTCCAGTACCACTAATATTCTTGGTTCTTTCAAAGAAATCACTTACATTTTACATTTTTGTCCACACAAAAGTTATGGTAACACGTTAGTTTGGGGTCCAATTCTCACTATTAACTAGTTGCTTATCAGCATATTACTAGGATATTGGCTGTTTATTAGTACTAATGAATCACATATTAATGCCTTATTCTGCATGACCATCTTCAACATCTCTTAATCCTACCCAATACCTAAACTTAACAACTTCCTTACTAACGATTAATAAGCAGTAATTAGGAGCTTATTGAGGCAAAAGGTTTAGTTAATATTGAGTATTGGACCCTAATCTAAAATGTGACCAAACTTATATACACTACTAAAAATGGTAAGGTGTTCATGACAAGAAAAATCAAATACTCTTCGATTGTTGGACATATAAGATGAGGTCTTTGTACCATTAAAGCATTCTGCAGGTATTTTTATGATTTAAAACATCATCCTCATTATAAAAAAAATAACTTATGTAATCAAGCTCAAGCTCCAAAGACGATACACAGTAGCATATGACTGCCTCCATAGCAAGACATCAGTGAATAGTAATAAAACATCGCATCATAGTTCCCACCCACTGCCGGTCAGTCACTTAAAATTAGCATGAAATGGAAGTTGCGAGAGTCTTTCCTTGCCTATTGTGAGGTATATTTGAATGAAACAACTTTTGGAAAAAAATTAGGGCAAACAAGCCCTATATATTTATATAAGCCCAATATATATAAGCCCTATATATATATATATATATATATTTAGATGCAAAAGCCTCTAAGTGCCATTTGAAATTTTCTTCTAGAATGATCCTTTTTATCAAGCTTGTATATTTAAGTTCAGTAATTTCACTTAAATGACAATTAATAGGTAATCTTCATTGCCATTTAAGTGGAATTACTGAACTTAAATAAACAAGCTTGATAAAAATGATTACTCTAGAAGAAAATTTCAAATGGCACTTAGAGGCTTTTGCCCCTTAACTCTTCATATATATATCTATATATATATTAGGGCTGTCAAAACGATTAATCGCGATTAATCGCATCCAAAATAAAAGTTTGTGTTTACGTAATATATGTGGGGGCACTGTGTATAATTATTTTAGATATATAAACACACACACACACATGCTTGTATATATTTAAGAAATATTTTCATATATATTCTGTTTATAGATTTATATATAATTTATATTATATATAAATATAAATATTTTATATATAATTTTTTTTTTCTTAAATATACATGAATGTGTGTTTTTATATATATACATAATAATTATACACAGTGCACCCACATATACTATGTAAACACAAACTTTTATTTTGGATGCGATTAATCGCGATTAATCGTTTTGACAGCCCTAATATATATATAAATGTAACAATTCTTCACAGAATCTGATGTACTCAAGGGATAGTTGTTCCAAGCCTGTATGACTGACTGTCTTCAGTGGAACACAAAAGAATATATTTCGAAGAATGTTTCAACTGCTTTTATCCATATAATTAAAGTCAATAGTAGGGTTGGTTAATTGTAGTTGACAATGAGCAAGATTTCCTGAGAAAATACAATAGGCTAATAAAAATTCATTAATACGTGCTGTTTTCTTGTACAAAATTAAATATTTAAAAAAAGCTGAGTTTTCTGTTTCTATCTGTTTTTGTCCTATCTGTTCTATCAGTTCAATCTGTTTTTGTCAATTTTAAGTTTTAATTTAAAATGTTTGCGATTTTAATACAAGTTAATATAAATATTTGACCACTTGCTTGAACAACTTAATTTATAATCTATATAGAAGTAAAGCACTAAATGATATGTTGTTTAAATTGTGTTTAAATGTGAATACGTCTATTAAATAGTGTATATGTGTGCAAAGAGAATCGCAATGCTGCCAAAACTTTTTTTTTAAATAAAAGTTGCAGATAACTTATGGATTTGAAATACCAATAGTGAGTAAATCCTAGTCAATAGGTTTCAAAACAGCACATTGAAACCCCAGTGACTTCGTGTTCCACAGAAGAAATGCATACAGGTTTGTCATCAGGGTGAGTAATAATAACTAATAGTAAATAATAACAGAGTAAATAATAACAGAATTTTCTGTTTTGGAGGAACTGTTCCTTTAACGGTCCAGATGAAGATGTTCATTGTCTGGTTGTTACCTCTCCATGGCTTTAGCGGTATAAGGCAGGTGCATCTCAATGCTGTGTTCATCTTCATCTGTCTGCAGACTCATCCTCTCAAACATTCCCGTTTTCCACAGATCAGCGTAAACTGCGAAATAGAGAAACGGGGGGATTTAAAGCCCTTGTGTTTCCACTGACAGACTTTCATTGAGGAGTTACAAACAGAAAAGGTAATTACATGAACACCATGATATAAAAAGATTATCCCTCATATTTCTATGTTGCACATTTGTCAAGGTTATAGTCAACAGCAATTAGAAAACTACAGCCTAATAACAAATATAGTCATGTACAAGTTGAAAATGTTGTAATCACATCTGCAAAGCTCAGTTTGAGAGCAAATGAGCCAGAAGTCAAAACAATCTGGGTGAACACCTCTCTGTGCATTCTTCTTCAATCCGTATTTAATCCTCCCAAGGTTTCTGTTTTGAGACTGGGCAGGGAGGAAATGAGATTCCTTACCCTTCTGGTCGATCCTCAGGTCATACAGTGGCGTTCTGTAGACCTCGGCGGGGGAGAGGGCACAGCGAGACAGCGGCACATGGTGAGAGGGGCCGAGAATGAACACCCTCCGACTGATGAATAAGAAAGTGCTGCGGTTACCTCTCTCCCCACGGCAAACTCAACATTACGGCTACTTCCAGAGAATTTAAAGAAGCTCTGATGACAGGAGGGACACTTACGTGATTGAGGGGTCCACCTGCTTGTAGGCGTGAGCGGCACACGCGCCGCAGTAGGTGTAGCCAGCGTGCCTGCAAAAGACACTTGTTTAGGAATACAAAAACACATCGGAAGCTGAAGCAAAAAAGATGCCTGTCTGGTTTGACTCCACATACGGTGCTATAATGGCTCTAGCTGGACCAACTGTAGATTGTGCTTGAGATAACCAGCCCTCGAGTTGTGCGTTGAGCTGGGATCCTAAACGCAAAGATAGAAGAAAACCTTATTAGCAAATATGAGAGATAAACACATCATTTGATAGCTTGGACAAATCAGCAAGGATGAGGCTTGTATGGTACAATTCTCACTGTGTAGAAATATATAACAGAAGTATTACAAGTCTCCCTTTATAATCTACAACATTAAATGTAAGGGTGAAACCCACAAAATATGGCAAGACAATGTTCAAGATCTTAGCACCTTATTAGCTGGGAGAGCTTTGCTTTGATTGGACCAGAAAGAAGTTTTGCTGATAATTTACTCACCCCCATGTCATCCAAGATGTCCATGTCTTTCTTTCTTCAGTCGAAAAGAAATTAAGGTTTTTGAAAACATTCCAGCATTTTTCTCCATATAATGCACTTCAGTGGGAGCCAAACGGTTCAAGGTCCAAAAGACAGTTTCAGGACAAACTGCAAACTGTTCAAAGGGCTTTAAACGATTCCAGACGATGAATAAGGGTCTTATCAAGCGAAACCATCGCTCATTTAAAAAATAAATAACAAAGTTTAAGTTTTATAAGCTCAAATGCTCGCCTTGCTCTGTTCTGTGATGTTTTTGACTCTTGAATCTTTTTCTTTTTCCTGTCATTTGGTTCATTCAACGAACAAAACGAACGAATTGACTTGGAAGAAGATTCGGAAGAAGAACGAGTTCGAACAGGAGAGTCACGGACGTGCATCACAGAACAGAGCAAGGCGAGTATTTGAGCTTATAAAACATAAACTTCGTCATTTAAAAAAAAAAAATGAGCGATCGTTTCGCTTGATAAGACCCTTATTCATCATCTGGAACCATTTAAAGCTCTTTGAACTGTCTGCAGTTTGCACTGAAACAGTCTTTTGGACCCTGAACCTTTTGGTTACCAGTAAAGTGATTGTATGGAGAAAAATCCTGGAATGTTTTCATCACAAACCTTAATTTCTTTTTGACTGAAGAAAGAAAGACATGGACATCTTGGATGACGTGGGGGTAAGTAAATTATCAGCAAAAGTTTTTTTGAAAGGTGAATTAATCCTTTAAGAAAATTAAGCCTATTTAAGACAATCGTAATTTTTATATGCATTGTATTCATGACAAATATTGTGTAGAATAAAGTGATAATGTGGAAATAAAAAGAAAAAAAAAATCTGCTTGATTGTCATTTTCGTCCCTTATTTCCATAAGCATAATACAAAAAAAAAAAAAAAAAAAAAAAAAAATCGAATTACTGCAATGCGGTAAAAAGAAAAATACATTACTTAATATTATTCATTCATAAGTGTAAAACACAATATATATATATATATATATATATATATATATATATTAGGGCTGTCAAACGATTAATCACGATTAAAATAAAATCGCATCCAAAATAAAAGTTTGTGTTTACATAATATATGTGGGTGCACTGTGTATAATTATTTTATATATATAAATACAAACACATGCTTGTATATATATTTAAGAAATATTTTCATGTATATACTGTATATAGATTTATATATAATTTCTATTATATAGAAATATAAATATTTTGTATATAAATGATATTTTTTTCTTAAATATACATGCAAGTGTGTGTATTTTTAAATATACAAAATAATTATACCCAGTGCACCCATATTATGTAAACACAAACTTTTATTTTGGATGCGATTAATTGCGATTAATCGTTTGACAGCCCTAATATATATATATATATATATATATATATATATATATATATTATTCATTCATCATATAGACCTTATGCACCAGACAAACGTGGGCGCAGTCATCTTTACAAAATTGTCTTTGAACTTCCGGTTCTGTATATTTCTATGACATCGCTGTTAGCTGGTGAAGTGGATTTACTTATTGTAGAGTTAACAAAAGTTATCATGAGCATTGTAATGTTTATCTTAAGCATTCTGAAGCAGATGTCTTAACAAATGTCGAACGGGAATTTTTTTTACGAGCAGTTCATTCATGACTATGCAAGATCGCTGCGAAAATACAGACCGGAAGTCAAAAGACAACAAGCAAAACGCTGAAAAGGGGCGGGGCTACATAAGGTCTATAATCACATTAGTACCATTAGTAGCATTGTTTAACATGCTAAACAATTTAAAAATAAAGCATTCACCTGTGGATTCCTCCTCTACTTCAATCATTCAAACAAAAATGAATCAATAGCTAAAATTGCAGTCCTGAATGTTGATTTCAGCAATATTTCAGTCTCAGACAGTGCCATTGTCCCAATTCTAATGGAAATCTTATCAGAGTCTGACAGGACAAGATAACAGTTATATGAGAACCAGTGAACAGATGAACTTCAGCTGATTCTGTAAAAGGCATAGCAACAGTACAACCAAATTGGTCAAATTTTCATGAATGATATTCCCAAGAGCATCTGCATAATGGTTAACTAATATCTACAGAGCTGTTTTTATATAATACAGTGTAATGATGACAGTCAAAATTTGTCGTTAGTAGTGTAATCCATTACACATTTTATGTAATATAATCATCTGACTACTTTTTGATTACCTTCAGATTGCTATTGACCTAACTCTTTTAACACACTGAACTGAATAGGATAATATTGTACCATATTGATACTAAAATAAAGAGATTTTATATTTTAAAATAATGAAAATTACAATAAAAAGATTCCAAATACATAGCCTAGTAATACACTTTTAAATGACTTTCTGAGTGATAATTAAAATAATAGTTTATGTTTTCACAGGAGTTTGATATGCAATGTTGAGAAAACAGTCAAATGCTTTTTGGCCTTTCAATTTGCCATGTAATAATAGTCACATGACTAGTGGCTGGTCTGTGTGTGTAATTTCAAAACTAGGAGACTTTATAAATGCAAAAAAGTAAAAAAAAAAAAAAAAAATATATATATATATATATATTAGAAAGAAATTTAAAAAAACATGAGTCGAAGAATTAGGGAGAATCACTCAATTATGAAGGATTTACTGCCATTATTTGAATATGTAATCAATATAAAAAACAATTGTAAGCTTTTTGCGAGTATTTTAAACTGTAATAAAATCTAATTTCAAGTACTTTTTCAAGTACTATTTCTGAATCTGATTATGTAACCTCAATTAGATGTAATCAGTTACTACCTGGTCAGACCTGGTCAATATATCAGTCTAGCACATGAAGAAAACCATTAGGAACTGTAGTAATTTTATTGTTCGAAAGAAATGTTTTTAATGACTGATTCCTTTAACTGTTTGAAAGGCTGATTGCAAATATAGATACATTTTAACTGATCACAATTTAATGACAACAAATGTGACATTTTAATTCATTTTATACAATACAAAAAATATTATATCATAATAATATTGAGAGAGAGAGAGTTTCATACACAACATTGTCTGTACATTTTGAAACTGTCCCCTTCCTGTTATTAAGCCAAGTTATGATAATATGATCTAAAACCTGTAACTGAAGACATAATAATCTAAGGATGTTTATAGTGTATGCGAGTAACTCTGTACATGGGAAACCATCAACAAAACATAAGGAACCACTAGACTGTTTTAAATAAGTTACAATATATATATATATATATATTATTTGCTGGAAATAGATCTTCTAGAATACACATGCAAAAGACTGTTTTTTTTTTTCTTTTACAAAACAAGATCTCTATGTTGGCAGCTTGCAGAACAGGTGACAGGTCATCATGTAAAGGCCAGCAGATTGATTTCTGTACAGTATACGTGTGGTATCTGTGTTTGTGTGTGTGTGTGTAGCACAGAGGTTTTGTCATACATCCTTTGTTACTGCATGAGAGAGAGAGAGAAAAAAACACACCATCGGCCATCTAAAGACTTTCATGTGCTGACTGTGCTCACTGTATTTGCTGGAATGGAACTGGACAACTAAATGCTGACCGATATAACAATAAACAGGATTACTTGACATCAGCATTAAATAAATATAGGGTTTGATTCTCCATAAAAACATATTTGTCATGTACAGCTGTAATATTAACTTCATCAAATAGCTTTAGCCGTTAGCGGGGTCAATCCAGTCTTCTGAACTGCGGCAGTCTATCTATCTGGATTTACTGATCCGGTAAAGTAGGGCTGGGTAAAGTTAGTGTGGATGCTATATTAATCTGTGGTATTAGTTCGTGTAGTTTGTGTGTATAAGGGGAGAGTCACACACACACCGGCTATAGGCTAACCCGCTAACTGCTGGCCTGTTTTTGTTCTCAGCTGCTGATACACAGAGAAGCTACACACAATAGAGACACAAAAATACACAACAACAACAGGCAAATATGAGAGAAACATAAGAGTCTGGTCGATTTCAATAATGGCCCATGAATTCAAATGCAAGTGGTTTTAGTTTACTCCCTGAAAACCAGAAATAATCATTCAAAATGATTTCTAACATATAAACTAATTCATGAAATGGCCATTTAAATGTCAGGGAAAAGTAAATGCCGCACTTTTGTTTACAGAATTAGAAAAATTGGGATGGAGAATTTTAGAGTATATATTTTAACTAAATTAAGCTGACATGTTTTAGTTTGCGTTTAAAACAAAGTCACTTCGTTTTTTTAAAGGATGTCAGCTCAGGGAATTCAGTGTCAATGTAAAGAAACGCGTTCTGTGGTCATTAAACAATTTTAATCTCGGCTATTTAATAATTCCCAGCTGATCGCACAGGCTGTGTCAAAAAACTTAGTGAGCTGCCTATCTAGGCAGCATTTTGGCTATCATAGGAGCGAGCTGAACATCCCAGTTATGCTGTCTAGCTAGGCAGCACACCAGGTTTTGAGACACTACCAGACAGACACACACAGACACAGACGCACACACTGGTGTTAAGCAGGACACCGGACCTCAGGCCCGGGCCGCTGTCTCTCTGGCTCTACCTGAGGCCGTGTACCAGCTGCCGGCGTGGCTCGCTTCTCTGCACACCATCCGGTTCGACATCTTGGTGCCCGCGCCGCCTATCTTGGTCCAATAAAACCTCGTCGGTGGGGGGAAGAATGGACTAAAAACACTAGGAAAATATGCGAGCCTAAAAAGTATCTGTCTGTGCTGAAGCTGCGTGCCTAAAGAAAGAGTATTTTATATATAGATATAAATGTGATACATATGAGTGACAATACGCAAAAATATATAAAGAGGTTGATATTCTAGCTGAGAAGAACAAAGAGCCAACCAGTTCATCCGCTCCCTGCCAAGTTTGTCTATGTTATCCGGGTGGGCTGGTTTGGCCCATGTCGGCTTCCGTTCCGTCAGAAAAACTGGGCAGGGAGAGTTGACTGACTGACTAAAGCAATAGACTGATTGGTCGATGGAGATTAAAGGCGTGTCCAAGAGGATGGATATGTAGATAACGCTTTGATTATTGGATAGCTCAGTGTGTTTGGCTGAGACTCATTGGCGGAAAACCTATGTGGGCGGGGACTCGCAGACGTTTTGTTGCTAAAAACACCATTCAACATTTTGTAACGTTCAGATAGGATTAAATACATTTTATGTTGAACAATGTAGTTTTTTTTCGTGAAAGGACAGAAGAGTCGTAGAACTCTTGTCGTTTGTTTTATGGTTGTCAATTTGTTCAAAAATATAGGAAAACATGTAATATCTCTTTTATATAACTTTATGTTTGTTATTGTGAATATGATGCTAAAATTATTGACAACATTTTATATTCACAAATGCGGAATGTCTAGATATGTCCCCTTTTATAATAAAGGTTTTTTTAGTGAGCTTGGATTAAGATATAGATATACAATAACCAACCAGCCAAATGTCATGTTTTATATTTTTACAAAAAATAACCTGTTAATCTTTGACGTCTTACTATTTCTTACTATTCATGTTTTTTATTTGCTTTCATTTATTTTTTTTTAGAATTGTTAATTGTAACTTAATTTCAATGTGCATTGACTGACTGACTGCAGTTTACCACCAGAGGGCATTATTGCATAGAAGATTAATTCCCTTTTCTAATGCTGTGTTTCCAACTCTAAAAGTTTGTTAGTTAGGCCGTGTAGTTGTTTAGTCTCTCTGGCTCTAGTTTGTTAGTTGTGTAAATATAAAATCGGAGGCTATACAGATCTCCTGCGCTAAGAATAATGTTGACGTATTCAAGTAGAATCAATCAATCAACAGTCAGTTTTTGTTCTTCATATAAGACGTGAATTGTAAATAGACATTAAAAATATTTAGAATAAGCCAGAGACACAACAATTCCCACAAATCTACAGTGTCGTATCACCACGTTGTTGTTTTCCTGTACACTGACTATAATCAAAGTCCTTTAAATCACAATCAATTATTGAAAATTGCCTAAAGCACAATACAAACCGCATAAACGCCAGCAATTGTCCCTTCTGATGTGCCGTCCCGGAAAGATCCCGTTTCCAAAGCAACAAGGACACAGGGCAGACCAAAAACTGAGATGCATGAATGAACTTCAGTCACTACTTACACATATATGATTAAACCATATGTATGGTCACATTCGTAATACGTAACCAGCAAACGCAATTTACTTTCAGGTGAGTTCGGGTGAGTGAGTGGATAAACTTACCTTTGAAGCTGATGTCATTGGCACTTTCCACGAATTCAGTGTAACGTTACAAAACACGACCTATAACTTTACTCAAAAAACGTAGAGCTAGTTTTCAACAAATGGACAGTGAAAGCAGGGTTTGAGTTTTTTTTTTTAAATATTAAATTAATTAAGCTTTCTCTCAAGGGCTATAACCGTTAGCTTGATTGGGGCCAGTTTCCTATTTTATAGTTATTACTAAGCGTAGCCTAACGTTATTATTCATTAAAGGAAAATATATTTTTTTCCTGTACAGTAACTTGGTAAATAGGACTTTGATAAATAAAGTAAAAATTACAATTTGTGTAAAAATTGCATGATGTCACTGATATTACCCCTGTGTCCTCACAATTGTAATGAATGTTTAAAAATATATTGGAGGAATAAACTGGGGCAACTTAATAGGGGTGTACATAAAATGTGGGACACAATTGAATTTAACACTTGTGTTAATTTAAGTTATTAAATTCATATGATTTTTTTGTTCTAATGAATTGAATATTAAAGGTAGGGTTGGCAATTTTGGCTAGCAAGAGGGTATGCGCGTGATGTCACTGTCGCCCACTGAGTGGCAAACGACTGAGTGGCAGCATTGGTATTCAGTGTGTGTGAATGCTGTGTAAAACACACAAAGCATCTAAATTGGGAAAGAGCTTTGCTATTGACTGTAGGCTACAACAAGATTTGACAAGAAATCTGAGGTATATTTTTACAGACTGCTGAAAGCTATCAGAGAAGCAAATGGATCACTGCAATTTATAGAAAAAACATGGACACCAGGCAGCGAAAGATGGATTTGTAGTTTAGGGCTGGATGATCTGATGATTGATATATATAGATATAGATACATATTTAGTAGTAGCATTGATATAAGTAATCCGGACTTATCTAGATTGTATTTATATAAAGCATTCACAGGCAAATTTGCTTTATGTATTTTCCCTGGCGTCGAAATCAGGCACATATAAATGTCAGGAAGAAACACAAATCCTGGCTCCATGTCAATATCCATGGATTACTGGATCTTTGGTAAATTGTAAGGAACACTATATCGAGTCCTGATAATCGTTTGTTTTACTCGCTTTTTCGCAGTTTCCCCTAATAAATACATTAAAAACACGCGAGGTCACACACACAGCCAGAGCAGATTCAGCAAAGTGTCATAAGGGACGGCATATCTATAATTAAGCACATAACATTAAAATAATAATGAGCTTAAACAACTTGCAGAACTCTTACCACCCTTCAGATTAATTTCAGCATTCATAGTGTTGACACAGCAATGGATAAATCCCAATGCTCAAACAGGACGTCATGGGTTACCATCTTGTAATTATGGTTGCAACATGGGGTGAACGTATATCATAACCTGGTTGTTTGGTACAGAAGGAACTGTAAAAGATGACTGCTGTTTTGTTTATGACTCCCAAATTCGGACTGAATGCAATGATTGGACAAACATTTTTTTTTTGTCCTGAGATTTCCACAGAAGATTATGTACATGGTTTAATATTTAGACCACTTATATTATTGATTGCTATTAGGATGTGATGAGAGATCCAACCAGTATAATAAAAAAGTGTTCATAAAACAAATTGAATTCAAAAGGTTGTTAAAATTACGACGTTGTAAACTATACATTCAAGAAGGATTGCTGTCTTTAACAATGTCTGTTTTTCATGCTTGATTAATTTAACGTTATGATAGTTTATTAAACAGCTAATAAGTCTAAAAAAAATTGTTTTCTTATCCACAAATGCTTTTCAAAAAAATCTCATGGGACACCAGCAGGGGCTGATTTCACGGTATGGTACCTGTTTCTTGACGAGGCAGTTAAAAACGAGCACTCCCCAATAGCATTGATAACAGGTGTCCCTTGCCAGTTCATTACACCCAGTATAGTTCATTACTCCCCCTTAGTGCCCAGTATGTGGTCGGGTTAGGATTAGGTAACCAGGTAGTGGCCTCAACAAAGGGGTTATAATTTGGCTGGGACACAGTTTACAACTGAAACTGACGTAGGGAGGAGTGATGTTACATTAATCTGTCATGTGCGCTGTGTGTTTGGCAATTGCCTGTTATTTTAAAACCTCCTTCCAGTAATACTAGTAATTACTAATACTCCCTTTTACTTGGCCTGTTAGATGTCATCCTTCCCTGCTGAACACTTAAGCACTGTTTTCTTTTCAGGCTTCTCTTTGTGTTGTTCAGCTGACAACTGGGTACTCCATGGCTGCTGTGACCTCAGAGCAGTGTTTGATCGAGAGATTCGCTGTAACTTGCAATAATCCAGTGTCCCACCTGCAGCTGACCTGCTGCCCTTCCCACTGTGCTGTCCCATGGCAGGGCAAGAATATAAGGATTTATGAAAACAACAACCTGGAGGTCTTTGTGCACTTTTATCTATTTTCAATGAATGTCAAAATTAAACTTAATATTTTTTGAAAGAAGTCTCTCTCTAAAGGCTGCATTTAAAATCCGGTAAAAAAATAATGTGCAATATTATTACAATTTAAAATAATATATATAGTTATAATGTACAATATTCCTGTGATGGCAACGTTGTAAAAGTATTTGAGAGGGTTTGACATGTAATCCGTAGCTATTTCATATGCAAGCATGTCAGCCAATCACAGCAGTGCCTGGTTACACTGAATCCCACTGGAGACACGCCCCTTCAAACAGTTCAAATCAGAAAAATCAGGCTAGGAAAAATGCCTTTATTTCTAAATTTTGACTAATTTTTATCTAAAAAAAAAAAGGTCCCACTTTATATTAAGTGGCTTTACTATGTACTTACAATGAACAATAAGTAAAATGTATTATTGTGTTCCTGTTGTATTGTAAAACACTTTTGCTGCTATTAACATACTAACATTATAAGGGGAAACCAGAAAACATTGTAAAATTTATAAAATATCCCTATGTCATGGGACCTATAAAAAAAATAAAATAAGTTTGCTTAAATTCTAATAATATTTCACATTTTTACAATGATACTGTATTTTTATCAAAAATATTTAGGATTAAACCTACAACTAATTTGAATGTTTCCTGTAGTCTCCCTTGGAACTTACTGGTCACCATTGCGACGTGTCTGCTATGGTGTTTGGGACAGTGAGTGATCGTCTCATCCTCTGTAGTGCTTCTGAAGATTATGTGATTGTCTGGGACATCCATCGCTGCTACAGACAAATCAAAGAAGGTAATAAGTGCCCATAAGCGACCTATAAAAACAACAAATATCTGGAGTCAAAAACATCCAGAAATATAAATGGTGCCTTTTTCTGTATTTTTTTTTTAAATCTCACAACCATGACATCTGTGTTCCAGGTGTAATTGCCTCAGGTAGAGTTGTTGGCACATTGCTTGGCAGGGTGGTGCATCTGTCACTATGTCCACTGAGCTGGAAAGTGGCAGCATGCTCAGGCTCCAGAGTGGTTCTATTGAATGCAGAGGTATGAAATAAGGTGCACACCATTTTTGTTCAGTGAATTGAAAACAAAAGCAGTTATGCTGAAATGGTAAAAGAGAAAAAATAATACCTTTTTGACCCATCTCCAGATGAAACGCTGAACAAAGCCTGCATGCAGAACATTCCGTTACTCATGCTGTGATTGACCAGCCCATAAAGTTTGAGAGATAACATTCAAATACTTACATGAAACCAGCAGTAAATCATTGTACGAAAAAATCAGAATAAGCCCCTCATCGACTTCTGTCTTGTATATAAGGAAAAAAAAATCAAAAAAATATAATAACTTAAAAATATGCGATCATCTTTGCTGTATGTACTAAAACACCTTTATGTATGCACCTTTATGTTATTATAAACATTTTCCATTAAGATAAATAAAGACAAAAACTGAGGCCACTGCATATCTGTTTCCTACAGAAAGAGGAAGTGCTTGGAGTGCTGAAAGCTCATCTTGGTCCTGTGACTGCGTCAGAGTTCTGTCCATGGGATGCTAATCTTCTCATCTCTATCTCAGAAGACAGAACATTCAAGGTATAGATACGATACAAACAAGGAACAGCATTACTGTTTACTAAATAGCATACGTTTTTTCAATTTTTCCATTATTGTGGTTACACACACCACCATTCAAAAGTTTGGGGTCATAAAGATTTTTTTTTAGTTCATCAAAGAATTCTTAAAGAAATGGATAGATATAAATATAGATGTAAAAAAATCAACAGCAAAAATGTTTTAACATTGATAATAACAGGACATTTTTCTTGAGCTCTAAATCAACATAGACTTGCAGTAATGTCTTCTGCATTAAACCTTCTCAGACAGGGCTTAGATTAAGCCCAGATTAGGCCTTAGTTCAATTAAGATATTTTAGTAGCTTTTGTAAACATACCTTAGAAAAAAAACCTTACTGGTGTGTATCTTCAGACAATATATTAAGATATGTCAGGGCAAGCTGATTTCAGTTAAAACAGCTCAAAAAATATATATTTTTTTTAGTCTAGGGCTTGGCTTAAACCGTTTAAGACAACCCATCAAATTTTAGCATATATATATATATATATATATATATATATATCCCTCTGATGGTCTTCCTTTATGAGTCACGTCCTGGGCCTTCCCGGTCAGAAGTGACCGGAGGATTAAAAATGACTTCTTCCATCCCAGTAAAACCAATGCAATTTATTTTTGTTCTATAATATTTATTCTTTTTAATTGAGTATTTTGAGACAATTTGATTGTAATTATTAATATTTCTGCAATATTTATGGTCTATTTTTTCAATGGAAACATATTTATATTTTTCTATATATATATATTATTTTTTTAAAAAAAAATTATTAATGCAGTGTTTTTGTTTAATATAGAGTCTAGGCCTTCAGAAAAAAAATATATTTTTTTAAGAAAATTAAAAGCGTAGAATCATGGTGTAACCACTAGATGGTATGTACAGCTCTCTATGGAGAGACATGTGAATTCCCCAGCTGTTTATGAACACATTTTTTTTTTTTTTTTTGGTGGATTTGAATATATAATTGAAACAATCTCAAAAACTATTTTTTATAAAAAAAAATTGTAAATAAATAAAAAATTGTGAATTTTTGTGTTTTTGTCAATTTCCCATTCATTTCCTATGGGGGTCATTTTTGACCAAAGACCAAAATTGTGACTATTTTTTTTTACGACCACTTAGCCTGCTCGGATCATGAACTAATTTTTTTTTTTGTGTTCACATACCTAATGTCACCAAGTTTCGTAAAATTCAGATGAAGCTGTGATTTTTACAAATTCAAAACAGATTTTTTGTAGTCTGAATTTATTGGTGTGTATGTGTATAAAAGTGTGTTTGTATGTGTTTGTATGTGTGTGTGGGTGGGTGTAAATTTTTGCACTCTTAATGTTGTAGAGAGTCACCCCTTTACTGCGGTATACTTCTTTTAAGAATCGTGGCCGATTTGTAGATTGTACAAACAAGAATTTTTTTTTTGTGTGTAAATTTCCCATCAAGACCACGAGTGTAACTATTTTTTTTTTACGACCACTTAGCATGCTCGGATCATGACCTCAATTTTTTTTTGTATTCACATGCCAAAAAAGTCACCAAGTATCATAACCTTCCGAAGAAGCTGTGATTATTAATAATTCAAAACAGAAAATTATTCGGTCAGAAGTGACCGAGGACCATCAGAGGGATATATATATATACTTTATTCTTGTTTTTATATATGGCTTTCTTTTTTGTATCAGATATGGGATGTGAGGAAGGGGGATATTCTCTTTGAATCTGCTGTTCTATCAGGTTGGTGTATACTTTCTAACACCAATATTTATACAACAGAAATTGAAATTCTTCATTTATTATAGCCTGTAAATGTAGAGAATATGTAGTGAAGATGTTTCTGTTTCACAGCGTATCCACTGCTTAGTCTGTTCTTCATGGAGCAAAACAGTCAGTTCATCACAGGGTCTGGTGATGGACAGGTGAGTCATCACAAACACTTTCAGTCTCTTTTGTGTAATCCATATATTGCTTTTTTTAAGTTGGAATATCTGTGATTCAAGCATTGGTGCTACACTCTCCCTGTGGACCACAAATGTCGCTTGGTGACAAAACTGAACCTCTCGAAGCTTGAACAGAAGCATGAGAGGAACCTCAGGAAAATCAACTCACCTCAAAATGGAACAGATGGTTAGAAAAAAAACCCACAAGCCACAATTCAGACTGCATATGACTCCTGTGCCTACCTCACTGTGGAAAACGATACATCTGCTTCAATGTAAGCTTCATCTGTGTGCTTTGCTAGGAACGACTCGTAATGATGTGAGAGGAACAGTGGAGACAACAAAGCCTGTTCTGAGAATCTGGGCACAGAGACCACAGTCAAACCACGCTAGCCTGCAGCAGGGGTATGTCTTGGGCCCGTTTTTGTTGTTCACTTTTATCTGGTTGTGGAGTTGTGGAATTTCTGGGGTAAAAAATGATGTAAGGCAGACATGGGAAGGTTAGATTGCACATACCACAATAACAAGTCATCATTATACCCCTGTTTCTGGTTTCATGCTGTCCGAACTACAGTTACAGCTATGACAAGATGGTTGGAAGCAAAGGACAGCTGTAGGGTTTGCAGGTTATGTTATGCTTTCAGTCCCTGACTTCCAGCGCCGGCCCAAAGGCGAATTCCTTGGGTTGTCGGTTGAAATCACTCCGGGGGGTAACCGCAATGAAAGCGAAAGGGCACTTTATCATTAGCGATTAAAGTGGCAGGGGCTTAAGGGGCCACAATGGCCAATCATAGGTGTTTAAGTTAGTCTGAGTATCTAAACTCTCGCCTAGAGCACCAACAGGGTCTGGGACGGTTCCGCTGACTTCAACAGTGCTTTAGCATGACATGAAAATAATTTTATTATATGAAATTAAATTGTTGTTGGAGGAAATAGTCTTCACTGGAATAGGCGAGTTCACAAAAATGTCTTTGTTTTCCAAAACATTAACACTTACTAAACACTTGAACAAAAACCTTTAATTTTTATTACAATAAAATATATAATATCTGAATTTCTTTTACACACTCATGCTTAGTTGTAACTGTGCATGAATTGTTCACATTGTCCCAGTGGTTCTTAGAAAACAACATGTTGCCTCAACAACTCTAGTTTATTAGACAGGAGAGATGACCCCTGACCCCTGTCACTTTATGATTTGCTCTGCAATAAGATGAGTTTGAACACTGACTTAAATCAAGTTTTCAAATCATCAGTGAAGTTTTCCTTTAGATTTTGTATTTTGGCAAACAGTCTCTTCTTTGTACTTTTTCCATAGGGGAAGTTGTGTGTGGATCGGAAGTTCTGACGGGCTTTATCTGCTTGAGCTGGATACTTCAGAGCTTCTCAAGATTCTTCCACTCAAAGGCATAATAGGTTTTCACTTAACTCTTGGAGACACTTGAACATGTTTTAGATTCAAATTTACCCATTTGTAACCTACTGTATTTGACCTGTTTACACAAATAAATGCAACAGTAGGTTATAGTGATAAACCATTTGAATGTTATGCATTGTACAACAAGGCACATTCAGTAAATCATAGGTAAATAATTTTCAGCATAGCCTAACCAAACATGTGTCAGTGGGCTCCTATGAGGAAACCATTTAGGGATTCAGTGTTCTAACTTGGAATATTCCAGTGTTATGAAACTTTAGAAAGTCATTGTGTAAGTACTTGTACACTTAATGATAACATTGGTAAAATCTTGCGACCTCAAAACAAAATTCACCTCAAAAATATGTATAAACATCATGATTTATTTTATAACAAATGGCTTCTTAGGAATACAATTAAACAGTGAAAAAGTCACCATCAAAATAAATGCTTGGGTTTATGAGGGGTAAGAATGTGTGTTTGTCTTTCAAATACGACATTAGTGTCTTCTCAGTAGAACTTGCGCTAGAGCATTTCTTTAGACTTTTGTTGATGATGCAACTGGCCCCTGGTTAAACACTCAGAAAATACTGTATTCATTAAATATTTGCCTGGTTTTCTCTAAATCTAAATTACATTCAGATCTTTTGACGTTTTTGTATTTTCCCCTGACAGGTGACCTTAGCATTTCAATAGCAGAATCATGGGCCATCTCCCATGGACATGGTGGCAATGTAAGTACTGCGTTACATTTTTGGTGTCTGTAAAAGAATGCATCGTGTATACAAATACGATATTTGATTGATTTACAGTATTCCATGTCTGTACAGCTCTTGATAGATTCTATGATTTTGGTTATACATTTCCATAATACAGGCAAACTGTGAGGATCACCTTCATAGAAGTCCTTGCTATTTTTTTTAATGATTCCCATAGTTAACCTTAAGCCACTCTAGAGCTCACATGTATAACACCTTTGGTATTTTTATAGCCCTGCAATTAGCAGTTTACAGTTTCTAAAAGCTTGGATTATTTAAGATGTAAAGTTTTTACAAGATTTGACTGTGGTTTGCATTCTGGGAGGAAAGTTGCCTGACACAGTATAAGGACTACCCTCATCCTCTCTCTCTTTCTGGTTAGATGTGTTGTTTGGTGTCCTCTCTATTTGGGAATTCAGTCGTCCTTTTTGAGGTGAACAGTGCCTGGCTGGATGAGCTCTGCTTTAGGATGGCGAAGAGCTTCTCTGTGGAAGAACATCTTTCAGTCGTGCCCAGGTAGCAAAACGTATCTTTCATCCGTTGGTCAGGAGGTTCTTGGATTAAGGATATGAAGAGTTCAGATGCAAAAGCCTCTAAATGCCATTTGAAATTTTCTTCTAAAATGACCATTTTTATCAAACTTAAGTTCAGTAATTTCACTTAAATGACAATTAATAGGTAATCTTCATTGCCATTAAAGTGAAATTACTTCACTTATTATTACTGAACTTAAATATACAAGCTTGATAAAAATGATCATTTTAGAAGAAAATTTCAAATGGCATTTAGAGGCTTTTGCATCTGAACTCTTCAATGCAGGGTATCATTTTAAACAACATCCAAGAATAATACACTCATTGTTTGATTTTGGTTTTAGCTTGAACTATCTTTAGTAGATATATTGTCTGTTCTTGATGAATCAACTACCACAATGGAAAATTCTTTATTTTATTATTTCCAGTAATAGAAATTTATTCATGTTGTTTTCCCCCCCTTGATTTTCTGCTATTTTTTCCTTTATATTCACCATTTTTCAGCTCTCCTCTGATGACTATGTCCCCTCTGAATGCTGAGCTGGCAAAACAGGACCCAAAACCTCAGAGAAAAATAGGTTGGAGTTCACAAAACCACACGCACACACACACATTTTTGCCAAATAAAAAAAAATACCACCTTTGGTGGCGTTTTAGTGTTATTGACACCCCTCTAAGGTATAATTTATGAAGCTAACGAATACTGTCCAAGATGTTTCTAGCCTGGCGAAAGTTCTTTACCACAATAAAACTTTTCAAAAGAAAGTTGTCATTAGGCACAGCAGCGTTCTTTATAGACTGCAGTTTGAGATATTTCGGTTTATTTGAAATACTTTTGAATCCAATAAAAATGTCACTCTTAAATAAATTTATCTTCATAAAACAGTCTGATGCCATCTGGTGTCTGAAGTCACACCGATACAGGGTTTTGATAACCACAGAATACAGAGACGAGCCCCAAACTATGTCACATAATCCAACATCAAATCATTCTGTTTTTTTTCAGGACCCTATTTATTTTCTTAAAGGTCTAGTTCACCCAAAAATGAAAATTATGTCATTAATGACTCTAATGTTGTTCCAAGCTGTCTGACAGTTTTCTGTCCCTCCATTTAAAACATGGCATACTGTCCTTGTCCAGAAAGGAAATAAAGACATCATCAAAGTAGTCCATGTGATATCAGTGGGTTAGTTAGAATGTTTTGAAGCATCAAAAATACATTTTGGTCCAGAAATAACAAATACTATAACTTTATTCAGCATTGTATTGTCTTCCGGTTCTGTTGTCAATCCGCGTTCAGTTGCTAACGTGTATCTGATGCGTTCGAGCTTCGTTCACAGTCTGAGGGAGATGCGCACTGTAAACAAAACAATCTTCCCAAACATGTCTAAGGATTTCCACACAGAGGAAGACTTGCATTTTTTTGCCCAGCCATTTTTATTTGAACCCGAATACACAACCCGATCTCACAACCAAGTCGTACGAATTTGACGAATGATTAAAAAGTGGCTAATTCGTAACAATTCAAATGACCTCACTCGTACGAATTAGTACGATTTTGCTAAAACGTACATATTTTATGAATTGGCCAATTCGTATGAATTCGTACGAATGACCTAACCCTTACCCCGCCCCTAAACTTAACCGTCACGTGGGTTTAGACAAATCGTACAAATTCGTACGAGTGAGGTCGTACGAATTAAACATTACTCATTCGTCGTATTTGTACGAATTGGGCGTGAGATAGTGTTGGAATACACGGATGCACCAGATACACATCAGCAGCGTCACCAGCGTCACTGAAAGCGGATTGACAACAGAACCAGAAGAGAATACAATGCTGAATAAAGTCGTAGTTTTTGTTATTTTTGGACCAAAATTTCTTTTAAAAAAATTCAAACTAACCCAGTGATGTCACATGGACTACTTTGATGATGTCTTTATTTCCTTTCTGGACAAGGACAGTACACCGTACATACATTTTCAATGGAGGTAAACTCAGTAAACTCTCAGACTAAAACTAAAATATCTTAAACTGTGTTGTGAAGATGAACGGAGGTCTTGGAACAACATGAGGCTCATTAATGACATAATTTTCATTTTTGGGTGAACTAACCCTTTAACACATGGCCGCGTCTTAATTTGCTTGATTCATCACTGCCTATTATTCGAAAGACTAAAATAAAATAAATCTGGTAGAGTGTTTGTGAAGTTTGAAATTAAAAACTGACAAAATTTGATTAAAAAAAATACAACAGAAACAACAGTAATATATCTGGCCCACATACTGACCTACAGTAGTACATTCTCTCTCCCATTCTCACAATTAAAATGAATCAAAGACATTCTAAAATACTTTTTAAAGCTCTTTTATTTCCTTGCCAACACTTATTTTTTTAGCTTGTGTTTTAACTGAATAATGATTTGTATATGTTTCATAGATGTAAAAGCAATCCATCATCATCATTTCTCTTTTTCCCTTAAGGGAGGCTCTTCTTCCATCTCCATCTGGGCATTATTCCCCTTCCTTTCTAGAGTTACATATCCTCAGAGGTTTAAATTTATTCCATAGCTCTTTCTGGGGCCTAAGTCAATACCATAACTAGGACAACTCATTTTCTCCCTACTGCTGGGGTTTGACATGCACTAGTCAGGATCCAGCAGTTTAGTCTGTGTGATTAAAGGTCTGATAACAGGCTGATCACTGTTCTCAGAACTGAGTAACATTCTTGAAGAATGGGTTATGTCAGGATGTGGTTTGTTGACAATGAACCGAAACCACTACTTTTCTTTGGTCCACTGTTTCTGCACCTTTTGCCAATGTAAAGTGAAACAATTTCAGAGACCACAGAAATAAGTATGAGCTATGAAAGAATACTGTACATTACTTCTTATTGCCTGAACTCATTACAGGAACTTGTATAATGTCTGAAAAGATTTTTGCACAATAACGAATTTAACTGATTTTAATCTATTTGATGCCTTTAGGACAGGGGTGTCCAATCTTGGTTTGGTGGGACACTACACTCCAGAGTTTAGCTCCTAATTAAACGCATATGAACCAGCTAATCATGGTTTTCAGGATTACTAGAAACTTCCAGGCAAGCATGTTGGGGTATGTTGGAGCTAAACTCAGCAGGACATTGGCCCTCCAGGAGCAGGACCCCTGCTTTAGGAAGAAGTTGCATTTATAAGCCACTTTTCAGAATATACGTTTAGTCTGTGGTTGACAGAGGAACCGTTTTTGGAAAAGCATGCATTAGATTTAATGGAGCTGGAAAAAATTAGTTCACTGAAGAGAAGGAAACTTGGAAAAATGTCAGTTCTTCAGGTTGTGATTTGTATCATATGACATTTTTTCTACTGTAATATGACTTTTTGTTTGAATACGTTCCTATTAGTATACATTTTGCGGTCAATAACTCTTTAGTCAGGTAAAATGTACAGTCGACTGTGTAGTATCACAAAATAAACCTAAATAAAATTTTGCCATAAAAACCAACTGACTGTACAGGACCAAGCAGAGCTTCTGACCAAATAAATAAATATATATTGGCAAGAAAGCAATATTTTATTATGTGAGTGGAAAAAGATCGAAGAGTAAAATGAGAGTTTTGAAAATAGCTAAACAGCAGTTGGGTTATTACATGCTTTAGTAACCATCTATCAAACATATTTCAAATTATAGTGGTAGACTACATACAGGTAGATCTTAAAGGGATAGTTCACTTTGAAATTAATTTTTGATATTTTAGCTTACCTCAAGGGTATCCAATATGTAGGTGTCTTTGTGTCCGCAGAAGTTTAAATTTTGATATTTTTAGGTCAAACCGTTCTTGTCTGTCACTCATATAATGGAGGTCTATGGTCACTACCTCAAAGAGAATGCACAGAGAAGTCCAAATTGAACATGATTTAATGACTTGTAAATGTAAGTACACATTGATGGCCTAAGACACGAAACGATCAGTTTGTGCGAGAAAACAAACAGTATTTATATCGTTTTACCGTCTATGGTGACCATAGACCTGCATTATATGACTGACAGACAAGAACGGTTTGACTTAAAAATATCAAAATTGGAACTACTGCGGAAACAAAGACACCTACATCTTGGATGCCCTTGAGGTAAGCTTAAACATGCCAAAAATAAATTTCAAAGTGAACTATCCCTTTAATTATATGACTAAACTGTTCTCTTTTTGTCTTCTAGGTGTGAGCTGTCAGAAGAGTGTGAAGGATCAGGCTTTAGTTTTTCACACACAAGTGAAGTCATCAGGATACAATGCAGCTCCTCAGTAAGTCAGTTGACTGAGAAATACATTTTAGGGTCAAAACAGAAGTCTAACAAACTTCACAGTTTCAGGTTTGCGTGTTTTCAGTTTGCATGGTTTAAGGCATTGGCATAAGCTATCAAACTCCCTGTTGAGTACAACATTTAGAAAATGAGTGAAATTCATCCCTTCAATGCATGAAATGACAGTTTTAGATATTCATAAAATGGTGCCTTTTAGGAACAACATCAATATAGAATAAGAAGTTCTATAGAATTATAATAAACATATTACTCATGCTGTGTTCTGGTAGCTTTGAAATGTGACTTACAGCAAATGACTCTAATTGTACTCTTACCTAATATCTTCCATGCTGTAACTTTGGAGTTTAATCTGAGGTCAATTGCATGATATTCATTTAAACACTGTTTAATTCTGTTTCCACGGAACCTACAGGCCTGCTCAGACTCACTCTACTGAAAGGCTTTTTTGTCTTAAGATTTTTTTTGTTGTCGCAATATTATGTAGTGAAGGAACAAGAGGAACTTAGAGAAGTATTTTCATGATGTATTTAAGGACCATCTTAGTAGAATCGCTCTCATCTCAAAGCCGATCACAAATGTGGTTTCTGCATTGCTTGTGGCCAGTTCAAGTACCTTGTGGATGAAAACCTAGGGTATGTTCTATTGGGTTTTTTTTCCAGGAATTAGACGATAAAATATAGCATATATCTCTTTTATAGTAGGACAATGTTTAGACCAAAGACCAACGTTAAGAAGAAAACCCACTCTGCCTCAACAACTAGCACAAATACGTAAGTATTTTGTCAGTTTAAGTACAGCAGCAGTGCTCAGTAAGATCATTGTAGCTTCTGCTGAAATCTATGTGTTGTTTTTCAACAGAAAAGGCCTCTTAAATGAGTATCCATCACATTTTGAAGCACCAAGTATGCCTTACACTCATTTGATGGTTTCCACAACTCCAACCACAGTCAACTCTCTACAGTACTCAGGTGAGTAATGGTATGGTCACACTAGGCTTCAAGCATGTGAGATTTTTTATGGTTAATCTTCTTCAACACAAAGTGTAACCCTATAGCACTATAGAAACCTTCTGTAATTTTATTGGCTTAAAGGGATACTCCACTTTTTTTTGGAAATAGGCTCAATTACCACTCCCCTAGAGTCAAACAGTTGGGTTTTACCGTTTTCAAATCCATTCAGCAGATTTTCTGATATTTAGAAGAATATCAGTAACCAGACAGTTTCTGGTCTCATTGACTTCCATAGTAGGAAAAAAATATACTATGGAAGTCAATGAGACCAGAAACTGTCTAGTTACTGATATTCTTCTAAATATCAAAAAAATCAGCTGAATACATTCGAAAACGGTAAAACCCAAATGTTTGACTCTAGGGGAGTGGTAAAATGAGCCTATTTCCAAAAAAAGTGAAGTATCCCTTTAACATTGCATAGCACACAGGTTCTTTTCCAACTTCATGCATGACCAACATCACTTAATAGCAGTTGCTAACGATCATTTGCCTGTTGATTATTTGCATTTTTGGTTCTCCTGTGGTCTCACATAAAGATGCAGTATTCTGTAGCAGCAGCAACAAAGCAGAGTAGACTCCTGGAGTTAAACACAATAAAGTTGTGCACGCCTGTTTTTAAGAGTGCTGTAGTGCTTTAGTTTTAGCCTTTCGCCTCAGGAGCGTCATTTTCAAACTAATTATGCCTTGGATTTTGTCTGTTAACTTTCTATTTTTTGTGTCTAGGAGATGGAAAGCAGCTTGTGTGTGGTCTTGGAGACAGTTCGGTTTTATTGTATAACTCTCCACTCACCGGTAACCCAGCTGTCTACACAGGTACTGGGAGAGCTTCAGATCTGTAGTGTTTATTTTTTGTAAAATTCCTTCGCATGTCTATTATTTTCATTTCCTGAATGAGTGGTGCGAAGGAATTGATTCAGTATTTGAATTTTTACATGCCATTCAGAGAGCACAGCTGAAACTGACAGTTGGGGAATATTGATATTTGAAGGCCCTTATTGTCCCTGAAATAGACGTTCTTTTCATTGGACTAAGGATTGGTATAAACGTGGAAGAGCGTAACAAAAGTTCACACATGTGTTGCAATTTATATACACTATCGTTCAAAAGTTTTAGATCAGTAAGATTTTTTTATGTGTTTAAATGAAGTCTCTTCTGCTCACCAAGGCTGCTTTATTTGATGAAAAAAAATGACAAACAGCAATTTAAAAAGTTTAATTTAAAAGTAAAAAAAACAGTGCTTTCTATTTTAATTTAAAATGTAATTTGAAAGCTGAATTTTCAACATCATTACTGTTGCTGATTACACATCAGTTTTCAGTGTCACATGATCCTTCAAAAATCATTCTAATATGCTGGTTTTATGCTCAAAAAATGTACATTTTTATTTTCAATTTTGAAAACAGTCGTGTACCATTTTCCCCCAAAATTCTATGAGGAATAGAAAGTTCGAAAGAACAGCATTTATTTAAAATATAATCTTTTCTAACATTATACATGTCTTTACTGTAACTTTTGATCAATTTAACTCATCCTTGATGAATAAAAGTATTTTCTAATTTCTTTGCCCCCAAAAATAAAAAAATAAATTCTTACTGACCCAAAACTTTTGAATGGTAGTGATTAATGTTACAAAAGCTTTCCATTTCAGATCAATTCTGTTCTTTTAAACTTTCTATTCATCAAAGAATCCTGAAATAAAAATGTAAAAAACAGTTTTTAACATGGATAATAATCATAAATGTTTCTTGAGCATCATATTCTAATAATTTCTGTAGGATCATGTGACACTGAAGACTGGAGTAATGATGCTGTAAATTCAGCTTTGATCATAGGAATAAATTACACTTCCCTATATATTCACATAGAAAAACGCTGTTTTAAATTGTAATAATATTTCACAATATTACTGTTTTTTTTAACAGTATAATATAGTTTCATAGCTGCATGTATAGTTTTAGTAGAGGATTTCTTGCAAGGTCATTTTTGGGGACCTTGGCTTCAGAATTTTTAACTAGAGTTATGTTGTTCCTCAATTGACTGTTGTTCTGTTTGCAGGCCACAATAAGGCTGTGAACACTGTATGCTGGAGTCATAGTAGGCGGTGGTTTTTGAGTACGTCTGAGGACCCCGCCCTTTGCATCTGGACTGCAAGTGCTTCTGAACCTGTTCTGACCATGGTAACGTATCAACAATTAAGCCAACTTCCTCTACAGTCCTTGCTCTGACATGAGCAATTTAAAAGTTCATATTAGTTCTGAGCTTTTGCAGTACCTATAATTATAGTCAAGCCCAGCTCAGAGTGAACAACTGAGCAAAGTATGTGAAGAAAAGTTTTATGATTCAAGAAATGATTTTGCATTTGAATGCGTGCTCCTGTGAGAAGTGTTTGCCTTGGCAGTATTCCTCTGTTGGAACATCAAAGGCGTCTCTGCAGTCCCGGTCAGCACGGACTCTAAACACTTGCAGACCTCTCTAAACCCTTATTTCACTCTTTCCCAGAACTCCCAACACAACTGAAGTTCATTCAAATCAGTTTTATTCAGTCACAATCTGGCTTACAGTTTCTCTCTGGTGTCTTCCCAACCCAGTCTTCAAGACTTGTGCACCTGTGTGTGTGTGTGTATGGTGCCAAATATGACCCAATGCATCAGTGTTTGTGTCATTTATATTAAAGCAAAACTAAGCTAGATTTTTTACCTTAAAATAATGTTTCCAAAATCATTTCAGTGGTTCGTTAAGCCGTAGTAGGGTGAAAGGCACTTCTGGATTTGCTTTGCAGTCTTATATCTGATATATCCACGCAATGTAAGATTGCCAGATCGGGTTGCGTTTCTGTAGTTTTAATGAGACATAAGTAAACTACAAATTTGACTTGCTTTACGTCAAGCGCTACAATAGTCATTATTTGTTTTTTCTTCGTTTCTGATGTCGCAATACATCATAATTTCAACATACTCTACCTTGTCTGTGGACATCGTTCATTCCAAAGCCGGTGCTGGATAAACAACGAGTGTCCGTGCGGCAGTAGGATGCGTTAGGCTAAATTATTTACGACAGCGGTAATGGACAATTCCGCTTCCAACCTGTAGGGTGACCGCAGAGGAAAAGTTACTTGGTGTTGCTTTAAAGAGAAAATCCTCAGTCTGCAATAAGGAACAGGGCTAATTAATGTTGAAAGCAGAGTATAAATACGGCATTTTTGCTAGAAAAACACTCAAGTAAATATCCAAACAAACGAGGACAAAAGTTTGGCAAGCACATTGTAGACAAGGAGTCAAGGTTTGATAGGTAGCATAAAAATAAGTAAGAATACATATATTTTTTAAATAGCATAATAAAAGCAGACAGTTTACACTAATATCGCCCCTTGTGGTAGTGGTGATAATAGAGCACATAGTTTCGGAAGGCAACAATGCATTAAATCATGAGCTAGAAAGTACATACATTCAATATTATTATTTTATTTTTTAATTATTATTCTGTATTTATTTATTTTTTAATATATAAATCTTGTTTTTGGAAGGCATACATTCTAGGTTTGTATTTTATTGTTATTTCCTTGAAGTCTACCAGGGGTGGGATGGGGTGGGTTTAGTTCTCAACTTGTATAGGTGCTTTTTGCTTTGTATTCTTGTGTCTCTTGACTTAAAAAAAGAAAAACTCAATAAACAGTGGTTAACAAAAAAAGAAATACATTCACATACTTGCATAAACTAAATATCCAGTTGCACTCACCAAATTGTCTCTAAATGACTTTCAATAATGTCATATTTTCCAGACAGAAAAAAACAACATTCCTATGTTCCTCTATCCTCGTTTATCTCTTCACACTCCATCTTTGGTAAAAAGAGAGAATGACTGAGATCTTGATATTTTAAGCTGATATGGTTCTATAATTTATACAATGTGACATATGAATGCACTTAGCACTTATTTAAAGGCTATTAATAAACTGTGATGTTGATGTGAATTACTGACTGTCTATTTATGCACTGTTTGTTTAACTTCATGCTTTTGCAGTTCACAAAGCCCATCAGAACGGCTCAGTTTTATTATCTGGACAAGTTTTTACTGCTGGCGTCAGGACCAAATCTAATGTTGTACCTTTACCATCTGGACACCACAAGAGATGACATCAAGAGGTACCGGGCACACACACAAGCAGTTAATAGACAGTGACCTGATTATATAGACAGTTAATTGACAGTTTACCCTGCATTTACCCTTGCTCACTGTCTTTTTTTTTAAATAGACGGTAAGCAAGGCTAAACGCAGGGTACTGATAATTGTACTATAAATGAAGATCTGGTCTGACAAAATAGAGGTTCAGTTCGAGGGATGTAAAAACTGAAAGTGTGCCAGGCAATAAAATTGATAACCATATATCAAAATCCTACTTTAAACTCTAGTTAACACTGTTTAATATTCCTGCTGTGTAGCATTTCAGTGTATTTTTTGATTGTGGTCATGGTCACAGTAGTATGGATGTCTGTTCTAAAGGGGTGAGTTCTCGTCAGTGGAGAATCCATGAATTATTTCTGAAGAAACCCTATCTTTAAATGCTTAAGCATAAGTGTTGGGGAATCCCTGGAAGAGATGGAAATTAAACATGAGCCAGATATTGCACATCATATTCTATTTTTGATGGAACATTTTCTATCCCTCTTACAGAGAATAATTATGTGCACAAGACTGTTTTCAGCATTGTGCTACTCATAAAGACTGTACCTTTCTGTTTTTCCTTCATATTTCTCTAAAATGGTCCATATGTAATCACAGTTAATACTGTTTAAGGGATACTCCACTTTTTTTTTTGGAAATAGGCTCATTTTACAACTCCCCCAGAGTTAAACAGTTGAGTTTTACTGTTTTCGAATCCATTCAGCAGATTTTCTGATATTTAGAAGAATATCAGTAACCAGACAGTTTCTGGTCTCATTGACTTCCATAGTATATATTTTTTTTCCTACTATTGAAGTCAATGAGACCAGAAACTGTCTGGTTACTGATCAGAAAATCAGCTGAATTCATTTGAAAATGGTAAAACTCGTCTGTTTAACTCTGGGGGAGTTGCAAAATGAGCCTATTTCCAAAAAAAAAAGTGGAGTATCCATTTAAAAGAAATGTTTGAAATGAGTTATGTTTAATTTTTGCCTGACTTGCCATGAGATATTATTACAATTTAAAATAACTGTTTCCTATTATAATATATTTTAAATTGTCATTCCTGTAATGGCAAAACTGAATTGTCAGCAGCCATTACTCCAGTCTTCAGTATGATCCTACAGAAATAATTTTAACATGCTGACTGGTGCTTTTTCAAGAAAAATCTTTTCATTTATTCTTATTCTTATTAACTGCTTGAAAGCAGTTTGCTGCTTAACATAAACTTCTGAATGGTAGTGTCTTATTTCACTTCAGGATTAAAAGGACTGTGCTACCTATGCTCACTTATGTCCACAGTGCTACTGCAATGCTTTTTTATTATCCATAGAAACAACATTTATATTTCAGAATCATTATCTTTTTGGACTGTGTTTAAAAAAAAAGTTTGCTCTTCCTTCTCCTATAACACAGGTATATGCAAAGAAGCAAGTCCAAACTGGCCAGTAAATTAAGCATGAAGTCAGGAACAGACATTACTTCAATGTCAGCGATCAATGACTTCTACTCCTGTATCCTAAAAAAAATGAGTCTGGATTGGATTTCTTTAAAGGTGACAGGACTCAAGCTGAAGTGTAAGTTCAGTGTACCTCTTTAACCGCAGATTTAATCAGACATCATCTTGGCTGCTGGGGCGGACCGCACCATCCAGGTGTTCGATATGAACCAGGGCTGTATAGCCACTCAGATCCCCGATGCCCACAGTAGAGCTGTCCACCACCTCACCCAGAACAAGGTAAGAGAATAAAACCCGTATGATGTCATTTCCCTTGTTCTTTTGAAATAAGGGATTGTTATGTTGACCACTTGTTTACCGTCATTGTTTCTGAAGGCTCCCCAAACAGTACACATTTATATCACTCCTTATACATACTTTATTCTACTCATCAGCTCATTAGCAAAGACTCCAAGACCTAAAACAGGTGTGTCAAATAAGGGAGACATACACTGCCTTTCAAAAGTTTGGGATCTGTACGATTTTTAAAAGAAGTCTCTTCTGCTCATCAAGGCTGCATTTATTTGAATAAAAATTCAACAATAAAAACGGTAATATTATTACATATTATGACAATTTAAAATAACTAAGAAGGAAACCCAAGGTCTGGATCGGAGCACACAACATTTTATATGATTTTATTAGTACAAAATGACGTTTTGACATCTATGCGTCTTCTTCAGAATCAAACAGTCAATGGCAACAATGTACAGAATTTAAAGAGTTAAAGTTCAAGGTTTTGGCCACTGGCCTAAGTGGGTGTGGTACATCAATTAACCAATCCTATACACGAACTCAGGACTAGACAAAAAAAAAGACGAATTAAAATAACTGTTTTCTATTTTAATATATATTTTTAAATGTAATTTATTCCTGTGATCAAAGCTGAATTTCCAGTATCATTACTCCAGTCTTCAGTGTCACATGATTATTTTAAATCATTCTAATGTGCTTATGCTATTTGATGCTCAAAAAACATTTATTATTTAATATCAATGTTGAAAACAGTGTACAACATTGTAAATGCCTTTACTGTAGCTTTTAATGTTACAAAAGCTTTCTATTTCAGATAAATGCTATTCTTTTGAATAAAGAAAAGACTGGAGTAATGATGTGAAAAATGCAGTTAAGTTCTTCAAAATAGTAATAATATTTCAGAATAATACTGTTTTTACTGTATTTTATAGCACATTAATGCAGTCTTGGTGAGCATAAGAAACGTCTTTCAACACATTATTTAATGGCTAACCTTTGAATGTTCGTGTGTATTATATATCAAGGGCAAGTATGAACAACCAGCCTTTTACTCAACCCTCTAAACCTTGGTTTGTTGTGACCACCATTTTAAAAACAAAGAAGTGACCAGTGCCCTTTTCACTCAGAATTTTCTGACCTCAGTGGTCATTTATAAGATTTACGCGACTCAGTACTGGTTCACACGACTCAAAACTGGTGCTGTAACTCAAAAACCTTAGAGTTTCAGCACTAAAATTGGAATTACAAACCACTTAAGCTGTTTGTGGGTTGTTTATGTATTTTTGTTGTGTGTCTGGACTGTGCTCTGGGTTCGTTGTAAAACCCAAAGTAATATGCTTTGCTTCTGACTCACTTTGCTCTTGGGTTAACCTCATATCCATTACAACTTTGATGAAGTCACTTTCAGAAACAATACCAAGGAAATACTGACTGAGCCCTCATCTTAAAGATAATTATAGTTAATGAAGCTGATTGGATGAGTTTTGTTCTCGTACTGAGGGGAAATGGGGCCCATATTAATACTACCGTCCACACCCAGATATTACTTTATTCAGGATTCTTTGAACAGGAGCTCAATGTAGTCAGGAAGAAGTAGATTATTCTGAATATCCAAATTCAACCTCAACCTTAATGTGTGGCGTCCGTGAAGGGAGTGAAAGATAATGAACAGATTCAGCTTGTGTTGAGAGTTGCTTAAAGAGTTAGTTCACTCACAAAAGAAAATTATGTCAGTAATGACTCACCCTCATGTCGTTCCAAGCCCGTAAGACCTCCGTTCATCTTCAGAACACAGTTTAAGATATTTTAGATTTAGTCCGAGAGTTTTCTGTCCCTCCATTGAAAATGTATACGGTATACTGTCCTTGTCCAGAAAGGAAATAAAGACATCATCAAAGTAGTCCATGTGACATCAGTGGGTTAGTTAGTATGTTTTTTAAAGAAATTTTGGTCCAAAAATAACAAAACTACGACTTTATTCAGCATTGTATTCTCTTCCGGTTCTATTGTCCGTGTAAAATGTTGTTATTTTTTGACCAAAATGTATTTTCGATGCTTCAAACATTCTAACTAACCCATTGATGTCACATGGACTACTTTGATGATGTCTTTATTTCCTTTCTGGACAAGGACAGTACACCATACATACATTTCCAATGGAGGGACAGAAAGCTCTCAAACTAAATCTAAAATATCTTAAACTGTGTTCCAAAGATGAACGGAAGTCTTACGGGCTTGGAACGTCATGAGGGTGAGTCATTAATGACATCATTTTCATTTTTGGGTGAACTAACCCTTTAACAAGTTCATTTTCCCAACCAAATTTTCTCTGCAGTTTGGCACTCCCATCCTCACTTATATAAGGCCTTTTGGAACGTTATGCAAGAAATTATGTCTTCTTCTTTGAAGGATAAAGTTCACCGTTTTAGTTGGGATAATCCAAACCACAGTTGTGTGAGGTTTTCCACGGTGGGCCTAAGTTGTAGGCCTCGCGTGTCCCATTTATCTTGCCGAGTATCTTGGTCTAAATCCTTCAGGTTTACAGATTAGGACGGAAACATGAAATAAGTTGAAGGAGGATCTCGCTTAAGCCAACTATGTTGGGTAAGCATATTCTGTCTGTAGAGGGTGATGTTTTATGAGCATATCCCTTTCCAACTGTGAAACTGTGTTGGAATGACATGAGCCGCTTTCCGACCAAGTAGTTATAGGAACTTAGTTATAGGAACTGTTCACTTCTAAACAGTTCTAAGAACTACTCTCCCCCAAACTCGGTTTTGCTGCTTGCGTTCGCACTGGCCAAGTGGCCATAGGAACTGGTAGGAGGGGTAACGCAAGCACGGCGACGGTCTTTAAAGCGTCATCACTAGACGTAGCGCGGCCACATACAACAACAACAAACCAGCATTTAAGCACAATCAGAATAATTTAATTAATTTCATTCTTGCTAATGCTAATTTAAAAATAAATATTATTTCAGATTTCTAAGTAACTGTGCATGACTGTTAATAATCCGTTTTTAAAAATGTGAATGAAAATTTATTTTATTTTCTAACCGTGTTGATGTTTTTACGCTGTTGCGGTAATGAGATTTAATTGTAAGTAAATATTTTTTAATTAATATTCACACATTCTCCAGACTTTGTTTCTAATGTCTCATTTGTTTTTTTGTTAATTCGAGCATTTTTTAATTTTCATGTTTTCATTTTTTAAAACCAAGCTTTCGTGAGAATCACCCAATTACACTAATGCTCTGACTTGATAAATTACTGCTGCGATGGTTACTACAAAATGTACTGAAACATTCTTTTATATTTGTATTCAAATATTTCTTATCCGAAAATTCATACTACCAGACATGTGAGATGCAACAGGTTAAAACCAAGGCTTTTGTAGACTATATTGCCCTTACCGACCTCCGCCTTGAATGACGTGAGAGCAGTGTATCAGTGTAATTTGCAAATTCACTGCCCCAGATACTCCCCAGTTTGAGCGGGTCAACTGAGATTAGTTGGGTACACAAGTGGACAGTGGACTGGAATAACTAATCTAACGCAGTATAATGGTTTTAGCACTCTCCCACGTTCCCTGAGCGGCCACTTTCCATACCAGCATACCAACCTTCAGTCACGCTACACATTGTCTGCTGTACTTGTGAGTCTGATCTCTTCACAATAACACGACCTGGCTCTTACATACATATGGGATCCTCCAACAAGAAGCCCATGCATTAGAGACGCCTAGAGGGATCAAGAGAGCTGATCACTGGGAATTCCTGCCAGCTGTGAATTAGCTACAACAAACCTTTTCTCTTCTCAGCAACTCTACACTCTCCTCCGCGGGCAACACGTTCCTCTTTCTAAAGCTACATTCGTAGAGAACATTTCTGACGGTGTAAGTAATCACGCAGGACACTTTAAACCATCTTTATTTGTGTTAGAGCAGGAGGGAGATGGTTTGACTGGTCTTCCACTATGTATGACAAACATTTCCATTCTGTGGACTTTTTTGGCTTTTCGAGAGAACTTCAGTTCTGGAAAGTCTGCACGCTTTCAGCGTACACGTGCAGCTTGTTTGCAATCTCCTGCCAAATTCATGTCTCTTTCTATGACAACTAAATTGAACAAGGATGCTGCAAACATTTATTTATTTAGGATGGTATGTTTGTATGGTACTTTAGACCAAATAAATGTCATGTGCTCATCTTTCTTGCAATAAGGTGCACCACCATTCAAAAGTTTGAGATCAGTACGATTTTTTAAAATAATGTAATTAATATTTTTATTCAGCAAGGATGAAATTTATCACGATTGTCACAAAACAATTTAAGTTGCGCAACTATTTTATTATTAATTGATTATAATAAGAGATGAGCACCAAATCAGCATATTAGAATGATTTCTGAAGGATCATGTGACACTGAAAACCAGACTATGATGCTGAAAATTCATCTTTGCCATCACAGGAATGAATTACATTTTAAAATCAGATTTTTTTATTTTATATCATAATATTATTACTAGCCTGCTATTTTTTATTGTAATTTGATCAAATAAATTCAGTCTTGGTGAGCCCAAACTTTTGAACAGTTATATTATATGCTATATTCTCTCTAAATATCATGCAAGACAATGAACATTTGTCCTTTAGTATCTTATGAGTTGTTTACCCATTCAGGATATTTGATTTTCCTTTTATTGTGCCAATTTCTTTTGGTGTGATTCTTTCCTCTGTTTCTTTTATTGCAGGGGTCCTTGTTCTGTACACAGGCCCTGGAATCATACAATCTCTTCCTGAGCAGTGCCATAACGGACGGTCTGAAATTGTGGGACCTGCGCACAGCTAGGTAGGCCCTTCATCTCCTTTCCCTGGCTTTCTGAGACCTTTAGAGGGCAAGATATATAAATGTTGAAGTGTGCAATTATCTTTTTATAACTATTACAATATTCTAAAGATTTAGTTAGCTGCCATGCTTAGGCTTACAGAACATTATTATAAATCACCTTTGAGCTGACGATGAAATGTGCCATTTTAAAATTTATGATGATTTCAAATTGGCTATTGAGTAATTGGCCATCTCAAGTTCTGTTTTTTCCAGCATACATTTTCATGCCCTCACTTCAGTGAATTGCTGATCACATATCCTTCAGAGAAGTGAATGACAGTCAAATCCCAGGTTGTTTATAGGCTTGCGGGCTATACCATTACATAATGCCCTTAAGATCGTTCAGAACAACCAGGATTAGAGGCAGTCAGAAAGGTACATACATCATTTAAACGAAGAATCCAAAATTTCCAGATTCTCTAGAAGCTGAGCCTGCCCCGGCCCTCTGCCAAAAGGACTCTGGAAAGAATTCCCTCCCTGCAGTTGACCTAACAGTAACCACTCTGCTTTATGTGGAGTGAATTCAGCAATGCTGTTTCTTTTACAGTCCCTCGTTGGTCTATACGACCAAGTTAAATATATAGATAAATAGACACTGAGACCAGCGCTATCTGAAAAATAAACCTTGTGATACTTCCAAATGGAATATTATTTGAATTTGTTCTAGTTCGAAATGATTTTTGTGCTTGTATTGTACTAGGGTTTTCTTATCTATTTATCCTTTGAAAGTAACACAATGTCATCTTTTCACCCATGATGTTGCAAACACATTTTTCAGAGATTTTAGAGTCTGGAACTTTAAGCACACTTTTCTGTCCTGGTTTTGTTTCTTTCCATGTAGGAAGACAGATTAATCAGAAATTATGTCTTTAATTTGACAGTTCACTCAAATTAGTTTGACATAATTTAGGCACCCTAATCTTTTATCAGTTTTATGTGTATGTGTGTATGTATACATACTGTAACATATTAGCTATCAATTCCTCTTGACATACCCAGCCCCATTCGCTTTCATACACACTCTCAGAAAAAAGGTACAAAAGCTGTCACTGGGGCTGTGTACCTTTTCAAAAGGTAAATTTTTGTCCGTTTTAGGTCCTAATATGTACATTTTAGGTGCTAATATGTACATTTTAGGTGCTAATATGTACATTTCAGGTGCCAATATGTACAATATGTACATTTTAGGTGCTGTATGTACATTTTAGGTGTTAATATGTACATGTTAGGTGCTAATATGTACAATATGTACATTTTAGGTGCTAATATGTAAATTTTAGGAGCTAATATGTACATATTAGGTGTTTATATATACATGTTAGGTGCTAATATGTACATTTTAGGTGATAACATACATTTTAAGTGTTAATATGTACATTTCAGGTGCTAATATGTACCATTAAGGTACCAATATGCACCCTTTACGTACAAAAGTGTACCTTTTAAAAAGGTACAGCCCCAGTGACAGCTTTTGTACCTTTTTTTTCTGAGAGTGATATGGAAAAGAGTGGTCAGGATATTCTGCAAAATAAAAAAATCTACTGTTCCACACTGGCTTGGAAAAACAGAGATTAGTGATGGAGTGGGAGATTGATGATGACAGATTTGTATTTTTAAATGGCTTGTTCCTTTAAGAACACTCACGTAAATGCATCAGGGTTGGAAAAAGCATTTTGGACTCATTTGACGTCTTCTGAAGGTAGAAACAAAACTAGAAGAGTGACAAAAACTGCAGCCTGCAGGTACAGGAATCTGTGCAAAAAGTTCCAGACTCTGAACATATTGCTGATCTTAGTGATATTCTGCATGTCATCCTCTCCATTTAGTTTTATTTCCCTTATAAGGACAGCTGAAGTAAGTGATAAAAGACTTGTCTTGACTTTTAATTCCCTCACTTTGTGAAATGGTATGAATTGCTTCTATACTTATACATCCTTTATTCTATTATGCTTGGATCTTAGATCTTCCTGCGCTCACTTGAAAACTCAAGAAAGTGTCAAATACTTTTTACTTGCCTTTATAAATATTTGCACAACGTTCCAGGTCAAGTTCTGGTCAGGAGCGTGTAACAACTTCATCCATCCCTGCAGAAACTAACGTCTTTAACGAAGCATGAATTCTCTGCTTTAAAATAAAAGAGTTTGATATGTTATGCAAACATGCCGTACGTTTCACAACTGACACTTTCCTCCCCAAGGAGGTTTGTAATACCTAGAGAAAGCTATCCGAAAGCATTCCCGTTCATCTCAATGGCAGTTTTTCTCCTGCCACATGATCCCCCTGAAGTATGAACTCTGCTATTGCTTAGTCGAATACTGCAATTTTTCCCATGAAATCACAATTGAGCCAATCAGACTGTTTTTGAGCCAATCACCTTAGTTGTAAAAAAAACATGACTAATCACTCTTGAGCCGCAGGAAAATGGTGTCATCACACTTGCTGGATAGAATATTTTCTCACTTCTTTGAAGGATTAGTTCCAGTGGAAAAGAGAAAGGAAAATTGTCTCAGGGAGGAAACCATGAAAAACACTTAAGACAAAATACTAAAGATAAATGCAGGTAAAACACGGGAAACATGGATGGGAGCGTATGTAAGAATTAGTGACATCATTTGTCTGCAGTCATTGGCAAACTGAGGTCTGGCAATGAAGTCTTTCGGGCGCAAGCCATTTTATGTGTATTTTCCACTTTTCCAATGGCTGGCTCTTTAACAATGCTCCAACTTCAAGCACGTGAAATGGATTTATCTCCCCCAAGACTTCATTTAAAGCACAAGTCACATCCTTCCAAAGGCCAAGACAAAACACTCCAAAGGCCAAGACAAACATCACCGTTCTCTACCTGTTCTGGGACTGAATAGCTTGCGTATGACAATGAAAATGCTTCCTTTATAGGTATATAGTATAGTATATTGAATTTCAGACTAAGAGCGGAGCAGCTAGAGCCCTCTGGATTTTGAATTATGTATAAGAAATACTGAAGTGCTTCATGATGACTTCCTAAAATCTTTTTATGAAGCATCACTCTGTCTTCAGCTGCACAGGAGGTCAGGGCACCGCCGGTGGGACCCCTGGTACTCAGTCAACACATTGTTAAAGCATTTTTCAGTGTTTGTACATCCTACATTTATTTCTCTTATAGCTGCCATCTTTTAAAGGGATACTCCACTTTTTTTGGAAATAGGCTTATTTTATGTCTCCCCCGGAGTTAAACAGTTGGGTTTTACCGTTTTCAAATCAATTCAGTCGATTTTCTGATATTTAGAAGAATATCAGTAGACAGTTTCTGGTCTCATTGACTTCCATAGTATATTTTTTTCCTACTATGGAAGTCAATGAGACCAAAAACTGTCTGGTTACTGATATTCTTCTAAATATCTGAAAATCGGCTGAATTGATTCGAAAACGGTAAAACTCAAATGTTTAACTCTGGGGGAGTTGTGAAATGAGCCTATTTCCAAAAAAAGTGGAGTATCCCTTTAAAAAGCTGTATTAGTTATTTATTGGTGAATTGGTGTTGATACAGTGTAAAAAAGTAACCTTTACTTTATTTATTTATTTCAAAGTAAGTGTTCATACTTCCTTACAATTTTAAGTTTAGTCAACTTGAAATGTGGAGTTCTATAAATGACAACTTGGATATTTGTGTTATCTCAAGTTAAATTCAGGAAAGTTACTCCAACGCTAAATTTTAAGTTGTGATAGCTAATTACAACAATATTTTTTACTTTGAACAAGTAATTAGGTAATATGATGTAACCTAGAAAGTATCCTCAAATCAATCAGTGAATGAATATAAACAACTGCAACCTTTAAAATCGACTCTTGTGTCTCAAAGTTGATTCTTTTTCCCTCAGAAGCCATCATGGCGATGTCCCCAGGCAGCTTTTTATAGTCATTCAAGTCCACCCCGTGAAAGGGGTATGACCAAAGTCAGAGAAGATGCTGTGGATGTGGTTGTTAGCACACTTCTATGTAGTTGCTAGAGTGTTTTGGTGGTTCCTGCTTGGTATTTTCATTCTGATTTTTAAAGGTGCTTGCAAAATCTGTGGTGGTGGCTCTCCAGTTGGCATTCTGTTTGTTTCCGCTCTGGTGGTTGACTAAATGTGAAGAAAATATGTGGGCTTTACACAATAAATTTGTTTATTCTTGCTCTTAAAGCATAATCTTTCCTTGTAATGAGAAGCAGATTAACCTTGCTTGTACAGAATGGGAACTGAGACCCAGATACTCAGAAAAGCACTCTAGATTCATTAAGGCGTGCAGAGCAATCAGAGTGAACATAACAACCGACCTCATGTGATGAGCAAGAACCTCAGGCAAGCTCTTCCATGATTTTTCTGTTGCAATCCAATTTATTTTAACCTTTATATTATTATCTTTTGAATTTTCTAGTTATGTCTATGCCAGTTTATTTTTTTAGCTTTTTTTTTTTTTATTGCGTAGACAGAAACAGCATGCTTTGGCAGTCTATGTAGTCTCATTAAAAGAGTTAATTTATTATGGTTGTGCTTCTCCATGAAGGCTGATGCTATGGCTAGCATTAATTCAATTTATATGCCCCTTTTGTGACTTCCATAATGGCATAATGATCTCATTAGGGTTAAGCTCTACGGGTAATTTCCCATCTGTGGATTTTGAAATAGCACTTTTTAGTTTGTGGATGCTCAAAGTGCAGACCCAAAATTCCCAATGAATGTGCTTGTGTTACCCACATTGACCCAGAAAGCTGTCCTATGATTCGCCTTAAATCTATACAACATATTGGCAAATGGTAGGTCAATATGGAATTCAACAAGGAAATAATTAAATATTTATAAGTGTGTAATGTTACCTGCATCATTTAGCATAAACTAAAAGAATGCAAGGAAATGTGGTCTAGCAATTGCAAACAAAGCCCCTAGCATGGAAGTGAAGCATCGTCTCACATTAGTTTACAAAGTCCCACTGCAACACATGATGAAAATTGATCCTGAATGTTTGATAGGACCTTCAGAGAAATCACTGGCTCCAGATATGTTGCCCTACTCCACTGAAAATTATTTTGTCTATTTGGACTGCACAGTGTTCCAGAAGATGGTGCTGTATGTTGCTTTGAATGAGTGGTATCTGCTAAATGAATATTTACATACTAAAGGAGGTGATGTCTACAGAGAGAGACACAAAAGAAGGCCTGGAAATGAAAAGCTGATTTTAAACAGATCCACATTAAGGAATGATGACTTTCCTGAGTGGTTTTTCTTTCTTTCAGATAACCATTTCTGACTGGTCAAGTCAAATGTGAATATTGTGAATGTGTTCAAATTTGTTAAAGGAGTAGTTCACTTTAAAAAAAAAAAAAAAACAAAAACTTTTGCTGATAATTTACTCACCCCCATGTCATCCAAGATCTCCGCGTCTTTCTTTCTTCAGTCGAAAAGAAATAAAGGTTTTTGATAAAAAATATTCCAGGATTTTATCAATATAATGGACTTTATTGGGAACCAAACAGTTCAAAGTCCAAATGAGAGTTTCAGTGCAGCTTCAAAGGGCTTTAAACGACACCAGACGATGAATAAGGGTCTTATCTAGGACCCTTCGAGTCATGACTCAAAAAAAGATTTGTTAATTTTGATGAACAAGTTTGAACAGGAGATTCACGAACGCTCAACACAGAACAGAGCAAGGTGAGGATTTGAGTTTATAAAACTTAATCCTTTTATGTATTTTTGCCCTTTAAAGCCCTTTGAAGCTGCACTGAAACTCTCATTTGGACCTTGAACCATTTGGTTCCCATTGAAGTCCATTATATGGAGAAAAATGCTTGAATGTTTTCATCAAAAACCTTAATTTCTTTTCGACTGAAGAAAGAAAGACGTGGACATCTTGGATGACATGGGGGTGAGTAAATTATCGGCAAAAGTTTTTTTTTAAAGTGAACTACTCCTTTAATAGTCATTTATACTGTCTAGATATGTATTTTCCAGCTGCTTTACGGGCAAAAGAGTGGATCCTATTGGATAAATATTATATATATATATATATAAAATATTATATATATATATATATATATATTATATATTTGAATGAAAGCATAATGGGCAAAGCTGGGACACTTTAGCGTATGGTAAAATGGAAATGTGGCACATTGTAGAATCATTCACAAATATCAACTAATTAATATCGCTTTCTTTCTGTCCATCTCTGTTAGATGTGTTCGCCGCTATGAAAGCCATGTCAACCGCTGTCATCACTGCACTGCGGCCTTCTCACCCTGTGGTCGCTTCATAGCTACTGGCTCGGAGGACCATTGTGTGAGTACATTACATCTTCTACTACAATGTCCTGGAACCCTCGTCTCTGTCTCTGTCAGCTTTGTTTATTGAGAATAGTTTCTTCTCGCTTAGACATAGGAGTGTTTTATGGTGTCATGATAAGCACAAGGTGTAATAGAATTCATAAGACCTATAATTCATAGTGCCTCTACATTTTTCACAAGCATTGTACAGAATGTACAGCATAATTGTAAATCAGATAATCCTGGTCTGGCCCAGTGTGAGCCTGTGTATCTTGACAGAGGTAATAAAACCGCCATTCAGGACCGCTGAAAAACACATTTTTGGTAAGAACAGGTTTTGTTGTCAGTACTTTTTTCTGTTCTCTTATTGGAGTTATGAAAAAGTTATTATGAAAATGCTTTGATTTTAGATAGATAGACAAACAGACAGACAGACAGACCACTTTTTTCCATTGACCTATTTATTTTTCCCCCTTATTATCTCTTATCATATCCAGCAGCTGCATCACATTTACTGCTGAGCTTCTCCATGTCTTGTGTCTTTTGCCAGGATTGTCAAAACAATTCACTCATTTGAGGAAAACAGTGGGATATCCATACTTTCATGGTGTTCTGTGGTTAAAAGAGCTCTGAGGAAAAAAAAACAGTGTCTTTTACAGAGCTATTGTCCCAGTGACCTTAAAGAAAACTGTGGATGTTACTCAACAATTTCATGAAAAATGATTGGCGATTGTGGGATTTGGCTTATGTGAATGAAGATTCAGCAATATTTCTAGGTCACTAATCAAATTGATTGTGAATGTCTTTATACAGATGGTCAGATGTTCTTGCTTCCAATGAAGCTCAAGATGCTCTTTGGTTTATTCTGGAACATAGCTTACCATTTAAAGCAGCCTCTTGCTCTTTTCTTATAATCCATATTTTGAACTGGATGTTTATTTTTGTCGTTTTGAATCAATCAAATTACTTTTCCACATGTGTCTCATTGCCAGTGTGGGAGGACTGCTGTCTCTGCTCTGTTTGTGTGTGTGTGTGTGTTTAGTCTTTGCTCAAGTCAGTGGAATAATATGTGCGTGTTGATAGCTGTTATTAATCGCCGGCACTGGGTAAAGCAGTTTTGAGAAGATCTCCACAGCACCGCCTGCTTTCCAGTGTTTCCTGGAAGCCGAATGGAGAGAACAGTAGTTTTGTCTTGAGACTTCGATAAGCCAGATGAATTTGTTGATGCATTCATATTTCACAAGACAATCACAGAAAAAAGAACTTCATCGCCATCTTGTTACTGCATTAATCCCAAGCCTTATTTTAAGCCATAAGTAACACAAGTATGATCAACAAAAAGTGAATGATTTTGACATGGAAAACATGGCAAATTGAGCTTTCAACCACATTGTAAATTGTGTTTTTAACCGTGCTGCAATTACCTATTAGTAATTTAAGGGGAAAGTTCACCCAAAAATCAAAAAATAAATAAAAATGATAATATACCCGACTTTTCTTCAGTGGAAATTTTTTTTTCTGTGTCCAAATCAACTCTGGACCCTATTGACTTTCATTGTATGAACAAAATATAGCACTGAGACGTTTTTTAAATTATTTATTTTGTGTTCCACTGAAGAAATAAAGACAGATTTGGATATAAACGTGTTAGAATTTTGGGTGAACTATCCATTTAGAAATAAAACAGTAGAGGAATGTCAAGAGAAAATAAATAAAAGCAAGCCATTGACTAAATTCCATTGTTAGCTGGTTAAAGGACAAGTTCTGTATTTTACACTTAAAGCTCTGTTTTAAGATTGTTTCTGATGAAATAGAAGTGTGTGAAGATATCAGTGAACACCCCAGACCACTCGGTGAGTTTCACGTCTTTGTAAACTAAAGCTGTATATGAAGAGTTCAGATGCAAAAGCCTCTAAATGCCATTTGAAATTTTCTTCTAAAATGACCATTTTTATCAAACTTGTATATTTAAGTTCAGCAATTTCACTTAAATGACAATTAATAGGTAATCTTCATTGCCATTTAAGTGAAATTACTGAACTTAAATATACAAGCTTGATAAAAATGATCATTTTAGAAGAAAATTTCAAATGGCACTTAGAGGCTTTTGCATCTGAAATCTTCATATGTTTTATGAAGGATTGTTCAGTGCACCTATGGACTCTATTCAATAAAACTGGGATTTAACTAAGTGTAAAATACAGAACTTGTCCTTTAAGATAAAATATTGAACATGAAGAAGCCTTTATTGCATATTACTTTGCACATTGCGTCTTTTTTGGACACAGTGTCGGCAGATCTCATGAGCTTCCTACCATGTTAGTTTTGCATGTGAAGCTGAAGTTGATTTGTAAGTTGTTCTAGATAAGGCCATCTGCTAAATGCCTTGAACATACACATAATTGAATGTTGCAAAAACTTGTTAGCGATCTCTGGCTTCTTTCTGGCACGGAGACCCGTGTCTTTTCCAGAACACTCTCAATGTATTTCCGAGGACTGAATAAGAAACATATGGAGGAACCCAAACAGTCTGCTGTGATAGGTCTCATGTTTTTATCTATATGGCAGATTTTTTAATGCCCGGTTTTCTATGCCTCATCTGTGGCATTGTTCACATTTTCAATCTTTTGTCAATGCTGTAAATGATGCATGTAAACCCTGGTTGAAGAAAATTATACTACCGTTCAAAAGTTTGCGGGTCTTAAGATTTTCAGTCTCACACAAGCTACATTTATTTGATAAAAAATACATTCATATTGTGAAATGTTATTACAATTGGTAACACTTTACAATAAGGTTTTATTTGTTAACATTAGTTAATGTATTAACTAACATGAACTAACTACACCTATGAGCAATTGTCATGCCATGTACTTGTCATTGTCTTTCTAGCTACAAACACTACATAGAACTGAGCTTGGAAATAGTGCAGATCTGCTGTTTGCTTTTTTTAATTATAAATACTGCTAAAATACTATCAAGACGATTCCATTGTTACATGCACTCATGCATACTGTTTATCTTTGTTACCCGTATTACGTTTTAAGATTTCACACAGTACATTTGTATTCCCTAAAAATACTCCATGCAACATGAGGTATAGCGTGTTTGGCCTCTTCAACGTTTTTAACTTCTTTCTCTCAGACACTGAATCCGGTGTATGAAAGTTTCTTTACAAAGAGTGTGAATGCATAATGAAGCAAGATTTTTTTGCTCATATTGATGTTGATAATATGTTTTTCATGTGATGTACTGGGACTTCAACCTTCAACCTGTTCATTAACCTTTTTTCCAGGCCTATATATATGACACACGCAGCAGCAACTTTCTCCATAAGCTCCAGAGACACTCCGAAACGGTCCTAAATGTGGCTTTCAACCCTGCAAATCCAGAGGTAAACAATTTCTCATTAAATGATAACTCTAATTTTAATACCAGTTCTTACAAAGCAGCTAGTGTTAAAGTTTTAGGGCATTTTAGGCTTTGGTTTAATGCCTCTAATTTCATTTATTCAGTGTGTGAATAGCTAAGACTGAAATTATAACAAAACTGTTTTTGTACATGACTTGGGATGAATTAATTACACTGTAAAAAAGAAATGAACAAATACGTTATTACATGTTTTTACATTGCTTTAAATTTAAAAAAAAAAAGTCCGTTTAATATAATTTAAGTTGAAATGACATTTCATTGATTGTACTTAAAATGTTAAGTCGGCAACTTTATTTTACAGTGTATAGAACTTAATTATAAGAATTAAAACTAATAGGCAAGGAGTTTAGAACATTTTCAAACCATACTGATAAATATAAACTGATCTGCCTTGCTGTGCATTACCTACATAGGGAGCTACCTATGAGGCATAATTCATTATTAATTTCAGTTATGTTTGACATTAAACCATTGGGTAAAATAATCAATTTTAATAACACTAGACAATTTTTACCAGTATTTTTCAATACTGAATTATACTGAATTTCTTTTGCCTTGTCTGCAGGCTTGGTTTTTACTATATTTGTGCATTCTGGAATGCTTCCCAACAAAGCATGCATGCTATTCTTAATTAGAATTAACATGCGGTCACATTAGCAGATTTTTGCCTGCAAAAAAGGTCCATTGTCAATAATGGAGTCCACAAATTTGCTTTCTGTCACGGAAAATTAGTGAGAGAAACTTATACCCAAAGTTATATCTGCATGGGGAAATGTTTCACTCTCATGAGATATTCCTGGTGGATTCCTGTTGAAATGATTGGAATTGTTTGTGTGTATTTGTTTTTGGTTTTTTTTGTACTGTAGGCCAACTCTTGAATTTTGCTTCTAACCACAAAGACTATAAATGACAGAAAGATTATTTTCTCAAATACCTCATGACATAGATTACAATAACATAAGGTATGAAGGTACTGAAAAGAAGAATCTCTTCGACTACTGAATGAGATTCTTTTATTACAGCCTTTCTCGTTGAGCGCAGCTGAATATGTTTTACAGTGTGTGTTTTGTCCCGCTGCCTTACTGAGGGACATATGAGAAACCCCATCTTCCTTTCACCGTTAAATGAATCCACAGAAAAAGCTTCCACAGGGGGGTTTCACGCAGCGAATCAAAGGTTGTGTGGGGAGATCGCTCTTAGACACAGCGCGAGCCTCTACACCCCTCGCTCGGTCCAGTGTGTCCTCACCTCAGTCCCCCGGCCTCCACAACTCAACACATCACTCAAATGGGCCTGTTACAGCCATCATACTGCTGTTTTAATAAACAGAGTCCTCATATCAAATGTTAGTCAAATACACTCCAACAAATATCTGTTTCAATGTCATGTTCACATGAATGATTTTGCCAACTGTGCTAAAGGTATGTTTTGAGGAAAGATCTGAGATAAATGTTTTGTTCCCTGGTGTATGGCGGGCTGTGAATCAAGTATATGTACTCTGCTAAGGTTATTACTTTAGGCACAAGAGAGCTCTAACAAAAGTTTTTTTGTGTTGCCATTTAAAGCACAATAGGTTTAAAAGTCCAGTGAGTTAGACCTGATATAAGAAATATGGATTTAGAAATCTAGTGAGGTTATGGAAGCAGTGATAGATCCTTTCTCATGTATTGTGATGTACATTCAAGTGAAACAAATTATTGAAAAGAAGATATGTAGGGCAGAGACTTGGTTCAATTCAATCCATCGGTTGCTGTTTGGATGAAGGCAGACCTGAATGAGAGCTTGCAGTTGATTTTAAGAAAGGGTCTGGGTTTTATGCAGACGGAATGATTGGAGAAGTCCGGCGTATAGATAAAAGTTATTTCACTGGTAGATCGAGTTATTTTGTTTTGATTTAATTACTGGATTTAAAAAAAAACATATATGGATGAATAGTTCACAATAAGATCAATAACATGCAGGAAATAGATTCCATTTAGTTCCATTTAATGTCAACTTAAAAAAAAATAGTTCACTGAAGATTTTTAATTCTACTATTGTCTACTCACCCTCCGGTTGTATGATTATCAGGTTTTTTTTTTTTTGTTTGTTTTTGTGGAACTCAAAAAGAAACATTTGAAGTTTTTTTAGTTTGCACATAATATGAATCAGGACTGCAATTATCTCTTAAAATGGTTTATTCTGAGATGAAAACAAGCTTTCATTCAAAACAACCATAAAAGTAATCCATACGACTGTCTTCTGAAATAATATAATGTCTTTTTGTGACAAATATGTTTAAATGAATTCGTTATTTCATACGGAGCGCCCCTAGTCCCACTTTGGCAAAAAAAAAAAAATAATTATAACTATCTTGAGGCCACGAGTTACTATCTTGAGGCCACGAGTTAGTATCTTGAGGCCACGAGTTAGTATCTTGAGGCCACGAGATAATATCTTGAGGCCATGAGATAGTTATAATTTTTTTTTTTTTTTTGCCAAAGTGGGACTAGGGGGTCTCCGTAATTTCAGTTGTATTCGTCATTCGTAATAATGTAATTCAAGAAAGAAAGTCATATGAGTTTCGATCAATATGACAATGAGTAAATAATGACGGGACTCACTAACCGTTTTTGATCAGCGGTAGATACGAATATGCTGTAACCTTGGACAGTGGAACGCAAGGAGGAGTGAGTGGTAATTTACAGGGCTGTAAAATGTATTCTTTGGTTTAGTGCTACTACAGGACGTTTTTGTGAGGGAAAGTGTGATTCATGCATTGCAAATGTGTGGGATTTATAAAGCGATCTGGAGTGAGCTCAGCGTGTGCTCACATCTCTGATTCTCTGGGCCATGAGAGAGAGACGTGATCGGCAGGGAGATCTTCCTTGTTGGGGAATTGATGCTCGATCATCATCTGGTCAGTATATCAACCGAAGAGCTGAAGCTGTCTGAAGTCTTGCCTTGTCTTTGGCCCTTGAGCAAATGATCCTCTGAAAGACTTTTGTGCTTTCCATTAAGGGATTCGGTGCATTGAAACCCCAGGGCTGTGACATCTTTGGCAGACAAACTAGCGATTTAATCAAATTCTTTACCAGCATTTACATATTTTAATTTTCTGTTAAAATAATGGAGTGTTTCTTAATCTTGGATAGTTCAGATTGAGACTCTATAGGGATCTCAGAGACAGTGACCCTGAAACGCCACAATTACAGTACATTAATTTCATTGATAACTATTGGATATGCAGCCTAATTTGAATTTAGGAAGTCTGTAGTGTGTTATGTGTATGCTAGGCCAAAGAGATGTGTTTTTAGTCTAGATTTGAACTGACAGATTGTGTCTGCTTCCCGGACAATGTTAGGAAGATTGTTCCAGAGTTTTGGTGCTACTTAGGAAAAGGATCTACCGCCTGCAGTCGATTTTGATATTCTAGGTATTATCAACTGGCCGGAGTTTTGAGATCGCAATAGACGTGAAGGACTAGAATGCGTTAAGAGCTCGCTCAAGTACTGCGGAGCTAAGTATTGAATTATATTATAAGTAATCAGCAATATTTTAAAATTTATAAGATGTTTAATAGGCAGCCAATGCAGGGTTGACAGAACCGAAAATTAGAAGAAAATTAGAAGCTAATATGGTCATACTTCCTGGTTCTGGTAAGAACTCGAGCAGCTGCATTTTGGACTATCTGAAGTTTGTTTATTAAACGTGCAGGGCAACCACCCAGTAGAGCATTACACTAATCTAGCCTTGATGTCATGAACGCATGAACTAATTGTTCCGCATTTGTCAAATGGCAAAATGGTAGTGTACATATATGTAATATAATAAAGTTAATATCAACATACGCTATACAACAGCTATACAACACTTTTGTTTGATTAGCAGGCCAAAATGTAATTTATTATTCACTGGTAATCAAATCATGTCTCAATAATGCACACAAGTCAGATACTTTTTTATTGTTCTCGTGGTGCCTTTTTGAAGCTTGAAAGAATTAACTTTTTGTTATTGAAAAGATATGTGAAGTTTTTTTTGTGTTCCACAGAAAAGAGTAATCATATTTAAGTTGACAGCATAAGTATAAGTACTGTAAATAATGACAGAATTTGGATTTCAGGAATGTTTGATGTTTAATTTCATGAACTAATCATGTAAGTGCCCAAATAGCGGTTTTTGGACTAGGCTTTTTTTAATATCCAATCTTCTCCACTCTTGCTGTCTTGCGTCTTGACTTCCTGACCCATGTGCCTTAGCTCGGCTCCTTTATCATGACTTCAACTCTTGTCACAACTTCCCAAAACGTCTTGCACTCAGACTGACACCTTTTGGATTCCCAGCACTAGTTGTAGTGCCAGTACTTCTGCTCCATAACTCAACTATCATCTCCAGAGCATTCCTTATCAGAGCGGAAAAAATGTTTGCTCTGTTTATGAATAAGAAATGGGGAATATCTGAGAGATGAGCAGTCGTAAAAATAGACTAACATACAGGCTACGTCATGTTAGTTCATGACACTGACTTTAAAGTAGTAGTTCACACCAATATAAAGATTCTGCCATTTACTCACTCTCTTGTCATTTTAAACCTGAATTACCTTCTTTGTTGATCATCTGGCTTTTATGTAAAGAATTCCAGAAGATTTAGGGCATCGAATTATTTTACCCCACAAACAAGAAAAGCATCATCATATTTGCCACTTTTTGCTTTTGAATGAGATGAGAGGAATTATTGTAAATTATTTAAAAGCCTGTTTTATTTTGTGTTGTTTTTTGGTTTTGTTGTTTTTTGATAGTCTTACCATTCTTCCATAAGGCATATTGTCCTGCAAAACTCATTCAAACAGAAAGATCAGATGGATGAGTCTAAGAAATATAATGAGAATGGAAAGCCAAGTCCAAATCTGGGTCAAAATTTGCCTTTGTGAAAAAGGAAGAATTTTTGTGAGCAGTCCATCAATGTGTGACCACACATCGGGCTGAAAGGTATAAACTATTTTAGAGCCCATTAATGATTTACAGACATTGTGGTTGTGTAGATGACATTAATTGGTCACACCAATCATGCCTTTCTGGGGAGTCTGTATTGTAAATATAACTGTGGATCTTGTACAAAGCCACATAATGTCATCTTTCAGAGATCCCCAAATTATTTATCTCAGTTTCATGTTAGCACATAGAAAATATAAAACTGAATTACAGGCTTTGACAGCGCATGCTCTGAATGATCCATTGGAGCATCTGTTTATACGTTGGAGAGTGTGTAGGAAGTCAGGATGTAGCACTTTAACTGATCAGCCTGAGCTTTTGACGGAATTACTTGTCTGAGGCCAGAAACAGATGCAGGATCATATTTCATAAGATGGCCTTGAAAAACCCTTCCACGCTGAAGTAGGAACTCTAATTTCATGGTTATGTATTAGCCCTGACAAAAGAGAATGTCATGCACCTGCTCTGCATTAGGTGCTCAACACCACAGTATGTCTTTCTGGAATAATGCGAAAGGACATCGGTTGTTAAATTGAAGGGCTCACCGTTAAAACTTGCATTTCTTTAGATCAGTTGTCTTCAAAAGGGGTCCAAGGTGGTGCGGCAGAGGGTTTTTGCGATCACATGAATGAATTACATTTTGAAATCTATTCAAATAGAAAACAGTTATTTTTAATTGTAATATTTTTCACAATATTACTGTATTTTAATCAATTAATTGCAGAATTGGTGAGCATAAGAGACTTTTTTCAAATACATAAAAATAAATATATTATTTGACTCCACCCATTCAAAGAACATGGACGTGCAATCATGCATCTGCAAAACCCAGATGCGTGAGATTGCACTTACTCTCTCTCTGCTCCTGAGCAACTTGCACAACTGTGACTGGATCACGACTCATGAGCTTTGAGTATGCGCACGAAGGGGACTCGAGGGGGTATGGTACGACCATTTGATTGACGCACTTACTGTCCAATGATTCTAGGTGGTCTTGGAAATGATTGGCTGGAGTTTTTAGAGTCCTACCCGTTCCACAGATGATTAAATTGCTTAATTTTCGTTTCTGTGCTTCTAACTCAGTGGCTGTAAATTAGGATTAGGATTTCAAGTGATTTTGAAAAAAATGGTCAAAAAAGAAAATATACCCCACCTTTCAGTATATGACTCTATAATGATTATTTTAAAGGCTTTGCAATTTAAGCATCACATGCAAGTGCTTGAATGCACATTATCATAGGCCAGAATTAAAAACGCAGCACATTTGATATTGTACAGTATGTCAATTCAAGTCACATTTATTTATATAGTGCTTTTTACAATACAGATTGTTTCAAAGCACCTTTACTGTACATAGATAAAGGTTTTCTGTTTCCAGAAGAAAATAGCATCACAGTCCAGCTTAAGTTCAGTGATGTTAGGTTTTGTTTTAAAAAAGGTATTAATTTTGTTAATTTATAGCTGCTCCGGAGTAAACCGTGATGTCATCGTCCAGCTCAGTTCAGTTCTTGTATAATAGTGCCAATGCAATATTATTGTTGAATATTAAAGGGATAGTTCACTTTGAAATTAATTTTTGATATGTTTTAGCTTACCTCAAGGGCATCCAAGATGTAGGTGTCTTTGTTTCCACAGTATTTCCAATTTTTTGATATTTTTAGGTCAAACCATTCTTGTCTGTCAGTCATATAATGGAGGTTTATGGGGTCCACCTCAAAGAGCATGCACAGAGAAGTCAAAATTAAACATGATTTAATAACTCGTAAATGTAAGTACACATTGATGGCCTAAGACACGAAACGAGCGACTTGTGTGAGAAAACGAACAGTATTTATATAGTTTTTACCTCTTGTGATCACAGTCATGCAAGTTCTCTGAGGGCGAGGGCGCTTCTCTCGGCGCATGCGCCGGCAAGTGACGGAAGTGAACTCTCTTTAGGGGTCTGGATATCAGAGATCTTGGCCATGGCTATTCAGATCATTATGTGGCCCATAAATGGCTTGTTTTGCTTTGGTAGTACTCTTTATTTTTCAAGTACACACTGCAGATGTTCAATTAGCCTGTCTGTTCTTGAGAAGGAAATGAAGTGTCCTCTGGAAGAAGTCTTCAGCCATCATTTAAAAAGAATAATTCAGCCAAAATTATATCACCCTCATGTTGTTCCAAAACTATATGACCTTTTTCTTCTTCTACAGAACACAAAAGAGCTATTTTTGAAGACTATTTTTCATTCTCTTTTCCATGGAATCGCAATGACTGAGAACTGAAGCTTTTCAAGCTTCAAAAAGGATGCAATTGCACCATAAAAGTAAAATATACAACACAATACAGCTGTCTTCTGAAGCAGGTTTGCATGAAGAACAAACCAAAATTAAAGTCATAATTCACTGAATCCTATGCTCTAGCTCTTCTTGCATTCATGAAAGAAGTACCGACCATTTTGAAGTTCATAGTGAATCGTTCTTTTAAAGGAGTAGTTCACTTTTAAAAAAAAAACATGTCATCCAAGATATCCATGTCATTCTTTCTTCAGTCGAAAAGAAATTAAGGTTTTTGATGAAAACATTCCAGGATTTTTCTCCATATAATGCATTTTACTGGTAACCAAACGGTTCAAGGTCCAAAAGACACTGTTCAAAGGACTTTAAACGATTCCAGACGATGAATAAGGGTCTTGTCAAGCGAAACGATCACTCATTTAAAAAAAAAATAACAAAGTTTTATAAGCTCAAATGGTAGCCTTGCTCTCTTCTGTGATGTGCGTTCCTGACTCTCCTGTTCGAACTCGTTCATCAAAATGAACAAATCTTTTTTCGTGTCATTTGGTTCATTCAACGAATGAAATGAACAAATTGACTCAATAAAAGATTCGTTCATTTTGATGAACGAGTTCGAACAGGAGAGTCACGAACGCACATCACAGAAGAGAGCAAGGCAACCATTTGAGCTTATAAAACTTAAATCTTATATGTCTTAAAATCTCCAGTGTGAATTAGGCCTTGTGTTTTGAGCTGGTATTATTATGCACATGGCCTTGGGATTTGCATGCACTGTTTTGCTCTTTTTCTTTGTCCTGTTCCAAGCTCTTATTCATTCACATTTCCAACACTGTGGAAAGTCTTAGTGGTCGCTGTTGTACTGGCGGAGTTACAGAGATCTGTGAAGTTTAAAAGCTCAGTTCATAAGTCAACATGCATCAACTCTCAGGTCTCATTTCATTCAGACGTAGTGGACAATTTTAATTTGTACTCCAACAGTCAAATCTGCATTTATTGTTGTTAGTATAATAAGGGAAAGTTTCTTTCCCATAGTGTTTACTGCAACTCCATTTTTTTCACTAGATGCTCTTTATAACATACAGTGGCCCTAATATTTGGACACTAATCTAACATCTTAATGTCACCGAATTAACTGCACTTTTCAAGCAAAATCCTTTTTTTAGGTTTTGTTAGGATATAAAATGGATGGATGATAAACAGACAGACAGTTCCAGATTAAGTCAAAATGTGTTGGGCACTTAATGGAACATAATTGTGAATTCATACAGTACATCCACTAAAAATCTCCATTTGGGACAAAAAAAAAGTTACTAAAAAAATGGCTCAGAAAAATGAATTTAATATTGAAACCATGCAGAGCAGCATTTGGTTGCAATGCCACTTGCTTTGATATTTTGTTATATAATACAATGGTATTCAGACATTTTATTTGACTTAAGTGACCAAATACTTTTGGAGGCCACTGTATATTATTTCTGCACATTGGGCTGTATTTGTCTTTAAGTTGCAGCACATGGACTTTGGAAGCTATGTGTGACGAGAAAGAGTTATATCCTAAGGCAGAGGCCGGATTTTATTGCATAAACAGCTGTAGCTGTATCTCTTGGCTGCTTTGTGGTCATAAGTTTGGAGAGATCCATTGCTATGGATGCCATGTGGCATAAAACTGTACAGAACCCCGAGGTCATCTTTTCAACTTTGTTTAATGTAAAATAATAAATAAAATAAATGCTTTAAAATTGGCTAGATTTTCATTCTTACAATGGGCAAGCATTGTTGATATAAAAGGTATTCAAAAATAGATTTTTTTTTGGTAATTTATTTATTTTCAATTACATATTTTATATTTATATATTTTTATTAAATTATATTTGAGAAATACATGCTCAGCAGTGGCTGGTTGGGCACTTTATATAATTTACAATGAGGTTATTAGCCCATTTAGTGCTGCAGATGCTCTCTGTAATGCTTTACTGGTGTCTGCCAAAGGAGATGTCATCCTCATTCCAGGACATTTTCCTGTTTTAATGTATTTCAGGTGTAAGATTCTTCTAACAGTAATTTTTTCCACTGCTTATTCAATTGTCTTTCTCACTAACTTTTGTAATGTGATGTCAGAAAGTAGCCTTTTGTGTTTATGTTTGACCTATTATTCACATAATAACACAAGGGAAGATATTGAAGCCAGTAACCTACTTTTGCTTGTTATTCAGCCACTTACAGAAGTTCCTATTGTGAATAGTCACTGTGTATTTTATTTAATTCAATTATTCAAGTTAAGTTCCTCTTTTCAAAACAATGGCTTTTTGGGTTATTAGGACATTTAAGGATGAGGCATTGCTGACAGATAATAAGTCATTTAAAGAGTGGTTTGCGCACATGAAGATACCAGTGTGTGACTCATACCCTTGCCGTCCAAATAGCAAAACTACTATGTATGATTCTGAAAGTATAATCATTGGCCTTGATTTCTCCTTCTTCAAATGCTTTGTTTTACCACCTAACGGGCTTCAGAGAGTGAGAGAGACTTTCCGTTCAGGCAGACACTACCCATAAGCAAAGTCTGAGACGTTCTTGTGGAAGTTAGTGCAGAGGTGTGACCCTTCTGTGACATTTACAGATGTGTGATATCGCACAGATTCTTTGTTCTCCAGAAGGGTTGCTTCCATCTTACCTATGCCTTTTAGGGAAGAGCAACAATGAGCACAGTACTAAGAAAAAATCACAGCAGATTTACATACTAGAAAGGCCTCAAATTATAGTAAATCACTCAGCTGTCCACGTCTACTTGCTTAACTATTGTGCATTGTTCAGCCACTACTTTAAACTGCTGTAAAAATGTATTAGATTTTTTTTTTCAAATTTTTTTGCATAAATCTATTAATCAAACTCAGTCCTGATCAAAACTACTAAATGTTTTAAAAACAAAATTGGTTTTGATGCATTATTAGTTTTTGTGCAGCATCAGATTTTAACTTTTTCTCCCTCATTTACTGTTCGTGGCTGTTTTTGCCTCATTGACTTCCATTATAACCACATTTTTTGATTGCAAAGCCACGACACCATATAATCATGCATTTTTGATTGTTGGTGGTTTTCCCTGTTGGGAAGAGGTAAAATTTGTCATTTTTACTGTTGATAACCAGGTGGAACCATTAACCCTTTAGACAGGCCTTTGCAAAAAACGTCTCGGTTACAGATGTAACCCTCGTTCCCTGAGTAGGGAACGGAGACGTTACGTCAAGGAGTGACGGAGAATGGGGGTTTCGCATAGAAAGCCAATCCTCTTCGAGTATTTAACAACGAGCCAATGGCGTGAAAATGCCATGGGTCTGCGGAATTTGCATAGCGTACTCCGCCCACCCATGTGGGTATAAAAGGAGGAAGCAAACGCACCGCAGTATGTCTTCGCTGAGGAGCCAAGACTGATCTCAGGCGTCACCCAGCGGTACAGCAGAAGTGGCAAGGAGACGTAACGTCTCCGTTCCCTACTCAGGGAACGAGGGTTACATCTGTAACCGAGACGTTCCCTTTCGTAGTCACTCCGAGTTACGTCAAGGAGTGACGGAGAATGGGGGTCTATGCCATCACGCCATCTTCCAGCTGACTTCCAGTGCTCTGCGAAAGTCTAGACCTCTAACACAAAATTACACAAAGGTCCCACTTTGACACAGAATTACCAAGGTACACTGGGAAACATATCCCGGGAGGGACATGCTACCAGATGCCTACCGAAGGGAGGACTTACAAAACACATATGGCCACTGGGGCTGCATATGGAGAATACTGGAGCGCCAACCGCAGGTGGCAACTAGCTCCAGGGGTGGCAGATGGCTTGCCAAGGGAAGACACATGCTCAGAGAGACTTACAGTGGATAATACACATGAGACAGTTACCAAAGGGGAACCGTGCACATGGAGGCACTTAGCCGGCACCAGAGCAAGCGCAGTGGTGCCCGCATCATAAGTGCTGGAGGACTCAGGGCTTCAAAGAAGGACAACTGAGGAAATATCGCACTTATCCAATCTGAGGAGTGGAGTGGCGAGCAAGCGAAGACACTCAAGCGGTTCCAGCACTAGCGGAGGCGAGTACGTGAGAGGAAACTGGCTCGATTCGCAAATTATAAAATCTTGCGAAGGTGTTAGGTGTCGCCCAGCCTGCAGCTCTGCAGATGTCTGTTAGCGAGGCGCCATGCGCTAAAGCCCAAGAGGAAGCCACGCTCCGAGTGGAGTGGGCAGTCACACCAAGGGGGCACGGTCGACCTTGCTGCTGGTAAGACAAAACAATGGCGTCCACTAACCAGTGAGACAGCCGCTGTTTTGAGAGAGCCCTTCCCTTCTGGCTCCCCCCATAACAAACAAAGAGCTGATCTGAGGTCCTGAAACACCGCGTTCTGTCAACGTAGGTGCGGAGTGCACGCACCGGACAGAGCAGTGCCAAGGCTGGGTCTGCCTCCTCCAGGGGCAGCGCTTGCAGGGTCACCACCTGATCCCGGAAGGGAGTTGTGGGAACCTTGGGCACGTAACCGGGCCGGGGTCTCAGAACAACGTGAGAGTAAGCCGGCCCGAACTCTAGGCACGCTTCGTCAACGGAGAATGCGTGCAGGTCCCCTACCCTCTTGATGGAGGCCAATGCAACCAGGAGAGCTGTCTTCAAAGACAGGAACTTAAACTCAACCGATTGCAAAGGCTCAAAGGGAGGCCTCTGCAGAGCATTTAACACTACCGAGAGGTCCCAAGAGGGCACGAGGGGAGGACGAGACGGATTTAGCCTCCTCGCTCCCCTCAGGAACCTGATGACCAGGTCGTGCTTCCCAACGGACTTACCTTCAACTGCATCATGAGAGGCGGAAATAGCCGCAACGTAAACTTTGAGGGTGGAGGGCGACAGCCTACGCTCCAACCCGTCCTGCAGGAAGGAAAGCACAACACCGATCGAGCATCTCCTGGGGTCTTCTCGACGAGAAGAGCACCAGTTGACGAAGAGGTTCCACTTCAACGCATACAGGTGTCTAGTAGACGACGCTCTGGCGGAAGTGATGGTTGCTGCCACCGCAGGTGGTAGCGAACTCAAACCTGCCTCGTGCCGTCCAGGAGCCACACATGTAGCCTCCATAGATCGGGACGAGGGTGCCACAGGGTGCCCCGTCTCTGAGTGAGCAGATCTTGTCTCAGAGGAATAGTCCAAGGAGGTGCTGTCGCGAGGAGCATGAGTTCGGAGAACCACGTCTTGGTGGGCCAATAAGGGGCTACCAGCAGGACCTGCTCCTCGTCCTCCTTGATCTTGCACAACACCCGTGCAAGGAGGCTCACTGGGGGAAACGCATACTTGCGTGGGCCCCGCGGCCAGCTGTGCGCCAGCGCATCTGTCCCGAGCGTGCCCTCGGACAGGGAATAAAACTGGACGCAGTGGGAAGAGTCCCGGGAGGCAAACAGATCTATCTGAGCTTCCCCGAACTGGTCCCAGATCAGCTGGACCGTCTGGGGATGGAGTCGCCATTCGCCGGAGACAGGGCGGATCCGTGACAGCTCGTCGGCTGCCAGGTTCCGGGCTCCAGGAATGTACACAGCACGAAGGGACCTCAGGTGCTTCTGACTCCATAATAGGAGGTGGCGAGCGAGCTGCGACATCCGACGTGAACGTAGACCCCCCTGGTGGTTGATGTACGCTACTGCAGCGGTATTGTCTGAGCGGACAAGTACGTGCTGACCCCTGAGCAGTGCTCGAAAGCGGTGCAGGGCCAGGCGTACTGCCAGCAGCTCGAGGCAATTGATGTGCATGAGGCGCTGGGGACCTGTCCAGGAACCCGCGGCTGCATGCCCATTGCACATGGCACCCCAACCCGTGGTAGACGCATCCGTGGAGACAACGAGATGCCTGGAAACTCGCTGGAGAGGGACACCTGCCCGAAGAAAGCTGAGGTTCAACCACGGGAAGAAGGTTCGGCGGCACGCTGGAGTTACTGGAACCCGGAGCGAGCCACGATGCCATGCCCACCTCGGGACTCGATCGCGAAGCCAGAGCTGAAGCGGTCTCATATGAAGCAATCCGAGTGGCGTAGCCGCGGCTGCGGATGCCATATGCCCCAGGAGCCTCTGAAAGAGTTTCAGTGGAACCGCACTCTTGCCGTCGAACTGTCGAAGACAAGTCAGCAGTGAGTGTGCGCGCTCGCTCGTAAGCTGCGCGGACATGGCGACCGAGTCTATCTCCATGCCAAGAAAAGAGATCCTCTGCACGGGGCAAAGTTTGCTCTTCTCCCGGTTGACCCGAAGGCCCAGACGGGCTAAGTGCTGAAGCACTAGATCTCTGTGTTCGCAAACCTGTTCTCGAGAGTGAGCCAAAATTAGCCAATCGTCGAGATAGTTCAGGATGCGAACCCCGTGTTCGCGAAGGGGAACAAGGGCTGCCTCGGCGATCTTCGTGAAGACGCGAGGGGACAGAGCTAACCCGAATGGGAGAACCGCGTACTGATATGCCTGGCCTTCGAAAGCGAACCGAAGAAACGGTCTGTGTCGAGGCAATATGGAGACATGAAAGTACGCATCCTTCAGGTCGATCGCTGCAAACCAATCCTGATGACGAACACATTCGAAAATGCGTTTGGCCGTGAGCATTTTGAACGGCATTCGATGCAGAGTGCGGTTCAAAACGCGCAGGTCGAGGATCGGTCGTAACCCACCGGTCTTCTTGGGGACAATGAAGTAGGGGCTGTAAAAACCGGACTTCACCTCGGCTGGAGGGACCGTCTCGATTGCACCCTTCGCCAGCAGGGTCGCAATCTCCGCTCTCAAAACCGGGGCATTGCCACCGATTATAGTGGAGCGAACTCCCCTGAAACGGGGAGGAGATCGTGCGAACTGAATCGCGTAGCCGAATCTGATCGTTCTGATGACCCAGCGGGACAGACCGGGGAGCTCGAGCCAAGCTCCGAGGAACCGAACCAGCGGGGTCATACGAGCCACAGACGTCCCCCCGGAGGGGCAGCGGGGCGGAGTGACTGGCATGCGCACGGGAGATACCACATGCGGGTGCGTAGTCGAGCTCCGCTCCCCGACAGAAGAGACCAGGGAAGGACCAGCGTTCCACGGGGGTCTGTTCTGCCGGGGGTCTGACGACAGAGGGGGAGAGGAGCGGTGCGGTCCGGGGACGACGCACGCTCCTCTCCGCGCCCTCAGAGACAGAGAGGAATGAGCGGGGCGACACTCTGGAGCATCGTGCGCGCTCATCCCGGTCTGTGTGCTCAGTGATAGTGTCAAGTCTTTCTTTAACCAACTCAGGGTGCTGCCCACCCGTGGGTGAGCAGCGGGGAGCGGAGAACAAAAGATTCTCCCCCGGCCCTCCACCGGGGGAAGGAGGGGGCCTGCTACCTCCTCCTGGGAAAAACTCGATGCCATCACTGAGCAGCCCGTCTCAGGAACGCCGCTTAGCCCGGCGTTTAGCGGGGGGCGGGGCCTGAGGGGGCTGTGACGTTCCTCTGCGACCGCCTCTACGGCGCGACCCGGGTGGAGGCTGCTGCTGGGGTCGCTCCGGAGGGAGGGGGGCCGCAGTGGAACGTCTTCGGCGGCGAGCAGGCTGAGGCGGCTGCGGCGACGGATGTTTAATCGCCTCTGTCTGCTTCTGGGCGGTCGAGAACTGCTGGGCAAAGTCCTCAACCGCACCGCCGAAAAGGCCAGCCTGGGAAAGGGGGGCGTCGAGCAGACGGGTCCGCTCAGCGTCCCGCACTTCCGCCAGGTTGAGCCAAAGATGACGCTCCTGGACCACACTAGTGGCCATCACCTGACCAAGGGAACGAGCCGCCACTTTCGTCGCCCGGAGAGCGAGGTCAGTGGCCGCTCGCAGTTCATTGAACGACCCTTGATCAGTCCCGCCCTCGTGCATATCTCTGAGCAGTTTGGCTTGGAAAACCTGCAAAGTGCTCATCGCATGCAGAGCGGCGGCCGCCCGCCCCGCCGCGCTATAGGATCGCGCCGCCATAGACGACGAGAACCTACAGGCTTTGGAGGGATGCTTGGGTGGTCCCCGGGAGGAGGCGCTCTGCGGACACAGTTGCATCGCAACAGAGCGCTCCACCGGAGGCACCCCAGCATACCCACGGGCAGCTGCGCCGTCGAGGGGAGGAAAGGCGGGGGAAGCTGACGGACGAACGCGGGAAGACAAAGGAGCCTGCCACGTCTTCGTCAGTTCCGCATGCAGCTCGGGAAAGAATGGTATTGGGGTCGGCTGTGGCTTTGCAGCGGCGGCTTTGCCCAAAAACCATTCGTCCATCCGCGAGTGATCGGGGTGGGCTGGAGGATTCCAATCCAACCCGATACTCACGGCGGCCCGAGACAGCATAGCCGTCATCTCGGGATCCGAGACGGGCGGCGCTGGCACTCCCGAGGGAGGCAGCGCCGCCACATCTTCAGACCCCGAAGAATCCAGCTCGCCTTGTGATGCCGCGATCGACATCGCATCCTCCTCTGGAGCGCCGAACGAAACAGACGGTACCTGCGAACAGGCAGACGTCTGCACCGTTTCGGCGCTCGCTGGCTGCAACACTGTTGCGGTGGGTGGGACCCGAGGAGCTAGCGTCGGGGGTTTGTTCCACACCGTCACCGTCAGATCACCCTGGCCGCGAGCCGAAGAGCTTCCCCGGGTAGAGGAAGCTGAACGGGTAGCGGGGGCGGGGACTCTCACAGTAAGATCATTGAGTCTCGATCTAAGTGTTGAGATGGTCATGTTACCACAATGGGCACATGACTCATCCACGAACGCTGCTTTAGCATGACGAAGACCCAGACATACAAAGCAGCGATCGTGCCCATCAGAGGAGGACAGATATCGACCGCACCCAGAAGAACACGGGCGAACCATCTTTAAAAAGACGTGCCGCGTGCAGCTCTTTCAAAGGAGAGGAAATTCACTCTTTCAGCGCCGAGGCGACCAGGGAGAAGCGCAAAGTCTGGCAGACCACTGCACAGATCGCAGGCAATGCAGAATCTCGCTGGGTACCGCCGTCACACCAACACTGAAGAGGACGCTCGTCTCGAAGAGGCTTAGTGATATGGCTTGTGGAGAGAAGAATGCTCTTGGCTCCGAAGCGAAAACATACTGCGGTGCGTTTGCTTCCTCCTTTTATACCCACATGGGTGGGCGGAGTACGCTATGCAAATTCCGCAGACCCATGGCATTTTCACGCCATTGGCTCGTTGTTAAATACTCGAAGAGGATTGGCTTTCTATGCGAAACCCCCATTCTCCGTCACTCCTTGACGTAACTCGGAGTGACTACGAAAGGGAATGCGTAATTTCTGGCTTTTACATGGAGTTATATGGAGTATAATAGCATATTACAGTGTGTATATGTGTATGTGTATGTGTGTGAGTTTGTGAGTGAGAGAGTGTGACAACTCACCTTGATGTGTCTGAGAAAATAAAAATATACACTCCAGCTCTCAGAACTACATGGAGTAAACAAAAACAAAGTAAGTGTATTGATGTATCTCCTGCCTTTTGATGGTGAGAAATGCAGACTAAACAAAAACAAAGCAAGTGGCTGTGTCCCTCTCAAGATTCTCCCAGTCCACCCAGATCCAGGATCCTCCGAATCCTCCTCAATTTTAGTAGAAGCTTGAGATGATGATGAGGGTGCCACATCCAAACCAGGATCTGACTCTCCTGAGTCTGCGGTCAGAATGAGAAGACAATACCTCCTGCAGCTCGCTGAAGGGGTCAGGCTGCATAATCATCTCTAAAACTTCACTACAAGTAAAGCCCTGTCTCATGTTGCTTGCTACACTTGTCACCATCAAATGACAAGTGTTTATATCCACTTGCTTTGTTTTTGTTTAGTCTGCATTTCTCACCATCAAAAGGCAGCAGATGCATCAATACACTTTGTTTTTGTTTACTCCATGTAGTTCTGAGAGCTGAAGTGTATATTGTTATTTTCTCAGACGCAACAAGGTGAGTTCTCACACTCTCTAACTCACTCACTTACTCCATATAACTCCATGTAAAAGCCAGAAACTAAGCTTTTTTTGCACAGGCCTGTCTAAAGGGTTAATTGTTCCACCTGGTTATCAACAGTAAAAATTACACATTTTGCCTCTTCTCAAAAGGGAAAACAACCAACAATCAAAAATGCATGATTATATGGTGTCATGGCTTTGCAATCAAAAAATGTGGTTATAAGTCAAGAAGGAGGCGGGAACCGGTAAACATTTAAACAATTTAATAGTAAAATGAATTATACAAAACTAAAGTATAAGCCAGCAGCCCTTCATTGACGACTGCTGTAACGTTACTCACAACAGAAACAAAACACTTCATAAAATCAGGCCTGTTTCTCTCTCGATCTGCCATCGTCGCTCCTCATTTTATGCTTTTGCTCCTCCGTGAGAGATGCGAGACCGGCGCGCGCCTCACAGGTGTCTTTCATTATCACTCACGCCACCGGCCTCGCGCCGTCTTCTTACGTCCCTCGCCCTCGATCGTCCTGCTCGCCACAGCCAACTAACTAGACATTTTTTGTGAAATGAATTTCAAACTCTGGTGACAGCTAAAGTTAGCCTTGTAGAAGAGAGACAGAAGAGTGATTTATCTGATGTGTGCGCAGTTCTGGATTAGTGGGTGTGGCTTGCGGAGCTGTGCAACATGGTGCATAGTGGGAATTGTTGTCTTACATACAAATGCGCCCCTCGGTTATTTTCTGTCTTTTCTCGATCAAGAGGGCACCAAATTCAAAAATGATTTTACATTTCAGCTACATATATGATACATTTTCAATAAATATTAATGTTGAAATGGGTGAAATGATCCATTTGCTGTATGTTTGAATAAAAGAAATAAAAGTTAACTATCTATACAATATTGAATTGCATAGCATCCTATTTTTCTCCATCCCACACAGCAGGAGACTCCTAGGGAGATCCATGTTCAAGTCGCCAAACCCACGTGACTGTCACATTCGTTTTGGGGCCACCCAGAGGATCTGCTCCGCATCCGAGTGGCGCCGTAAATTCTACTGTCATCCCATGTCAGATCCTTATGATCCGTATTTTTATGAGTCCATTGCGGGTCCACGGTGGGTGTATGTATTGAATCGAGGATTCAATACATACATCCACCGGAGCCACGGCGGGTCCACGATCCGTCTTCGTTGCGGATCCATCACTGCACGCAAGTGGACGTCGATACAGGTCCGTTTCACGGGTACTTTCCAGAATCCGCCGCGGAGTCCTTTTGCTGTGTGGGACTGCATCGTATTACATTGAATCGTATCATGTTGAATCGAAATCGGATCGCACCGCATCGTAAGAGTAGTGAATCGTATTGCATTGCATCGGTAGCTGCTTATATGTATCTTTAATGTATCATATTGTATCGTTGATTATGCGTCGAGATGTGTATTGAATCGGCCTCAGCTATGGAGATGCACATCCCTAAAAGATGTAATTTTTTTTGCAGTTTGTCTATAATTTTTTGTAATCTCTAAGGTTTAATTATTAATTAAGTATTTTTTTTTCTAGGAAAAACTATAGGCCCACTCACATTTTTACTAGCCCGTCCAAAATACAATTTCTGCCTACGCCACTGTGGACAGCTCTTATAAATTGCCTCCAGTCTTCTGTTTGGGTAGCGCTTGCTCTGCTTTTTTGGGAGCCAGCGGTGTAACAGACACACACAGAAACGAAGACACTACTCAGCCATCAGCCGGGGGGAGGGTTTGGATCAGTGACCAACTCCAAAAGCATCCTCCTCCATCCCTGAGCGGCCCGCTCAGGAATGCTTTCGCTGTCGCTTGCCACTTGGCTTGGTGGGCAGGCCTCAGCATGGAGCCGGCCGCAGTAAGGACGCCCAGCTCCTCCAACCAAGACTGGAGAGGATTCCACTCAACACAGTGGAGGATTCCACTCAATCCCAGGAGCCTTGGCGGCCCATTTCAGCATAGCTGACGATTCTGGATCTGGCTTGAGCAACGTTACACTCCCAGAGGGAGATAACGTAGCCGAGTCATCATCTCCAAAGACCAGCTCACCCTCCAATCCTGCTATCGACATCCTATCCTCTGGGGGAACCCCAATTGAAACGACTGATCGGCTGATCCATTACAGAGAGACCAGCACGTTCAACAGGAAATTCCATCAGTTGCGGTGTGGAGGAGCAGTGAGGAGCTCACAGGGAATGGTTACCAGAGTGAGACATCCATTACTATCTTACGATCACCCATCCCACACAGCACCCGGGGGTGGGGCATGTTGATGGGGACTCCAGCTTTGCGGACAAAGGCAAGTCTCGATCTCAACACCACAACAGTCATATTCCCATAATGGGAAAATGAACCGTCCACAAAAGCTACTAGCCCAAACACGTGATGCAACAATTGAGACCGTCAGAGAGGAACAGGGAACGAGCGCATCCATACACTCACGGGTGGAAGGACATCTTGAAAAAGACACAAACCCACTGTGTTGCTCTTTCAGGAAATAGGACCCATCACCAGTGCCAGAGCACACAGGGGAATGACCGCGACAACACTGAACAGTGAACTGAAACAGTGAAGCACTCACCTTTCCGCCCTCTAACCAGCCATCAACAAACACAAACATTTAGAAATGTGTTGCTGTTAAAACAGCAGTTGAGCGCTCAAAGCTCGCAACTACCGCTGCACTCGCACTAAAGAAACCTACCAGCACTGGGAGAGTCAACCAGAAGAACACCGACACACTCGCTCGTTGTAAACAACAGCACTCTTCAAAGACATCAAACCTCGGCTCTGAAGCAAAAGGCAACTAGTGCATGCATCTACATCCATATTTATATCTGCTCCGCGGGGGCGGAGTGTGCGATTCAAATCACGCAGATCAATTCCATTGGCTGGTTTCAATAGTACTGGTTTCAAGATGTACAGAAATCTCTTAGATTTCATCAAAAAGTTGAAAGCGAAAGTCTTATGGGTTTGGAACAACAACAGAAGTTTCATTTTTGGGTGAACTAGTCCTTTAAAGACACACAAGGAGTCGGTTAATTTTCTCCTTTTCTATGCTGACTTTTGGGGGTAAAATCTGCTAAATGGATTAAAATGTGATAAAATAGATAACAGTGATGTTAATCAGTTGGTATCTCAAAGCATTATCAAATCAAAGTTCAGTTTAATTAAGGGATTCATATGAGAACGGGGATGGTGATCTGACCCGTCTTGAGGTTGCATTTGAATGTGTCTGGAAAATTGCTTATTCTTGACAGCTTTGGCAGCTTTTGGGCTGTAACCGTAATACAGACTGAAGAGGCTGTCAGGCCACGTGTTAACAGTATAATAAGTCATTCATCTTTGGATTCACAGTGCATCATGTTCTTAACAGTTGTTAACTCTGTAGAATTCATAAATATATTTAATACAGTATTGGTATACTAAATAAATTCTCTCACCCAGTTTTTCCTAAGTAAAGGCACCCACACACCCAATTTTGGGCCCAGTTCCCCTCCTCCAACAATCCTAGGTAAAGTCCTGATTATCTTGAAGGTTCTACAGATTATTTTATCAGATATTCCTGTGGTGTGAGGTGTGTTGAGAGTGATTGAATGTGCGCGGAAGAACATTTAAAAAACATTTTAGTTTGGGCCAATCTTAAGAAGGTTATTTCTATGGTGAAAAAAAGTGTGAGCCCAGCAGGATGGCATATTTTCCTTCTTGTATAACTCTTGTGGCTTTGGGCAGTGGCAGTGGCTCTGTCAGTTTGCTTTGTCTATGCTCTCAGCTTTTCCCTCTGAAGGTCTACACATTTTTTGGAGACACCTCTACTGACACCCGCCCTACGCAGCCAGCTTTATCCTTAAATGCAGATCATTTAAAGCAACTCTCTGTAATGCCTGGCTATTACTGGCAGAAGAAGGATGGCATGTAATTTGTGCTCATAATTCTAATAATTTCTTATTCAAAGACAGATTTAGAGCATCTGAGCAATTAAATTGAGTAATTGAGTCTTCAAAATCACAGCTTCAGCTTCAAGGATTTTCCCTGTGACTTCAGGGTAATCTGGGATTTAAATGGGATTTTAATGAAAATACAGGCTTTTCTTGGGTCACTGCAAACATTGACTAAACGACTAAAAGCTTTATATCTTACGAAGGCTATTCTAACCATATTAAATGATCCCCCTATGATCTAAAAACAAACATGTAAACATGTCTACAAGTTATTTATCCTTCAGCTTTCTTTTTCAAGCTTTGATTTGTGTTTCTTCCTTCCTTAGCTTTCAGCCAGTGAACATTGCAGTAAATCAGGTTATGAAACCTGCGTCAGAAAGTACGATATTTTGCATTCTGATTTATCGTCAAGTTGCTTGTAAAGCCATTTAGGCTTAGGTATACTCCTTTATAGGAGGAATATCAGGATACATGGGACAGGGAATTCTTCCCTAATAACTATTTTTTATGTAGATTTTATGACGGATACTACTTTCTGCCTTCTTCAAATAAAAAATAAAAACAAAACATCTCATCCAACTCATTAAAGTATTCATAAACAAGCAATAATAATACTTTGATTTTTTATATTTTGCTACTTTTGCTTTAATTTTTTTTGCATTTAAAATTAAAGATTTAAAGATATTTGTTATATTCAATAGCTTACAATAGAAAGACAGAAATGCTGAAGTACAGGTAAGCTGCTAAGTTGAGTGGGGGACGGAGGGGGGTGACTCTGGGACTCCAGAATCACTGTCGAGCCCTCTTGAGGTGTCGTGGGCTAGTTGACGAAACACTGAGGATGGGAGGTGACCACTTGAAGACCACAGAGATGTACTCCACTCGGCTCAACCCAGACGGTTGTCATGCTGGTCCACTGGGGAGACCACACTGTGGTTGAACCCGTAGCCAGCATCGCAGCCATTGTGTGTGCTGACACGCCAGGAAATATACTTCAGCCATTAAAATCAGACAGGATATTCCCATCACCATGTGGAAGGAAGCGTAATTTAATGGAGACGCATAGCTTACTGTAAAGCTACGTCTTAGTTGCTGCTTATCTTGGCGAAAGCCGAGTGCAAGTTTTAACATCTACTCTCGTGTAATGGAAATCAAGAGATACTTTTTTAATAGTTTGAATAGTGTTTTATTCTCATGAGCAAATCATGAAAAAAAATCACTTTTTTGTTGAAGATGATTGTTGTTTCCAAGCCTGGAAAAGCAATACAATCTTTAAAAGTCATGGAAATGTCTGTAGTCAGTTTTATTTATAGCAATTGTAGCACTTTATAGTCCTGTTCTGCGTGTACATACTATGCACTTATTATATCAATTACTATAACTAGGTACTAACACCGAACCTATCATTAAACCTAACTAACCCATGTACAGTAGTTACCTTATATTACCAGTACTGTAAAATAAAGTGCAACCACTCAATTTGTTAGAAATGGTGAGTCTTTAGAAACTTATTTTAAAAAGGACTGGGAATGATTACCAGTTCTTAAATTGTACTTATGTATTTAAATGTATATACATTTTGGGGGTGTAGCAATGAAGGTAGGGGTGTGTTTGTTTGGGTTGATTTCAAATATCAACATTGTTTCTCAGAAATTGATTACTGCACCTTTAAATGTACAAGGACAATAGTATGGACATGGGTAAACACATCTGCATGTCACAACACACTTCTGAAGTTTTACTTCTGATGTGTCTGTCAAAACTTTAAAAGATATAGAGAGTTAGTTGAGTTGTTGGGATTCCAGTTAACAAACTGCTGAATAAAATGGGGTTTCATAACTAAATAGCTAGGCCTAATTGTCTTCAGGAGAGCATTCAAAGTCCAGGACATAAAAGCTTCAGAACATTTTTATTGGCAAATATAAATAAATGAAAACCATCAACCCTTTGACTCTGTCATTAAGACGGCAGATGTGTTATGTTCCTGTTTTGTCTGTGGTTGTGCTTTAATAATTGATCACAAAACTATGCCATTGATTATGTGAAACGGCACTTTTGGAATTAATAACGGCGTAGTTACTTTAGTTCATTTGAATCATTCAGGACCTCATAGTCAGAATAGAGAGTTTTATCATGAACTAATTCACGCTGCAACAGGATGTTTCATGAGTAAAGTCTTTTTTTTTTTGTTCACAGCTGTTGACTGGAACACTCGATGGAAAACTGGCTTTGTTTCATCCGGCCGAATCTCTTCTCCCTTAAGTGTGGAATTTACCCTATGGCTCAGTTCTTGCCCCAAGTCCACCGATGCTGCAGACTAATGAAAGTCTTACATCAGTCGCGTTGAGATGCTGGCGTGCCACCTCTGAGACCTACATCATGGACGGGATCTGTGATTTCATCATTTCAGCCGCCGTTGACAACCTACAGATGTGACAACATGCTCACGCCCTCGACCGTTAAGCCAAAGATGCACCCTCAGAGAAAACTTCATTTTAACATTACATAGCAACATGTTACCATGCACAGATACACATACACACACTATGCAGTATTATGCACAAGTTCGTCTGATATGTAATATTCTTTGCAGCAAAAGGATATTAAAGTATAAATTGGGAATGTAAATTTTATTTTGAGAGTGACTCACTTTATGTAACTAAAAATTACAAAAATACCTAAATGCTTTCATATAAACCTTACAATTTGAACCCAAAATGATTCTTTTTTTTTAGGTTTTATCTGTGTGTTGAATAACAGCCCATTTTGCATGGATATGAGGATATGAGGATATCATGTTTAGGTAAGTTTGTTTTCGCATAAATGAAATGGATAACACTTTATTTTATGACCCGCAAACAACTGCATAAGTAAACTGAAATTATGGTGTACGTTTCCAGACTGATCTCATGAAGTAGCGTGTGTATGACACGCCAATTCGTATTTCCATTTTTGGCGTGCTATCAAGACGCATAATCGCTTTTCAGCGTGTTTATAAACGCCGTTGACTTAACGTTATATAAATATATGACTTACCTCAACCCCATCCCTAAACTTAACCGTCACTGGGGTTAATGGCATTTATGACTGGACATTTGGTAATTGGTAATTTTGTACGGACACGTGGAATGACGCGAACGTTAATGGCGTAGACATACACGCGGATATAGCTCAAAAATTAAACGGTTTGGGCTGAATTATTTGCATGTTTTAAAACATACGGTTTGGGGTTTCGACAAAAAAAAAACTTCACCAAGATTTTTAAATACAGAGACAGGATGGTCATCTGAAAACAATACATCTATTGTGTCTATCTGGCGGCAATAGATCTTCATGTAAGTGATAGAAAATAATATTGGAGTCTTTAATGATGGGTGGTGTCCACTACAATGGCTGGCAGCATTTCTCCACCAATAAATCTTCTGAGGTCATTCAGTTCTCTGTTCTACAATAGCTTACATTGACTCTCCTAACTGTTAATGTTATACCATTAATATCTAATGTCATTAAATAGTTTGCATAAAAATGGCAAGATATGCCTTCATTTTTCAAAAGTATATGAAACAGCAAGATTAAACACTTTTTAAAGTTTTATTTTGGCACAATTTGTAAATGTGAATGGAAGCAATTCATCAGTTTTTGTTCATTGTCATGAGCCATTGCAGGAAAACATTTTCAACCCACATGACTTCAAGCCATAGCTGAGGAAGTTATGCAGTGGTTTCACATTTGATCTTTACTTTTGAATTAAAGAAAAACAATAACGCTTCAACTTCTCTCTTATAATTGGGTTTGGCTGCTTTTCCTAAACAAAGAAGCTGTGCACTTATAATGATAAACAGAGTGATGTCAAATATGGATGCACTTAACTACCTCATGATAGCCTGTTTCTGTGAATAGTCTGTGTGCGAGCTGCTTTCAGAGACCTCATTTTTAGACATGTTCTTAACAGCTCCAAGTTTTGACGGGATGCCGAAATCTTGCTTTGGCAATATGTGAAATAGGCTGTCAAAATCAAATGGAGAATAAATTGAAATGACTGAATTGGCCACAATGTTGTTTCAAACCTCTTCCTATTAGAGCTCCCAGTGTGACCTGTTAATTTAGTACAATTAATTATAAAAACATCAGACGATAAACCAGTTCTTCATTCGATCAATTGTTTAAGACCTCTGTTGTCATATAAAAAATGCAGTTGCCCATGGCTTAGTTGGCATTCTCAGTCCAATTAGACTTACATTTAGATAACCCGAGTACACATGGAAAACATTAATGTCGCATTAAAGACTTTTGTTTTGTCCATTGTCTTTAAAGTTTGTTCCAGGTTTATGTGATCTGAAAACTGTTTTAAGTGTGTTATTTCCCTAACCAGTTAACAAACTAAAGGACTCGAGTATAAAACGGAAACGTCCTAGTTGCGTCTGCAACCCACAGGGAACGTAGGACGTAGTCAACGGTCGACTGAATGGGGATTGTGTCAGAGAGCCAATATTCTTTGGGTACTATTGAACAAGCCAAATGAAGTTGGCGTGCGTGACACTAGTTGCTTTTTCGCTGAGGAGCCAAGCGTAACCTGGAGTCAGCAGTGGTCCAGCGGTAGTGGCAAGGGGACTATATCCTTGGTTCCCTCCTTCAAAGAACGGTGGGTTGCATATGCAACCAGGACATTCCCTTTCAGTCGATAACATCGGACGTAGTCGACAGTCGACTGAATGGGGATAACCTTTGAAAACGCCACTAAAGCTGCCACCTTCCAGTGCCTAGACAAAAGCCTCCTGATTCCCATGCAATTTTAAGGCATTTAAACTTCCACATATTCCTGATCAGCCAGTCGTCGAGATTCAGAATGCGACCTTCGTAAAGACGCGAGGAGAGATGGCTAGCCGGAACGGGAGAACCACGTACTGGTATGCCTGCCCCTTGAAAGCAAACCGCAGGAACTGTCTGTGTTGAGGGAGAATGGAGACGTGGAAGTAGGCATCCTTCAGGTCGATCGCTGCAAACCAATCCTGGGGCCGCACACACTCAAAGATGCGTTTGGCCGTGAGAATTTTGAACAGCAGGCTGTGAAGGGAGCGGTTCAGGCTGTGCAGGTCCAGGATTGGCCGTAACCCTCTGGATTTCTTCAGGACAATGAAGTAGAGGCTGTAAAACCCGGACCTCATTTTGGCTGGAGGGACGGTCCTGATCGCACCCCTCACCAGTAGGGTAGTAACCTCTCCTCTCATGATTGGGACATTGCCACTGAATCGAAAAGAATCGAAAATGTAATCGAATCGAGGATTTGGAGAATCGTGACACGCCTAATATATATATATATATATATATATATATATATATATATATAGGCTTATACACATGGGCAAAATAATAGGCTTATAGGTATAAACTGTTTTGTTTATTTTTATTTATATGTCTAGGTAGTATAGTATAAATATACTAATTAAGAAAATTATGAGTGGTTTTACAGGTTAGATCATATGTCACAGGAAGCTCCAAGAGTTCAAGACCCTCACTTCAGTTATTGTTCACATTAATCATATGGTGTGCTAAACTACGGTCAGTGAACGCAGCTGTGAGACGTGTCTCATAACTGAAGTCATTTGATTGTGTGACCTCTGCCACAAAATATTTTTAAGACTATCGCTTTTAGATTCTCTCCACAAACATACAATATTTACTGCTTGTCAGTTCTAACACAGTCCTGTTCTGATATTGTAGCTTTATACTCCATGCAACGCTTTGGAGAGAACTATGAGAACTGTCTGAACTCTCTGAAGTCTGGATGCTGGGTTACATTGATAAAATGATCGCCTGATGGCCAAACGGAACACTGGATCAAGCTGTTTTCCTTGCTTTTCCTGCAGACAGTGACTGACACTGAAATTAGGAACAGATGGACGCAGCTGCTGAACTTGACATGTGGGAAGTCAGAACAAAGACATAACCATGAGAGAGAGAGTGTGTGTGTGTGCGTGTGTGTGTGTGTGTGTGTGTGTGTTAATGACACATAGACTACCAGATTATAAAGAGATAATTTCATCAATTTTTTTTTTCTGAGGTCCACTGAAGTTTAATACATAAATATATATATTATTATATATATAATTTTCTACCCAATTGCTTATACACTTTACCTTTAGAATTTAATGCGGAACACAAAAGAAGACAAACAATATTGGACCGTATTGACTTTCGTTGTATGGAACAGTTTACAATGATGTAAGCGTGAGTAAATTATGGCAGAATTTTCATTTTTGGATGAACAATCCCTTTAAGTTTCCATGATTTCCAAGTTTAAATGGGAAAAAAAACTAGACTTTCAATGTGGTCTCTGAATTTTGGACCCCACTGTAAGAGAAAACAGTTAGACCCTTAGATTCTTTATTGCTCTTTTTCAAATAATATCATGTTAGTTTAGGGTGGTTTTACATTGAGCAGTGTGAGGTTAGGCCATCTAGTTCACAGAGTTCAAGACTCTCACTAGACTTACAATGAAAATTTCTGTTCTTCTTATTCATATTGCCCATATGGTGAGGGAAACAGTACGGTCGGTCAGAGTATGCGAAAAGCAGCTGCGGGATGTTTCTTGTAACTGAAGTCATTTGATTGTGTGACCTTTGCCAGAAAATATTTTTTAAACTGTTCAGATTCTCTCCAACAACATACAAGTTTCCTTTCAAGGGAACTCATGCTGCGTCGAGACGCTGTGGGAACGCCTCTGCATGATTGCGTTGTGAAGCACAGAATTACATAGGCGTGACAGAACTACAAAGGCGTCATCGAACAGAAAACTATAAAGCATACTCAAACCAAAGAGTGTGGGCTTCTGTGTCTTCGGTAAGTGCTCTGTGTAAATCTGTGTCCCTGGTGTTTTTTGTCTATTTTTAGGAAGTTTCTTGGCAGGAGTTTTTCACCTAGATAAAAAAGGCATTATAATGGAGAGCGAACAACAGTTCAAGAAGTGTATTCATCACTGCCCACATACATTACAGGTGGGGATACACATGTATTGTGTGTTGTTTGTTTAGAAGTGCAGTACTCTCAGTCAGCCTTCGAGGGGGCTGAATGTGAGCATTGTGAGCGATTATTCTTTGAGGAGGGTGCCTCGGTTCAAGTTCTAGTGGCTCCGGTCCCGCTTCTGCCGAAGCACACACCAGACAAGTTTTATTCTAACATCTCTCTTTCCAGACCTCCACACCGAGGTGGCGAGGTTGTGGAATAGACAGAGGAAATAGATTTCGGCGTCTCACGCTCACCATCGCAAACGTAACATTAACAACTGTTTGTCCAGCAAGCGCCCAAACGAGTGTGTGCGGAGTGCGACGACGAAGCAACAAAACGTCAGGTACAGTGGCCAAGGCCACGTCTTTACACTTTCTCCCTAATCGCTCTTCTCCGGGGAGTTCTAGAGAGAGTTCGCCGGGACGGGGTCCGTCTTCTAATAGTAGTTACCCAGTTAACTGCCCAGTGGGTGCAGTTCTGGAGTTTCTGCCAGAGCAATTCTCCCCAGGGTTACCCCCCTCCACATTAAAGGTGTACGTGGCGGCCTGCTTACCACACTCCTTTATGTGGTGTGTCTTTGGGGAGACACCCCCTAGTAACCCGTTTCCTTCATGGCACCTTGAGACTTAGATCTGCAATCCGCAGGAGGGTGCCGACCTGGGATTTGGCCATAGTCTTTTCCTTGGCTCCCTTTGAGCCTATTGAGGAGGTTCCTAAAAACTCTAAAAACTGTCCTTCTTCTCACTATCTTGTCTCTCAAAAGAAATGGAGATATACAAATCCTCTCGGAGGATGGTCCTCGCCACACATATTCATGAGGTTCTATGACCTTGACCTTGGCTCCACTCCAGGGGCGCAGGTGCTTTCGTCTTAGTGTGCACATAGATTTCTCACTGACAGACATTTTCTCAAATGGCGGCGTGAGTTTAGCGTTCCCACAGAGTTTCCATGTAGTGTGAGCTCTCTTGAAAGGGAACTTCTTGGTTACGTTTGTAAACTTAGTTCCCTGAAGAGGAAACAAGATGCTTCATCACCCTGACATACTCCTGGCATAATCGTAATCGACTTGCTTCAAGACACAATCAGGCAGAGGTGTTCCCAAACCGTTTTGACGCAGCGTCTCATTCCCTATTCAGGACATTAAAGTTACGTTTGTAGAGACGTTTTACTTGTCAGGTCTAATTCCAATTCTAAGTCCAATTCTATAAAAAAGTGAGAAAACATACTAAACTTTAAAAAGAAGCTGTATCGATGCAAAATACAATTTAAAAAAAAAATAAGAAACAAACATATAAGATTTGTTTTGTTTTGAAAAAAATATTTTTTGCCTCATTGGGAAAAATATTGTTAAATTACACTGTAAAAAAATTAAATGATGAGTTATGACCACATATGTTTTTACATTGCTTTAACTCATCAAAATAAGTTAAGCAATTTTCAACTGTTTTTATAGGTTATACATTTTTTTGCCAGTTTAAAGTAATTTAAATTGAAATTACTTAAACATCCAAGTTGATTGTACTTAAAATTGAAAGCAGGACCTTTTTTAGAGTGTTAATGTTAATTTAACTTATATAACTTAAAAATTAATGTTTACTCAATGTTCCTGTTTATGGAACATACTTTTTAAATCTAATCGTGTTCCCAATGAGGTGAAAAATTATAATTTAAAAAATATTTTATGTTTATGTCTTATACTGTATATGTTAACATTAGCCATATATTTTTCAGTGTATTAAAAACTGAAAAACCCACATTGATCTGCCATAGACTTTTATATATTTCCACACTTTTTTAGACTTTCCAGGTATAGACAATCATTCAAGAGCAATACGTTCTCCACAAATCCTAAACATGCTCATGGAACAGAACTCTTGGACATTGAAGGAGTTGAACTGAATGCTGAAATGTGTCTGACATTATGGTTTTTATTTATATAAGCTTAATGGTAAAGAAATCCACACATGATTAGTGTGGATTTTTGCACTGGATCTTCAAAGTCTGAGAACAAGAGACAGAGGTACACGTCTGTGTTGCATTTGTGTTGTAGACTTGGAGAGGATTTTTTACTGGGGGGAGAGAGAGGAAATGGAGCTGAGAGGTGCTTCCCATTCCGACTGTTAGTAAAGCAGCATTGCAGCACCTTCTGTGCCCAGGGACCCAGGGCCAGAGCTCCTCCCTCGCTAAACGGCATTTTCTCTCACTCTCTCCGTCTTGCTCTCTTTTGCCTCTTTTTGTTTTAAAAAGAGTCAGAAAGTTCTGACTCAGGTTCATGCTATTGTTTCTCATAAATACAGTAACTTTCCTCAGCGTTTTGTGTGTCTTCAGGCATGGTTGTGTTTCTGTGCAAAAGAAAAGGGAAATCAACAATGGCATTTATGCATTCAGCATCATGGGTCACAAGTGTGACCAATCAGCTTGACTCCTTTGTGTCTCATACTGCATAAAATGTAAAAATGCCAAACAGCTGTTTCTTTATTGGTTAATTGACCCTTTAAAGTTTTTTGCTTGTTTTGTGCATGCAAGAAAATGCAAACTTACAGTGTCACAGATTTGTTATGATCAGGTAAGTGATATATATATATATATATATATATATATATATATATATATATATATATATATATATATATATATAATCAGTTTTATTTGTGCTAATGTATGATTTATTTAGTAGGACAGTCTTTACATTTGACATTTTGTTACTCTTCAAAAAAACTATTTTTTTCCCCCTGAGAATATCTTGAAAAGATCCATTTTACAGTCCAACATTGTGAAAAGAGTTCCTTATGAGACACTTAAGTTTAGTTTTATGGCACACTGTGTGATTTTTGACAGATGGATATCCAGCAGCATGAAATCAGAGGTCTATTTATCTGTGTTTTGGTAAGATTCTTCCATCTCTGCTCCGACACTTATCTCTCCAACTTCATAATGGAACATTCCAACTCCTGTGGGTTATTCAGAAATTACGTAATCTGCTATCAAATAAGCAAAGCATTTTATCGAATACCACAGATTCTGGATGTAGAACGATGGTAATAAAGTAAAGATTAAAGGAGTCTGACTTGCATAACCTCAGCATACTCTAGTTGTAATTAAAGAAAATCAGTGAGGTTTATTTTTCCTGAAAGAAATATGTTGAGATGCTTAAGATAAATGAAATCATATTCAAAAATGAAACCAATATGTGTGGAAGAAGTAATGCTGCTCTCTGATTTAGATTCAACAGTTATCAACCATCAGAAAAAGAATAAATGCATTATATAAACATCATAATAGATGAAAACAAGTGAAGATGTATGTCCACTAAAATTTGATTTATGCTAAAAATTTGGTGCAAAGGTATTAGGTGCATAAGAATAGACCAGCATAAAGACATTACTGAAATCTCCATGAAGACAGAGATGACAGCATTAGCATGACGGAGGCATCATAGCGAAGTATAATGGGACAAGAGACGGCAAATCCCGTCCACGTCACACTAACCTAATTTTGAAACGCACAGATTCAGCTCTTTGAAAACTGGTAGAACTAGTGTCAACAACCAAAGTGATATTCAGTATGTTCTGCTGTGATGTGTTTTGATAGCGTGCATGTTTGCTCCGCTTTGGATGAAATATCACTCTCTGGGGCTTGAGTGGAACCACATGAGATCGACAGACTCTTACGATTAAATGACAAAAAATAAGCATTTTGAATTGGCCAAGTGGTACTTCCAGAAGACATTTTTACAAAGATGGCACAATATCTAAAACAAACCAATTTGCTCAGATGATTAAGTCTTGTCACGCAATATCTTTGCTTCATGTGTTTGTCTCCAACTTTGAGATTGGTAAGTTATATAAGAATATGAATATTCAGATAAAGTCTTTACTTGCTTGCTAAATACTTAAGGGACCATCCCTACTTTAAAAAAAAAACAGCCTAAGCTTTTTTCTTTAAAAAAAACGTATTTCAAAAGTTTAAGAGAGTGATAATTTATATTAAAACGAGAGATGGAGAGTATAATTTTGATGTAATGACTTAAATTTGATGTGTTATTATTTTAGTTGTCAATGAATGATAAAAAGAGAGGATTTGTGGAAGTAATTTAATATGTTCTATATGTTTGCAATTAATCATATTTATAGAATCTTAGAAATAGGATGGTAAAGATTAATGTAGTGTTGATACATATCCTTATGAATATATGTAAGTGTATGTCCTTATATGACCTGACAAAAGTTAATGTGGACTATATGACCGAGACAGAGGGTCTCCTTTCAATGATATAATAGACAAATATAAACATGTGTTAGTTATGGCTAAGACATATCTTCATTTAGCCTTGAGAAACAACCTTGGGGAAGGAACGACTATAAAGAAGGAAGGATGCCTCCAACTTGTTGTCACACTCTGCATTCACTTTGTATGACTGTTGACCTTCCTTGCTAGGGAATAAATACATTTTTAAAGATAGCTTTATGCACAGCTGCACTACATCCTGAACTTAAGCCAGCTCACTGTCTGCCATTATTGGCCAAACTTGATTAATTCAGGTGTGTCTGATTATTTTTGCCGTGACTACTGAGGTCAGGCACACCTGAATTAATAAATTTGGCCAATAATGGCAGACAAGAAACAAGGAGCTGGCTGAAGATCAGGAAGTAGTGCAGCTGTGCATAAAGCTAATTGATCATGTTTGTCTCTTATTCAGTGATGTAAAATTGTTTGCCAATGCCACCACAATATCAAATCATCTTTGGTTTGTCATTCTCTCTGGTTTCTTTGAGACAACATGTTGTCTCATGACACATTTTTGCCCCAATTCTTTGAAACTATAGAAACCTCTAAATGAGATATATGAGAAATATAAGATATTTCTCAGACTGACGCACATGTCAAAAATGATTTTCTATTAGGCTTATAAATTAAAAATATGTTTTTATTGTTTTTTGAATAGCCTATTTATGTCACATATATTTAAAGGCAAGCTCAGTCTCATGTAAAACAAAAACTATTCTTGAAATTGCGATTTGCTTCTCAACGCTGCAAAATCACGTGACACATTTGCAACGCCGTTGAAGTGAACTCATGTGATACAGTCTATGGATATTTATGAACAACCAGATCGATTTAATTCACTTGCTTTTCTCTTTTATTAAACAATTACTAATGATATGTGAATAAACAAAATATTACTTTGCATTGACCTGTACCTGAAAGCCATGGCAGACGCCCCTGAAGAAATTGCCAAAGAACAACTCTAACTGAAAATGAAGTTTTAATTAGCTTTAGCCAATAGCCTTCTGCCATGTTTATAGGCTACAACTTGAATAGATGTAAACATTTTTTTTGACAGTGAGTGGTTGTATTCTCGAGTGTCTAAAAGCATCTTTACGCGAGCATTCAGCGTCTCTTCTGCACATCTCTGTTCCTCCTCCTCCTCAGGCTCAGAATCGGGATATGGACGCGGAGACGTCACTGCAGGGGAGGACAGGAGGTTTCACTGCATTGGTAGGTTACCAGCATGACATTATATGATGGGAAACTTATAATTCAGCCCCCTCAGCAGGTCCAGCTTTATATCCGAACCTGACTGACATGGTTCGGACTGAACCGTATAAAGGGCTTCAGTCCAATAGTTCTCAGCCCATTGAACTGAAACTCGGAGCCGTGTGGATGTTATAGACACTGGATTTTAGTCCATGCGAATCGCATATTTATCTTGAAGATTTAGAGGACAAATAAACTTGTGCTGTTTCAGTTGGATTGCACATCACAACAGGTGAGTTTTTTTTTTTATTTTGCAGCCTTTATTTATATAAATTTGCTCCCTATACTTGACTAATTTTCTCTATAAGAATAATAATTACACATTCTTTCCTTCAAAACCACGTTTGACAGATTGCCACAGTTGTTACAGATGTCTTGGTTTAGTAAGACTTACTGTTAAATGCTTTCAAAGACCTGTTACTTCTGCAATCAGCAAAAATGTTGGGGGTGTCATTTGATCATGCGTAATGTCTTATTAACGAATTTAGTCCCCACATTTTGACTTTGACTGGTCTACAAGTGCTGTTTATGTATTTTACACGAGTTGTCGACTATAAATGAACGTTCAGACTGCCTTGATTTTATGTGCACTTTTATGTGCTGGTTTAAATAGTCACATGACCACAGCTGTTTAATTAGCCTACAGTTTGCCCATCTGAAAGATGATGTCTGTGTATGATGTCATGTATAAATGTCATCATTGATATACATAAAATGGATAAAGGGTTTAATATTAATCTCTTACTTAGATTGTTCTGTCTTATATAACTGCATATAAAACCCAGGAATGTGCAAACATACAGCAGTAAAATGCAGAGTCCGTTTGTTGAATTATTGTTACATTAAATAATAGATTTGTACCATTATTCCATTTTCAACACAACTGCCTGATAACAATACAAAATGTACATTATTTATTTATGTTTTTGCGATTTTCAATTAGCCCATGTCTTGCAGCCCACCTGAGGCATGTATGTGGATTGTTTCACTGGGTTACCTAATGAGTATTTGGTAATAAATGGGTTATTAATATGTTATTATATGTGTATTTTGAAGGAGTTATGATACTCAGGAGAAATCTCTGCTTTCTGCCCTTGCTGTTACTATGCATCAGAGCACTACCTCAAGGTAAATCCATGATGCACCTGTTTCTAAATTGTTTCTAAATATTTAGGGTTAACCCATTTTTCTGTTGCCATTGACATGTACCCAGGCTAAGTCTTTATATCTAATTCTGAATTTGAGATTTCCATATTACACAATTTGCCCATTATTCTTTGTGCCTCCAAGCACATCTGTGTTTGATTTATTAATATAGTCTCTATGTGGTATTCAATGCAAAACAGCTTTTGAATGATTTTGACCTGAGATGATGTAATGTTTTCCTGAAAATCGTTAATGGGCTTACATAATCATCACATAAAATCTATCGTGTGTGTATTTTCACATAATCATCCCCACTTTGCTAAAATGCTTATGTCGACTCATTCAAAGATGACCATGTGGAAGATGAATCCATCTTCGACCTTTTCAAAATCAGCAGCATCAGCAGGAAGACGATTGGTGCCAAGCTCTTCAAGGGCCACGACTGGGACTCGCCGGCATACCGCTTCATCCGCTTTGACCACATCCCTGCTGTGAGCACCCTGGCCCTCCATCAGATCCTAAAGCAGGTCCAGAACAATGAGGGTTTCGTGTTTGTGGCCACCATGCGACAGGATAAGAGCTCAAGGGGCACCCTGATTGGTCTGGAGGGTCCCAGTGGGAGCCGTCAGTTTGAGATTGTGTCCAATGGACGCGCCAACACGCTTGATCTGGTCTACATGGTCGAGGGATCTCAAAACGTGGTGTCCTTTGAGGATGTGGACTTGTCGGATTCGCAGTGGAAGAACATCACGCTGTACGTTCACGGAGAGAATGCTCATCTGTACGTAGGCTGTAGCCTCATTGACAGCGTGATCCTAGACGAGCCTTTCTATGAGCACCTGCGGCCGGAGAACAGTCAGATGTTTGTGGCTAAGGGATCTATCAGGGAAAACCACTTCAGGGTAAGACCAGTTCTTCTCCATGAACATCATCTGTACTTCATTCCATGCTTGTTATGCTATTCCTGCATAATGATTTCCAGTGCTGTAAAAATAGTCAAGTCAACTTTATTTTTTATGGTGCTTTATACAGTACAGATTGTTATAAAGCAGCTTCACATTAACGGGAAAATAAAAATCAATGTTTGAAAACTTTATCAAACATGAGACAAATTCATATTCTCTTGTCGAGCTACTTTAAAGCTACACTGTGTGATTTTCACCCCCATCTAGCGGTGAAACGGTATTTGACCATCCAGTGAATATTAGTTTCTGTTCCTCTCAATTCCAATTTTGTTTTAACTCCTACGGTGACCAACGTAGTCCAAGATTAACATGGCTTCCAGTTCGACCTCGTCCATGAGTGTTAACTCAAACGGAAAACGCGAAAGGCGAAGCTTGAATTAACGGGTATGTCCCTCTTCGGCTAATGTACTTTCAAGATGGAGGGGCAACATGGCGACCGACATTAGAACCCCTTACCCGTATGTATTTTCAATGGCATATTATACACTCACGAGAATACTTTATTACTTGAACGAAGTAAATATACATTAATGAGCACATATATTTTTGAAAGAACTAAGTGTTTTTAGCTAAGAATAAACTAAACGAGTTACACAGTGTAGCTTTAAAAAAGATGAATGTATCATTATTCAACTGAATTCAGTTCAGTGTTGATTCAGTTTAGTTCAATAACTGAGAAGTTCAACTATTATAAAATTCGGTTATAAGCAGCTCTACAGATTGGGAAATGGTAAATGGCTTCGTTCTGGAGGACAGAAGATCGTGTTTTATGACAATGTTGCAAAAGTTGTCAACTATGAATCAGCTATAAAGCAGCTATGCAGAAACCTTGTGTTTTGTTCACATTCAATAGTGTCAGTGCAGTCAAATTGATAATATTACTCGATATTAAGTGTCTAATAAACCCCAAATGAAGGAAAATCCTTTTTCGAGTGTCTGAAAGTGAAAATGTATTTTAAACCAAATGGGGAAATGATATCTGTATTATGTAAAGTTGTAAAAAGATATATAAAGTTCATTAGAAGTTATCTAAGGACCTTTTAAGGAACCATGTTCTATTGACTTTTGCCTTCAAATGCTACAAATTCACCACCGCTGTGGGGATTTGAATATGATTAAAGAAAATAACCATAAATCTCCTCATTTTAACATTATAATGGACTTATTATAATCTCTGTCATTCCACAGGGTTTGCTACAGAATGTGAAGTTCATTTTTGACACCCCGATAGAGAACATCTTGAGAAACAAAGGTTGTGAGATCGCTAAACCTGGTAAGAATTCAATCATATCTCTTAAACACAAAAACTATAAGGTCAGGATGGGAAAACCAAAGACATTCCACCTTGATTGTCTGCTTTCATAATCTGAATTTATTTTTAGGTGTCAGATTAGGCACTCATAATGCATTGATTTGAGCTCTATATAGATTTATTCTGTGCACTGCAGTTCATGATCAGATTTGTTTTTAGGGGGTTGGTATGTTTTCCGTTGGATTCAGTTTTCATTTTAAGCTCTTCTGGCTTTCACCTAAGTGGGTCACGAAATCTGCAGATCAGAGCTGTGGAAATATCTGACCGTATTACATCATGTTTACGGGAAACGCTCATGTTAGTGTGGTGGTATAAGGGTTGACCAGTTTGCAAATGCCATAAAGAGGATTAATATACTTTGATTAATATACATTGGCAGAGAGTTCATACTTCAAAGGTGGAAAAATGTACATAATTCTATATATGCATATGGTCAGATCAAAAACTGTCTGTTTTCCGTAAAGCTTTGCTTGGCAGGGCCCAAAATTAAGAACGGCCCGCTAGCCCAGAAAGTTTCAGACCAGTTTGTGAGACAGTCACCAGTGGTCCAGTGCATTATTGCCAGTGACAGTCTTACTTTATGAGTGTTTACATCCATTTTTATGCCTGGCAAACTTCCTCGGAAACATTTGGTATTGTACATGTCTGCTGCAATGTATCACCACAATAATGTTATCTAACTGGCTAACATGAATGAGCTTTTGTCAAATTTACAAAAATGACTTGTGATAGTATGTTTAGGTGTCAAGGTCATGAGACACCAAACCGACATAAAATAGTGGCGGCGAAAGCTGACTGTGCTTCAGCGAAAAAGCTACGCTTGAACACATGACAAAGATTACATACGACTGTCAACTAGCATCTGTGGTCTGCCCCTGCGTGTAAAGAAATAACTGCCTTTATCAGCAGGTATCAATAGTGTATATCCATCATTATAAAGGGAAACTGAAACTAGGACTGCAGATATACAAACTGAGATATACAGAGTTCTCTCTCTCACCGGAGAATCTCACCGACATGCTTCAACATGCTTAATCGGCCATAAAAACCCAGAAGGGGTCCAACAAGTGCCAACACACTGCAAAAACTGGATCAACAATGGCCCGACATTGGTCTACGAACCAATCTGGAATGTTGTGCATTAGATTCCACTGTTTATTGCAGAGAAGAGTACTGAGATAGTCTATTTAACAAGTAAATAAACTCATCCCTGGCTGACTTGTGTTGAAATAAATAGTTTGAGACCATGACAAAACTAAGCCTTGTGTGAGATGTGAGCATTTCTCCATCACTGCTGCCTCAGTTCCTTTTTAATTAGAACTGAATAAGTATGCATCGGATATGGCAGTCAATAAGGCTTCCATTTCCATTGCCAGGACAAATGCATGCCAACTGCTGAACGTTAGGATGCCAGTACAGAGGTCCCTCTAAACTCTCTAGTGCCCCAGTTTAAGAGTGCCACGTATTGCTAAATAAAAAGCTAAACTGAAGTGCACAAAAAGCCTGCCTAGAAAGTCGCTGAAACAGACACACACACAAACACACACTTATTTTCCCAGCATTGACTGAAACCCCAAAGAGATTTGAACGAGTTCAACAGTCTCTAAAAAGCTGCTAACCCTGCATGAGTCTCAAAGGAACCTCTGGAGGTATCAACATGGCTCCCTGATTTAGTGTCTTCTGTTCGCCATTAATCTGGAGAAAATTTACGCAAATGACCCCAAAATGGCTGCAGATATCTAATGGGAGTTTTGGCATATTGGACAGCATTCCTCTGCTGTTGCGTATCCCCCAACCACACCACCTTCCTCCTTTTCCAAGATGTGCTTTGAAAAATCACTATCTTTTTTGAAATGTTACTTCTGAGGTAGCTTCTGCGCATTTATTATAGTTATGTCAGAAATATAGTGAGGAAAGGGTTTATCTGAAATCTGTGGGGTGTGGAATATGCTACACATCGGTTAAATGTTTTGTATTATGTTATATGTTAAATGTATTCACAAGGCCACTTTGTATTCAAAAGTGAAGTCTTTTTGCTTGCTCTTTATCTTTATCTTATGAAGTTGTCTATTGGGGACTTCTTTAACACTGATCATATGCATTCTTATCCCTTTCAGAGGAAGTTAATGTGGTAAATGAAAGTATAGAGACGGTGTCCGTCAGCACGGCTATCTCCACCAACTTCATTGGGCAGAAGGAGAAACTGGCATCGGACGTGTGCGAGCGTTCCTGTGAGGAGCTCAGCAACATGGTGCAGGAACTGAAAGGTCTTCGTATCATTGTGGGCAATCTCATCGATGGCTTGCAGAAAGTGGTAAAGTTGTTTTACTTAATGTCTGGTCCAGACAGGGTTTAGATTAAGCCAGGGTTAGGCCTTAGTTTAATTAGGACATATAGCTTTTATAAATCTGCCTTTGAAAAACATATTGGTGTGCTTCTTGAGACCAAACAATGTCTCTGACATATTTTTAGATGTAAGCGCAAACCAGCAAACACAGAACATTCCCCTAATGTTCCTGAATGGTCCCATGAGGTTATTTTTTTTGGGAACCAAACAAGAACATTATAGGAACGTTCCATGTAGGTTATTTTTAGGTTCCATTTTTATAACGTAAGGAGAATGTTCCGGGAACGTTCCCTTAACCTTAAAGGGATACTCCACTTTTTTTGGAAATAGGCTCATTTTACCACTCCCCCAGAGTTAAACAGTTGAGTTTTACCGTTTTCGAATGTATTCAGACGATTTTTGATATTTAGAAGAATATCAGTAACCAGACAGTTTCTGGTCTCATTGACCTCCATAGTATATTTTTTTCCTACTATGGGAGTCAATGAGACCAGAAACTGTTGGGTTACAGATATTCTTCTAAATATCAGAAAATCGGCTGAATGGATTCGAAAACGGTAAAACTTTTTACCTCTGGGGGAGTGGTAAAATGAGTCTATTTCCAAAAAAAAGTGGAGTATCCCTTTAAAGGAAAGTTCTAGGAATGTTCTTGGAACCAAAAACTAACGTTCCCAGAACATTCCCAGAACCTAAATTTGTTTGCTGGGAAGTTGCTTTCAGTTAAAAGAGCGCAAACGTGCATTTTAGGCTTGGACTAAACCTAAGCCTTGTCTGTGAAACCTGGGGAATGGGTTTTGTTTGAAAGAATAGTTCATTCAGCCTGAAAAAGAACACAAATTAAAACTGTTTTCCCATGCAGTTGCAATGATTAGGGTCTGAGGAGTTCAAGTCTCAAGAAGGTCACTACAGCACCATAAAAGTCTCATAAAAGCAGTCCATACGACTCGTAAACTATACACCAGGTCTTCTGAAGTCAAACAATAGCTTTATGTGAGAAAAACACCTTGAAAGCCTCAGTTCTCATTCATTGCTATTGCTTGGAAAAGAGTGGCCATCAAATTTCTCCTTTTGTGTTCCACGGTGGGGGGGATGGGGGGATGGGGGGGGGGAGGAGCCCTACAGATTTGGAATGAAAAGAGGGTGAATAAATGATGTCTGTTTGGTTGATTTGAAATGTAAACTTTATTTCATAAGCTCATTGTTCAGGTTGGTGGCCATCTCTGATTTTGAGAATTTTATTGCAGATTAAATATCTGACCATGCAAGCAAAAATTCTTGTAGTCTAAACAGAACCATTAAAGGAAAACAGAACTGAAGAGGCAGTGGAAAACGTGAAGATGTGGGCTGGGGTTTTATGGTTTGTTTTAGAGGGAGATAGGAAGTGTGAATAGGAACCGAGTCGTGTCTGGCAGTGTTTAAACAGCCCCTTTATCCTCCACTGGGAGCTTCCCAGCGATGAGGGAGTCTGGGCATAATCTCTGGGAAATCCTGCCGTTGGATGCTGCGGGTCCCAGAGGCTCTTCCAGACCGTGTGGTGTTCTGTTTCACAGCCTAACACTCATGGCTACTACCTATGCTTTTTTTTCTCTCACTCACACAAATTATTTCATCAGCACACACTGTGGTTCGTTTTTTTTCTTCTTTTGTGTGTGTGTGTGTGTGTGTTATTTTATGTTCTTAATGTGCTTCAGAAGTTAATAACCTTCCCTTCCCTTAAAATATTTCTTGTTATTTTTTCCCCTCCCTCAACCTCTTGTTCTGTCTCTTTTCTCTTTCTCAACTCTTTACTCATGGCCACAAATTCATGATTTGCTAATGCCGTCTCAGGACTAACTTAAAAACTTACTCTTTAAAAAGAGAGAAAAAGAAAAAGAGAAAATTAAAACAACTAGCAAAGACTAACAAAATAACACGAAAGTCTGAAAAGAATTTTTTTTTTGCATTCAAACATTACAGAACCTAGATTAATGTTACAAATGTCAACATTAAAACCATAAATCATAATTGTAAGACAAGTAAATTGTATGTAAGTCAAAAGTCACTTGAGGACAATTTTCCTTCAGCGTGGCGTTTGACCAGAAATGTCTGCTGGGGCCCTGTAGGGATTTAAAAGGGCTTTAGGTGTCTGCTGGACAGTAAAGTCATTTATAATGTTACATGATTTTTATTTCAAATAAATGCTGTTCTTTTGAACTTTCTATTCATCAAAGAATTCTGAAAAAAATATCATGTTTCCACAAAAATATTAAGCAGCACTGTTTTAAAGGGTCATGAAACCCCCTCTTTCAGCTCAAATCTAGCTCATACTCACAAACTTAAATGGGTGTGGATAGCTGTGAGAAGAAGGGAGGGAGTGGGTGTGGTATGGCCATCACTGTCATCGCCAAAGTAGCATACATATCGACTGTCACTAAAAAGCAGTGGTAAAACGTGAGGAAATGCTAGATTTTTTTATACAGCTGGCAAAGTTAAAGTTTCATGAAATACAGTGACACTTTATTATTTTCCTTTCAAAAGTAACTGAATGCCCAGCTACATATATTAACCTACCGTAATTCTATTTAAAACACATTAATGTAGGCTACATGTATAATTATAATGTCAATATAAAATATATAGTGGTTTACATAGACACTATAAATGCATTTGAAAATTATTAATTATTCCACTTAAAAAATCGTTCCGTGCATAGCCTAGATCTACGCGCCCCCTGAACCCTCATAATAAAGATGGCTCTGTGGAGGTGGATGACTTCTCATTTTAGACACACACATACATACCTCAGAAGGGATAGAAAAGTCCTCGGGATACCCCCGCATCACTCGCAAGATGCAACTAGGATTGGTTGTCAACAAGGCGAAGTCCACCATTCTCCACTTGCGCAACTCTCTCTCGGCACACACTATAGTTTAGATCATAGACTGTTTAGATGTGTTCGAGGTTGATGGCAAACCAACCGTCCCGAGCCAGAGTCTAGTCCTGGCAGCATCGCGGAGAAACATATTCAACGCACTTGGACTTTTGCACCATGAAAACACACTTGCGTACCATGACCCATCTACTACGCGATCAAAGTTTGACATGTCTGTCGTTGAAAAGATCCATGTGGTGTCATGAATAATTAAGAGACCTTTCTTCTAATAGGATATGAAAACTCAGTCTCATTAATAATTATGAGACACTGATGAGTCATCAAGGACTCACAGTGCACGGCCACGTCACAGTGTGTGACGTGCACACGATGAAGATTTTAAACCCGGAAGACGAAAAAAGCGTGGAAAAAAAACCTCAAATTTAACCATTTTAACCCTATTATTAAATCTAACAGATGCTAACATTGTCTTCAATGGTGTTCAACACACATCTCTGTTAAAATCTCAGAAAATTTGGTTTAGGGTTTCATGACCCTTTAACATTAATAATAATAAGAAATGTTGAGCACCAAATCAGCATATGAGTATGGTTTCTGAAGGATCATGTTACTGAAGACTGGAGTAATGATGCTGAACAAATCATATCACAGTAATAAATTACATTTTAAAATATATTTAAAAAGGTATTTTCATGTTATAATATTTCACAATATTACTGTCTTACCACCCCCAAACCCTTGAACGGTAGCATACTTGGAAATCTTTTAAGTTCGTCATCATTACCCACAGGTTAACATTAGAGATTTGACAGCAGGAAAAGCAAAATTACTTCCCAAGTCAAAAGGTCACAGAGCTTCCTGTTCAGCATAATTCCCCTGCTACACAGAAGTGTGCGCATTTCATTGTAGTTTAAATCAAGTCTATTTATCTACATGTGGAAGACATTGGCAGAAGTATTGCCACCTCTTGACCGTTTATCCATCTGTCTTGCTGCGCATCTGTCGGTTAGACTGAGGAGAACACGGTGATGAAGGAGGTGCTGGGGAATATGAAGAACATCAAAGACAAGCGCATGTGCTGGCAAGACGGCCGTCTCTTTGAGGATAAGGAGGACTGGGTTGTGGACAGCTGCACCAAGTGTACCTGTCAGGTAAGAAGAACTTTGACATCTGATGAATGGGAGAGCAAAAGCCAATGGCATTCTGCTTCTGTTCTGAGTACTCTGTCTTACGGCTTTATTTTGCAGGAATCGAAGATTGTGTGCCATCAAATCACATGTCCTCCAGTAGCCTGTGCCAGCCCCACTTTCCTCGATGGCGAATGCTGTCCTGTGTGTCTGCGTGAGTAACGTACATTGCTGATATATTCATAATTTTCATGCTTTCATTTTCCCAAAAAGGGTCTCGCCTTCAATTTAGAGACATAATTGAAATCAAATGATGTTATTCACTAATATCTTTTGTGTGTATTGTATTTAAATGCCTGAATATTACAACCAGCTCATGATGTTTCTCATGGTAACCTGAAATAGTTTGGGTGTTATGAAATAACTCATGCTAGTTTTATACCAATGGATTGTCCTTAAAAATAAAGTAGGATACAAAGTTTTTCGTGTCATCAGGCACTTTGAGTGTAGACACAGTTACAGCGCACATACGTGATTGTTCAAAAGTGGGGAAAGTATGATTTTTTTTAAAGAAAATTATACTTTTATTCAGCAAGGATGCATTAAATTGATCCAAAGTGACATTAAAGACATTTATAATGTTACAAAAGATTTCTATTTTAAATAAATGCTGGAGCGCAATCATTTTTAACTAATAATAATTTGAAATGTTTCTTTTTTTAAACTCCAATTACTGTTAAACATATTTTACAGGGTTTTTTTATTTAAATCGACAGATACATTTTTACCATTTGAATGTATTTTGGAATTTTTGTCTAATCTTATATATATAACATTTTGATAAGTGAATAATTTATGTTGTTCACTTTGTTCTCATAATGAAGCTTGCCTTGTTGCTGGTTGTTCAAATGGTAATTGGACTGCATTTATAGCGCTTTCACAGACCCAATGGCCACCAAAGCGCTTTACATTTTGCCTCACATTCACCCATTCACTCACACACCGACGGCGTATTATACCAAACTTCTGGCTTGTAGACAACCTACATTAACCACTGAGCCACTGCCGCCTCAAAATAATACATGATAATAATAAATGACCAGCTAATCATCATATTAGAATAACTTAGAAGACCTGAGCAATGGCCGAAAATTCAGCTTTGCCATCACAAGCATTAAAGGAGTAGTTCACTTTTAAAAAAACTTTTGCTCATAATTTACTCACCCCCATGTCATCCAAGATGTCCACACCTTTCTTTCTTCAGTCGAAAAGAAATTAAGGTTTTTGATGAAAACATTCCAGGATTTTCTCCATATAATAGACTTCAATGGGGTCCAAACGGAACTTCAAAGGGCTTTAAACGACACCAGACGATGAAAAAGGGTCTTATCTAGGACCCTTCGAGTCATGACTCGAAAAAAGATTTGTTCATTTTGATGAATGAGTTTGAACAGAGCAAGGTGAGCATTTGTGCCTAAAAAACTTAAACTTTTTTATTTATTTTTTAAATGACCGATCGTTTCGCTTGATATGACCCTTATTCATCGTCTGGTGTCGTTTAAAGCCCTTTGAAGCTGCACTGAAACTCTCATTTGGACCTTGAACCGTTTGGTTCCCATTGAAGTCCATTATATGGAGAAAATCCTGGAATGTTTTCATCAAAAACCTTAATTTCTTTTCGACTGAAGAAAGAAAGACATGGACATCTTCGATGACATGGGGGTGAGTAAATTATCAGAAAAAGTTTTTTTTAAAAGTGAACTACTCTTTTAAAATAGAAAAGTTATTTTAAAAAATATTTTAATAATATTTCTCAATATTACTGTTTTTACTGTATCTTAAATGCAGCCTCGGTGAGCATAAGGGACTTCTTTCAAAAACGGTTTTGGGAGAAACCCCAGACTTTTGAACAGAAGTTTATAAACAGGCAGGCTTTTTCTTAAATGATATAGAACTTTTATTGTTGTAAAAGTGCTTGTGTTTGCCAACCACACATTTTTTATTATCCATGAGTAACAAGCATTACTGTATGTTCCCATGCTCTGAAGTGGGTTGAGAAAGATGATGTCATGTATAACTTAAGCTCCAAAATATCAGAGCTGAAGAACAATGTTGCCTTTGCTGTGTAAATATATTATTAACAAGGAGCAGTAGAGCACCATGATGGGTGTGGTGGGGTTAGAACGGGGTGAATTGTGCTTGAAGTTACCATGGCTAAATGTGCTTGTGTGTTCATGTGTGCATAGCTAAAGACAGCGAGGACGGCTGGTCACCTTGGTCAGAATGGACGGAGTGTACCGTCACATGTGGAACAGGCACCCAGCAAAGAGGCAGGTCATGTGATGCCACCAGTAACCCCTGCAGCGGCCCCTCCATCCAAACCCGCAGATGCAGCTTGGGAAAATGCGACAGTCGTGGTGAGACAGCCAGTCTTTTTTTTAACCGTTAATTTCTCTGAACACCTGTTCTTTGGTCATATAAAGACATTTTGGACACCATTTTCTTGCCTTTTTTGTCCAAAAAGTCTAAAATCTTGGACGAAAACCACATAACAGCGATTTAAGTGGGATTGGATTGATTCCTCTTGCTTGTGGCCTTAAGCAATGTGGTCTGTCACCTTATAACTGCAAGTGCAAAGTTTGTCCTCTCACTGATTTGTTTCAGGTGCATCAGAGTCTATCGTGATAATAAAATAATGCACTCATCTGTAAAGTCTCCACAGACCACGGTTGAGATTGAAACCGAGTAGAAAGAAAGGTCTCAAATGCAGCTGTCATATAGTCTAAACAGCTGTTAAAAATAATGAAAATGGAAGAAAAAGAATCGCTGGTTCTCAGGTTACTTTAGCCAGAATCTCTAAATCTTTATGGGGAAAAAATACTTATTTTGGCTGTTGTTTTTGTTGTTTAAAAATAGTTTTGAGCTTTTGAAACAATAGTTCGTCCAAAAATTAAAATTCAAATGATTTATTCGCGTCAATCCATACTTGTATGACTTTTTCTTCCAAGGAAAATAAATTGAGAAAGTACTCGTTGCTCTTTTAATGCAATTACAATAAATGAGGTCTGATGCTTTTGAGCTTAAAAATGTGCAAAAGCACAATTGTGGAGAGCAGTAGGAGATACAAGAGATGCGAGACCGGCGCGTCTCACAGGTGTCGCTCATTACCACTCACGCCACCGGCCTCGCGCTGCTCTCACGTCACTCGGCCTGTGAGTGCCACTAAAATCGTATTTAGTTTTATCCGAAACGGATGAACTTGAATCATGCAACGTTCTATTATGTTGTTTATCATTGGAGTTTAGAATTGAAAGTAAATGCTAGAACATAACCATGTGAAAATAGTCTTTATTAAAAGTCTTTATTCGTTCAATAATCCAATTCTCACTATTAGTTGCTTATTATCATGCATATTACTAGGATGTTGGCTGTTTATTAGCACTTAGTTATAAAGCACATATTAATGCCTTATTCTGCATGACCATATGCTACATCAATACCTACACTTAACAACTTCCTTACTATTAATAAGCAGTAATTAAGAGTTTATTGAGGCAAACGTCATCGTTAACAGTTGGTTAATGAGAATTGGACCCTAATCGTGTGAACAAAAGTTGTACTAATGTTCATTTTAGCTGGTAGGTAAAAAAAAAAAAAGTAGGTACATGCATGTAATGAGCCCATGCTGGTCACAAAAGTAGTTTATACAATTTGTCAATATTGGGAAGTTTTCTGAAACCATCCAATTGCTTTGTGTGAGGACTTCAGAACACTTTTAATATATTGCAGAAATCATATAGATCACATTTATTAATCTTTTATGGTGCTTTTGTGTCCTTTATGAAGGTTGAAAGCTTTAGTCGACACTTATTGTAATGGCAGGAAAAAGAGTAGCAACCCGTAAGATTTCTCAGAAGTTCTCATTTTATGTTCTTCAGAAGAAATAAGTTCAAATGAGTTTGGAACAGCATAAGAAAATAATTTTTAATTTTTTAATTTTTAAGATTTTTAATTTTGGGGGCAACTAATCCTTTGAAGTTGGCCATATCAATCAAATATCATTGATTTTTAATGTAAAGTTATATTATAGTTACAGAAGCCCCTTGCCACACGTTTGAATTGGCATTATGTTGAACACACTCTTAAGTGGTAAGCAGTAATCTACTGGCTGGCACCCAATTGCCTGCATTTCATCAAATCGGTTATTGCTACTGATGGAATTTTACATCACCTAATTAATATTCATTAGCCATATATTGAGCCTGTGATTTCAAGCCAGTCAATTCCCTTAAAGAATCCAACATGATATTAGTGAGCTGATTTTGTAACAACATGGGTGTTTTCTTTCATCATCTGTTGTAAATATTTATGGAGCATGGGCTAATAGACAAACTCCTTTCCATCAGCAAGGGAACGAGCTGGTAGTCATCACTTATGCTCAGTGAGGTTTTAATGAGCGGCACATGGCTCTTTGTGGTGTACCAATGCTAACTCTGGCTTACGGCTGACTCAAATGTTTTTTATAACTGACAAATGTTACCAGCTGGTATCTTGGACAGCAATGGACAAACTGGCCTTTGTTACAATTACCGCAAAACAATATCTGTACGTATTCATACATTAATGCATTGAGCTTTTTAGATTTATATCAAATTACTTCCAGTCCCTCTGCTCCTCATAATATGGGCCTGTGTACTCAGACCCATGTGGTTGTGGCAACAGAATACAGCTGACAGTGTTAGGAGGTGCTCTCAAAAATGGATAGTTCACCCAAAAATGTGTGAGTTTTTTTCTTCTGTTGGAAAAAAAAAGAAGATATTTTGAAGAATGTTTGTAACCAGGCGGTTGATGGTCCAAATACTTCCATTGTATTGTTTTTCCTATTATGGAAGTCAATGGGTTCATCAACTGTTTGATTACCAACATTCTTCAAAATATCTTCTTTTGTGTTCAACAGAAGAAAGAAACTCACACAGGATTGGAGCAACATGGGAGTAAGTGATGACAAAATATTCATTTTTGGGTGAACTATCCCTTTACTGCTCATTGCGTCACCCCTGGCCTGAATACACCATCGGGTCTCTCCCTTGCTGAATCCCAAAGAGACGATGGGGTGGCGGGTCCAGAATTATGGGCCAGGTGGTCATCGCTTCATCAAGTTTTTGGCTGTCCCACCCTGTGTCATTCCTGGACCTCATGCCTCTGTACTTACTAATGTAAATGAAAGATGTCATTGTTTGTGTAGGTTTGTTTGCTGCTTTAACGCTGCATTCAGGTCATGTCGGAATGAGATGAGTGCACATGAATGCCTCCGCAATTTTGATTTAGCCCCAAGTTTCCGTTGGCTGATTTGTTTTTGTCATTGTTAAGTTTCACTTGTGAATGTTTACTGTGCTGTTCATAGCGATACATCTTGCCAGAAAACATTTATTGTAATAAACTACTGGAGCAAAGCATTATGTATGAATAACTAATGAATATTCTTTAATTATTAGGTGTAAAAATGCCATCAATAAAGAGTAAGAAAGAAGAGAGAAATACACCTCTGTTCAAAAGTTTGGGATCTTTAGGATTTTTTTTTTTTTTTACGTTTTTGAAAATCTCTTATGCTCACCAGATCAAAACTACAGTAAAAAAAAATAAGTAATATGTTGAAATATTATTACAATTTCAAATAAGTGTTTTCTATTTAAATTTTAATATGCATTAAAGCTGCATTCTGTAACTTTTTTGGTTTAAAAATGATCCAAAATACATTTTTGAGCAAGTACATAACCAGCCAGTGTTCAAAACTCTGCTTGCCTTAGCTCGATTGCCTTAGCTTTGGGTCATTACGTCACATCTGTACACATAAAGAAGAGTCTCAGCTAGAGGGCTATATTGAGTCATTATGTCACATCTGTACACATAAAGAAGGAGTCTCGACTAGTTAGGCTATATTGCGTGTGAGGATGTTGGAGGTGGAGATTTATAGCCTTTTCTCACAGCACTTGATATAATTAAACTTATCAATTTCATTTTGGATCCAGAAAGGTTCAAACGACAGTCACCAGTGACAACTGGAGATTTTCCCATTGTAAAATGCAAAAGACTTCGTTTGGACTTCAGAGTGGCTACAAAAAATGAGACTGCGACCGGGCTCTTGCGAAAACGAGGACAAATATCGGAAGGGCATTAAATATAGTCACGCAATACTGATGTTGTTAAAATGAACAATTTGAGAACAAAGTATAATTTGCACGGTTTGACGTGAAGTTAAGCGATCGTTAGATTTAATCAGCGCGATTTACTGCAATGCTTTTTTCCCCCTTAGTTGGTCAGAATAAAAGTGGATGTTACTTTCTTGTTCAGATGACAGCCGTGAATAACTGCAATTGCAAATTTCAAACAGAGATGGCGACATAGGGGAAAAATACGGACGGGAGCTTTAAAAAATGATTCCTGTGATGGCAAATCTGATTTTTCAGCATCATTATTCCAATCTTCTGTGTGACATGATCCTTCAAGAAACATTTGTTTTACGTATTATCAATGCTAAAACAGTTGTGCTGCTTAATCTGTTTTGGAAACCGTGAGAACTTTTTTTTTCAAGATTCTTTGATGAATAGAAAGTTAAAAAGAGCAGCATTTGAAATGGAAATCTTTTGTGACAGTATAAATGTATTTATTATTTCTTCTGATCAATTTATCACGTCCTTGCTGAAGTAATGTATGAATGTCTTCAAAAAAGTCTTGCTGACTCCAAACTTGGTATGGAGAATGGTAATGTGTAAGATTGAGCATCATGTTTATCTATTAGGCCAAAATCATCACTTGAACACTTAAAAGTAGGTTCTTCCACTAGGCAGCATATGCTATTGTATATGACTTTGGTAATCATGCCACTTTTCTGATTGTTGTTACAGTCCGACAAGACGGTGGATGGAGTTTGTGGTCCCCTTGGTCATCATGCTCTGTGACATGTGGAGAGGGACAGATCACACGAATTCGCCACTGCAACTCCCCTGTCCCTCAACTGGGAGGAAAGGACTGCGAGGGCAGCGGGAGAGAGACGCAAAAGTGTGAAGCCAAACCCTGTCCGAGTGAGTGCTGGGAGTCATGCGTTTCTCTTTTACATACTAGACTTAGTCTTGTGAAATGAGACTGAGGCAAGATTAGACCTATTTACATTAGCGATCTTAGAAGAAAACAATTTACATACAGTAATTTGGCTCAGTAAACTCAGTATACTCTCTTTTTCTCATAGTGGATGGAGCCTGGGGCCCGTGGTCTCCTTGGGCGATCTGTTCCGCCACCTGTGGAGGAGGATCAAGGACACGAACACGAGTCTGTAACAGCCCTCGTCCGCAATATGGTGGCAAGAAATGCCCTGGAGAGTCCAAGGACACTGATTCCTGCAACAAACAGGACTGTCCTGTGGGTATGTTACGTTTTCACTGTCTTTTCACATATTCTCACTCTTTGACTCTCTTCAGTTGTGTATCTGTGGGGCCAAACCTTGGACACCCTCTTGTTCCCAAAATATAAACAAAGAACTAAGAGCTAAGGAACACAAATGCTAGGGAACATGAGGAATAAAAGATAACAAGAAGATAACAAGAAGGTATTTATTCAGAACTTAACAAGGGCTAACAAGGTCTGGTTATTGTTGTTGTGACTACTGAGGTCAGACACACCTGGATTAATCAGTTTGTCCAATAATGGCAGAGGCAGACAGGAAACAAAGGAGCTGGCTGAAGTTCAGGAAGTCGTGCAGCTGTGTATAAAGAAGATTGGCATACCTCAATATCCCTTTCAATATCCCTCTGCACGAAATAGGTTAGCGCTACAACCAACCAGTGCAACGAACGGCTGTGGCTGAGTGAGTCCTACCAGCGGAGCTAGTTCATATGTTAAACTTTTTCCGTATCCTGTCATCAAAACTTCGAACATATCTTCCTTTTTTAAGAATGACTTAAGTGACGTTCTCTTAACTCCAAGTCGTCCAGAGTCGTGGCCAAAGCCGATTCGAAAGACCGCTGTTTGCCAGCAGCATCTTGTTTATTTTCAAGAAGCAGGGAAATCTCCTATGGAAATCACGTGGATCCGTCACAACTCTGCCGTCATTGTGTTAAGCCCGCCCACCAACTCTATACACAATGTGATTGGCCTGACCAGAGTTTGGTCTTTCTACTTCGAAAGCCAACAGAGAGTTGCTAGACCACACTGTCTGCAAAATATTTTTTGGGACTGGAGGAATAATGCTGAAAATTCACAGGACAAAAATACATTTTAAAATATACTAAAATAGAAAACAAATTTGACGTTTTTAAATTGTTATAAAATTTCAAAATATTCTTGTTTTTAGACTTAAAAACAAAAATTAAGTCTAAAAACAAAAATGACTCTAAAATGAACAAGCTCAAACTTTTGAATGGTATTGTGCATTCACTAATCTTACTAGTAGTTTAGGGCCTCTTTAGACTGACTTCATGCAGAACATCTCTTGAGATTTATGAAATGCATATCTATTTCATGAGTAAACTGTAAGCCTCTTCATTTTCTTCTTCCTCAGATGGTTGTCTATCTAACCCATGCTTCGGGGGTGCTGAATGCACCAGCTCCCCTGACGGCTCGTGGGAGTGCGGGCCCTGCCCTGTCGGTTTCCGTGGCAATGGAACATTCTGTGAGGATGTGAATGAGGTACAAGCGTAAAGAGAGCTGGGAAAAAGCATTATGTAGTTAGGGCCATGTGACAAGCAATTGCGATACTGCGTTACTCACAATTCAACACAGGAAGCGTAGCCAAACAAACATTTTGTAGCCCAACAAGTACTAACAAAAGTAAAGATTAGTGAAAAATACTTATTTCAAATATGTTTCTAAACATGTCTGTTTGTTTTTTGTGTCCTATAGTGTGACATGGTCCCCGATCTGTGCTTCAAAGTCGTTGAATCCCAGCGCTGTGTTAACACAGACCCAGGATTCCACTGTTTGCCTTGCCCTCCTCGATACAAAGGCAATCAGCCCTTTGGAATGGGAGTGGAGGCTGCCAAGCTAAATAAACAGGTCAGTTATGCAGTCTGTGGACAGATTGGATCAATTACTGCACAAGTATATAAATGTGTTAGTTTCCCAGCGTACACTCATTAGCCTGGCTGAATCCAGTGACAGCACGCCTACAGTATGTCCCACCCACAGTCTGTTCGCTGACCGTCGGATGCACATTACACACAAAAGTAGAAGCACTTTCTCGATCTGGCAAGTTCAAGTTATTCCTGTTAAATAGTCTGTACTTATTTTTAGATTAACAAATTCTGATCATAGTCTATACGCACATTTTATCCCAGACAGCAACATAGTGTCGGCCCAGATCCGGGCCGCATCTGGTACATGTGGATTCCAAGCATCCCGTATCTGAGCGACACTATTTTGCTGTCTGGGATGTTATTTTGTCAAGGTTATTGTTTAATTAATTTCTTTGCTATTATTTTGGAATCGACTATTTCTTCTAAAACTTCCCTTTAATGCATTCTAAATCAGGCATTAGGGGCCAGATGTACTAATCAGGGCGCAATTCCAAAAAAAGGGCAGATGGGAATGGAAAGTTCTGCACATGATCTACTGACATTAAAGAACAAATTAAAGAGCAAATTAAAGATCATCTCCATAATGACCAAGGCAATCTACCAAGAACAGCGCAGTAATAATTTTGGGGCAGTAATAATCGTTCAAATACCAGTGGCAGTAATTAACAGTTGCGTGATTCATTTAAATGCTCTCCTCCCATAAATTTTGCTTCTGAAAGGGAAATTCCTACAATTGGATATGAAATAGTTGCAATAGTCAGTTGCAAAAAATAACCCTGTCCACGCCTTTTCATTGTTCATTTTTCACTGTGTCTTTAGTAAATCCTGGAGTGGTTTTAAACTTCAAAAGAGGGTTTGCGCTGGCACAAGCTGTCATTAAATCTAGCCGTAGGTTGGTCAGAGGTCGTGATAATAGGCTGAATGTGTCAGACTTTTAGAATAGAAAGTGTATTCTGAGACATTTTGGACAAAACATGTCAGCTAAATGAAAGAATCTTTGGGCCCGTAATGGTGGCCAACCATATGGATCTTGCTCTCACTCTCCCGTTACTTTTGGATTAATAAATTTAGCAGATTTCTTGGAAAGCTGAGTCATTTGCTTTTCTGTCCAAAAGTTTCATAACGTCCGCAACTAATAGGTTTGTCACCAACTTCCATCTTGTCTTTCTTTGATCCAAGTCCCAAGAGTAGTAAATTGACAAAGGACTGAAAGGAATTGTCTCATATTTTACAGCTGCGATCCAATAGCTTTTTCAACTTGTTAAACTTGTTATGTGCAAATGTGCTCTGCTGAAACAAACAAAATAAAGGAAAATTATCAATAAAAAGGCCCTCACGAGTCACAACACTATTCCCAGTTTTCCCCCACAGGCGATGACTCAGTTCCTTATTCACCATTCAGTGTTTCTGAAGTCTTTGCATTTTTTTAGGTATGTGAGCAAGAAAACCCCTGCAAGGATAAAACCCACAACTGCCACAGATCCTCTGAGTGCATCTACCTTGGGCACTTTAGTGACCCAATGTTTAAATGCGAGTGTAAAATCGGCTATGCTGGGGACGGTCTCATTTGCGGCGAGGACTCTGACCTTGATGGCTGGCCCAATCAGAACCTGGTGTGTGGAGCCAACCAATCCTATCACTGCAAAAAGGTAAAATAGATTTATTTTCTGTGGCTACAAGATTAAGTTTGTTATAACTTTTGTTTCTGAAATGACTTGCACTTTTGAAAGAAGTCAATGCTGCATTATTTTGATTAAAAATACAGTAAAACAGTAATATTTTAAAATATATTTAGAATAATTATTTCCTATTTTAATATATTTTAAAATGAAATTAGTCTGTAATATCAAAACTGAATTTCCTGCATTATTATGCCAGTCTTTGGTGTCACATGATCCTTCAGAAATCATTCTAATCTGCTGATTTCGTGCTCAAGAAACATTTATTAATTTATTAGTTAAAAAAGTTACTACTTAATATTTTTGTGGAGACCATGATACATTTACTTTCAGCATTCTTTGACTGAAAGAGCAGCATTTATTTTCTTTACTGTCACTTTTGATCAATTTTATGTGCCATTTCTGAATAAAAACATTGATTACTTTAACCTCTTAACTGTCACCCCCCTTTTTTGAATAGATATGGAAATGCATATTTCAAACTTAAATGGTTGTAATTCAAGAATGCTTTGGGTGTAAAATTTTTGTTGAAGTGAAATAAATGAAGAAAGTGAAACAGAAAAAAAGTTATAGAAGTTTGAATTTATGGAAATGCACAATGTAAAAAATATTCATATTTTATATAAAATATATATTTTATATAAAACCTTGGCTACTCTAAAACTGCAGAAAAATCAAAGCTAAAAATCTGAACAAGTTGTGTTTAAAATTTTAGGTTGAAATCTCAAAAAATGAGCTTTCTGTGAGATTTTATTTGGGCGCAGTACCAAATTTTTTCACTCGGGCACAACCAGACTCCATTACTGCCCATATAAGGGCACCACCATTTCCATATGTGTGATCTGAACCATTATTTCCACAATTTTCATACAATTTATGAAGTAGAGATCCTAATCAGAAGTAGTATGGGAAATTTGGCAGATTTTGATATTCAACCTCTAAGAAACACATACAAAGAACACACATGTGCGTTATAGCTTCCTGCCACCTCACAAATGGTGAATTTATTATTTTTTTCTTAATATTTCAAACATTTTCAGACCTTTTTTTCTAAAATAATTGAATGGATGCAATCTTTTGAACTATTGGCATGAAAACAACCTGAGGTTTCTACCTTTTTTTCATGATTTCTCATGTTCATTGCTATTTCAAAATAAAGGTCTGAACATGCCTTACGAGTATGAAAATATTATTGTTGCAAATTGATAAATTATGGCTCCTGTGTAATGTATTTTGAAAATCAGTCACCAAATATGGAAACTAGAGTTTGTAAGCTTTCAAATGATAAATGATGATTTTTAAAAATATAATAAGGGGTTAAAAAAATACTTAAGCCCAAACTTTTGAATGGTAGTGTATATTTATACAGTGAATACCCAAATGAATGTAGATATAGCTATGTATCAACTGGCTAAAAAAAACAGATGCTACATTAGTTCATTTTCAACACACTAAACAGTCTATTTCAGTCATTTTCACATTCTATTTCAAATTTTTTGTGTTCATTTTGTGCTCAGAAAATAATATTTTTTATCCTTCATTGTGCAGGACAATTGTCCCAACCTTCCAAACTCAGGCCAAGAGGACTTTGATAAAGACGGTCAAGGAGATGCCTGTGACAAAGACGATGATAATGATGGAATCATGGATGAGGGGGTAAGCAAATTCCTTAATAATATTGTTGAAAATCTATTTTTTTATTCACACTAAGCTTGTATTTGTTTCTCCTGTGCCCCAGGACAACTGTCCTTTGCTGTATAATCCCAGGCAATTTGACTACGATAAAGATCTTGTTGGTGATCGCTGTGATAACTGCCCGTATGAGCACAACCCCGCTCAGATTGACACCGACGGCAATGGCGAGGGAGATGCCTGCTCCGCAGACATCGATGGAGATGGTGAGAAACATTCACACAAATTACGTCAACAAACCCAAGCCCAGTTTTTAATGCAAATTAACAATAAACCAAAAACAATGCAAATATCTCACCACAGTCAGGTGCAAATTTGTTGGATTTCCTGAGTTATTTTGTCCATTGAACTCTGTGTAATGCTGTCGTTTGCATGTGTTTCAGAGGTTCTGAATGAGCATGATAACTGCCCCTACGTGTACAACAATGACCAGAAGGACACAGATATGGATGGCGTGGGTGACCAGTGCGATAACTGTCCTCTGCTGCACAACCCTGACCAGGTATAACAGGCGTAGTGAACACACGTACCCACAATATGAGGTATGTTTTGAAGCAGTTTAAGTAATTTGTATGTTTTAACAGTCTGACTCGGATAATGACCGAGTTGGGGATGAGTGCGACAACAATCAGGACATTGATGAGGACGGCCACCAGAACAGCCTGGATAACTGTCCCTACATTCCCAACGCCAACCAGGCCGACCATGACAAAGATGGGAAAGGAGATGCTTGTGATTTTGACGACGATAATGACGGAATCCCCGATGACAAGGACAACTGCAGACTGGTGCCCAACAAAGATCAAGTAGACTCTGATGGTAAATGAATTTATTGCTTAAATTAAAATATCTTAGAAGTGATTCTCTGTATTTCTACTGACTGTGAAAAGAAATGTTCACACACCAGTCATCTGTAATCCGTTCATTTTTTTTTTTTGCCATATTTTTCTCTTTTGCGTTGGTTGAGATTCAGATATATTTACAACTGGAAAATTTCCTTTAGTGTAGCCAGGGTCAAGGAAAATGATGTCAGACACTCATAACTTGCAGGTGGTTACTGAAGGGTGCATGTGATTTGCCCCACTTTCGTTAAGGCTAACTGATTTTTTTTTTTTTTTCTTGATGGGAAAATGGAAACCTGTTGCCGTTGGAGGTCGAAGTTGTCAGATGCTATCATACTTCTCCCACCTCATTATATTTAGTTTCTTGGGATTGAGTCAAGATGGTTCCAAGGAGAGAAAGTCAACTACTGTAAAAACAGACATCATTGCTAGAGCTGGCATCTGTGCAAAAGCCTACTTGACTTTTCCCTCATATTTGATGTGCTAAAGTCTGGATTTAATAGATTTCACATTTGAAGCCAGTCACATGTTAATGTACATGACATGAAAGGACAGCTGAGATTGCTTTGTGCTTGGAGAAGAGAGCTGGAGTGCTAGTTGAAGTCTTCCTTTTGTTCAAATATTTCTGTAACCCCTAACAATTTTATTGTAATTCGGTGTGGCTGGGTATAATATAATATAATATAATATAATATAATATAATATAATATAATATAATATAATATAATATAATATAATATAATATAATATAATATAATATAATATAATATAATATAATATAATATAATCAATTTCTAGATCATTTATATTAATATTCAATTTGTTTAAAAATATAAAAAGTAAATATTATGAACAATAATTATTAAAATATAAAGCATGATAATTATTAACCACGTAATTAATAACATTATAACATAATTCGCACATGCTCTAAATTTGGGTCAGTCAATATGTATCTTTATTTATTGATCATTAATTATTATTGTTTTTATTTTGATATTTTTAATTCATTTAAATATAAATAAATAATCTATTAATTATATTTAATAATGATTAATATTAACAAATGAAGTAAACATTTTATATATATATATATATATATATATATTGTTTTATTATATTATTATTATTTACTTAATGTATAATATTTACATTTAAATCTTAATTAGTATCACTAATATAATATTACAAAAAAATACAAAAAATATACACACATAATAATAATAATATAATATTATTATTATTATGTGTGTATATTTTTGGGGGGGTTAATTAACTTATTCATTTGGTTATTAAAAATCTTCAGAAGTGTGGATGGCATATTTAACAGATCTACGGACACTTATTATGAACTTTTCTAACTTTCTTCCACAGGGGATGGAAGAGGTGATGCCTGCAAAGATGATTTTGACAACGACAGCATTCCCGACTTTTTGGATGTGTGCCCTGAGAACGACGCCATCAGCATCACAGACTTCAGGAAGTTTCAGATGGTGCATCTGGACCCCAAAGGAACGACACAAATTGATCCAAACTGGGTGGTCAGACATCAAGGCAAAGAGTTGGTTCAGACTGCCAATTCTGACCCTGGTATTGCTGTGGGTGAGTATGTGAGCTTTCAGAGTAGCCCATCTGGTCATCATTTTAGCTTGATGTCATTGAGGAAATGAGACTTTTTTAATTGCTCCTCAGGCTTCGACGAGTTCAACTCTGTGGATTTCAGTGGCACTTTCTACGTCAACACTGACAGAGATGATGATTACGCTGGGTTTGTGTTTGGCTATCAGTCCAGCGGGCGATTCTACGTGGTAATGTGGAAGCAGATAACTCAGACGTACTGGGAAGACAAACCTTCAAAAGCCTTTGGCATCTCAGGGGTTTCTCTGAAAGTGGTCAACTCTACCACGGGCACAGGGGAGCACCTGCGTAACGCCCTGTGGCACACTGGTGACACTCCTGGACAGGCAAGGCTGACTACTCATCAGATATGACTGATCTGTTAGCGTTTATGGTAACCTTTGCTCAAACTAATCGCTATATGTGGTCTGACAGGTCCGCACACTGTGGCACGACCCTAAAAATATCGGCTGGAAGGATTATACCGCCTACAGGTGGCATCTCATCCACAGACCCAAGACGGGATTCATCAGGTGATTATCAGGAAGGACTTGACTGATAAAGTGATCTTATAAAGCAAGTAGAGTTAACAGATCTATGCTCTTTTTCACCAGAGTGGTGGTTTATGAGGGGAAACAGATCATGTCAGACTCAGGGCCGGTTTATGATCAAACTTTTGCTGGAGGGAGATTAGGACTGTTCGTTTTCTCCCAGGAACTGGTTTACTTCTCTGATCTCAAGTACGAGTGTCGAGGTGAGTAGTTTATCATAACAAAACATGGGTAATTGTCTCTGTCTCTACACTTAACTGTGGCCTGTCAAAACTAAAACAATCCTCCGTTATTCCTACTCCAGCCTCTTCTTTTTCTCCACCTGTTTGAAATACAGTTGCATATATTATTATTATTATTATTATTATTATTATTATTATTATGTAAAAGTGTTTGGAAAACAGTCTGCATCACCGACTGTATGGTTTAGTGTCATCTGTTGAAATATTAGCAAAGCAGATGCATTAATAGCAAAGCAGAAAAACAAAGCCACTTTTTTCATTCTTTTTCTGCTTTTCAGATCTCTGAACAAGAGAAGAAATTACCCTCCTTAAAAGACTATATCTCAACAACACATTTTCACGCTCTCTGACAAAACACAGAAGACCAAAGACTTTGGTGGACTACATCACAGAAGGGAAACAGACCACAAACCTCCTCCTGAGGAGAAATAATGAACTTAAACTACAAGCACATTTATTGGGATTTTTTTTTTTTTTTTGTATAGATTTTTTGTGTCCTCGAGTCAGTGTTTGTTAGCCGAAGTTTGGGTAATGCTAATCAGACAATATGTTTGTGGTATTTTTATTTAATTTAATTTTTTTTTTTTTTTACAAAATGTAACAAAATCTAGAGGAAAAAATAACCACCAACTTTATCACCAACTGCTTTACTTGCACATTTTTTTTTTATCCTCTGTATTGTTACAAAATGTTTCTTCTTTGGATTTGTTGTTGTAATGGAGACATCTTTTTCTACAACCCTCGATTCTAACAGGGGTTTTGGGTTTGATCAGCATATACATGTTTTAGAGACCTTTGAGATGAAGATGTTTATATTAAGACTGTATCATAATTACTTGTGTAAAGTATTTATATGACTCTTGCAATTCAGTATCAAGTTTTTTTTGCTATGCTTTTAGAACCTAGACATTGTAAATATTAATTTATTTGTTTACACTGACAAAATTTCACTATTGCAGAAATAAAGATTAAAAAATTTAAAAAAAAAAATAGCTGAGCTTCTAGACATCCATAACGCAACTCCATGCCTATGCAGTTTTGTATGTGTTACTTGATAAAAGTGTTTTCCAAATGTGAGTCTGAGTGTGCTATTGTTTCCATTCATTTTTGTTGTTTAATGCCACACTGCATTTGTTGCATTGAACACAATATCAACCACTTTGTCTTTTGTTTCTTATGTTGTGTCTGTTAAATCAAAGAAACTGTCATGGAGTGCACAAGACATAAGACAAAAGTTTTGTTTTTATTAGAGAAAGAGAGAAATTGTCATTCATCGTCCAGATCTTTTTGAGCCTTAATGTTCATTAGTGTTTTGTCTTTCTTTTGATTTTTAAAATGATTTTATTTTCATAACAATTCTTCCTATTTTGTAAAAAGTGCCTTCGATTTTTTTTATGTCACATCCCCAGAAAACCTTGTAAAGTTTTCTAATATTGCTATTCTCACAGTTCTTTTTTTTTTTCTTTAATAAAAGGTTTACACAGTTTTCCGTTTGGACTGGTGCTTTCCAATTCCAAGTACTGTAATGGGATGTATGATAGCTTTTAAAGATGTCTATCAGGTAATTTATGTGACATCATGGCTGCCATAAATCCTGAATCATGCCTATCCTTCACTAAACAACTGTTTTAACGGTTCATGCACAAAGAGGCCCAAAAATCCTGGAAGGGTGCAACATGGGCGTATAATTCACTTATCTCCAAAATGGATCTCCTCACATGATTTTTGTTTTTAGATCGTAATATGCATGGGCGTCGAAAGCAAAAAATTGTGGGTGGGTCATCCTTCAGATTTTTTTTTTTTTTAGTGGAGTAGTTCCTGAAGCCAAATACCTTATCTAATCTCTATGCAAAAATTAGTGATGTGAATGTAAGTGTAAGTTTCACGTTTCAACTGAGCCACTGAGTCTGTTGAATTCAAGGGTTTATTGGATGGGTTTTTATTGCAGGTTTGGTTTTATTTGTTGGGAAAATAAATATAGAAATATAATTTAGTTTGTTGGGAAAATAAATATAGAAAAAAAAATTTTGGGAAAAAAAAATTTGTTGGGAAAATAAATATAGAAATATAATTTATTTATAATTTAATAAATATAGAAATATAAAAACATAAGAGGGTAGTATAGCCCTATTTATGGTTTTGAGTTTAAACAATCACTATCAGTTAAACCGTGACATCTACACGTTTTCAAAAGTGGACCAACATGATTATTTCACGTCTTGTCGTGGGTTGGGCAGAGAGTATGGGATTTTGGACTCAGCCATGATCTCCTTGCCCTAAAAGTATTAACTGTACTGTACCTTTAAATACGGTACATATTTATACACAATAATACATAATTATACACTGACTGTTACATCAACAATTTAATAATATTCTGGAAATGGCTTCCACATTCACTGTTGTTGTTTTTTAAAAAACAGGTTCAAGTGGCGGTGTAGGCGGTGAGAAACAGAAAGCATTAAATAGGCTATACTCAACATGTGAAATATTACAATGATATGCAATGACTCCAAACAAAGAGCTCTGTTGTGAAAACATCCCATAACTACATACAAAAACCTTGTTGAAAATGTGTAATTTTCTATGAAATGATGACAAAAGTCAGGCATTATGCAGCTACATCCGTTCCCATGGATTACATTGTATTTGCATGTGCAAAGCATTTGTACCTCATCACAAATTTTGATCCCCTTCTGCTTACATTTTAAAAGTCCCAAGTCCCCCAAGTCTTTTGTGATTTCCAGCAGGCACACTTTTAAAGTCAGCTTTGAAACACAACCTGACATTTGGGACTCGCAGCTGGTTTACAGCCGAAGCCAAGATACCATTGATATGTTGTAAATGCGGTTAGGCCAAAGAGACATAAATATGTGCATTTTAACAAGCCAGCAACTGGCTGCAAGAGATAAACAAGTTAAAAGACTACTGTCCTTTCCAACTACCGCTGTTAAAACCAAATATAAAGGCACCCTGTCAGGATATTCAAGAATGCCAATCTTGAAAAAAGTCTCATACAGTACTACCTGGGTTCCCTCATGGACCATAAGTGAGACATTAGGTTCATATCCAGAAACAACTGTTCTTTCACAAAACCCACTTGCACCATATGGTAGGAATTAATAGTTGTGTTTTAAATCTTTCTTCTTCCACACGTCACTTAAATGTATTTCAATTCTAAACTGTGCGAGTTTCTTTCTTCTGCTGAACACAAAAGAAGATAATTGGATGAATATGGGTAACCAAACTGTTGATGTGCATCGATGACTTCCATAAATGGGAAACATACTAAGTCAATGGAGCCATGAGCCTGTTTGGATACCCATATTAGTCAAAATATCTTATTTTGTGTTCAGCAGGAAAATAAATTCATACCGGTTCGGAACAACTTGAGGGTGAGTAAATGATGACAGAATTTGCATTTTTTGGGTGAACTATCCCTTTAATAGTTTTATAATAGGCTAATTGTGTTTAACACAATGCTACATTGGATAAAAGTACTTTCTAAGTTATCAATAATCCACCCGTGGGCCTCTATTCAGAAAACATTAAGGTAAATTCTTCTTTTATTGGACCTGACTGTGAATTTCAGTGACTGACATCAAGTTTGCAAGTTCTGTCAACCAAAAAGTATAAATGTTAACAAGTGAGGCCTATAGCACCACAGGCGCCCATTACATGTTTTCCATGGAAACAGAAACAATTAAATGTTCTCAAGTTCTGCACGGGAACTATATACTGCCAGATGAAGATACAGTGGCTGAATTGTTTACAATTATTAAACATTGCTCAATGACAACACTGCAAAAGCAATCCACAGCTCTGTTAAAGGAGTAGTTCACTTTAAAAAAAAAAAAAAAAAAAAAAAAAAACTTTTGCTGATAATTTATTCACCCCCATGTCATCCAAGATGTCCATGTCTTTCTTTCTTCAGTTGAAAAGAAATGAAGTTTTTTGATGAAAACATTCCAGCATTTTTCTCCATATAATGGACTTCATTGGCAACCAAACAGTTCAAGGTCCAAATGAGAGTTTCAGTGCAGCTTCAAGGGGCATTAAACGACACCAGGCAATGAATAAGGATCTTGTCAAGGACCCTTCGAGTCATGACTCAAAAAAAGATTTGTTCATTTTGATAAACGAGTTTGAACAGGAGAGTCACGAACGCTCATCACAGAACAGAGCAAGGTGAGGATTTGTGCTTATAAAACTTAAACTTTTTCATTTATTTTTCAAATGACCGATTGTTTCACTAGATAAGACCCTTATTCATCGTCTGGAATCGTTTAAAGCCCTTTAAAGCTGCACTGAAACTGTCATTTGGACCTTGAACCGTTTGGTTCCCAATGAAGTCCATTATATGGAGAAAATCCTGGAATGTTTTCATCAAAAACCTTAATTTCTTTTCGACTGAAGAAAGACGTAGACATCTTGGATGACATGGGGGTGAGTAAATTATCAGCAAATGTTTTTTTTAAAAGTGAACTACTCCTTTAAAGCTTCTTGCCGATATCTGGAATCCTTGATTTTGATTGGTCAATCGCAAACGATTTTCATTTCAAGGCAGCAGCAGCACCATTCACAAGCAATACTGTCACCATTTTGTGTAGCCATTTATCAATTGTAGATTGAGGTCTTTAGTAGGCTATATTATTACTGTACCATCTTAGTCCAATGATGATTTAGAATATTCAAATTCAAGCGTGTTTATTAAAACAAAGTAAACTCAGTCAATAGGCCTACAAAAATACAAAACAGCGCGCTACACGAACAATACTGTCAGTCAAGGACCGTGAGAAACAGTTTATTTGTTTGGTGAGTAGTAAGCGTAATAAACTGGAAAATTGTTGCAAATAGCGCAAAATTAACCCTGACACCTTATCCCTGCTTTATTTAGCGATTTGCATACAAAAATGATGGATGGATGTGTGTGTCTAACAGCCAATTATAGGTGCTGATTAATTTTCCACAGCCATATTGGCTCTGGATCTGTTTTCTTAGCCTGTACTCTCTCTGATATGGCTGTCATTAAATACAGCTGTCAGATGATATATTCTCACTTCTGGTCCCCCCTGGCTGTTGTCTGCATTGCAGTGAAGGCCTAGGACTGTGAAAGGATTCAATATGCTATTTGCGGAAAATACACTGTCTTGAAGGATTTTTTAAAATAATTTTTTCATAATTCGTGACCATCTTGAAAATCATATCAGCCGACTTCCTCATTAAAGAAAGGGGGCATTTTTAAAGTCTGAAATGGTGTTTCCTTACAATGTCGAGTTACAACAGAATAGGTAAATATTGTGTCTATGCTTGACATTGCAGGTTGAGTTTCAGTTTACCGTCAGAAATATTTGCTTGTCTGGTTGCAGGGTTCAGAGAGCTGCTCAAACAGCACAGGTCGGAGTGGGAATGGTGTCTCTTAGTGTTCTGGATAATCACATGTGAATGTGAAAGCATAAAGTAGTTTTCATTAGACTGGGTCGGAAGTTCAGTGTCCTGAGGAAGGTAAAAAAAAAAAAGGCTTTCAGCTCCTCAACATAAATCAGCACCTTTATGACACAGGCACTTGTGACTGCTTGAGTTAAAAGCTGAAAGCCTTGCCATAGCTTTCTCAGTAACAGAAAGTAGGAGAGATTATCTTTGACATTCAGGTTGGTACATGGAGTTAATATCTTGTACTGACTCCACTCCTTTGACCTTTATGGTTTGGCCCAATTATTCTGATGATGAATCAATGAATGGCAGGTCATACTCTGAGGAAAGAACAGAAGTCTGTAAATGGTTGTAAATTATTATTCCTATGGTTTGGCGTGCCAAATCCCAATTTTTTTCTAGAACTTAATGCTTCTCCAACTGGTTTGGGTGTGTGTCTTAACAGCACAGGAGCCAGACCTCCCACTGTGCCTAAACCACAGTTTTATATACGGCCTGCTGCTAGACACAATTTTGTGAGTCTCCCCCCAACTGTCTGATGTTGCCATTTAAGCATTACATTTTGTTGATGACATGGTTGCTTCAACTTAAACTGAATTCAGATAGATAGATAGATAGATAGATAGATAGATAGATAGATAGATAGATAGATAGATAGATAGATAGATAGATAGATAGATAGATAGATAGATAGATAGATAGATAGGTAGATAGGTAGATAGATAGATGAAACAAAACTGTACTCATGTACAACTGTCAAGGGAAATAACTGGTAATGCTTGAGTAGATTCAAGTATCATTTGTACAATGGCGACCTCTACTGGAAAATATTATGACCGATTATAACTTGAAAATCGTATAAATAACATAATTTTTTATAAATGTGTTACAAGAAGAGTTATGAAGGAAATTATATATAGATTTTATTTAAATATGGTATGAAATACATAGAATATAATCACTCTTAACTGTATAGCCTAATTATTAATAATATTATTCATTCTTATTAATACTTTAATAAGAATAAAAACTCCTTTTTACGTTTTATATATTTCTGTTAGCCACTGTGGTTTTAAAGGGATACTTCATCCAAAAATTAAAATTCTGTTATAATTTACTCACCCTCAAGTTGTTCCAAACCTGAATGAATCTACCTCTTCTGCCGAAAACAAAAGAAGATATTTTTAAGAATGTTGATGACAGTTGATGGATTTCGTAGTATGATATATATCATTATATGATACATATATGATGCATGATATATATATATATATATGATACATATATGTGTGTGTGTGTGTGTGTGTGTGTGTGTGTATCAACAGTTTTTCTAGGCCTACAGATTTGGAACAACTTGAGGGTGAGCAAATGATTCCTATCCCTTTAACTCTCTTTTTGACGTAGGAACAGGTGACTTTCCACATCCACAAATGCCAATCGTCTTCTGAAGTGTCAATCTGATGAAATCAAATCTGCTGAATTTTATAGCTACTGTAGATCTAGAGGTAGCCTAGTCACATGTGCCTAGGCTCACATGCCCTATTAACCCGCTGAGGTTTTTTTTAAGACCCTCGATCTTGTTTACAGATCTCAGGGACTGAGCTCTTGAGTAATCACACTCTTGCAGATGTCACTTATATATTTCATAATAGCTGCGCAATCGTGACAGAGCAATCTAGTGCTCCTGCCTATTTACATTGCGAACACAGGATGCTAAGAATATTTTCCCCATAACACCTGCAATGTTTGCTTGTTTAGAATTAGAGTGTCAAAAGCGCTGTGGAGCCTATTTAATCTAATAATCGAGAGGCTAATTTACGAATCCTAGTATCCTACTATGGTAAAGGCTCGAGTCAAGACTAAATCAGGGGTTCCCAAACTTTTCCATGACTAGGCCCCCCAAATAGGTTCTGGCCAAGGCTCTTTTTGTGGGATGTGTTATTAATCCCATCGACAATACTACGGCAAATGTAGAAATAAATATATAAAATATCTAGGTGAACATCAGATTATGTGATGGTGTTTGATATAAAATAATAAGAAAGATTTGATGCACCGATTACAATTTTCTTGGCCGATTACGTTTTTTCATTGAGTTTGATAGCTGCCGATACAGATTTTAGCCGATTCTGATTTCATTTTTTTCTAACCACTTACAGCACACACAAATACTAATTTTCTATATATTTTTATACAACACCATTACCCAAACTGAATAATAAAAACAAGGGGTAAACGGGTAAATTTTAGTCTTCATTTTCTTTTCTGACCGCCTACTCCAGTTCTTGTTAAAACACACTAGACATGCAAATTATATGCATTTTAGGCGCTTTTTGTGTAAAATCATTATTTTGTTCATCGAAAGTGTGCTTTCACTTTAATTGATTGTGAGCAGTGCAGCAAAAATAGACTCGGCGCCGAAGGCCCCATTTCACTGCTGCTCACGCGACGCTCCTGCTCGCGCTATAAATATGTGAATGGTGTAAATGCACTCATTGATTAACATGCACACTTTTAAGTTTGTAAATGGGATGCTGATGTTGCACGATGTTAATTATGCAGCGCCCGAGTGCATTGGACGTTTGTCACGACCGATCACGTAAAAATCGGCGAATTCCGGTAACCAGCTGACCAATCGGTGGATCTTTAAAAGATTAGCATTAAAGTATAATCTTCAGATAGGCTGTGCGACAAATTATTATAATAGCCTACTATTTCATAATAGTTCTCATAATAATATAAATATTTATATAAGTTTTTTTTTTCTTCCAAACTTGTTACCGCCCCCTGGCGGCCCCATCGACAGGCGGCCCGGGCCGCACTTTGAAAACCAATGCTTTTTGGAAGGTCACCAAATCCGTCAGCATAACCTCATTAATATTCATGAGCAACAAATTCCCGTAGGAAGCACATTAGGTTGTTGTTGTTGTTGTTGTTTTTTGGTTTGTTTGTTTTTTTGTTGTTGTTTTTTTAACATAACCTTAGAAGTAGGCTACGTACAATAAATATTTGGAAATAAGGTACAAAGAGAACTAATTTAATAGATAACAATAAAAAGAAAAATCCGCGCAGCCTACATCGGAATGGCATAGACTGGCATAGACCGGTGAATAGACCGGTGTCTATTCTCAGTAAACTGTTCTTGGATCTGTTATGTTGGAAACCAGGAGGAAGTGACGCAAGCTGAGGAGGGTGGAGTTGCGGCATGTGTGTATGTCAGCTACAGCTGAATAGAGACGAATACGTGGTCCATGGAGCGCTCGTGTAGAAATACGATACATGACAGCAAGCGGCTCTGCTTAAAAGAAGTCATCATTATCCTAGAGAGTTCAGAAACGACACGAGCGATGACAGTGCGCATCTTCCAACAAGAAAAGACCACGGCTGTATTATGGTTTTGACATTTATTTAGTTTTATAATTTGTAATACTACTACTCCCATCTCAGAAGCTCATCACTGTTTGGAATATTTTTGTTGGCTATATGACTATCTTTAAAATAATCGAAGTGGAGGAGCCACAATTGGGGGACTGTAATATGAAAAAAGAAGCATCCGATTTATTAGGGTTTGTTCCGCAAAAAGATATTGTTTATAACGAACTTCTGCCTTACAAGGACAAACTAGACGAAGAGTCCAATGAAATTTTGGCACAAATCAAAGGAAACCTCGGTCGAGCCGTCCAACTCAGAGAGATATGGCCTGGTGTCTTGTTCTGGACGAGGAAACTTTCCACGTAAGTATTCTTTAGCTCATCAAACATTATCCAGGAATCATCCTGGTTTTTTTTCTGCCGACCAAATTAAACTGTGGAGTTGTATCTAGTCTGATCATAAAAAGGGCCTACATTCCCTTAACCTTAATATCATAAATAGGAAATGTGATGTTCTGTATTTAGAGTTACGAGAACACTGAACGACCCCTCTGTATTTAGAAGGATAAAGCAGACTAGGGTAAAAATATCTCCCCTGTGTTTTAAATAGAGCGCTAATCAGAGTGCACGCTGACTGCTGATGCGCATGCGTAGTCAACTTTGTTTCACTTGCGTCATTGTTCAAGCAAATTTAGAAGAAGCGTTCAATTTGAACACTTTGCGAGATTTTAACTTCATATATGATAAAACCATTACCTTGAGTTATTTAGGTTTAAGTTGTATTTAAATGATAACCCATTGGTCACAAAATACAATCAGCTTTGGCAACAACGTTATGTTTTGGTGTAAAAAATACATGGAGTTACCTGTTTGAGCCTGAATTTCAGTGAGGAAATGACTGGTGTCAAGCTACATTTTTTCAGTGATTGCAAAATGGCTTGTTGGTCATGGTTTAGACACTCAGTGCTATTTTAAGAGCACAACAAGCACAGACTGTCACTGATGTCAGACTGCATGTGACTAGATGCAATACTCTTCTGTAAACAGTAAACATTCAGAGAAATATTGTTCTCAATGTCATCCAAACCATTGAGTAAGCCAAGACATCATATTGTTCCTCACTAAATCTATGCATGGATCTCCAGATTGCCTGTCTTTTTAAGGATGGTATGCCCATGTTTTGGAGATGTCCTAGCAGTGAGCTAGTTATTGTGTCCCAAATGACACACTCAAACACTATGTAGCCTACTTATTCAGCATCACAGTCTGATTATTATAATGCATAACCCACCCAGTTAGTTAATATTTCCACATCTGTGTATTTGACGATTTCGCTTTTTATAAGAATTGTAATGAGTCACGTTTGTAAAATGTTTTTCGCCAAAATAAAAGAGCTCTTAATTTTTTAACTCTCAAGTGAACCAGATTGATGAATTTAACATCAAAAAGCACACAATTTTCTTATGGGTGAGCATGCCCCCGAACCCCCCTAGAGGGATAGAGGTGCACTCACCACAGATTTCCTAAAATTCTGTGGGAAAAATCGGTAATGCTATCCCAATGCAGCTTATATCTTAGTTCAGCTTAGTAGTTATTTCATCTGTTAACTAGTTAACTCCTATTCACTTATTACTTGGCGTTAGTGGTTTTAATAGGAGTTGGTATACATATTCAAGGGCTTGTAAAGTTCAGTTTTGTTTATGATCATATATGTAGTGGGTCAGTCTGGGCCAAAATGCCCGGGCTGATTTGTCCCAGTCCAACCCTACTGCCAGTTCAGAGAGTATCCTCACAAAACCCTCTTGGTAAGGTATTGGCAGTACACAGATACACAGATACAGGTCTGGCCTAGATTATTCGATTGTGTCAGGTCAGTCATGAGTTGAGTCCACTTCCTTTTCACTGGAAAGCAGGCTTGGACAGATTGACCTAAATCTGCTAATTAAACTGATTTACATGGGTATCACGTGTTGCTTTTATGTTTGTATTTTAACATGGAGCAATTGATCAATAAAAAACCATAGCACACCTGCAGATAATAGGAGCGTAGGAAAACAAACTACCAAAAAAGTTCGGTCGTCAATCTGCAAACGAGAAACTCCCGCACACTATCAGAACTTGCATTTATAAACTCTTTATTATCAACATTACGGTCTTACGACCTTCAGGCAAATTTTGTGTATCCCTGATAAAGGTCGTGAGACCGAAATGTTGCTAATAAAGACTTTTTAAATGCAAGTTCTGATAGTGTGCGGGAGTTTCTCGTTAACATGGAGTAATTGAAAACACATCTAGGTTAAATGGAATCATTTTTAGGGCAATCTAAATTTGTTTAGATTTTATGCATAGATCCACATTGTTGATGTTACAGCCTAACATGACTACACCAATCAGTACAATAACACTGTCAGTTCTAAAACTGATAATAACAACCAATCTGTTTCATATCATACAACCCACCATCATAATGTTTAATATCAGAGAGAGGCACAATATAGATTGAGTAAAGTGCTACTTTTTAAAACCCCACAATACTTCCTTGTCCTTCAGGTACATCCGATTATATGGAAGGAAGTTCAGCAAAGAGGACCATGTGCTTTTCGTCAAGCTGCTGTACGAGCTGGTCACCATCCCCAAACTGGAGATCAGTTTGATGCTGAGCTTTGCCCGTCTCCTCATCACCCTTCTGAAGTAAGATTGACATCGACATCAACACCGGAAGCTCAGCGATTGTCACAGTGTGGAGCGTTTCTGTAGTAGTTTGCAAACGATTTAGCCTAGCCTGCTAGAAAGATTAATTATCCATCCATCCATCCATCACAACACTTCAATAATTAAAAATTACAATTTTACATATTATGTAGCCATGTAATAATTAATTCTTCATCTCACATCAATGCAATTATGACTGGACCCTCACAGACTTATAGTCTCAGAGTGGAAAAACAGCTCTTGAGATAGATGAGAATATCTACCGATCCCTATGACACAAACCATATGAAGACAATCATCTTGATTACTGGTAAATGGTTTTGTCTTTCAGGAAGAAGGAGCTGCTTTCAAGAGAGGACATTGAATTGCCATGGCGACCCTTGTATGAGTTGCAGGACAGGATCCTGTATTCAAAGACCGAGCACCTCGGCCTAAACTGGTTTCCCAGGTACGTGCATATCTCATCAGAGGCGTTATGAATAGAAGTTTAAAGCAGTGATAACTTGATCTCAACATTTTAAAATTCTCTATTCAATAAAACGGATAAATAAATGTGCTTTATAGTAACCCTAATAACTTCCATCCCAGCTTTGGTTTTGGATGTCTGTCACTGGGAATTTGCACACGTCTTAAAACTGGTGCTGATGTTGAAAATCTCATCAAAATGTTGTCTGAGTAGACAGGAAGTGCTGAGTGTGCCTGTCTTTTTATCTCCCCTCATGTTCAGTTCTCTGCGGCCACGCTCTTCCTCTAAACACATTCTCGTTAAACTTGCTCAGAGGTGGTAAGGACCATGTTATTTTATGTTAATATTTAAAAGTGCTCTCAATCATTTTTTTTTTTTTTTGCACTCAATGTTTCGCTGGCTCTCATTTCGTCCCAGTGGTCTTTGACTTAATACTCGCTTTGTTTGTCTGTGGATGCATGACCTTTTTGCTGGTGCACAATAACAACGTCTGTTTGTCTTTTTGTTCCTTGTGAATCATCAATGCATATTCGGCATCTCATACTTTACAAATACATGAAATGGATGTTTTTTGATTTATTCAATTTTAAGTTTCACAAGGGGAACTGAAGGAATATACTTTTTAGCTGTTCACATCCTTTTTGGAAATTTTAGTTGAAATATTGAATTATGCCAAAATGGTTCCATGTCTGACTTATATTTTCAGATATGTTTGACCTATCCTGTATTATTAAGACGTTAGTAATTGCCCTAACAGACAATACCAAACCGGAAAAAATGTATAGATTGTATATTTTTTTTTCGTTTCCTGTTTACACTTCTGGGCTTCGGGGTTTATACGACCCCAACAATTGATTGAGTAATTGTACAAAAAATATACATTCTTAATCATACAAATAATATATCTTTTTTTGTTGTTGTTTACTTCTCATCTATTCATTAATGCTGTGTTTTTGGAAATATAAAGTACTTTTGTATCCATTAACCACACAATTTCTCAACTACTCCATTAGCTTTAGCATTAGCATATGAAATGTTATTTTTTTTATGATACATTGCATTTATGCTCTAGTACTAGGCCTTGATTTCTGTGTAAAAAATTTCAGATTTATGCTGGATTTTATTTATTTATCTATTTATTTTTTAGAAAATATATTTAGTTTTTTTCACATCTCCCATTCATTTCAATGTGGGGTCATATTGACCCCGAAGACCAGAAGTGTAAAAAAATTTTTTACGTACTTTCAGAACAACCAAATCAAGCCCAGTTTTTTTGTGTGTGTATAGATAGAAAATGTATGAAAAGTCACAAAATCTTATTCCACTGAGATGAAGGGAACCTTTTTTTTTTTGTTAAGTAAAATTCGATTGGGGTCGTATAGACTTCATGACCCGATTGAGGGCTACAACAACATAAAGTAATAAAAATATTTGACTGTCATCGAAATGAGATGCATGTCACATTGCACAAAAAAAATATATATTGGCACCCCGATACAGGCTGTTGTACTATTGCTGCTCTCACACTATTCAATAACACTCTGTTGCTCAATTGGAATTCCCAAGCCAACACTGAACACGACGTATTGTACGTTATTCCTGAGTGCTGAGCGTGTTTGTAGCATCTGTTTCCCCCTTGCTCTTCAATGCAGACATCTGATACTCTAGTATCGTTGTTGGCTCCCTCTACTCGGGCTACAGCAGTGAATCCCTTTCTGAGGATCACATTCTTTCCTCTGAATGAGTCCAGAGATGAAAGATTACTGTGGCCTATTTCAAAACTAAGGTCCTCAGGTTCAGACGCCCCATCTGGGTGTCGCATATCTGCAATTTTTTGGTGACACTCACATGCTTTTTTACATTTGTTTAGCTGTGTGATTATTATAATGCATGTGTTTGATGGGTTTCATGCTAGTGGTGAATGTGATGTTTTGTTATTGAAGAACAGAATTTCCTGAAATAACCCCTCCATTTTTAGATGCTCACGAGAAGGGGGTTAATAAAACTTTAAAAATAGCTTTGCTGACTGGCTTTTAAGCAGCATATAGGTCACAGATGGACAATCAGCCTAATAAAAACTCTACTTCCCAAAAGTTCCTCCTTCTGCGCTAGACTCATCCCAACCTTTGGGGGTTTATAACAGGAGACTAATGAGTTTTTGTAATGCATGAATTGGTTTAACAAACATCATTGTGTTGGTTTTGTTTATTGAAGAATTGTTTGCATGTAATTAAAGTGTTATTGTATCTAGTGTTGGACACTTTCAAGTTTTTCTTCCATTTGCAGCTCAGTGGAAGGAGTTCTGAAGGCCTTAATCAAGAACTGCAGGCCGTAAGTACTTGCATATCTTCAGAGGTGTACAGAGTACCCAGACACCATATTTGAGTACAGATATCCTATAGCAAAAATGACTTCATTTCAAGTCACAAATTCCAATACGACTTAAGTCTTATAGTATCTGATTTTAACGGTACTTGAGTATTTTACTCGTACTGAATGTAGGCTCAAAGATGCGCTTAAGATACATGCCAGTAAAAAACAAGAAACGGTGTAATGTGTAATCGCATAACAAATTAATATATAAAAAACAATGTAGTCAAGTAGAGGCTAAAATTTGCCAATATCTTTGATACCCAGTAAAACTACAAAGTAGGCAAAGATGTGCTTATGTACAGTGATTAATTACATTTACTCAAATACTCGTCATGCCAGACATGCACTACCAATCAGTATTTTGGGAATCTTCAGAAATTAGACTTTATTTTCTTTAAATATTAATAAGCACAAAATTATTAACCATCACAACTGCTTTCAACATCGATAATAATAAGGGAAGGTTTATTGAGCACCTAATCAGTATAATATAATTATTTTTGAAGAAACTCTTAAAAAAAAAAAAAAACAGCTTTGCTGATAAATGTAAAGTTTTGATCACTTCTTCCTATACTGTAATTTGAGTTATTTCATAGTTTTCATGTCTTTAGTGTATGACGACTAGGTGTGTCCGATATTTCACTGGTAATGTACATAAACGCTGCGCTGCCAATAGATCTTCAGTTTCTCCCTAGTCATTTAATCCTGTTTAATTCTATTTTAATTTGGCTTTGTTGGAGTTTCCTGTCTCTGAGAGACAGAAGTGTCCCAGGATCAATGCAATCCCTTCCTTGGCAGGAGGTCAAAAAGGACATCACATCCTTCAACAGCAGACTACTAAAATTAGGATAAAATGACATAAAATAATATAAAGTTTCGCTGTCATAAAATAAAAGATAAAGTTACACTGTTTTAATACAGTGTAAGTGAAAGAGAAAGAGACAGTGTATGATTGGCTTGTCTCTACTTAAAAACAGTGACACAGAAAGAGTGTCTATGGAAGTTATCTAGGGTAAGGTGAGGCTGCATGTTCAGAGTTCATCTTGGATTACAGAAAAGGTCACCATGTGCCCAGTCAGTGAAGTCCAGACTTTTAGCTTATACAGAGGATGCAGTGTTTGCAGATTGCCAGTAGAAGATCGACAGGATGTTGTGATTCTTGAAGTGGCTTTGTTCATTTTACATCCCGTTAATAAGAGTTTACTTGTACTGCATACAGTTCAGTTATATTTTTGGTCATTTTAAATTCATTTGTAATAAATATACATATATACATATAAGAGAAATATCACAAAGGTTTAATATTGTTATAGGTGTGCATAACATTTGAGATGTCAGCAACAACAAAATCCTTCTCCGTCTGAGTGTGTTTGTATGCTTGCAGTTATTTCCCAGAATCTGCAACACAGGAGATGCTGGATGAGTGGAAACCTCTGATGTGCCCTTTTGACACGAGCATGCAGAAGGCGATGGGATATTTTGAGCTCTTCCTGCCCACCACACTCCCCCCAGAGCTGCATGATAAGGGCTTCAAGTGAGCACTGTCTGAACCTTATTATGACACATTTTGAGTCCTTGCACAGTCAGTCCTATTAGTCTTTCTGCTAGACTTGAAATCATGTATAGAAAAGATTCATTTAGCACACACTATCATTCAAAAGCTTGGGGTCAAGTAAAGCTCTAATGTACTCCGAAGCTACATTTAGTATACATTTAATATATGTATATTATAAAATAACTGTTTTGTATTGTAATATATGTTTTAAAAGGTAATGTATTTCTATGATGGCAAAGCTGAATTTTCAACAATTGCTATACATAATTGTACAATACGTAACTGTCATACTTCCAATACAAATAGTATTTTTTTTCCAGAGTTAAAAATACACTGAAATACCTATATGTGAATTATGTTTTTCCACAGACTTTGGTTTGATGAATTGATAACCCTGTGGGTGTCGGTGCAGAACCTTCCAAGCTGGGAAGTGGTATGATTTTCTCACTATCGAAGTTAACACTGTGGATTTCTCTTTAAAAACCTCACTGATTTACTACATTAGTCAGTGTTAACCTGATTTCGTCTGTTCCAGAATCTTGTCTCTCTTTTTGCACGACTGGCAAATGACAACATTGGTTACATAGATTGGGACCCTTATATACCAAAGGTGAGGTCATCGCTCCAAAATTGTAGTCCTCTGTCTTTTGTCTCTGTTTTTAGTAACAGGTTTATTGCATAAGTGGTTTTCATGGACACATTATTAATGATAATAATACATTTTATTTTAAAAAGTGCCTTTCAAGGTACCCAAGGACACTACAAACTGGTAAAATCAGGGAAATACAAAGAACTACTACTGTAAATCACAATGCAGCTACATTCATGATTGAATTCACTGGTAGTACGAACAGTACAAGCAGATAGGGACATAGACTACATACAAAAGTCCATAAAATAGCAAAATGCAGAAAAAGAAAACATAAACACCCTCAAAGGGCATACAGGAGTATACTGAGCACAAGGTGAAGACTAAATGTAGAAAAAGACTAATAATAAGCCATTAAATCCAGAGCTAGTTCAGTGTTGCTGGTTATAAATTTTGTATTGTGTCTGTTTTCAGATCTTCACCAGGATCTTGAGGAGTCTTAATCTTCCTGTAGGATCCAGTCAGATGTTGGTTTCCAGATATCTGACGAATGCTTATGACATCGGTCATGTGGTCACCTGGATTTCTGCTTTGCTGGTCAGTGTGAAATAATCACCTTCCAATGAAAATATTCAATTGAAATACCATCAAGTCATGATGTAATACATTTGCTTTATATTTAATGTGTTTTTAGGGAGGGCCAAGCAAACAGACCCAGACCCAGCTCAGTGGCCTTTTCAGCAGTATCACCTTGTTTTTACACCCTTCTAACCACGGCCGCTGGCTGGTGAGTTCCTGCTTGGGATTTCTGGTTCTGATATTTATGCTTCATCATTTCTACTTTATTATAAATGAATGTTACGCCAAATTATATAAAGTATAAATATGATATAATAGTATTTATAAGTGTAAACGAATTAAAAATATAAGAATAAACAAATTCACTGCATTATCCAGACATTACCACATCATGATTTTGAAAACCAAGAAGAAAGAGCAAATTGAGCCAGGTTGCTATCCAGATTTTAATCGTCCTCCCAGAATGCTTTTGAAGAGCCTGCAGCTGTGTCTGTTTCAAACACTTTTCTGCTATCAACAATACATGCCATTCTTTTTCTGGAAGCATCACCTCATAGACGAAGACCGCTCATCTTTCCTGGGTTGCGTGTTTGCTTTGTCTGAGGGAGGCATCTAGTTTTCACAGTAAAACCCTACGAAAGCTTTGTTCTTTTATTGTCGCCACATTGTTGATGAGATGTTCAGTCTGTAGAACATCTTATTTGTTTTCAGAAGCTTATAGAAAGGCTCTTCCTTAGATGCAAATTAATTGTGTGATTTGTGGTGGTGGGCATCACAGGGTACAAAACGCTTTATGACAAGAAGGAATGTGTCGAGGCCAACATGCTCACTTGTTGAAATGAGAATCTGAAGTTAATATCCGTCCCTTTGAAATGGAATTTTTGTCTGTAAATGCTCGGTAGAACGTGTTTTTTTTTTTAAACCATCCGCCATTTCATGTTTGCTTAATTTATTTTAGGCTTCAATCTGAGACTGTCTCGTCAGAAAACTGAATGTCATTATTACAGACCCATTACAGATGTGGGTGCTGGATGGGAATTTTGTTCATTAGGTCTGTCTCCCAGTTGTAATAATATCATTGTGGTCAGAGCTCCATTTCTAGGCTTTTTCCCCTCTTTCTTTCCAATGATTTCCTTCCTCCTCCCCTTCACTGTAATAAAAAAGTGTGTGTTTATATATATATATATATATATATATATATGTGTGTGTGTGTGTCTATATATATATATATGTATATATATAGGCTTTTTCCCCTCTTTCTCCCCAATGATTTCCTTCCTCCTCCCCTTCACTGTAATAAAAAAGTGTGTGTTTATATATATATATATATATATATATATATATATATATGTGTGTGTGTGTGTGTGTGTCTCTCTCTCTCTCTCTATATATATATATATATTTATAGGCTTTTTCCCCTCTTTCTCCCCAATGATTTCCTTCCTCCTCCCCTTCACTGTAATAAAAAAGTGTGTGTTTATATATATATAATGTATATCTGTGTGGTGTGTGTAATTATTGCATGTAAATTTAAGTTCCATAATCAGTCTTGTTCAAAACATCCCCACAAAAATATATATTTTTTATTTTTACTTTCTTTTTAAAGAGGTGATGAACTGAGAAATCAAATTTTCCTTGAGATTTTGACATCTAAGACGTCATCAAATTATAAGAATATCCTTGTTAGTCCAATAAAAGCTTTTATTGACACCAGGTTCAGCAAACGACTCGTTTTTCAAAGTGGGGAACTATGACGTCAAAGAGGATAAAACACCACACAGCAGTGGGCGTTTACTTCCAAGTCTTCAGTGCGAGACGCCAATAAAAACTAAGCGTTTTTGAGCTAGGCTCAAAACTAGGGTAGAAAATAGCCTATTACTTGTTCATTTTGATGTTTTTGAATGTAAAAACCAAGCAAACGTTATAAGCTGACCTCAGACAACAATATAATTTTTTTTTAAAATGCCAGTATTATTATAGTAATAAATAACTTATTTATTACCCTTTAATAAGTAAATAACTGTTTTTTTTCTTTGCTCTGTCCATCCTCAGATGAAACTCATGAAACTCCTTCAGCGTTTACCTGCCAGCGTTGTGAAACGTCTGCATCGAGAACGTTACCGGACGCCAACGTGGCTGAGCCCTGTTCCCGAAAGCCACCTTCTCAGTGAGCAGGACATCACAGACTTTGTGGAGAGCATGAAGGAGCCCGTCCTTCTTGCCATGTTTAGCAAAACCGGCAGTCTGGATGCTGCCCAGGCCCTGCAAAACCTTGCCCTGCTCAGACCTGAGTTGGTCATTCCTCCAGTGCTGGAGAAGTAAGTGTGTGTGTGTCTGTTTGTTTAAAGCACGTGCTAATGTCTTTTTAAGGTAACAACTTACAATAACATTAAATTAAGACTACATAAATTGATGATACGCTGATGGTGTGCTTGATCATTTTTTTTTTTTAATTTAAGGACATATCCCGCCATGGAGACCCTCACTGAGCCTCACCAGCTGACCGCCACATTAAGCTGTATGATCAGTGTGGCACGGAGCCTGGTGGCCGGGGGCAAGAGTTATCCAGAGGGCCCCACACACATGCTGCCTCTCCTCATGAGGGCTTTGCCGGGGGTCGACCCCAATGACTTCAGCAAGTGCATGGTGAGGGTCTGTTCAAGACAGTGTTGCTATTAATTAAAACCATAACGGTTGGAAATAAATCTGCAATGCATTATAAATATTAGATGATAAACTAAAACATTTGAACTGAAATAAATAAGCTTAAATTTAACCATTAAATTAATTAAAAATAAATATAATATAAATTAATATGAAATAAAGATAAATTAAAATAAAGACACATATAAATAATGATAATAATAATAAATAAAAACAAGCAGTTAACAAAATGACTCAAATTAAAAGCTAATTCGAATTGTATATAAATAATACTAAAATAAGACTGATCAAATAATGGGTGTTTTTTTATGATTATATACTTCTCTGTCCTAAGTAAGAATATTATTAAGTTAAAGTGTAACATATAAATAAATATAAAAATATATAAATAAATATATATGTATATAAATAAAAAATATATATATATATTTTATATATTTTATTATTATATTTTATATATTATATATATTATTATAGATTATATATATATATATATATATATATATATATATATATATATAAATTTTTTTTTTCAATTGAAGACTAAAGTAAAGCCTGTGGTAAAAAAAAATAAATAATAATAAAAAAACACCCATATATAAACACAAATTTTGCTTGTCTTTTGGAGGTTTGTATGTTTTTAATATTGTTAAATATTTTTTTCAGATAACATTCCAGTTATTAGCAACTTTTATTACTCTTGTGCCATTGGTGGACTGTTCTGCTGCTGTTCAGACAAGAAATGACCTCACGCAGGTCAGATATCCTCCTGTCCACTCCTTATATTTATTTTACGTGTCATAGTTCATGTGCTCAGTCTTTTCTTTGATTTTTCTTTGTGCAGGTGGAAAAAGAGTTGTGTTCTGCCTCTGCAGAGTTTGAGGATTTTGTTCTTCAATTTATTGATAGGTACAGAACTCAGAGTACCAAATGAATACTGTACCAGTGTTTTGTTTTTTTTCTTTCTGTATCTTCATTCTCCCTCTGATGTTTGTGCATTTAGGTGTTTTGCACTGATTGACATCAGTACTCTGGAACAGACCCGGGAGGAGATGGAGACGGAGAAAATGACTCATCTAGAGAGTCTGTTGGAGCTGGGCCTGTCCTCCACACTCTACACTATCCTCACACAATGCTCCACGGAAATATTCCAGGTCATTACAAATGTGACAAACATACACATGGAGTTAAAGCTAGTTATAACATACTGTACACTACCATTCAAAAGGTATTTTTTGGTATAGATTTTTTTTTTTTTTTTTTACAAATTTTGTTTTAGGATTCTTTGATGAATAAGACATTCACAAAAACAGCGTTTTTGTATCATAAATGTCTTTACTGTCACTTTTAATCAATTTAATGTGTCTAAATCTTACAGACAGGAAAAAATATGATAGACCCCAAAGTTTTGTACTGAAGTGTATTTCCATAGGGCTGTTATGACCATATACCTGAACATATTTCTTTCATTTTCACAGGTGGCTCTCAAAAAAGTCTTCAACTTCGCCACTACAAACATTTTTGAGACTCATGTTGCTGGACGGATGGTAGCAGACATGTGCCGAGCTGCAACGAAGGTCAGTGTCCTGAGCTCGACTCAGACATTCACAGCTGACAGCGTTTCTCAAAATATGAGGCTGAGAATTTCAAATGATTATTTTCCTTTTTAGTGTCACCCGGCAGAGGCTCTGGAGCTCTTTTTGCCTCACTGCTGTAATGCCATATTACAAATCGCATCCAGTAAGTTCCACATGGCACATGCACCTAATGTGTTAATGTCGTATGGCTTGCTACATGTATTGTGCGATTCCTGTTAACATACCATGTGTTCTCAGATGAAGAGGTATTAAATGAAGAGGAGCTGGATAAAGAACTGATGTGGAACCTCCAGATGTTGTCTGAGGTCAGTCACTCGATTCTCGTAGAGAAGTAGCTTTGCATCTTTGCAAATGCTGAAATCCTAATATAGAAATTTATAGCTAGAAATTTATATATATATATATATATAAAATTGAAGTGTGTGTGTGTGTGTGTGTATATATATATATATATATATATATATATAATTGAAATGTATATTGCGAAATTTATGTAGAATCTCGATTTAGAAATTAGTGAAACTTCAAAACTTTTGGGTCTGTAAGACTATTTAATGTTTTTTGTTTTTTTTTAAGAAGTCTCTTATGTTCACCAAGCCTGCACTTATCTCATCAAAATATGATATTGTTTAAATGTAATAATATTTAATATTATTAACATTATTATAATTTAAAATAACTGGTTCTGTTTTAATGTTATCTAATATTCCTGTGATGGTAAAGCTGAATTTCCAGCATCATTCACATGATCACACGTCACATGATCCTTCAGAAATCACTCTAATATGCTGAATGGTGGAAACATGACCTTTTTTAAGGATTATTTGATGAATATAACAGCATTTATTTAAAATAATAAATACATTTATAATGTTACCAAGGATTTATGTCATTTTTGGTCTTTGCAAAATAAAAATATTAATTTCTTTAAAAAAAATGTTTCTTGCTGACGCCTAATTTGGGGTAGTGCATAAGATATCTATACCTGAAGAAGTAAAGCTAAAAATCTAGAAATAAAATTCTAATCTAGAGATTTAGAACTCTTGAAATCTGAAAACTTGACTCTAGATTCTGAGAAACATATCTCGACAGAGATGTATAAGATCACAGTCCTTGTCTTTGTCTGTAGGTGACCCGTGTGGACGGCGATCAACTGCTGCTCTACAAGTCTCAGCTAGTGCAGATTCTTCAGTTGACTCTGCACCTGAAATGTAAGCCGGGCTACAGCCTGGCTTGTAAGCTGCTCTATCACATCCTGCGTTCCTCATCCCTCATCTATCCCAGAGAGTACTGCAGCATTCCTCGTGGTGCCAGGCAGCACACTGACGCCTATCTACCAATCAAGGTCAGCCTCAAGGGAAAAATAACACTAAACCTCTCATAGTGACTAAGCCTCATCTCTGCTCAGAAACAAATCTGAAATCTTATGCTGTAGTCCTGAAGAACTAATTTTAAGAGTCCATTAAAAAAAAATTGTTGACACACTGTATGCAAATAGTATTGGTATTTGTTAGAGGCTGTGAGAGACTGGCATTTTGCAAAAGTATAACAAACCTACATAGGTTTGTGAAGAAAGTAAGACTGAAATTCCTGGTGACTCATTTTCGGGCAGGTCAGAATGGGTGACAATAATAATAATAAAAAAATATATTATGCACTTTTATCTTTGAAACTTTGCTGCCTTTTTACATTCACAACGAGGTATTTTACAGACATTATATGGGCATCAAGAAATGATAACAAGGATGACATTCAGTAAACTTAATTTAACCGAACAATAGCCACTATTGTGTTCCTCAAAAGTCATGTAGTGTTCCTCAAAAGTCATGTGTCTCCTCTCTGAATCAGGACTGGGGTCGGCCTGGAGACCTGTGGAAGCTGGACATCCAGTGGCACGTTCCCAGCACAGAAGAGAAAGAGTTTGTTTTCTACTTGCTGGATCTGCTGTTAAAGCCAGAACTCCAGCGTCTGCAGAAACACACACAGGGAGAACAGGACATGAGCAGGTCAGCTTTGTTTGAACTCATAAAAACCCTTCCTTCTTTTTGTCTTGTGTACCCACACAGCCCAATCAGTAAGTTCCTATTTATCAACACCAAATGTGACCCTTTAAATTCACATTATATTATTATACATAATACTGGACTTTCTTTAGTCCAGTTGGCTGGATGTGTTCAGGTGTTTATTAGGCAAAAATAAATATTGATTTCAAATGATTTAACCCTCGCCAGTACAGTACTATTTTTATTTTAAGTGTAATTATTTTAATTTTCAAAATCAAAATGTTCATAAATAGAGACTCAGAGACTATTATTCAAGAATGATTTAAGCTTTTACATGTTTTTGTTTCTTTTTAATAGACAAATGTTATTTTGATGTCGTTGATCCACAAAAGAACATTCAAGGAAAAAGATCAGAGAAAGAATAATTTGCTCTTCTAATTTGTGTGTTATGTCTCTTTAGGGATGATGTTCTTCAGAGTCTGTCTATTGTTCATAACTGTCTTCTGGGAGCAAGCCCTCTTCTGCCCGCAGTTAATGGAGAACCCGTCCTGGAGCTGTGAGTAGCACACACAATGTACACTACCGTGCAAAGGTTTGGGCTCAGTAATTTGTCAATTAAATTGATCAAAAGGGACATTTATAAGTTAAAAAATAAAAAATTCTATTTCAAATAAATGCTGTTCTTCTGAACTTTCTATTCATTACAGACTATCAACATTGATAATAAGAAATGTTTCTTTAGCATTAAATCGTCATATTAGAATGATGACCCTGAAGACTGGAGTAATGATGCTGAAAATCTGGATTTAATACATTTTAAAATAGATAACAGCTATTTTAAATTGTAATATGTCACAATATTACTGATCAAATAAATACAGACTTGTTGAAAATAAGAGGTTTGTTTCAAAAACAAAATCTTGCTGACCTAAAACATTTGAATGCTAGTGTACTACAGTTAAAAAAAACAACTCCGCAAATAATTAGATATGTACAATTATATATGATCGTCTGGTAAACTTTTTTTAAAAATATGAATTTGGTAATATTTTAACTTTCTAATGCTTCTCATTTAGGATCAACAGTATGGTTCAGCTAAACGAGACAAAAGTGTACACTGGAGTAGACTATGGTAAGTGGTTTCTTTATTTAAAATCAGTGCTATATTGATTAATGAATGAATTGCTTTGCAGTGGATTATATTGATTATTTATTATTGATTGATTGGCAGACCTGTCTAGAGAGAACTACAGAGAGGACATCTGTAAGACAATTAGACCTTTACTACGTAAGTTATTTTAATACCATTTCTAGTTTTAAAATTTTAAGGTTTTGTTTCCAAACCTCTTAAAGGGATGCTCCACTTTTTTGGAAATAGGCTCATTTTACCACTCCCCCAGAGTTAAACAGTTGGGTTTTACCAGTTTCTAATGTATTCAGATGATTTTTCTGATATTTAGAAGAATATCAGTAAACAGACAGTTTCTGGTCTCATTGACTTCCATAGCATATTTTTTTCCTACTATGGAAGTCAATGAGACCAGAAACTGTCTGGTTACTGATATTATTCTAAATATCAGAAAAATTGGCTGAATTGATTCGAAAACGGTTAACTCTGGGGGAGTTGTAAAATGAGCCTATTTCCAAAAAAAGTGGAGTATCCCTTTAACATCTATAGAGAAATTAAATGAATGATAGTACTTACATATTATTGAGTGAAATGAAAACTGTTTATAATTATTATGGATCTATACAGACTACACACTAGAGCACTCAGAAGACGACATCAAATCCCTCTTCTCCATTATAAAGGTGAACCACAACACTGTCAGGTTTTCTCCAACATTTGTGTGTGTATAATATGCATTGTTCATATTCATTGGCGTGAACAATCTTTGGTGTTCTCTCAATAGATCATCAATGACCTGCTCCACTTTAAAGGCTCACACAAACATGAGTTCGACTCCCGCTGGAAGAGTTTCAGTCTGATTAAGAGGTCTATGGAGAACAAGGTGAGACACATTTAACGTCCATCTTCTCTATATTTGACAAGTAGTTTACTGACACGCTCTCTCTTCTCTCCAGCTTCACGGCAGTAAACAGCACATTAGAGCTCTACTCATAGACAGAGTCATGCTGCAACATGAGGTAACTCATAAAAATAATAAGACTTCCAATCTTAATTCATTTTATAGGGCATTTTGGTAAATCTTATGAAACCTGTCAAGAAAATAACTTTTATTTCAATAACTATTTTGTATGTTTTATTAAACTACAGTTTAAAAGATTGAGGTTTTTGAAAAGTTTTTTTTATGTTCACCAAAGCTGCTTTTTTATTATAAAATACAGTAATATTGTTAAATATATAAATTACAAACTCTTTAAATTGATTTGAGAATGTAATTCCTGTGATGGTAAAGATTTTTTAAGCACTGATTACTCCAGTCTTCAGTGCCACATGATCTTTCAGAAATCATTCTAATATGCTGATTTGATGCTCAATATTACTTAGTATTATTAATGTTCAAATCAGCATATTAGAATGATTTCTGAAGCATCATGTGACACTAAAGACTAGAGTAATCAGTGCTTAAATCATTCTAATATGCTGATTTGATGATCAAGAAATATTACTTAGTATTATTAATGTTCAAATCACTTCCACTGCTTAATATTTTGTGGATATTTTTCTTCAGGATTCTTTGATGAATAGAAGGTTAAAAACAGCATTATTTTAAATAGAAATTTTTGTTGTTTTAAGTGTTGTCATTTTTGATTCACTTAGTGCATCTTTGCAGAATAAAGTATCCATTTCTTTTAATTTTTTAAAGAAATAAATACTTTTCTTCTTCAAAAAGGTTTTGTATGAGAGGAATGCTTTATAATATGTATAACTTACCTCCCATTAGATAAACATGTATCTTAAAGACTCTTCACCATGTTATGATTTCAGTAGTTTTGAGTGTGTTTATGCCTATTTGTGTTTCAGTTGAGAAATCTGACCATAGATGGGTGTAGCTACAGATATGTTCATCAGGACCTGATGAAAGACCTGCTCAAACTGTCCACCAGCAGATACAGTCAGGTATGACAACACCATACACAAACACACACACTTATGCATTCACATTCAAATGCAATGCAACATGAATAGCCTCTGTCTCTCACCTCAGGTGAGGAGTAAAGCTCAGAATGCGCTGTTCACATCATTGGCAACCTACAACTTCTGCTGCAGAGACATCATCCCTGCGGTGCTAGAGTACCTGGACCCACACCGCACTGACGTCACCCAGCAGCAATTCAAAGTAGATCTCTCATAATAACTAAAAATCTTTTCTCTTTCTGTCGATATTCTACAACTATGATAAACTGAACTTGATCATACTTGATCTGTCGTTTTTACTCTTCTCCAGGGTGCCTTGTACTGTCTGTTAGGGAACCACTCTGGGGTCTGTCTTGCTACCCTGCAGTACTGGGACTGCATCGCTCTGACATGGCCTGCCATTGTTCGTTCTGGCATGAGCCACTCCATGTCTCTGGAGAAGCCTTCAATCGTGCGGCTCTTCGATGACCTGGCCGACAAGATCCACCGCCAGTACGAGACCATCGGTTTTGACTTTTCTGTGAGTTCAGCAAAAAGCAGCCTTAATGGATGAGATGCATATACTGAAATATAAATTTTTTACTTAAACCTGTTAACATAGGGATGTCAAACGATTAATCGCGATTAATCGCATCCAAAATAAAAGTTTGTGTTTACATAATATATGTGGGTGCACTGTGTATAATTATATATATATATATATATATATATATATATATATATATACAACCACATGCATGTATATTTAAGAAAAAATATTAGTCATATATAAAATATTGATAGTTATATATAATATAAATTATATATAAATCTACATATAGTATATACATGAAAATATATACAAGCATGTGTGTGTATTTATATATATATAAAATAATTATACACAGTGCACCCACATATATTATGTAAACACAAAATTTTATTTTGGATGTGATTAATCGCGATTAATCGTTTGACAGCCCTAATATTAACATAATTATATAATTTAAAAACTTGAAATGCTAATGTGTTTGTTGACATTCCACACCTCAGCTTGACCTTTTTCTTTCTATACAAACTCTATTTTTCTTGTGACAATGTATCTTTACACTTTTCTCTTTCGTTTTGGATTCAGATTCCGGAGAGTTGTGTGGATGTTGCCCTAAAAATTATGAAATCCAGTAATCCAGAACCGACCCCACGTGATGCCTCTGAACAGGAGGAAATGGAGGGAAGAAAGAGACAGGAACAGAAAAACAAAGACTCAGTGCAGTGAGTAAATGCTTAAAAGGTTTATATCCGTTTAAGTGGTGGATGTACTCACAAACCGAGTTCTTTTTTTATTTCATCAATCATAACAGGACGTATGAGAATCTAGTGATGGATCTTTTGGACTGCCTTTACGCCCGAAACATGTACGTCTACTCATTGTGTCTGGTTAGAATGAACAACACTTTGTTTTACAAGGTTTACAGGAATATATATTTATTCTTTATATTGCTGTTACTGAAATTGTTCTTTGTGATTGCTGTCTCTGAATTATTTGTAAGGATTACAAAAGACTGGATGGTAATGGAAGTTCATTGGTCCAATGCTTGTTTATTTTGCAGCCCCTGGAAGTTTGAGCAGATAGCGATCGGCTTCCTCTCTCTGATGCTGAGAGATGACCAGCCCTTGCCTTCCTCTGCAGTCCTCTTTTTCATTGAGAGCCTGAACCACGACTCTCTCTTAGTTCGCAATGTGCGTTTGTGTGTGCATTCTGTCAAAATTATACTTTAGAACATATCCGTGAAAGCAAAGTAAACATTTTTTTCTTCTTTTTTTTGCTATTTATTGCTCAGGGTGCAATATCCGCAGTGAGTGGCATTCTAAAGCAGCTCAAGAGACCTCACAAGAAAGTGGCAGTGAATCCCTATGACATTTCTGAACTCAAAACCTCTCTTCAGTCATGTGAGTACACTAACCATACAGTAAGATATGAGTATACAGTAGGTAGTCAGCCAAAATGCCTATTACTGCCAAGTGTACCGCCGCTGCTAGGCCGCAGCATTAAATGCAACCTAGTCACTTGTGGCACTAGTTCACAAAATCAAAACCAGGAGATGCTTAGTAATTGTGACATTTTTACATGTAAATGAAGATAAAATAATTAAATAAATTACTGGTGATAATATCAACTGTAATGAAATATAGTATTACACCATTTAATTTTGGCTTATTATTTATCATATAAGTGCTTAATGTTCCAGCTATTACAACTATGGTTATAGCGCCACTTGTGGTCAAGAGCAGAAATGCATTTCCGTAACCCGTGGCGGCAGGAAAACTCATTCTGGTTGAGTACCATCTGTAGTCTTACTAAATGGACACATGTCAATATATATATATATATATATATATATATATATATATATCTCAATGAATATATCTGAGATTTGTGATTTCCTGTTCTTCATGTAGGTGATGGTAAAGCTCTCGGCTCTCTGTTGGTGGGAGACAGGCCTGATAACCAGTGGCTGCAGTATGACAGTAGCAGGTTGCCGCTCTCCCGACAGGACTGGGATGAATGTTGCTTCATTGAGAAAACCCACTGGGGTTATTCCACATGGCCACGGTACACACACAGTACTCAAAGGGAGAGTTTTCCCACACATGCAAAATAACTGTTTAATTTTTTCTTTCTGTGGAACACAAGAGGAACTTTTGACTCATTACACAGCTCTTTTCCATACATCAACAGTTCATAGAGGCTGTCAAGCTCCAAAAAGCGGTCCATATGACTCATTCACCATATTTCACATCTTCCAAAGCCAAACACAAAAGCTTTGTGTGAGGAACAGAAAGAAAATTAAAAGTTGTTTCCCTCAAGTTCTGAATAAGGCATGAAACCATTCTGAAGCCAAATAATCTCCTTTTTCATTATAAGATTTTTAATATTTTTTTTTTTTTAATGTTTTTGAAAGGAGTCTCTTGTGCCCACCAAGGCTGCATTTATTTGATTAAAAAATACAGTAAAACCTAATATTCTAAAATATAATTACAATTTACAAAGTCTTTACAAAGTCTTCAGTCACATAATCCTTTTTTCAGGACTGAATTGACTTTTCTTTTTCTTTTGTAACATGATGGACTACTGATTCATTTACCCTTTTCATCCAAAACTGAGTAAAAGTTTAAAATTTCTTTAAAATAAAAATCTTACTCACCCCAGTCTTTTAGACGGCAGTGTATAATATAAAAACACATTTTGTACTGATCTTCAAAAGGTAGACAAAACAACTGCTAAATATATTATTATTTTTGTTCTTTTTCTAGGAACCTGATGCTCTATGCCCCTCCTGAGGAACAGCCCAAACAGTGCAAAACAAGAGAAGAGATGAATGAGGTATACTCAATTTTAATTCTAGTAACATCTAAACCCAACCAAGTTTTGTTCCTCAAAACTCAAAATATGCTTGTACCACCTCATAATTTCAGGATTTTTATATTTCAGTCTGTCTTTTTGTTTAGGTACATTTATGCCTGTTGCTTTTTGTGTTGTAGAGTGAACAGATCATATATGATCATTTCTCAGACCGGCTGTTCGTCGATCAGTTCATCCACTATTTGTCTCTGGAGGACAGAAAGGGGAATGATAAATTCAGCCCACGGCGATTTTGCCTCTTTAAGGTGAGATTATTTCGATGCACGTCTACAGTCTGTTTTTCAAACCCAAAGCCAGGTCTTCAGGCTAGTTCAAACCAATTTGGTTCTACATCTAAGTGGCATCCAAACAATCACCATCCTCCAAATTAAAAATGATTGATCGCTTACATCATAAAAATGTCTTGTGTTGTAAAAGGGTCTTTTCCGGAACTTTGGTGATGCCTTCCTGCCCTTGCTGAAGCCTCATATGGAGCGTCTGGTTGAGGATACCCATGAAAGCACCCAGCGCTGTGTGGCAGAGATCATCTCTGGGCTCATTAGGGGCTCCAAACACTGGAGCTACAGCAAGGTATTTGCACACATCTGCACAACAAATTGAGTCCTCAACATCAGCATTGTTACACATCTGAACACTTGGGTCTCAACTGTTTGGACCAGAATGATGGTGTAAACACCTTTGTTTATGTGGATTTGTGTGTTTCAGGTGGAAAAACTGTGGGTTCTGCTATGTCCACTCCTCCGTAAAGCTCTCTCCAATATCACCATAGAGACGTATGCGGACTGGGGCACCTGCATTGCCACTGCCTGTGTAAGGATATTTTTGTCCATGTACTTGTCTTTTATTAGGATGTATGATCATCGGTATGCCTCACATCTCTGGGTTTTGGGAAAAATAAAAAAAAATTGGATAGTTTTGGGTAAGCTACTCTAAAAGAGTGATTAATTACTAGCTACTAATTACATCTTCAACAGTGTAATTATATTACTGTACTAATTTCTCTCTCTTAAAAGTATTGCATTACAAATCCAATATCAACCTCGACCAGTTGAACAATACAAGGATAGACATTGAAACTGAAATAGAAAATATAAAATTGCATAAATTATTTTTTAACTGACCAAATTATTTAAAGTGAGAATGTTAAATGCTAAATCCGCCATTGTTTTATATATAGTATGTACTGTATTTAATGCACTTGCATAAGAAGTAAATTAAGACTAATCCCTTACTTTACTTTTTTTAAAGTAATTTTTAATTATGAAGTAATTTATTTACAGTAATTAATGACTTGGTAAAGTATTACATGCAACACTGGTTGTGGATTACATTTTATCCCATATTCTAGTATAAATGAGGCTAATGACCAGGCAATTTGTGGATTTACTATTCAAAAGTTTTATCATTTAAGTTTTATTTTTAAAGAATAAACATTTTTCAACATGGATGCATTAAATTGAATATCAAAATGACAAAGACTTATACTATAATGTTGCTTACAAAAGATTTCTATTTCAAATAAATGCTGTTTTTTTTACTTTCTATTTATATTAGAAACGTGGAAAAACAAATACTAAGCAAAAAAGAAAGAACATTAAAAAAAAAATTAAAAAGAAAAAATTTCCCCAACATTAAGAATACTTAAATGTTTCTTGAGCATCAAATCATTATTTTGAATTATTTCTGAAGGATCATGTCACACTGAAGACTGGAATAACGATGCTGACATGTTATCTTTGCCATCACAGGAATAAATTACATTTTAAAATATATTAAACTAGAAACCGTTATTTTAAATCAAAATAATATATTTTTTTTAATATAACTGTTTTTTACTATATTTTTTGATCAAATAAATGCAGCATTGGTGAGTATAAGACTTAATGCAAAAACATTAATAAGTCCTACCTTCCCAAAACTTTTAAATGTATGGCTGTCAAATGATTAATCATGATTAATCGCATCCAAAATAAAAGTTTGTGTTTACATAATATATGTGGGTGGACTGTGTATAATTAATTTGGATATATATAAATACACACACATGAATGTATATTTAAGAAAAAAATATAATTTATATATAAAATATTTATATTTATATATAATATAAATTATATATAAATCTATATACAGTATATACATGAAAATATTTCTTAAATATATACAAGCATATGTGTGTATTTATATATATAAAATAATTATACACAGTGCACCCACATATATTATGTAAACAAAAGCTTTTATTTTGGATGTGATTAATCGCGATTAATCATTTGATATATGTAATATATGCTATCATATTTTCCCAGCTGAATTATTCCTTGTGTACATGTGTTGTGTGTGTGTGTTGTACAGGAGAGCCGAGACCCACGAAAGCTCCACTGGCTGTTTGAGTTGCTGATGGAATCACCCGTCACAGGAAAAGGAGGCTCGCTTGTGGACGCCTGGTATGACATCACTGCCACACACTTCATCTTCTGAAAGCTAATTGCTATGGTGTATTTTTCATTGCTACATGTCTAAGTTTTTTACTTAACTCAATGTCATCTCGTCTTTCAGCCGTCTGTATGTGCTGCAGGGAGGTCTTGCTCAGCAGCAGTGGAGAGTCCCAGAGCTGCTCCACAGGTTACTAGAGTACCTCGAGCCCAAGCTCACTCAGGTCTACAAGAACGTACGCGAACGCATCGGCAGGTGTGTGCTTGAACTCAAAAAAACACATCAACATATTATACATGTTCCCCCTCCGTATTAAAATAACACATTGTCTCTCTTCTTCTCCTATCTCTCAGTGTGCTCACCTACATCTTCATGATCGATGTGAACCTCCCACACACTCGGCCCACCATGTCCCCGCGCATCAGAGAGTTCACGGAGCGTGTGCTGGCCAGACTCAAGCCTTTAACCGAGGGCGAGGAGGAGATCCAAAACCACGTAATGGAGGGAAACACGGAGGGAGATCAAGATGAGAGGACGCAGGCCATCAGATTACTCAAAACAGGTGTGTATTTTGTGTTTGAACAAGTGTGCAGAAGTGCTATTTGGGGTAACAGTGTTTTCTGTTCGTTTTAGTGTTGAAGTGGTTGATGACCAGCACTGGACGCTCCTTCTCTTCTGCTGTCCCGGAACAGCTGCGTCTCCTCCCTCTCCTCTTCAAAGTGAGTCCCAGTTTTGTCTGTAATTTAGTTCACTGTCTGCAAGTCTTGTGTTTTTAAGCCTGTCTCGTGCTCTCTCTCTAGATCGCTCCTGTGGAGAATGACGACAGCTATGATGAGATGAAGAGAGACGCTAAGACATGTCTGTCTCTCATGTCCCAGGGGCTGCTGTACTCCGAACAGATCCCACAAGTCCTCAGTGCACTTGAAGAGGTGACTGTCAGTGCCCATAAGGCACACACATACAGTATGAGTCATGTGTGAATGTGTGATTTGACCAGCAGATGGCACTTGTTTGTTACAGATCTCAAGGAGCAGCTCGTGGCACGCACGTTACACCGTCCTCACCTACCTGCAGGTTATGGTCTTCTACAATCTTTTCACTTTCCTCAGTGATGACCTGGCTGTTGGAGATGTGAGAGCTCTGGTACTAAACCTGCTACAGGATGAACAACTAGAGGTGTGTGAAGAAATTTGCACACTGATATACGCACACACATTACAGTTTGTTTCACTATTTCTGAGGTCTAGTTGCAACTCTGGCTTCTTGTTTCTGGTGGGGTTATTTACAGTCAATCATTTTCCAAGCCTATTATGAGAGCACAGACTTGCTACAAACTGCAATCTTATAAATCAATGGGTGAACTTATTCAACAGGACATTATCTATGACCGCTAATCAGCCGAGAATTAGAATAAAAACACTTTCGGCAATGAAGAAATGCACAATTCCTCATTCAACAAACATGGTAGGCTTTCATGTCAAGATCTGGGTGTTTATAAATTAAGAGTCATTGTAATTAGCATAAAGAGAGAGTAGAGTAAAAGAGAGTAACATGTTTTATATATATATATATAATTTATTTATTGATTTATTATTATTTTCAAAGTTTCTCTTATATAGTGTATTAATCAGCTGCGTGATTTAATCGTTAAAAGATCTTGATCTTGATTCAAATATGCAATATTCTTCCTACAAGGCTGTTTCTATTAAACCTTTGACAAGTACGATCACAGTGAACATTCAAATCTGTATTAAAGTATCATTTATTTCTGTTACAATAATTCCGATTATCACAGAAGTACTGGGATAAAAGCCTATAGTTCGGATATAAAGACTAATGACTACAGAAGCAATCAATCAAAATGGAGTAAATCAGCTTTTGAAAGTAACTTGACACTTTAAATAAAGATTGTATTGACTATTAGATTGTTTCACCAGCAAGTGGCTCACAAATGACTGTTAAATTTGTCATTGAATTATTCATTCAAGAGATTTATTCGAAAAGTATAATTCATACAGTAAATGAGTGATTCATTGAATCATTCATGAAAACTGATTTTCTCTATAATAATTCATTCAAATTCGTTAAAAGCTATTTAAATAGACTGCAGCAATTAGCATTTTGACAGAATCTCTTGTAAAATACATGTTATTTAAAAAAAAAACACAAAAAAAACGTGATTCTCAATTTATCCAGAATTTTGCAGCTTAGTAAGTATACATATATTATTTTGATTATATTATAATTTAATTTTATTATCTTTAATGTACTTTTTTACTTGTATTGACCAACTATTGGATAGTCATGATCCAATTAACCATTCAAAAGTTCAGTGTTGGTAAGATTTTTTTTTTGGTGAGTACATTACAGATTTTTTTATTTTACAAATAATTCTATTTGAATCGAATGCTTACATTTTTATTTCACAATATTTTTATGAATCAAGTTTAAAAGATATCACGTTTTCCAAGATTCAAGAGCTTTATTTGCCATTTGTGTTTGCACACATAGGAACTCTTGTGTGGTTGTTACTCATAGAGTCAAGTCAAGTTTAAAAAGACATTCATCTATCTATAAAAACATGTACGTTGTAAATTGCACAAACCCATTCAAAATGTAAATTTGCATTTATAAATTGCAATTCCTGAAGTCCATGATTACTTCTCTTGTCTTCTCTGCATTACGGCATAGATCATAATCATCATAATGATGATGATATTGTCCTGGGTGGAGACACAATTGTGTGGGTGAATAGTTTAGGACTGAGGCAGCAGCCTTGTGGTGATCCTGTGCTGACGACGAGCTCTACAGACACCCTCTTTCCCATCCTCACCACCGGTGGTCTTTCAGTCAGGAAATCTAGGATAGGGACGCCAAGGTCTGTCAGCTTCCCAGTCAGCCTACCCGGGCGGATGGTATAAAAAGATTGGAGTAATGAAGCTCAAAATTCAGCGTTGATCACAGAAATTACATTTTAGAATGTGTTCACACAGAAATAATTTTTTATTGTAAAAGATTGACTTTTTACAGTATAACTATCTTTTTTTATCAAATAAATCTCCAATAAAGACTTCTTTTAAAAAAAATTACAGACCCCAAAGCTTTGAACGGTTGTGTGCAGATTTGAGGGCATTTTACAAATATTTGGCCCTCATAATACATGACATAAATGCACATGCCACAACTCAAGTGTCTTCAGAGCTCTGTCTTTTCATACTGATTTCACCCTTAGATGTTCCTGACTCCACACGACTCCAGTGAATTGATCCTGATCACTGTAAAAGATTATATATCTTTATATATCTACAGTATATATCTACAGTATATATATATATATATATATATATATATATATATATTTGAATTCTTTCTGTTCTGTTCAACCTTCTAGTCATGAATGTGATTGAGTGTAATCGCAAAGGTTAAATGTGTCGGAAGCCAATTACGTAAACTGCTGTGGTGAAAGCGCCTTTTACCATGCTTTCTTTGCAGTGATGTAGCACTCTCTTGTTTTCCTTTATTCTCCCTCTCTCTCTCTCATGCTCTCTCTATCCATCCTACTGTTACCATAGCAACTCCCAGCTGCAGCAGTATTCTGTTTCCATGGTGATAGATGTTCAAATTTCCAGAGAGGAGTGTACGGAAAACGGAGAGAAGCGGGGGGAAAGATTAGGGTTATGACTTGTGGAAGGAAACTACACCCTTTAATACAGCAAATTAAATCACATGACTTTGGATTCCATGTTGCATAGGACCCTCTGTCTGCTGATGTAATACAGCTAGTGGCAGCCAATCAGAACATCACAGTGACTGGATCCCAAGGTTAAGGATCAGAGCATAAGGTCAAGATCACAAGATTAACAATAGCCATCGTTTCTCTGTCAGAGCAAATGCATGTCATAAACACACATACAAAGAATGTTATTGCTTAGTCAGCTTTTTATGGGTGTCTCTGTAGGCATTTCTTTGTCTAATTATTGCTTCCTTAAGACGGGTTGGTTGACTGGCTGTTTAGCCCATCCCTGGTAATAAGCTCTAAATTTGCTTATTCACCCATTTCATCCTGACTGGAACATTGTGTTTTGTTCTGTGAGGCTAGTTGTTACATTTAAGTTCCATTGCTTCTGTTCTTCTGGCCCTGTGTATTTTCTTTATTTAATGAAAGGTTCTTCTGACACAAAAAGACCCCATCTGTCCCTGCTCTGAACCTCCCACGCTTTAGATAACTGAAAAGGAAAAAACTGTTTGAACCTTTGGCCCCAAAGGTAACAGTCTTCTGTAATCATTTTTGCGCTCTCTTCATGTTTTTAGGTGAGGGAGATGGCGGCCACCACTCTGAGTGGATTACTGCAGTGTAATTTTCTCAGCATTGATGAACCTATGCAGGCCCATTTCGAGTCCCTGAGCAAGACCCGTCTGCCCAAGCGTAGGAGGAGAGAGCTGGGCTCCGTGGTGGACACGATCCCTTCTGCTGGTATGATCGCACAAGTACACTTCTTTCAAAAACCTCAAACGTTTGGACGCCAGTCTCTTATGCTCAACTAGGCTGCATTTATTTAATCACAAATACAGTAATACTGTGAAATATTATTGCAAATTAAAACAAATATTTTCTATTTGAATATATTTTAAAATGTAATTTTTTCCTGTGATCAAAGCCCAATGACTCCAGTCTTCAGTGTCACATGATCCTTCAGAAATCATTCTAATGTGATGATTTGTTGCTCAATAAACTATTATTATTATTAATGTTGAAAACAGTTCAGTTGTGGAAATGGTGATACATTTATTTATTTTTATTTAAAATTGACCGTAAAGACATTTATAATTGTCCAAAAGATTTCCATTTGAAATAATTGCTGTTATTTTGCTAATTGCTTTATATTCATCAGTCTAATATATCCCTCTTGAATAAAACTATTACTTTATTTTTTAAAAAAAATTAACTTCCTGACCCCAACCTTTTGAAGGGTTGTGTCTATTGATAATGAGAATGTGACGTAACGTGTTTGCGTTGTGGGAAGTCGTCGCCATCTTGGAAGGAAATGCTATCCGTTGTCAAGGTTACTTCGACCGTGAGACCAAGAGAAATGGCGACAGAGAGAGAGAGAAGCTTGAAATTTGTTTGCATTTTTGCGATAAGGCACAGTTTCTTCGGAATAACAACACCAAGCAGCGTTATTTAGAGAAACTCCTTGACATCATCCACATGGACCTGTACAACCTGCTATAGAATCGATGAAAGACCCAAAGCACTACCACCTTTCACATACCCTCACATAGTCAATTACCTGGTTTATGGTATGCCTAACATTACTGAGTTCAGAAGCTTTAAGTCATTAGAAGCTTATGAACTATTCTGCTGTGGCTGGGTGCAAGAGAGTTCAGTCACACTTGACGTTTCATCCCTCATTCATATGTGGAAATAAATCTGATATGACTCAGATACGTGCATTTGGACCTGTCGGGCAACGTTAAGCGGTCTTTATTTTATACCATCAACAGGCCTAACAATCATATAATAAACAATAGAGCCTCGATATTTAAAGGGATACTCCACTTTTTTTTGTTTTTTTGGAAATAGTCTCATTTTACAACACCCTCAGAGTTAAACAGTTGAGTTTTACTATTTTCGAATCCATTCAGCCGATTTTCTGATATTTAGAAGAATATCAGTAACCAGAGAGTTTCTTGTCTCATTGATTACCATAGTATATATTTTTTCCTACTATGGAAGTCAATGAGACCAGAAACTGTCTGGTTACTGATAGTCTTCTAAATATCAGCAAATCAGCTGAATGGATTCGTAAACGGTAAAACTCAACTGTTTAACTCTGGGGGAGTTGTAAAATGAGCCTATTTCCAAAAAAAGTGGAGTATCTCTTTAAGAAACGCCACCATTCCGAAATTCGATGAAATTCCACCGCACAACAGTGCATGTTCACTTTTGTAATTGTCGAATAGGAAATTGGAAACAACCCCAATTCTACGACACAGATGAACCTTTATTTATTTCTATCAGCCTATTATCTATGCCAAAAGAAACAACAGTCAGTGAAAAATTATTCAAATAATTGGCCATCTCTGATAATAACAAGCAGTCTCTGCATAGACTCGACTAGCTACCTGATGAAAATTTGACCATTTCAAAGTGTGCTCGATTTTTTTTTTTTTTTTTTTTTTTTTTTTTTTTTTTTTTGGGATGTACGTATAGTCAGATAACAATATTTAACAATTTATACATATATTTTTATTTCATTTGATTGGTTCAACCGCGATTTAATATTTGGGGTCAATTAAATGTACCTAAATTCACCCTAGATGTATTTATATACAGTACCTTATGATAAAGGATTGTACCTAAATCTCAACTTTTTTCTGTGGGTCTAGACCTGGTGCAGCGACATGCAGGTGTGTTAGGTCTGAGTGCCTGCATCCTGTCCAGCCCGTATGATGTTCCCACCTGGATGCCCCAGATCCTCATGGACCTGAGTGCCCACCTCACTGACACACAGCCTATAGAGGTACAGCTCCCGCTCTCTTTTACTTGTGTGTTAGATGTGGAGAAGGGGAGGGTTGGATGATCGGATGATTGCAGTCTGCAGGGGTCCAGGCAACGACTGAGCAAAGATTATATGTTTAAGCATTTCTGGAAGTTGAACATAAATCATGCAACTGCATTTTGATGTGCTCAAGGAAATGTATGGATGCCGGAGGTAGACCAGAAACTGTGAGACTACTTACAAGATCTTTAACAGATTTGTTGCTGTCTCTCTAGATGACTGTGAAGAAAACACTGTCGGATTTCCGTCGCACTCATCATGACAATTGGCAGGAACACAAGCAGAAGTTCACAGATGACCAGCTGCTGGTGCTCACAGATCTTCTAGTCTCCCCCTGTTACTACGCTTAGGTCTGTTACAGTATTACACAGGCTCTCTTCCAAAACCTAGTGAGCTTTTTTGCTGCCTGCCAATATATACAGTGCCTTTTAAGGCAGTATCCTAACTGAAACGAAACCTCATAAATGATGATTTGGAACGATCTAAATAATGTAGGCAACTGTGCATTACACAAATAGCTATCATTAACACTCCAATACGATATTACACTATACCTACTGGAGGAGCACACACAAATATTGGGTAAAACAGTTTAGCATTAAGGTTAAACAACTTTTTATAGATTTTTTTTTTCAGTATTAAACTCTAGAATGAACTTGACACCATAAAATACTGGACTACGCAATTATCTAACTCTGTTTTGGAACATACTTCACTGTAAAAATGAATATGCTTTATCGAATCAATAAAATTGTGGCAACAGATTACAAGCAATATTATTTATTAAATTGAACAAATTAGAATTGAGTAATAGTTAATCAAATAAACATTCTAATTAATTATAATTTGTACAATTTAATTAATAATATTGCTTGTAATATGTTGCCACAATTTTATTGATTAGATAAAGCATATTATTTTTTTCAGTGTTCATTCACATACGTGCATGTTCAGATAGATTTCATCTTCACACCCTTATGATACTGTCTACTCTGTTTTTCAGAATGATGCTACTCTGGTGAAGGGGGAATGTTTCTTACACTTGTCTTGAGGGAAAGGCTACAAGAAAAAGGCTACTTGAAACCTACATTTTTGTTTGCCCTTAATGTCTGGGATTGTTTTTAAAGACACAATTTATGTAGCAATAGTTGCTATCAATTAGCAATTAGCATATTTTACTAAACTATTTATTTTTTATTTTTAAATACACTTAATATTTAAGGGGAACCTATTGCAGGTATCGCTGACCCTGCATCTATAATGTTCTTGTACAGTTTTAATTTTCCGCTTGTGTGAGTGCTGTATGGATCGTTAAAGCAGTTTTCTGCACTGCTTTGCATTGTGTTTTTATTGTATTACTAGCCTTTTACCATTTTTGCAGTAGTCCGTTTGAAATGTGCACACGTGTAATGTTGGTAAATGTTACATATGTGTATAAAATTAAATAGTACCATATTTTGAAGAAGCACTACATTTCCCCCCGGCCTCATACAGACGCATTGCATTTTGAACAGTTATGTAAGCCTACATAAATGGAGTAACAATATCATCACAATGGATGCTGTTACAAAATACTAGGTCTGCTACTCTGCTTAAACCATGAGATTTTAAAATTCCTCCATTTTGTGCTTCATGCATATTTTGTCTATTCATATTTTTGCAGTAAACAAATGTTTATTTATGAGACTTGGTTGACTGTTTTGTCAGTTGGCTCAACCTTTGCAGTTTGTAATGTGTTGCATTAAGCCAGGTATTTTCAAACCCTGAAATCAGAAGCTTTTTGAAGGTACTGTCTGCATATCCCGAGACTGTTGAGAAATAGTGTTGCTGTTTACAGCTGTTCATTGCCCCACTGATGAACCTGTCAGTAACAACAATTGCAGACTATATTTAATTACAATGGTATGTTGATAAGATTTTGTCATAGGTATAATTATGCTGTCAAAATCATGTCCAAAGCCAATATAGAGTTCAACTTTGGTTGGTAAACTATAAGACAGTAATGCTGTGTAATGCCATCCTAATGCTTGATTAATCGTTACCTGTTGTTGTTGTTGTTGTTGTTGTTTTCTTGTTATCTTTTACAAATATTTGAATAAAGACGAGATGTTTGTAATAAAGTGTGACAAAGTATGCCGATACAAACTTTTTTTGTGCTTTTTCCTTGTTAATGCTGAGAAATAAAAATTTTGACTAATCAGATCTCAGCTCTGTAAGGGTCTAGAGCCTCCATTTTTGCACTCAGGTCTACGTGTCATGGCCCTCTATCAAAATCCAGAGTTTTGAGAAGATTGGGGAAACTTAATTTTTCGCCAAAAAAATAAAAAAAACATAAGGGGTAACACTGTCGTTTTTTTTTCTGGACAAAATTTTGAGTTTCAATATCTCAGCTCTGTAAGGGTCTAGAGCCTCCATTTTTGCACTCAGGTCTACATGTCATGGACCTCTATCAGGATCCAGAGTTTTGAGAAGATTGGGGAAACTTAATTTTTTGCCAAAAAAATAAAAACAGAAGGGGTAACACTGTCGTTTTTTTTTTTCTGGACAAAATTTTGAGTTTCAATATCTCAGCTCTGGAAGGGTCTAGAGCCTCCATTTTTGCACTCAGGTCTAAGTGTCATGGCCCTCTATCAGAATCCAGAGTTTTGAGAAGATTGGGGAAACTTAATTTTTTGCCAAAAAAATAAAAAAAAACATAAGGGGTAACACTGTCGTTTTTTTTTTTCTGGACAAAATTTTGAGTTTCAATATCTCAGCTCTGGAAGGGTCTAGAGCCTCCATTTTTGCACTCAGGTCTAAGTGTCATGGCCCTCTATCAGAATCCAGAGTTTTGAGAAGATTGGGGAAACTTAATTTTTTGCCAAAAAAATAAAAAAAAACATAAGGGGTAACACTGTCGTTTTTTTTCTGGACAAAATTTTGAGTTTCAATATCTCAGCTCTGGAAGGGTCTAGAGCCTCAATTTTTGCACTCAGGTCTAAGTGTCATGGCCCTCTATCAGAATCCAGAGTTTTGAGAAGATTGGGGTCACTTAATTTTTTGCCAAAAAAAAATGACAGTGTTACCCCTTATGTTTTTTTTCGGGGGGTGAAAAATTAAGTTTCTCCAATCTTCTCAAAACTCTGGATTCTGATAGAGGGCCACGAGACATGGACCTGGGTGCAAAAATTGAGGCTGTAGACCCTTCCAGAGCTGAGATATTGAAACTCAAAATTTTGAACAGAAAAAAAAAAATGACAGTGTTACCCCTTATGTTTTTTTTCGGGGGGTGAAAAATTAAGTTTCTCCAATCTTCTCAAAACTCTGGATTCTGATAGAGGGCCACGAGACATGGACCTGGGTGCAAAATTGAGGCTGTAGACCCTTCCAGAGCTGAGATATTGAAACTCAAAATTTTGACCAGAAAAAAAAAATGACAGTGTTACCCCTTACGTTTTTTTTCGGGGGGTGAAAAATTAAGTTTCTCCAATCTTCTCAAAACTCTGGATTCTGATAGAGGGCCACGAGACATGGACCTGGGTGCAAAAATTGAGGCTCTAGACCCTTCCAGAGCTGAGATATTGAAACTCAAAATTTTGACCAGAAAAAAAAATGACAGTGTTACCCCTTATGTTTTTTTTTCGGGGGGTGAAAAATTAAGTTTCTCCAATCTTCTCAAAACTCTGGATTCTGATAGAGGGCCACGAGACATGGACCTGGGTGCAAAAATTGAGGCTGTCGACCCTTCCAGAGCTGAGATATTGAAACTCAAAATTTTGACCAGAAAAAAAAATGACAGTGTTACCCCTTACATTTTTTTTCGGGGGGTGAAAAATTAAGTTTCTCCAATCTTCTCAAAACTCTGGATTCTGATAGAGGGCCTCGAGACATGGACCTGGGTGCAAAAATTGAGGCTGTAGACCCTTCCAGAGCTGAGATATTGAAACTCAAAATTTTGACCAGAAAAAAAAATGACAGTGTTACCCCTTATGTTTTTTTTCGGGGGGTGAAAAATTAAGTTTCTCCAATCTTCTCAAAACTCTGGATTCTGATAGAGGGCCATGAGACATGGACCTGGGTGCAAAAATTGAGGCTGTAGACCCTTCCAGAGCTGAGATATTGAAACTCAAAATTTTGACCAGAAAAAAAAAATGACAGTGTTACCCCTTATGTTTTTTTTCGGGGGGTGAAAAATTAAGTTTCTCCAATCTTCTCAAAACTCTGGATTCTGATAGAGGGCCACGAGACATGGACCTGGGTGCAAAAATTGAGGCTGTAGACCCTTCCAGAGCTGAGATATTGAAACTCAAAATTTTGACCAGAAAAAAAAAAAATGACAGTGTTACCCCTTACATTTTTTTTCGGGGGGTGAAAAATTAAGTTTCTCCAATCTTCTCAAAACTCTGGATTCTGATAGAGGGCCACGAGACATGGACCTGGGTGCACAAATTGAGGCTCTAGACCCTTCCAGAGCTGAGATATTGAAACTCAAAATTTTGACCAGAAAAAAAAATGACAGTGTTACCCCTTACATTTTTTTTCGGGGGGTGAAAAATTAAGTTTCTCCAATCTTCTCAAAACTCTGGATTCTGATAGAGGGCCTCGAGACATGGACCTGGGTGCAAAAATTGAGGCTGTAGACCCTTCCAGAGCTGAGATATTGAAACTCAAAATTTTGACCAGAAAAAAAAAATGACAGTGTTACCCCTTACATTTTTTTTCGGGGGGTGAAAAATTAAGTTTCTCCAATCTTCTCAAAACTCTGGATTCTGATAGAGGGCCACGAGACATGGACCTGGGTGCAAAAATTGAGGCTGTAGACCCTTCCAGAGCTGAGATATTGAAACTCAAAATTTTGACCAGAAAAAAAAATGACAGTGTTACCCCTTATGTTTTTTTTCGGGGGGTGAAAAATTAAGTTTCTCCAATCTTCTCAAAACTCTGGATTCTGATAGAGGGCCACGAGACATGGACCTGGGTGCAAAAATTGAGGCTGTAGACCCTTCCAGAGCTGAGATATTGAAACTCAAAATTTTGACCAGAAAAAAAAATTACAGTGTTACCCCTTATGTTTTTTTTCGGGGGGTGAAAAATTAAGTTTCTCCAATCTTCTCAAAACTCTGGATTCTGATAGAGGGCCACGAGACATGGACCTGGGTGCAAAAATTGAGGCTGTAGACCCTTCCAGAGCTGAGATATTGAAACTCAAAATTTTGACCAGAAAAAAAAATGACAGTGTTACCCCTTACATTTTTTTTCGGGGGGTGAAAAATTAAGTTTCTCCAATCTTCTCAAAACTCTGGATTCTGATAGAGGGCCACGAGACATGGACCTGGGTGCAAAAATTGAGGCTGTAGACCCTTCCAGAGCTGAGATATTGAAACTCAAAATTTTGACCAGAAAAAAAAAATGACAGTGTTACCCCTTATGTTTTTTTTCGGGGGGTGAAAAATTAAGTTTCTCCAATCTTCTCAAAACTCTGGATTCTGGTAGAGGGCCACGAGACATGGACCTGGGTGCAAAAATTGAGGCTGTAGACCCTTGCAGAGCTGAGATATTGAAACTCAAAATTTTGACCAGAAAAAAAAATGACAGTGTTACCCCTTACAGTTTTTTTCGGGGGGTGAAAAATTAAGTTTCTCCAATCTTCGTAAAACTCTGGATTCTGATAGAGGGCCACGAGACATGGACCTGGGTGCAAAAATTGAGGCTGTACACCCTTCCAGAGCTGAGATATTGAAACTCAAAATTTTGACCAGAAAAAAAAATGACAGTGTTACCCCTTACAGTTTTTTTCGGGGGGTGAAAAATTAAGTTTCTCCAATCTTCGTAAAACTCTGGATTCTGATAGAGGGCCACGAGACATGGACCTGGGTGCAAAAATTGAGGCTGTAGACCCTTCCAGAGCTGAGATATTGAAACTCAAAATTTTGACCAGAAAAAAAAATGACAGTGTTACCCCTTATGTTTTTTTTCGGGGGGTGAAAAATTAAGTTTCTCCAATCTTCTCAAAACTCTGGATTCTGATAGAGGGCCACGAGACATGGACCTGGGTGCAAAAATTGAGGCTGTAGACCCTTCCAGAGCTGAGATATTGAAACTCAAAATTTTGACCAGAAAAAAAAATGACAGTGTTACCCCTTATGTTTTTTTTCGGGGGGTGAAAAATTAAGTTTCTCCAATCTTCTCAAAACTCTGGATTCTGATAGAGGGCCACGAGACATGGACCTGGGTGCAAAAATTGAGGCTGTAGACCCTTCCAGAGCTGAGATATTGAAACTCAAAATTTTGACCAGAAAAAAAAAATGACAGTGTTACCCCTTATGTTTTTTTTCGGGGGGTGAAAAATTAAGTTTCTCCAATCTTCTCAAAACTCTGGATTCTGATAGAGGGCCACGAGACATGGACCTGGGTGCAAAAATTGAGGCTGTAGACCCTTCCAGAGCTGAGATATTGAAACTCAAAATTTTGAACAGAAAAAAAAATGACAGTGTTACCCCTTACGTTTTTTTTCGGGGGGTGAAAAATTAAGTTTCTCCAATCTTCTCAAAACTCTGGATTCTGATAGAGGGCCACGAGACATGGACCTGGGTGCAAAAATTGAGGCTGTAGACCCTTCCAGAGCTGAGATATTGAAACTCAAAATTTTGACCAGAAAAAAAAATGACAGTGTTACCCCTTATGTTTTTTTTCGGGGGGTGAAAAATTAAGTTTCTCCAATCTTCTCAAAACTCTGGATTCTGATAGAGGGCCACGAGACATGGACCTGGGTGCAAAAATTGAGGCTGTAGACCCTTCCAGAGCTGAGATATTGAAACTCAAAATTTTGACCAGAAAAAAAAAATGACAGTGTTACCCCTTATGTTTTTTTTCGGGGGGTGAAAAATTAAGTTTCTCCAATCTTCTCAAAACTCTGGATTCTGATAGAGGGCCACGAGACATGGACCTGGGTGCAAAAATTGAGGCTGTAGACCCTTCCAGAGCTGAGATATTGAAACTCAAAATTTTGACCAGAAAAAAAAATGACAGTGTTACCCCTTACATTTTTTTTCGGGGGGTGAAAAATTAAGTTTCTCCAATCTTCTCAAAACTCTGGATTCTGATAGAGGGCCACGAGACATGGACCTGGGTGCAAAAATTGAGGCTGTAGACCCTTGCAGAGCTGAGATATTGAAACTCAAAATTTTGACCAGAAAAAAAAATGACAGTGTTACCCCTTATGTTTTTTTTCGGGGGGTGAAAAATTAAGTTTCTCCAATCTTCTCAAAACTCTGGATTTTGATAGAGGGCCACGAGACATGGACCTGGGTGCAAAAATTGAGGCTGTACACCCTTCCAGAGCTGAGATATTGAAACTCAAAATTTTGACCAGAAAAAAAAATGACAGTGTTACCCCTTACAGTTTTTTTGGGGGGGTGAAAAATTAAGTTTCTCCAATCTTCTTAAAACTCTGGATTCTGATAGAGGGCCACGAGACATGGACCTGGGTGCAAAAATTGAGGCTGTAGACCCTTCCAGAGCTGAGATATTGAAACTCAACATTTTGAACAGAAAAAAAATGACAGTGTTACCCCTTATGTTTTTTTTCGGGGGGTGAAAAATTAAGTTTCTCCAATCTTCTCAAAACTCTGGATTCTGATAGAGGGCCACGAGACATGGACCTGGGTGCAAAAATTGAGGCTGTCGACCCTTCCAGAGCTGAGATATTGAAACTCAAAATTTTGACCAGAAAAAAAAATGACAGTGTTACCCCTTACATTTTTTTCGGGGGGTGAAAAATTAAGTTTCTCCAATCTTCTCAAAACTCTGGATTCTGATAGAGGGCCACGAGACATGGACCTGGGTGCAAAAATTGAGGCTCTAGACCCTTCCAGAGCTGAGATATTGAAACTCAAAATTTTGACCAAAAAAAAAAATGACAGTGTTACCCCTTACATTTTTTTTCGGGGGGTGAAAAATTAAGTTTCTCCAATCTTCTCAAAACTCTGGATTCTGATAGAGGGCCACGAGACATGGACCTGGGTGCAAAAATTGAGGCTGTAGACCCTTCCAGAGCTGAGATATTGAAACTCAAAATTTTGAACAGAAAAAAAAATGACAGTGTTACCCCTTATGTTTTTTTTTCGGGGGGTGAAAAATTAAGTTTCTCCAATCTTCTCAAAACTCTGGATTCTGATAGAGGGCCACGAGACATGGACCTGGGTGCAAAAATTGAGGCTGTAGACCCTTCCAGAGCTGAGATATTGAAACTCAAAATTTTGACCAGAAAAAAAAATGACAGTGTTACCCCTTAGTTTTTTTTTCGGGGGGTGAAAAATTAAGTTTCTCCAATCTTCTCAAAACTCTGGATTCTGATAGAGGGCCACGAGACATGGACCTGGGTGCAAAAATTGAGGCTGTAGACCCTTCCAGAGCTGAGATATTGAAACTCAAAATTTTGACCAGAAAAAAAAAATGACAGTGTTACCCCTTATGTTTTTTTTCGGGGGGTGAAAAATTAAGTTTCTCCAATCTTCTCAAAACTCTGGATTCTGATAGAGGGCCACGAGACATGGACCTGGGTGCAAAAATTGAGGCTGTAGACCCTTCCAGAGCTGAGATATTGAAACTCAAAATTTTGACCAGAAAAAAAAAATGACAGTGTTACCCCTTATGTTTTTTTTCGGGGGGTGAAAAATTAAGTTTCTCCAATCTTCTCAAAACTCTGGATTCTGATAGAGGGCCACGAGACATGGACCTGGGTGCAAAAATTTAGGCTGTAGACCCTTCCAGAGCTGAGATATTGAAACTCAAAATTTTGACCAGAAAAAAAAATGACAGTGTTACCCATTACATTTTTTTTCGGGGGGTGAAAAATTAAGTTTCTCCAATCTTCTCAAAACTCTGGATTCTGATAGAGGGCCACGAGACATGGACCTGGGTGCAAAAATTGAGGCTCTAGACCCTTCCAGAGCTGAGATATTGAAACTCAAAATTTTGACCAGAAAAAAAAATGACAGTGTTACCCCTTACGTTTTTTTTCGGGGGGTGAAAAATTAAGTTTCTCCAATCTTCTCAAAACTCTGGATTCTGATAGAGGGCCACGAGACATGGACCTGGGTGCAAAAATTGAGGCTCTAGACCCTTCCAGAGCTGAGATATTGAAACTCAAAATTTTGACCAGAAAAAAAAATGACAGTGTTACCCCTTATGTTTTTTTTCGGGGGGTGAAAAATTAAGTTTCTCCAATCCTCTCAAAACTCTGGATTCTGATAGAGGGCCACGAGACATGGACCTGGGTGCAAAAATTGAGGCTCTAGACCCTTCCAGAGCTGAGATATTGAAACTCAAAATTTTGACCAGAAAAAAAATGACAGTGTTACCCCTTATGTTTTTTTTCGGGGGGTGAAAAATTAAGTTTCTCCAATCTTCTCAAAACTCTGGATTCTGATAGAGGGCCACGAGACATGGACCTGGGTGCAAAAATTGAGGCTGTAGACCCTTCCAGAGCTGAGATATTGAAACTCAAAATTTTGACCAGAAAAAAAATGACAGTGTTACCCCTTACATTTTTTTTCGGGGGGTGAAAAATTAAGTTTCTCCAATCTTCTCAAAACTCTGGATTCTGATAGAGGGCCACGAGACATGGACCTGGGTGCAAAAATTGAGGCTGTAGACCCTTCCAGAGCTGAGATATTGAAACTCAAAATTTTGACCAGAAAAAAAAATGACAGTGTTACCCCTTATGTTTTTTTTCGGGGGGTGAAAAATTAAGTTTCTCCAATCTTCTCAAAACTCTGGATTCTGATAGAGGGCCACGAGACATGGACCTGGGTGCAAAAATTGAGGCTGTCGACCCTTCCAGAGCTGAGATATTGAAACTCAAAATTTTGACCAGAAAAAAAAATGACAGTGTTACCCCTTATGTTTTTTTTCGGGGGGTGAAAAATTAAGTTTCTCCAATCTTCTCAAAACTCTGGATTCTGATAGAGGGCCACGAGACATGGACCTGGGTGCAAAAATTGAGGCTGTAGACCCTTCCAGAGCTGAGATATTGAAACTCAAAATTTTGACCAGAAAAAAAAATGACAGTGTTACCCCTTACATTTTTTTTCGGGGGGTGAAAAATTAAGTTTCTCCAATCTTCTCAAAACTCTGGATTCTGATAGAGGGCCACGAGACATGGACCTGGGTGCAAAAATTGAGGCTGTAGACCCTTCCAGAGCTGAGATATTGAAACTCAAAATTTTGACCAGAAAAAAAAATGACAGTGTTACCCCTTATGTTTTTTTTCGGGGGGTGAAAAATTAAGTTTCTCCAATCTTCTCAAAACTCTGGATTCTGATAGAGGGCCACGAGACATGGACCTGGGTGCAAAAATTGAGGCTGTAGACCCTTCCAGAGCTGAGATATTGAAACTCAAAATTTTGACCAGAAAAAAAAATGACAGTGTTACCCCTTATGTTTTTTTTCGGGGGGTGAAAAATTAAGTTTCTCCAATCTTCTCAAAACTCTGGATTCTGATAGAGGGCCACGAGACATGGACCTGTGTGCAAAAATTGAGGCTGTCGACCCTTCCAGAGCTGAGATATTGAAACTCAAAATTTTGACCAGAAAAAAAAAATGACAGTGTTACCACTTACATTTTTTTTCGGGGGGTGAAAAATTAAGTTTCTCCAATCTTCTTAAAAATCTGGATTCTGATAGAGGGCCACGAGACATGGACCTGGGTGCAAAAATTGAGGCTCTAGACCCTTCCAGAGCTGAGATATTGAAACTCAAAATTTTGACCAGAAAAAAAAATGACAGTGTTACCCCTTATGTTTTTTTTCGGGGGGTGAAAAATTAAGTTTCTCCAATCTTCTCAAAACTCTGGATTCTGATAGAGGGCCACGAGACATGGACCTGGGTGCAAAAATTGAGGCTCTAGACCCTTCCAGAGCTGAGATATTGAAACTCAAAATTTTGACCAGAAAAAAAAAATGACAGTGTTACCCCTTATGTTTTTTTTCGGGGGGTGAAAAATTAAGTTTCTCCAATCTTCTCAAAACTCTGGATTCTGATAGAGGGCCACGAGACATGGACCTGGGTGCAAAAATTGAGGCTGTAGACCCTTCCAGAGCTGAGATATTGAAACTCAAAATTTTGAACAGAAAAAAAAAATGACAGTGTTACCCCTTATGTTTTTTTTCGGGGGGTGAAAAATTAAGTTTCTCCAATCTTCTCAAAACTCTGGATTCTGATAGAGGGCCACGAGACATGGACCTGGGTGCAAAATTGAGGCTGTAGACCCTTCCAGAGCTGAGATATTGAAACTCAAAATTTTGACCAGAAAAAAAAAAATGACAGTGTTACCCCTTATGTTTTTTTTCGGGGGGTGAAAAATTAAGTTTCTCCAATCTTCTCAAAACTCTGGATTGTGATAGAGGGCCACGAGACATGGACCTGGGTGCAAAAATTGAGGCTGTAGACCCTTCCAGAGCTGAGATATTGAAACTCAAAATTTTGTCCAGAAAAAAAAATGACAGTGTTACCCCTTACATTTCTTGTCGGGGGGTGAAAAATTAAGTTTCTCCAATCTTCTCAAAACTCTGGATTCTGATAGAGGGCCACGAGACATGGACCTGGGTGCAAAAATTGAGGCTGTCGACCCTTCCAGAGCTGAGATATTGAAACTCAAAATTTTGACCAGAAAAAAAAAAAATGACAGTGTTACCCCTTACATTTTTTTCGGGGGGTGAAAAATTAAGTTTCTCCAATCTTCTCAAAACTCTGGATTCTGATAGAGGGCCACGAGACATGGACCTGGGTGCAAAAATTGAGGCTCTAGACCCTTCCAGAGCTGAGATATTGAAACTCAAAATTTTGACCAGAAAAAAAAATGACAGTGTTACCCCTTATGTTTTTTTTCGGGGGGTGAAAAATTAAGTTTCTCCAATCTTCTCAAAACTCTGGATTCTGATAGAGGGCCACGAGACATGGACCTGGGTGCAAAAATTGAGGCTGTCGACCCTTCCAGAGCTGAGATATTGAAACTCAAAATTTTGACCAGAAAAAAAAAATGACAGTGTTACCCCTTACATTTTTTTTCGGGGGGTGAAAAATTAAGTTTCTCCAATCTTCTCAAAACTCTGGATTCTGATAGAGGGCCACGAGACATGGACCTGGGTGCAAAAATTGAGGCTCTAGACCCTTCCAGAGCTGAGATATTGAACCTCAAAATTTTGACCAGAAAAAAAAATGACAGTGTTACCCCTTACATTTTTTTTCGGGGGGTGAAAAATTAAGTTTCTCCAATCTTCTCAAAACTCTGGATTCTGATAGAGGGCCACGAGACATGGACCTGGGTGCAAAAATTGAGGCTGTAGACCCTTCCAGAGCTGAGATATTGAAACTCAAAATTTTGACCAGAAAAAAAAAATGACAGTGTTACCCCTTATGTTTTTTTTCGGGGGGTGAAAAATTAAGTTTCTCCAATCTTCTCAAAACTCTGGATTCTGATAGAGGGCCACGAGACATGGACCTGGGTGCAAAAATTGAGGCTGTAGACCCTTCCAGAGCTGAGATATTGAAACTCAAAATTTTGACCAGAAAAAAAAAATGACAGTGTTACCCCTTATGTTTTTTTTCGGGGGGTGAAAAATTAAGTTTCTCCAATCTTCTCAAAACTCTGGATTCTGATAGAGGGCCACGAGACATGGACCTGGGTGCAAAAATTGAGGCTGTAGACCCTTCCAGAGCTGAGATATTGAAACTCAAAATTTTGAACAGAAAAAAAAATGACAGTGTTACCCCTTATGTTTTTTTTCGGGGGGTGAAAAATTAAGTTTCTCCAATCTTCTCAAAACTCTGGATTCTGATAGAGGGCCACGAGACATGGACCTGGGTGCAAAAATTGAGGCTGTAGACCCTTCCAGAGCTGAGATATTGAAACTCAAAATTTTGACCAGAAAAAAAAATGACAGTGTTACCCCTTATGTTTTTTTTCGGGGGGTGAAAAATTAAGTTTCTCCAATCTTCTCAAAACTCTGGATTCTGATAGAGGGCCACGAGACATGGACCTGGGTGCAAAAATTGAGGCTCTAGACCCTTCCAGAGCTGAGATATTGAAACTCAAAATTTTGACCAGAAAAAAAAAATGACAGTGTTACCCCTTATGTTTTTTTTCGGGGGGTGAAAAATTAAGTTTCTCCAATCTTCTCAAAACTCTGGATTCTGATAGAGGGCCACGAGACATGGACCTGGGTGCAAAAATTGAGGCTGTCGACCCTTCCAGAGCTGAGATATTGAAACTCAAAATTTTGACCAGAAAAAAAAAAATGACAGTGTTACCCCTTACATTTTTTTCGGGGGGTGAAAAATTAAGTTTCTCCAATCTTCTCAAAACTCTGGATTCTGATAGAGGGCCACGAGACATGGACCTGGGTGCAAAAATTGAGGCTCTAGACCCTTCCAGAGCTGAGATATTGAAACTCAAAATTTTGACCAGAAAAAAAAATGACAGTGTTACCCCTTACGTTTTTTTTCGGGGGGTGAAAAATTAAGTTTCTCCAATCTTCTCAAAACTCTGGATTCTGATAGAGGGCCACGAGACATGGACCTGGGTGCAAAAATTGAGGCTCTAGACCCTTCCAGAGCTGAGATATTGAAACTCAAAATTTTGACCAGAAAAAAAAATGACAGTGTTACCCCTTACGTTTTTTTTCGGGGGGTGAAAAATTAAGTTTCTCCAATCTTCTCAAAACTCTGGATTCTGATAGAGGGCCACGAGACATGGACCTGGGTGCAAAAATTGAGGCTCTAGACCCTTCCAGAGCTGAGATATTGAAACTCAAAATTTTGACCAGAAAAAAAAATGACAGTGTTACCCCTTATGTTTTTTTTCGGGGGGTGAAAAATTAAGTTTCTCCAATCTTCTCAAAACTCTGGATTCTGATAGAGGGCCACGAGACATGGACCTGGGTGCAAAAATTGAGGCTGTCGACCCTTCCAGAGCTGAGATATTGAAACTCAAAATTTTGACCAGAAAAAAAAAATGACAGTGTTACCCCTTACATTTTTTTTCGGGGGGTGAAAAATTAAGTTTCTCCAATCTTCTCAAAACTCTGGATTCTGATAGAGGGCCACGAGACATGGACCTGGGTGCAAAAATTGAGGCTGTAGACCCTTCCAGAGCTGAGATATTGAAACTCAAAATTTTGACCAGAAAAAAAAAATGACAGTGTTACCCCTTATGTTTTTTTTCGGGGGGTGAAAAATTAAGTTTCTCCAATCTTCTCAAAACTCTGGATTCTGATAGAGGGCCACGAGACATGGACCTGGGTGCAAAAATTGAGGCTGTAGACCCTTCCAGAGCTGAGATATTGAAACTCAAAATTTTGACCAGAAAAAAAAAATGACAGTGTTACCCCTTATGTTTTTTTTCGGGGGGTGAAAAATTAAGTTTCTCCAATCTTCTCAAAACTCTGGATTCTGATAGAGGGCCACGAGACATGGACCTGGGTGCAAAAATTGAGGCTGTAGACCCTTCCAGAGCTGAGATATTGAAACTCAAAATTTTGAACAGAAAAAAAAATGACAGTGTTACCCCTTATGTTTTTTTTCGGGGGGTGAAAAATTAAGTTTCTCCAATCTTCTCAAAACTCTGGATTCTGATAGAGGGCCACGAGACATGGACCTGGGTGCAAAAATTGAGGCTGTAGACCCTTCCAGAGCTGAGATATTGAAACTCAAAATTTTGACCAGAAAAAAAAATGACAGTGTTACCCCTTATGTTTTTTTTCGGGGGGTGAAAAATTAAGTTTCTCCAATCTTCTCAAAACTCTGGATTCTGATAGAGGGCCACGAGACATGGACCTGGGTGCAAAAATTGAGGCTCTAGACCCTTCCAGAGCTGAGATATTGAAACTCAAAATTTTGACCAGAAAAAAAAAATGACAGTGTTACCCCTTATGTTTTTTTTCGGGGGGTGAAAAATTAAGTTTCTCCAATCTTCTCAAAACTCTGGATTCTGATAGAGGGCCACGAGACATGGACCTGGGTGCAAAAATTGAGGCTGTAGACCCTTCCAGAGCTGAGATATTGAAACTCAAAATTTTGATCAGAAAAAAAAATGACAGTGTTACCCCTTACATTTTTTTTCGGGGGGTGAAAAATTAAGTTTCTCCAATCTTCTCAAAACTCTGGATTCTGATAGAGGGCCACGAGACATGGACCTGGGTGCAAAAATTGAGGCTGTAGACCCTTCCAGAGCTGAGATATTGAAACTCAAAATTTTGACCAGAAAAAAAAAATGACAGTGTTACCCCTTATGTTTTTTTTCGGGGGGTGAAAAATTAAGTTTCTCCAATCTTCTCAAAACTCTGGATTCTGGTAGAGGGCCACGAGACATGGACCTGGGTGCAAAAATTGAGGCTGTAGATCATTCCAGAGCTGAGATATTGAAACTCAAAATTTTGACCAGAAAAAAAAATGACAGTGTTACCCCTTATGTTTTTTTTCGGGGGGTGAAAAATTAAGTTTCTCCAATCTTCTCAAAACTCTGGATTCTGATAGAGGGCCACGAGACATGGACCTGGGTGCAAAAATTGAGGCTCTAGACCCTTCCAGAGCTGAGATATTGAAACTCAAAATTTTGACCAGAAAAAAAAAATGACAGTGTTACCCCTTATGTTTTTTTTCGGGGGGTGAAAAATTAAGTTTCTCCAATCTTCTCAAAACTCTGGATTCTGATAGAGGGCCACGAGACATGGACCTGGGTGCAAAAATTGAGGCTCTAGACCCTTCCAGAGCTGAGATATTGAAACTCAAAATTTTGACCAGAAAAAAAAAATGACAGTGTTACCCCTTATGTTTTTTTTCGGGGGGTGAAAAATTAAGTTTCTCCAATCTTCTCAAAACTCTGGATTCTGATAGAGGGCCACGAGACATGGACCTGGGTGCAAAAATTGAGGCTGTAGACCCTTCCAGAGCTGAGATATTGAAACTCAAAATTTTGACCAGAAAAAAAAAATGACAGTGTTACCCCTTATGTTCTTTTTCGGGGGGTGAAAAATTAAGTTTCTCCAATCTTCTCAAAACTCTGGATTCTGATAGAGGGCCACGAGACATGGACCTGGGTGCAAAAATTGAGGCTGTAGACCCTTCCAGAGCTGAGATATTGAAACTCAAAATTTTGACCAGAAAAAAAATGACAGTGTTACCCATTACATTTTTTTTCGGGGGGTGAAAAATTAAGTTTCTCCAATCTTCTCAAAACTCTGGATTCTGATAGAGGGCCACGAGACATGGACCTGGGTGCAAAAATTGAGGCTCTAGACCCTTCCAGAGCTGAGATATTGAAACTCAAAATTTTGACCAGAAAAAAAAATGACAGTGTTACCCCTTACGTTTTTTTTCGGGGGGTGAAAAATTAAGTTTCTCCAATCTTCTCAAAACTCTGGATTCTGATAGAGGGCCACGAGACATGGACCTGGGTGCAAAAATTGAGGCTCTAGACCCTTCCAGAGCTGAGATATTGAAACTCAAAATTTTGACCAGAAAAAAAAATGACAGTGTTACCCCTTATGTTTTTTTTCGGGGGGTGAAAAATTAAGTTTCTCCAATCTTCTCAAAACTCTGGATTCTGATAGAGGGCCACGAGACATGGACCTGGGTGCAAAAATTGAGGCTGTCGACCCTTCCAGAGCTGAGATATTGAAACTCAAAATTTTGACCAGAAAAAAAAAATGACAGTGTTACCCCTTACATTTTTTTTCGGGGGGTGAAAAATTAAGTTTCTCCAATCTTCTCAAAACTCTGGATTCTGATAGAGGGCCACGAGACATGGACCTGGGTGCAAAAATTGAGGCTGTAGACCCTTCCAGAGCTGAGATATTGAAACTCAAAATTTTGACCAGAAAAAAAAAATGACAGTGTTACCCCTTATGTTTTTTTTCGGGGGGTGAAAAATTAAGTTTCTCCAATCTTCTCAAAACTCTGGATTCTGATAGAGGGCCACGAGACATGGACCTGGGTGCAAAAATTGAGGCTGTAGACCCTTCCAGAGCTGAGATATTGAAACTCAAAATTTTGACCAGAAAAAAAAAATGACAGTGTTACCCCTTATGTTTTTTTTCGGGGGGTGAAAAATTAAGTTTCTCCAATCTTCTCAAAACTCTGGATTCTGATAGAGGGCCACGAGACATGGACCTGGGTGCAAAAATTGAGGCTGTAGACCCTTCCAGAGCTGAGATATTGAAACTCAAAATTTTGAACAGAAAAAAAAAATGACAGTGTTACCCCTTATGTTTTTTTTCGGGGGGTGAAAAATTAAGTTTCTCCAATCTTCTCAAAACTCTGGATTCTGATAGAGGGCCACGAGACATGGACCTGGGTGCAAAAATTGAGGCTGTAGACCCTTCCAGAGCTGAGATATTGAAACTCAAAATTTTGACCAGAAAAAAAAATGACAGTGTTACCCCTTATGTTTTTTTTCGGGGGGTGAAAAATTAAGTTTCTCCAATCTTCTCAAAACTCTGGATTCTGATAGAGGGCCACGAGACATGGACCTGGGTGCAAAAATTGAGGCTCTAGACCCTTCCAGAGCTGAGATATTGAAACTCAAAATTTTGACCAGAAAAAAAAAATGACAGTGTTACCCCTTATGTTTTTTTTCGGGGGGTGAAAAATTAAGTTTCTCCAATCTTCTCAAAACTCTGGATTCTGATAGAGGGCCACGAGACATGGACCTGGGTGCAAAAATTGAGGCTGTAGACCCTTCCAGAGCTGAGATATTGAAACTCAAAATTTTGACCAGAAAAAAAAAATGACAGTGTTACCCCTTATGTTTTTTTTCGGGGGGTGAAAAATTAAGTTTCTCCAATCTTCTCAAAACTCTGGATTCTGATAGAGGGCCACGAGACATGGACCTGGGTGCAAAAATTGAGGCTGTAGACCCTTCCAGAGCTGAGATATTGAAACTCAAAATTTTGAACAGAAAAAAAAATGACAGTGTTACCCCTTACGTTTTTTTTCGGGGGGTGAAAAATTAAGTTTCTCCAATCTTCTCAAAACTCTGGATTCTGATAGAGGGCCACGAGACATGGACCTGGGTGCAAAAATTGAGGCTGTAGACCCTTCCAGAGCTGAGATATTGAAACTCAAAATTTTGACCAGAAAAAAAAATGACAGTGTTACCCCTTATGTTTTTTTTCGGGGGGTGAAAAATTAAGTTTCTCCAATCTTCTCAAAACTCTGGATTCTGATAGAGGGCCACGAGACATGGACCTGGGTGCAAAAATTGAGGCTGTAGACCCTTCCAGAGCTGAGATATTGAAACTCAAAATTTTGACCAGAAAAAAAAAATGACAGTGTTACCCCTTATGTTTTTTTTCGGGGGGTGAAAAATTAAGTTTCTCCAATCTTCTCAAAACTCTGGATTCTGATAGAGGGCCACGAGACATGGACCTGGGTGCAAAAATTGAGGCTGTAGACCCTTCCAGAGCTGAGATATTGAAACTCAAAATTTTGACCAGAAAAAAAAATGACAGTGTTACCCCTTACATTTTTTTTCGGGGGGTGAAAAATTAAGTTTCTCCAATCTTCTCAAAACTCTGGATTCTGATAGAGGGCCACGAGACATGGACCTGGGTGCAAAAATTGAGGCTGTAGACCCTTGCAGAGCTGAGATATTGAAACTCAAAATTTTGACCAGAAAAAAAAATGACAGTGTTACCCCTTATGTTTTTTTTCGGGGGGTGAAAAATTAAGTTTCTCCAATCTTCTCAAAACTCTGGATTCTGATAGAGGGCCACGAGACATGGACCTGGGTGCAAAAATTGAGGCTGTACACCCTTCCAGAGCTGAGATATTGAAACTCAAAATTTTGACCAGAAAAAAAAATGACAGTGTTACCCCTTACAGTTTTTTTGGGGGGGTGAAAAATTAAGTTTCTCCAATCTTCTTAAAACTCTGGATTCTGATAGAGGGCCACGAGACATGGACCTGGGTGCAAAAATTGAGGCTGTAGACCCTTCCAGAGCTGAGATATTGAAACTCAACATTTTGAACAGAAAAAAAATGACAGTGTTACCCCTTATGTTTTTTTTCGGGGGGTGAAAAATTAAGTTTCTCCAATCTTCTCAAAACTCTGGATTCTGATAGAGGGCCACGAGACATGGACCTGGGTGCAAAAATTGAGGCTGTCGACCCTTCCAGAGCTGAGATATTGAAACTCAAAATTTTGACCAGAAAAAAAAATGACAGTGTTACCCCTTACATTTTTTTCGGGGGGTGAAAAATTAAGTTTCTCCAATCTTCTCAAAACTCTGGATTCTGATAGAGGGCCACGAGACATGGACCTGGGTGCAAAAATTGAGGCTCTAGACCCTTCCAGAGCTGAGATATTGAAACTCAAAATTTTGACCAAAAAAAAAAAATGACAGTGTTACCCCTTACATTTTTTTTCGGGGGGTGAAAAATTAAGTTTCTCCAATCTTCTCAAAACTCTGGATTCTGATAGAGGGCCACGAGACATGGACCTGGGTGCAAAAATTGAGGCTGTAGACCCTTCCAGAGCTGAGATATTGAAACTCAAAATTTTGAACAGAAAAAAAAATGACAGTGTTACCCCTTATGTTTTTTTTTCGGGGGGTGAAAAATTAAGTTTCTCCAATCTTCTCAAAACTCTGGATTCTGATAGAGGGCCACGAGACATGGACCTGGGTGCAAAAATTGAGGCTGTAGACCCTTCCAGAGCTGAGATATTGAAACTCAAAATTTTGACCAGAAAAAAAAATGACAGTGTTACCCCTTAGTTTTTTTTTCGGGGGGTGAAAAATTAAGTTTCTCCAATCTTCTCAAAACTCTGGATTCTGATAGAGGGCCACGAGACATGGACCTGGGTGCAAAAATTGAGGCTGTAGACCCTTCCAGAGCTGAGATATTGAAACTCAAAATTTTGACCAGAAAAAAAAAATGACAGTGTTACCCCTTATGTTTTTTTTCGGGGGGTGAAAAATTAAGTTTCTCCAATCTTCTCAAAACTCTGGATTCTGATAGAGGGCCACGAGACATGGACCTGGGTGCAAAAATTGAGGCTGTAGACCCTTCCAGAGCTGAGATATTGAAACTCAAAATTTTGACCAGAAAAAAAAAATGACAGTGTTACCCCTTATGTTTTTTTTCGGGGGGTGAAAAATTAAGTTTCTCCAATCTTCTCAAAACTCTGGATTCTGGTAGAGGGCCACGAGACATGGACCTGGGTGCAAAAATTGAGGCTCTAGACCCTTCCAGAGCTGAGATATTGAAACTCAAAATTTTGACCAGAAAAAAAAAATGACAGTGTTACCCCTTATGTTTTTTTTCGGGGGGTGAAAAATTAAGTTTCTCCAATCTTCTCAAAACTCTGGATTCTGATAGAGGGCCACGAGACATGGACCTGGGTGCAAAAATTGAGGCTGTAGACCCTTCCAGAGCTGAGATATTGAAACTCAAAATTTTGACCAGAAAAAAAAAATGACAGTGTTACCCCTTATGTTTTTTTTCGGGGGGTGAAAAATTAAGTTTCTCCAATCTTCTCAAAACTCTGGATTCTGATAGAGGGCCACGAGACATGGACCTGGGTGCAAAAATTTAGGCTGTAGACCCTTCCAGAGCTGAGATATTGAAACTCAAAATTTTGACCAGAAAAAAAAATGACAGTGTTACCCATTACATTTTTTTTCGGGGGGTGAAAAATTAAGTTTCTCCAATCTTCTCAAAACTCTGGATTCTGATAGAGGGCCACGAGACATGGACCTGGGTGCAAAAATTGAGGCTCTAGACCCTTCCAGAGCTGAGATATTGAAACTCAAAATTTTGACCAGAAAAAAAAATGACAGTGTTACCCCTTACGTTTTTTTTCGGGGGGTGAAAAATTAAGTTTCTCCAATCTTCTCAAAACTCTGGATTCTGATAGAGGGCCACGAGACATGGACCTGGGTGCAAAAATTGAGGCTCTAGACCCTTCCAGAGCTGAGATATTGAAACTCAAAATTTTGACCAGAAAAAAAAATGACAGTGTTACCCCTTATGTTTTTTTTCGGGGGGTGAAAAATTAAGTTTCTCCAATCCTCTCAAAACTCTGGATTCTGATAGAGGGCCACGAGACATGGACCTGGGTGCAAAAATTGAGGCTCTAGACCCTTCCAGAGCTGAGATATTGAAACTCAAAATTTTGACCAGAAAAAAAATGACAGTGTTACCCCTTATGTTTTTTTTCGGGGGGTGAAAAATTAAGTTTCTCCAATCTTCTCAAAACTCTGGATTCTGATAGAGGGCCACGAGACATGGACCTGGGTGCAAAAATTGAGGCTGTAGACCCTTCCAGAGCTGAGATATTGAAACTCAAAATTTTGACCAGAAAAAAAATGACAGTGTTACCCCTTACATTTTTTTTCGGGGGGTGAAAAATTAAGTTTCTCCAATCTTCTCAAAACTCTTGATTCTGATAGAGGGCCACGAGACATGGACCTGGGTGCAAAAATTGAGGCTGTAGACCCTTCCAGAGCTGAGATATTGAAACTCAAAATTTTGACCAGAAAAAAAAATGACAGTGTTACCCCTTATGTTTTTTTTCGGGGGGTGAAAAATTAAGTTTCTCCAATCTTCTCAAAACTCTGGATTCTGATAGAGGGCCACGAGACATGGACCTGGGTGCAAAAATTGAGGCTGTCGACCCTTCCAGAGCTGAGATATTGAAACTCAAAATTTTGACCAGAAAAAAAAATGACAGTGTTACCCCTTATGTTTTTTTTCGGGGGGTGAAAAATTAAGTTTCTCCAATCTTCTCAAAACTCTGGATTCTGATAGAGGGCCACGAGACATGGACCTGGGTGCAAAAATTGAGGCTGTAGACCCTTCCAGAGCTGAGATATTGAAACTCAAAATTTTGACCAGAAAAAAAAATGACAGTGTTACCCCTTACATTTTTTTTCGGGGGGTGAAAAATTAAGTTTCTCCAATCTTCTCAAAACTCTGGATTCTGATAGAGGGCCACGAGACATGGACCTGGGTGCAAAAATTGAGGCTGTAGACCCTTCCAGAGCTGAGATATTGAAACTCAAAATTTTGACCAGAAAAAAAAATGACAGTGTTACCCCTTATGTTTTTTTTCGGGGGGTGAAAAATTAAGTTTCTCCAATCTTCTCAAAACTCTGGATTCTGATAGAGGGCCACGAGACATGGACCTGGGTGCAAAAATTGAGGCTGTAGACCCTTCCAGAGCTGAGATATTGAAACTCAAAATTTTGACCAGAAAAAAAAATGACAGTGTTACCCCTTATGTTTTTTTTCGGGGGGTGAAAAATTAAGTTTCTCCAATCTTCTCAAAACTCTGGATTCTGATAGAGGGCCACGAGACATGGACCTGTGTGCAAAAATTGAGGCTGTCGACCCTTCCAGAGCTGAGATATTGAAACTCAAAATTTTGACCAGAAAAAAAAAATGACAGTGTTACCACTTACATTTTTTTTCGGGGGGTGAAAAATTAAGTTTCTCCAATCTTCTTAAAAATCTGGATTCTGATAGAGGGCCACGAGACATGGACCTGGGTGCAAAAATTGAGGCTCTAGACCCTTCCAGAGCTGAGATATTGAAACTCAAAATTTTGACCAGAAAAAAAAATGACAGTGTTACCCCTTATGTTTTTTTTCGGGGGGTGAAAAATTAAGTTTCTCCAATCTTCTCAAAACTCTGGATTCTGATAGAGGGCCACGAGACATGGACCTGGGTGCAAAAATTGAGGCTCTAGACCCTTCCAGAGCTGAGATATTGAAACTCAAAATTTTGACCAGAAAAAAAAAATGACAGTGTTACCCCTTATGTTTTTTTTCGGGGGGTGAAAAATTAAGTTTCTCCAATCTTCTCAAAACTCTGGATTCTGATAGAGGGCCACGAGACATGGACCTGGGTGCAAAAATTGAGGCTGTAGACCCTTCCAGAGCTGAGATATTGAAACTCAAAATTTTGAACAGAAAAAAAAAATGACAGTGTTACCCCTTATGTTTTTTTTCGGGGGGTGAAAAATTAAGTTTCTCCAATCTTCTCAAAACTCTGGATTCTGATAGAGGGCCACGAGACATGGACCTGGGTGCAAAATTGAGGCTGTAGACCCTTCCAGAGCTGAGATATTGAAACTCAAAATTTTGACCAGAAAAAAAAAATGACAGTGTTACCCCTTATGTTTTTTTTCGGGGGGTGAAAAATTAAGTTTCTCCAATCTTCTCAAAACTCTGGATTGTGATAGAGGGCCACGAGACATGGACCTGGGTGCAAAAATTGAGGCTGTAGACCCTTCCAGAGCTGAGATATTGAAACTCAAAATTTTGTCCAGAAAAAAAAATGACAGTGTTACCCCTTACATTTCTTGTCGGGGGGTGAAAAATTAAGTTTCTCCAATCTTCTCAAAACTCTGGATTCTGATAGAGGGCCACGAGACATGGACCTGGGTGCAAAAATTGAGGCTGTCGACCCTTCCAGAGCTGAGATATTGAAACTCAAAATTTTGACCAGAAAAAAAAAAATGACAGTGTTACCCCTTACATTTTTTTCGGGGGGTGAAAAATTAAGTTTCTCCAATCTTCTCAAAACTCTGGATTCTGATAGAGGGCCACGAGACATGGACCTGGGTGCAAAAATTGAGGCTCTAGACCCTTCCAGAGCTGAGATATTGAAACTCAAAATTTTGACCAGAAAAAAAAATGACAGTGTTACCCCTTATGTTTTTTTTCGGGGGGTGAAAAATTAAGTTTCTCCAATCTTCTCAAAACTCTGGATTCTGATAGAGGGCCACGAGACATGGACCTGGGTGCAAAAATTGAGGCTGTCGACCCTTCCAGAGCTGAGATATTGAAACTCAAAATTTTGACCAGAAAAAAAAAATGACAGTGTTACCCCTTACATTTTTTTTCGGGGGGTGAAAAATTAAGTTTCTCCAATCTTCTCAAAACTCTGGATTCTGATAGAGGGCCACGAGACATGGACCTGGGTGCAAAAATTGAGGCTCTAGACCCTTCCAGAGCTGAGATATTGAACCTCAAAATTTTGACCAGAAAAAAAAATGACAGTGTTACCCCTTACATTTTTTTTCGGGGGGTGAAAAATTAAGTTTCTCCAATCTTCTCAAAACTCTGGATTCTGATAGAGGGCCACGAGACATGGACCTGGGTGCAAAAATTGAGGCTGTAGACCCTTCCAGAGCTGAGATATTGAAACTCAAAATTTTGACCAGAAAAAAAAAAATGACAGTGTTACCCCTTATGTTTTTTTTCGGGGGGTGAAAAATTAAGTTTCTCCAATCTTCTCAAAACTCTGGATTCTGATAGAGGGCCACGAGACATGGACCTGGGTGCAAAAATTGAGGCTGTAGACCCTTCCAGAGCTGAGATATTGAAACTCAAAATTTTGACCAGAAAAAAAAAATGACAGTGTTACCCCTTATGTTTTTTTTCGGGGGGTGAAAAATTAAGTTTCTCCAATCTTCTCAAAACTCTGGATTCTGATAGAGGGCCACGAGACATGGACCTGGGTGCAAAAATTGAGGCTGTAGACCCTTCCAGAGCTGAGATATTGAAACTCAAAATTTTGAACAGAAAAAAAAATGACAGTGTTACCCCTTATGTTTTTTTTCGGGGGGTGAAAAATTAAGTTTCTCCAATCTTCTCAAAACTCTGGATTCTGATAGAGGGCCACGAGACATGGACCTGGGTGCAAAAATTGAGGCTGTAGACCCTTCCAGAGCTGAGATATTGAAACTCAAAATTTTGACCAGAAAAAAAAATGACAGTGTTACCCCTTATGTTTTTTTTCGGGGGGTGAAAAATTAAGTTTCTCCAATCTTCTCAAAACTCTGGATTCTGATAGAGGGCCACGAGACATGGACCTGGGTGCAAAAATTGAGGCTCTAGACCCTTCCAGAGCTGAGATATTGAAACTCAAAATTTTGACCAGAAAAAAAAAATGACAGTGTTACCCCTTATGTTTTTTTTCGGGGGGTGAAAAATTAAGTTTCTCCAATCTTCTCAAAACTCTGGATTCTGATAGAGGGCCACGAGACATGGACCTGGGTGCAAAAATTGAGGCTGTCGACCCTTCCAGAGCTGAGATATTGAAACTCAAAATTTTGACCAGAAAAAAAAAAATGACAGTGTTACCCCTTACATTTTTTTCGGGGGGTGAAAAATTAAGTTTCTCCAATCTTCTCAAAACTCTGGATTCTGATAGAGGGCCACGAGACATGGACCTGGGTGCAAAAATTGAGGCTCTAGACCCTTCCAGAGCTGAGATATTGAAACTCAAAATTTTGACCAGAAAAAAAAATGACAGTGTTACCCCTTACGTTTTTTTTCGGGGGGTGAAAAATTAAGTTTCTCCAATCTTCTCAAAACTCTGGATTCTGATAGAGGGCCACGAGACATGGACCTGGGTGCAAAAATTGAGGCTCTAGACCCTTCCAGAGCTGAGATATTGAAACTCAAAATTTTGACCAGAAAAAAAAATGACAGTGTTACCCCTTACGTTTTTTTTCGGGGGGTGAAAAATTAAGTTTCTCCAATCTTCTCAAAACTCTGGATTCTGATAGAGGGCCACGAGACATGGACCTGGGTGCAAAAATTGAGGCTCTAGACCCTTCCAGAGCTGAGATATTGAAACTCAAAATTTTGACCAGAAAAAAAAATGACAGTGTTACCCCTTATGTTTTTTTTCGGGGGGTGAAAAATTAAGTTTCTCCAATCTTCTCAAAACTCTGGATTCTGATAGAGGGCCACGAGACATGGACCTGGGTGCAAAAATTGAGGCTGTCGACCCTTCCAGAGCTGAGATATTGAAACTCAAAATTTTGACCAGAAAAAAAAAATGACAGTGTTACCCCTTACATTTTTTTTCGGGGGGTGAAAAATTAAGTTTCTCCAATCTTCTCAAAACTCTGGATTCTGATAGAGGGCCACGAGACATGGACCTGGGTGCAAAAATTGAGGCTGTAGACCCTTCCAGAGCTGAGATATTGAAACTCAAAATTTTGACCAGAAAAAAAAAATGACAGTGTTACCCCTTATGTTTTTTTTCGGGGGGTGAAAAATTAAGTTTCTCCAATCTTCTCAAAACTCTGGATTCTGATAGAGGGCCACGAGACATGGACCTGGGTGCAAAAATTGAGGCTGTAGACCCTTCCAGAGCTGAGATATTGAAACTCAAAATTTTGACCAGAAAAAAAAAATGACAGTGTTACCCCTTATGTTTTTTTTCGGGGGGTGAAAAATTAAGTTTCTCCAATCTTCTCAAAACTCTGGATTCTGATAGAGGGCCACGAGACATGGACCTGGGTGCAAAAATTGAGGCTGTAGACCCTTCCAGAGCTGAGATATTGAAACTCAAAATTTTGAACAGAAAAAAAAATGACAGTGTTACCCCTTATGTTTTTTTTCGGGGGGTGAAAAATTAAGTTTCTCCAATCTTCTCAAAACTCTGGATTCTGATAGAGGGCCACGAGACATGGACCTGGGTGCAAAAATTGAGGCTGTAGACCCTTCCAGAGCTGAGATATTGAAACTCAAAATTTTGACCAGAAAAAAAAATGACAGTGTTACCCCTTATGTTTTTTTTCGGGGGGTGAAAAATTAAGTTTCTCCAATCTTCTCAAAACTCTGGATTCTGATAGAGGGCCACGAGACATGGACCTGGGTGCAAAAATTGAGGCTCTAGACCCTTCCAGAGCTGAGATATTGAAACTCAAAATTTTGACCAGAAAAAAAAAATGACAGTGTTACCCCTTATGTTTTTTTTCGGGGGGTGAAAAATTAAGTTTCTCCAATCTTCTCAAAACTCTGGATTCTGATAGAGGGCCACGAGACATGGACCTGGGTGCAAAAATTGAGGCTGTAGACCCTTCCAGAGCTGAGATATTGAAACTCAAAATTTTGATCAGAAAAAAAAATGACAGTGTTACCCCTTACATTTTTTTTCGGGGGGTGAAAAATTAAGTTTCTCCAATCTTCTCAAAACTCTGGATTCTGATAGAGGGCCACGAGACATGGACCTGGGTGCAAAAATTGAGGCTGTAGACCCTTCCAGAGCTGAGATATTGAAACTCAAAATTTTGACCAGAAAAAAAAAATGACAGTGTTACCCCTTATGTTTTTTTTCGGGGGGTGAAAAATTAAGTTTCTCCAATCTTCTCAAAACTCTGGATTCTGGTAGAGGGCCACGAGACATGGACCTGGGTGCAAAAATTGAGGCTGTAGATCATTCCAGAGCTGAGATATTGAAACTCAAAATTTTGACCAGAAAAAAAAATGACAGTGTTACCCCTTATGTTTTTTTTCGGGGGGTGAAAAATTAAGTTTCTCCAATCTTCTCAAAACTCTGGATTCTGATAGAGGGCCACGAGACATGGACCTGGGTGCAAAAATTGAGGCTCTAGACCCTTCCAGAGCTGAGATATTGAAACTCAAAATTTTGACCAGAAAAAAAAAATGACAGTGTTACCCCTTATGTTTTTTTTCGGGGGGTGAAAAATTAAGTTTCTCCAATCTTCTCAAAACTCTGGATTCTGATAGAGGGCCACGAGACATGGACCTGGGTGCAAAAATTGAGGCTCTAGACCCTTCCAGAGCTGAGATATTGAAACTCAAAATTTTGACCAGAAAAAAAAAATGACAGTGTTACCCCTTATGTTTTTTTTCGGGGGGTGAAAAATTAAGTTTCTCCAATCTTCTCAAAACTCTGGATTCTGATAGAGGGCCACGAGACATGGACCTGGGTGCAAAAATTGAGGCTGTAGACCCTTCCAGAGCTGAGATATTGAAACTCAAAATTTTGACCAGAAAAAAAAAATGACAGTGTTACCCCTTATGTTCTTTTTCGGGGGGTGAAAAATTAAGTTTCTCCAATCTTCTCAAAACTCTGGATTCTGATAGAGGGCCACGAGACATGGACCTGGGTGCAAAAATTGAGGCTGTAGACCCTTCCAGAGCTGAGATATTGAAACTCAAAATTTTGACCAGAAAAAAAATGACAGTGTTACCCATTACATTTTTTTTCGGGGGGTGAAAAATTAAGTTTCTCCAATCTTCTCAAAACTCTGGATTCTGATAGAGGGCCACGAGACATGGACCTGGGTGCAAAAATTGAGGCTCTAGACCCTTCCAGAGCTGAGATATTGAAACTCAAAATTTTGACCAGAAAAAAAAATGACAGTGTTACCCCTTACGTTTTTTTTCGGGGGGTGAAAAATTAAGTTTCTCCAATCTTCTCAAAACTCTGGATTCTGATAGAGGGCCACGAGACATGGACCTGGGTGCAAAAATTGAGGCTCTAGACCCTTCCAGAGCTGAGATATTGAAACTCAAAATTTTGACCAGAAAAAAAAATGACAGTGTTACCCCTTATGTTTTTTTTCGGGGGGTGAAAAATTAAGTTTCTCCAATCTTCTCAAAACTCTGGATTCTGATAGAGGGCCACGAGACATGGACCTGGGTGCAAAAATTGAGGCTGTCGACCCTTCCAGAGCTGAGATATTGAAACTCAAAATTTTGACCAGAAAAAAAAAATGACAGTGTTACCCCTTACATTTTTTTTCGGGGGGTGAAAAATTAAGTTTCTCCAATCTTCTCAAAACTCTGGATTCTGATAGAGGGCCACGAGACATGGACCTGGGTGCAAAAATTGAGGCTGTAGACCCTTCCAGAGCTGAGATATTGAAACTCAAAATTTTGACCAGAAAAAAAAAATGACAGTGTTACCCCTTATGTTTTTTTTCGGGGGGTGAAAAATTAAGTTTCTCCAATCTTCTCAAAACTCTGGATTCTGATAGAGGGCCACGAGACATGGACCTGGGTGCAAAAATTGAGGCTGTAGACCCTTCCAGAGCTGAGATATTGAAACTCAAAATTTTGACCAGAAAAAAAAAATGACAGTGTTACCCCTTATGTTTTTTTTCGGGGGGTGAAAAATTAAGTTTCTCCAATCTTCTCAAAACTCTGGATTCTGATAGAGGGCCACGAGACATGGACCTGGGTGCAAAAATTGAGGCTGTAGACCCTTCCAGAGCTGAGATATTGAAACTCAAAATTTTGACCAGAAAAAAAAAATGACAGTGTTACCCCTTATGTTTTTTTTCGGGGGGTGAAAAATTAAGTTTCTCCAATCTTCTCAAAACTCTGGATTCTGATAGAGGGCCACGAGACATGGACCTGGGTGCAAAAATTGAGGCTGTAGACCCTTCCAGAGCTGAGATATTGAAACTCAAAATTTTGACCAGAAAAAAAAATGACAGTGTTACCCCTTATGTTTTTTTTCGGGGGGTGAAAAATTAAGTTTCTCCAATCTTCTCAAAACTCTGGATTCTGATAGAGGGCCACGAGACATGGACCTGGGTGCAAAAATTGAGGCTCTAGACCCTTCCAGAGCTGAGATATTGAAACTCAAAATTTTGACCAGAAAAAAAAAATGACAGTGTTACCCCTTATGTTTTTTTTCGGGGGGTGAAAAATTAAGTTTCTCCAATCTTCTCAAAACTCTGGATTCTGATAGAGGGCCACGAGACATGGACCTGGGTGCAAAAATTGAGGCTGTAGACCCTTCCAGAGCTGAGATATTGAAACTCAAAATTTTGATCAGAAAAAAAAATGACAGTGTTACCCCTTACATTTTTTTTCGGGGGGTGAAAAATTAAGTTTCTCCAATCTTCTCAAAACTCTGGATTCTGATAGAGGGCCACGAGACATGGACCTGGGTGCAAAAATTGAGGCTGTAGACCCTTCCAGAGCTGAGATATTGAAACTCAAAATTTTGACCAGAAAAAAAAAATGACAGTGTTACCCCTTATGTTTTTTTTCGGGGGGTGAAAAATTAAGTTTCTCCAATCTTCTCAAAACTCTGGATTCTGGTAGAGGGCCACGAGACATGGACCTGGGTGCAAAAATTGAGGCTGTAGACCATTCCAGAGCTGAGATATTGAAACTCAAAATTTTGACCAGAAAAAAAAATGACAGTGTTACCCCTTATGTTTTTTTTCGGGGGGTGAAAAATTAAGTTTCTCCAATCTTCTCAAAACTCTGGATTCTGATAGAGGGCCACGAGACATGGACCTGGGTGCAAAAATTGAGGCTGTCGACCCTTCCAGAGCTGAGATATTGAAACTCAAAATTTTGACCAGAAAAAAAAAATGACAGTGTTACCCCTTACATTTTTTTTCGGGGGGTGAAAAATTAAGTTTCTCCAATCTTCTCAAAACTCTGGATTCTGATAGAGGGCCACGAGACATGGACCTGGGTGCAAAAATTGAGGCTCTAGACCCTTCCAGAGCTGAGATATTGAAACTCAAAATTTTGACCAGAAAAAAAAAAATGACAGTGTTACCCCTTATGTTTTTTTTCGGGGGGTGAAAAATTAAGTTTCTCCAATCTTCTCAAAACTCTGGATTCTGATAGAGGGCCACGAGACATGGACCTGGGTGCAAAAATTGAGGCTCTAGACCCTTCCAGAGCTGAGATATTGAAACTCAAAATTTTGACCAGAAAAAAAAAATGACAGTGTTACCCCTTATGTTTTTTTTCGGGGGGTGAAAAATTAAGTTTCTCCAATCTTCTCAAAACTCTGGATTCTGATAGAGGGCCACGAGACATGGACCTGGGTGCAAAAATTGAGGCTGTAGACCCTTCCAGAGCTGAGATATTGAAACTCAAAATTTTGACCAGAAAAAAAAAATGACAGTGTTACCCCTTATGTTTTTTTTCGGGGGGTGAAAAATTAAGTTTCTCCAATCTTCTCAAAACTCTGGATTCTGATAGAGGGCCACGAGACATGGACCTGGGTGCAAAAATTGAGGCTGTAGACCCTTCCAGAGCTGAGATATTGAAACTCAAAATTTTGACCAGAAAAAAAAATGACAGTGTTACCCCTTATGTTTTTTTTCGGGGGGTGAAAAATTAAGTTTCTCCAATCTTCTCAAAACTCTGGATTCTGATAGAGGGCCACGAGACATGGACCTGGGTGCAAAAATTGAGGCTGTCGACCCTTCCAGAGCTGAGATATTGAAACTCAAAATTTTGACCAGAAAAAAAAAATGACAGTGTTACCACTTACATTTTTTTTCGGGGGGTGAAAAATTAAGTTTCTCCAATCTTCTTAAAAATCTGGATTCTGATAGAGGGCCACGAGACATGGACCTGGGTGCAAAAATTGAGGCTCTAGACCCTTCCAGAGCTGAGATATTGAAACTCAAAATTTTGACCAGAAAAAAAAATGACAGTGTTACCCCTTATGTTTTTTTTCGGGGGGTGAAAAATTAAGTTTCTCCAATCTTCTCAAAACTCTGGATTCTGATAGAGGGCCACGAGACATGGACCTGGGTGCAAAAATTGAGGCTCTAGACCCTTCCAGAGCTGAGATATTGAAACTCAAAATTTTGACCAGAAAAAAAAATGACAGTGTTACCCCTTATGTTTTTTTTCGGGGGGTGAAAAATTAAGTTTCTCCAATCTTCTCAAAACTCTGGATTCTGATAGAGGGCCACGAGACATGGACCTGGGTGCAAAAATTGAGGCTGTAGACCCTTCCAGAGCTGAGATATTGAAACTCAAAATTTTGAACAGAAAAAAAAAATGACAGTGTTACCCCTTATGTTTTTTTTCGGGGGGTGAAAAATTAAGTTTCTCCAATCTTCTCAAAACTCTGGATTCTGATAGAGGGCCACGAGACATGGACCTGGGTGCAAAATTGAGGCTGTAGACCCTTCCAGAGCTGAGATATTGAAACTCAAAATTTTGACCAGAAAAAAAAAATGACAGTGTTACCCCTTATGTTTTTTTTCGGGGGGTGAAAAATTAAGTTTCTCCAATCTTCTCAAAACTCTGGATTGTGATAGAGGGCCACGAGACATGGACCTGGGTGCAAAAATTGAGGCTGTAGACCCTTCCAGAGCTGAGATATTGAAACTCAAAATTTTGTCCAGAAAAAAAAATGACAGTGTTACCCCTTACATTTCTTGTCGGGGGGTGAAAAATTAAGTTTCTCCAATCTTCTCAAAACTCTGGATTCTGATAGAGGGCCACGAGACATGGACCTGGGTGCAAAAATTGAGGCTGTCGACCCTTCCAGAGCTGAGATATTGAAACTCAAAATTTTGACCAGAAAAAAAAAAATGACAGTGTTACCCCTTACATTTTTTTCGGGGGGTGAAAAATTAAGTTTCTCCAATCTTCTCAAAACTCTGGATTCTGATAGAGGGCCACGAGACATGGACCTGGGTGCAAAAATTGAGGCTCTAGACCCTTCCAGAGCTGAGATATTGAAACTCAAAATTTTGACCAGAAAAAAAAATGACAGTGTTACCCCTTACGTTTTTTTTCGGGGGGTGAAAAATTAAGTTTCTCCAATCTTCTCAAAACTCTGGATTCTGATAGAGGGCCACGAGACATGGACCTGGGTGCAAAAATTGAGGCTCTAGACCCTTCCAGAGCTGAGATATTGAAACTCAAAATTTTGACCAGAAAAAAAAATGACAGTGTTACCCCTTATGTTTTTTTTCGGGGGGTGAAAAATTAAGTTTCTCCAATCTTCTCAAAACTCTGGATTCTGATAGAGGGCCACGAGACATGGACCTGGGTGCAAAAATTGAGGCTGTCGACCCTTCCAGAGCTGAGATATTGAAACTCAAAATTTTGACCAGAAAAAAAAAATGACAGTGTTACCCCTTACATTTTTTTTCGGGGGGTGAAAAATTAAGTTTCTCCAATCTTCTCAAAACTCTGGATTCTGATAGAGGGCCACGAGACATGGACCTGGGTGCAAAAATTGAGGCTCTAGACCCTTCCAGAGCTGAGATATTGAACCTCAAAATTTTGACCAGAAAAAAAAATGACAGTGTTACCCCTTACATTTTTTTTCGGGGGGTGAAAAATTAAGTTTCTCCAATCTTCTCAAAACTCTGGATTCTGATAGAGGGCCACGAGACATGGACCTGGGTGCAAAAATTGAGGCTGTAGACCCTTCCAGAGCTGAGATATTGAAACTCAAAATTTTGACCAGAAAAAAAAAATGACAGTGTTACCCCTTATGTTTTTTTTCGGGGGGTGAAAAATTAAGTTTCTCCAATCTTCTCAAAACTCTGGATTCTGATAGAGGGCCACGAGACATGGACCTGGGTGCAAAAATTGAGGCTGTAGACCCTTCCAGAGCTGAGATATTGAAACTCAAAATTTTGACCAGAAAAAAAAATGACAGTGTTACCCCTTAAGTTTTTTTTCGGGGGGTGAAAAATTAAGTTTCTCCAATCTTCTCAAAACTCTGGATTCTGATAGAGGGCCACGAGACATGGACCTGGGTGCAAAAATTGAGGCTGTAGACCCTTCCAGAGCTGAGATATTGAAACTCAAAATTTTGAACAGAAAAAAAAATGACAGTGTTACCCCTTATGTTTTTTTTCGGGGGGTGAAAAATTAAGTTTCTCCAATCTTCTCAAAACTCTGGATTCTGATAGAGGGCCACGAGACATGGACCTGGGTGCAAAAATTGAGGCTGTAGACCCTTCCAGAGCTGAGATATTGAAACTCAAAATTTTGACCAGAAAAAAAAATGACAGTGTTACCCCTTATGTTTTTTTTCGGGGGGTGAAAAATTAAGTTTCTCCAATCTTCTCAAAACTCTGGATTCTGATAGAGGGCCACGAGACATGGACCTGGGTGCAAAAATTGAGGCTCTAGACCCTTCCAGAGCTGAGATATTGAAACTCAAAATTTTGACCAGAAAAAAAAATGACAGTGTTACCCCTTATGTTTTTTTTCGGGGGGTGAAAAATTAAGTTTCTCCAATCTTCTCAAAACTCTGGATTCTGATAGAGGGCCACGAGACATGGACCTGGGTGCAAAAATTGAGGCTGTCGACCCTTCCAGAGCTGAGATATTGAAACTCAAAATTTTGACCAGAAAAAAAAAAATGACAGTGTTACCCCTTACATTTTTTTCGGGGGGTGAAAAATTAAGTTTCTCCAATCTTCTCAAAACTCTGGATTCTGATAGAGGGCCACGAGACATGGACCTGGGTGCAAAAATTGAGGCTCTAGACCCTTCCAGAGCTGAGATATTGAAACTCAAAATTTTGACCAGAAAAAAAAATGACAGTGTTACCCCTTACGTTTTTTTTCGGGGGGTGAAAAATTAAGTTTCTCCAATCTTCTCAAAACTCTGGATTCTGATAGAGGGCCACGAGACATGGACCTGGGTGCAAAAATTGAGGCTCTAGACCCTTCCAGAGCTGAGATATTGAAACTCAAAATTTTGACCAGAAAAAAAAATGACAGTGTTACCCCTTACGTTTTTTTTCGGGGGGTGAAAAATTAAGTTTCTCCAATCTTCTCAAAACTCTGGATTCTGATAGAGGGCCACGAGACATGGACCTGGGTGCAAAAATTGAGGCTCTAGACCCTTCCAGAGCTGAGATATTGAAACTCAAAATTTTGACCAGAAAAAAAAATGACAGTGTTACCCCTTATGTTTTTTTTCGGGGGGTGAAAAATTAAGTTTCTCCAATCTTCTCAAAACTCTGGATTCTGATAGAGGGCCACGAGACATGGACCTGGGTGCAAAAATTGAGGCTGTCGACCCTTCCAGAGCTGAGATATTGAAACTCAAAATTTTGACCAGAAAAAAAAAATGACAGTGTTACCCCTTACATTTTTTTTCGGGGGGTGAAAAATTAAGTTTCTCCAATCTTCTCAAAACTCTGGATTCTGATAGAGGGCCACGAGACATGGACCTGGGTGCAAAAATTGAGGCTGTAGACCCTTCCAGAGCTGAGATATTGAAACTCAAAATTTTGACCAGAAAAAAAAAATGACAGTGTTACCCCTTATGTTTTTTTTCGGGGGGTGAAAAATTAAGTTTCTCCAATCTTCTCAAAACTCTGGATTCTGATAGAGGGCCACGAGACATGGACCTGGGTGCAAAAATTGAGGCTGTAGACCCTTCCAGAGCTGAGATATTGAAACTCAAAATTTTGACCAGAAAAAAAAAATGACAGTGTTACCCCTTATGTTTTTTTTCGGGGGGTGAAAAATTAAGTTTCTCCAATCTTCTCAAAACTCTGGATTCTGATAGAGGGCCACGAGACATGGACCTGGGTGCAAAAATTGAGGCTGTAGACCCTTCCAGAGCTGAGATATTGAAACTCAAAATTTTGAACAGAAAAAAAAATGACAGTGTTACCCCTTATGTTTTTTTTCGGGGGGTGAAAAATTAAGTTTCTCCAATCTTCTCAAAACTCTGGATTCTGATAGAGGGCCACGAGACATGGACCTGGGTGCAAAAATTGAGGCTGTAGACCCTTCCAGAGCTGAGATATTGAAACTCAAAATTTTGACCAGAAAAAAAAATGACAGTGTTACCCCTTATGTTTTTTTTCGGGGGGTGAAAAATTAAGTTTCTCCAATCTTCTCAAAACTCTGGATTCTGATAGAGGGCCACGAGACATGGACCTGGGTGCAAAAATTGAGGCTCTAGACCCTTCCAGAGCTGAGATATTGAAACTCAAAATTTTGACCAGAAAAAAAAAATGACAGTGTTACCCCTTATGTTTTTTTTCGGGGGGTGAAAAATTAAGTTTCTCCAATCTTCTCAAAACTCTGGATTCTGATAGAGGGCCACGAGACATGGACCTGGGTGCAAAAATTGAGGCTGTAGACCCTTCCAGAGCTGAGATATTGAAACTCAAAATTTTGATCAGAAAAAAAAATGACAGTGTTACCCCTTACATTTTTTTTCGGGGGGTGAAAAATTAAGTTTCTCCAATCTTCTCAAAACTCTGGATTCTGATAGAGGGCCACGAGACATGGACCTGGGTGCAAAAATTGAGGCTGTAGACCCTTCCAGAGCTGAGATATTGAAACTCAAAATTTTGACCAGAAAAAAAAAATGACAGTGTTACCCCTTATGTTTTTTTTCGGGGGGTGAAAAATTAAGTTTCTCCAATCTTCTCAAAACTCTGGATTCTGGTAGAGGGCCACGAGACATGGACCTGGGTGCAAAAATTGAGGCTGTAGACCATTCCAGAGCTGAGATATTGAAACTCAAAATTTTGACCAGAAAAAAAAATGACAGTGTTACCCCTTATGTTTTTTTTCGGGGGGTGAAAAATTAAGTTTCTCCAATCTTCTCAAAACTCTGGATTCTGATAGAGGGCCACGAGACATGGACCTGGGTGCAAAAATTGAGGCTGTCGACCCTTCCAGAGCTGAGATATTGAAACTCAAAATTTTGACCAGAAAAAAAAATGACAGTGTTACCCCTTACATTTTTTTTCGGGGGGTGAAAAATTAAGTTTCTCCAATCTTCTCAAAACTCTGGATTCTGATAGAGGGCCACGAGACATGGACCTGGGTGCAAAAATTGAGGCTCTAGACCCTTCCAGAGCTGAGATATTGAAACTCAAAATTTTGACCAGAAAAAAAAAATGACAGTGTTACCCCTTATGTTTTTTTTCGGGGGGTGAAAAATTAAGTTTCTCCAATCTTCTCAAAACTCTGGATTCTGATAGAGGGCCACGAGACATGGACCTGGGTGCAAAAATTGAGGCTCTAGACCCTTCCAGAGCTGAGATATTGAAACTCAAAATTTTGACCAGAAAAAAAAAATGACAGTGTTACCCCTTATGTTTTTTTTCGGGGGGTGAAAAATTAAGTTTCTCCAATCTTCTCAAAACTCTGGATTCTGATAGAGGGCCACGAGACATGGACCTGGGTGCAAAAATTGAGGCTGTAGACCCTTCCAGAGCTGAGATATTGAAACTCAAAATTTTGATCAGAAAAAAAAATGACAGTGTTACCCCTTACATTTTTTTTCGGGGGGTGAAAAATTAAGTTTCTCCAATCTTCTCAAAACTCTGGATTCTGATAGAGGGCCACGAGACATGGACCTGGGTGCAAAAATTGAGGCTGTAGACCCTTCCAGAGCTGAGATATTGAAACTCAAAATTTTGACCAGAAAAAAAAAATGACAGTGTTACCCCTTATGTTTTTTTTCGGGGGGTGAAAAATTAAGTTTCTCCAATCTTCTCAAAACTCTGGATTCTGGTAGAGGGCCACGAGACATGGACCTGGGTGCAAAAATTGAGGCTGTAGACCATTCCAGAGCTGAGATATTGAAACTCAAAATTTTGACCAGAAAAAAAAATGACAGTGTTACCCCTTATGTTTTTTTTCGGGGGGTGAAAAATTAAGTTTCTCCAATCTTCTCAAAACTCTGGATTCTGATAGAGGGCCACGAGACATGGACCTGGGTGCAAAAATTGAGGCTGTCGACCCTTCCAGAGCTGAGATATTGAAACTCAAAATTTTGACCAGAAAAAAAAAATGACAGTGTTACCCCTTACATTTTTTTTCGGGGGGTGAAAAATTAAGTTTCTCCAATCTTCTCAAAACTCTGGATTCTGATAGAGGGCCACGAGACATGGACCTGGGTGCAAAAATTGAGGCTCTAGACCCTTCCAGAGCTGAGATATTGAAACTCAAAATTTTGACCAGAAAAAAAAAAATGACAGTGTTACCCCTTATGTTTTTTTTCGGGGGGTGAAAAATTAAGTTTCTCCAATCTTCTCAAAACTCTGGATTCTGATAGAGGGCCACGAGACATGGACCTGGGTGCAAAAATTGAGGCTCTAGACACTTCCAGAGCTGAGATATTGAAACTCAAAATTTTGACCAGAAAAAAAAAATGACAGTGTTACCCCTTATGTTTTTTTTCGGGGGGTGAAAAATTAAGTTTCTCCAATCTTCTCAAAACTCTGGATTCTGATAGAGGGCCACGAGACATGGACCTGGGTGCGAAAATTGAGGCTGTAGACCCTTCCAGAGCTGAGATATTGAAACTCAAAATTTTGACCAGAAAAAAAAAATGACAGTGTTACCCCTTATGTTTTTTTTCGGTGGGTGAAAAATTAAGTTTCTCCAATCTTCTCAAAACTCTGGATTCTGATAGAGGGCCACGAGACATGGACCTGGGTGCAAAAATTGAGGCTGTAGACCCTTCCAGAGCTGAGATATTGAAACTCAAAATTTTGACCAGAAAAAAAAAATGACAGTGTTACCCCTTATGTTTTTTTTCGGGGGGTGAAAAATTAAGTTTCTCCAATCTTCTCAAAACTCTGGATTCTGATAGAGGGCCACGAGACATGGACCTGTGTGCAAAAATTGAGGCTGTCGACCCTTCCAGAGCTGAGATATTGAAACTCAAAATTTTGACCAGAAAAAAAAAAATGACAGTGTTACCACTTACATTTTTTTTCGGGGGGTGAAAAATTAAGTTTCTCCAATCTTCTTAAAAATCTGGATTCTGATAGAGGGCCACGAGACATGGACCTGGGTGCAAAAATTGAGGCTCTAGACCCTTCCAGAGCTGAGATATTGAAACTCAAAATTTTGACCAGAAAAAAAAATGACAGTGTTACCCCTTATGTTTTTTTTCGGGGGGTGAAAAATTAAGTTTCTCCAATCTTCTCAAAACTCTGGATTCTGATAGAGGGCCACGAGACATGGACCTGGGTGCAAAAATTGAGGCTCTAGACCCTTCCAGAGCTGAGATATTGAAACTCAAAATTTTGACCAGAAAAAAAAAATGACAGTGTTACCCCTTATGTTTTTTTTCGGGGGGTGAAAAATTAAGTTTCTCCAATCTTCTCAAAACTCTGGATTCTGATAGAGGGCCACGAGACATGGACCTGGGTGCAAAAATTGAGGCTGTAGACCCTTCCAGAGCTGAGATATTGAAACTCAAAATTTTGAACAGAAAAAAAAAATGACAGTGTTACCCCTTATGTTTTTTTTCGGGGGGTGAAAAATTAAGTTTCTCCAATCTTCTCAAAACTCTGGATTCTGATAGAGGGCCACGAGACATGGACCTGGGTGCAAAATTGAGGCTGTAGACCCTTCCAGAGCTGAGATATTGAAACTCAAAATTTTGACCAGAAAAAAAAAATGACAGTGTTACCCCTTATGTTTTTTTTCGGGGGGTGAAAAATTAAGTTTCTCCAATCTTCTCAAAACTCTGGATTGTGATAGAGGGCCACGAGACATGGACCTGGGTGCAAAAATTGAGGCTGTAGACCCTTCCAGAGCTGAGATATTGAAACTCAAAATTTTGTCCAGAAAAAAAAATGACAGTGTTACCCCTTACATTTCTTGTCGGGGGGTGAAAAATTAAGTTTCTCCAATCTTCTCAAAACTCTGGATTCTGATAGAGGGCCACGAGACATGGACCTGGGTGCAAAAATTGAGGCTGTCGACCCTTCCAGAGCTGAGATATTGAAACTCAAAATTTTGACCAGAAAAAAAAAAATGACAGTGTTACCCCTTACATTTTTTTCGGGGGGTGAAAAATTAAGTTTCTCCAATCTTCTCAAAACTCTGGATTCTGATAGAGGGCCACGAGACATGGACCTGGGTGCAAAAATTGAGGCTCTAGACCCTTCCAGAGCTGAGATATTGAAACTCAAAATTTTGACCAGAAAAAAAAATGACAGTGTTACCCCTTACGTTTTTTTTCGGGGGGTGAAAAATTAAGTTTCTCCAATCTTCTCAAAACTCTGGATTCTGATAGAGGGCCACGAGACATGGACCTGGGTGCAAAAATTGAGGCTCTAGACCCTTCCAGAGCTGAGATATTGAAACTCAAAATTTTGCTCAGAAAAAAAAATGACAGTGTTACCCCTTATGTTTTTTTTCGGGGGGTGAAAAATTAAGTTTCTCCAATCTTCTCAAAACTCTGGATTCTGATAGAGGGCCACGAGACATGGACCTGGGTGCAAAAATTGAGGCTGTCGACCCTTCCAGAGCTGAGATATTGAAACTCAAAATTTTGACCAGAAAAAAAAAATGACAGTGTTACCCCTTACATTTTTTTTCGGGGGGTGAAAAATTAAGTTTCTCCAATCTTCTCAAAACTCTGGATTCTGATAGAGGGCCACGAGACATGGACCTGGGTGCAAAAATTGAGGCTCTAGACCCTTCCAGAGCTGAGATATTGAACCTCAAAATTTTGACCAGAAAAAAAAATGACAGTGTTACCCCTTACATTTTTTTTCGGGGGGTGAAAAATTAAGTTTCTCCAATCTTCTCAAAACTCTGGATTCTGATAGAGGGCCACGAGACATGGACCTGGGTGCAAAAATTGAGGCTGTAGACCCTTCCAGAGCTGAGATATTGAAACTCAAAATTTTGACCAGAAAAAAAAAATGACAGTGTTACCCCTTATGTTTTTTTTCGGGGGGTGAAAAATTAAGTTTCTCCAATCTTCTCAAAACTCTGGATTCTGATAGAGGGCCACGAGACATGGACCTGGGTGCAAAAATTGAGGCTGTAGACCCTTCCAGAGCTGAGATATTGAAACTCAAAATTTTGACCAGAAAAAAAAATGACAGTGTTACCCCTTATGTTTTTTTTCGGGGGGTGAAAAATTAAGTTTCTCCAATCTTCTCAAAACTCTGGATTCTGATAGAGGGCCACGAGACATGGACCTGGGTGCAAAAATTGAGGCTGTAGACCCTTCCAGAGCTGAGATATTGAAACTCAAAATTTTGAACAGAAAAAAAAATGACAGTGTTACCCCTTATGTTTTTTTTCGGGGGGTGAAAAATTAAGTTTCTCCAATCTTCTCAAAACTCTGGATTCTGATAGAGGGCCACGAGACATGGACCTGGGTGCAAAAATTGAGGCTGTAGACCCTTCCAGAGCTGAGATATTGAAACTCAAAATTTTGACCAGAAAAAAAAATGACAGTGTTACCCCTTATGTTTTTTTTCGGGGGGTGAAAAATTAAGTTTCTCCAATCTTCTCAAAACTCTGGATTCTGATAGAGGGCCACGAGACATGGACCTGGGTGCAAAAATTGAGGCTCTAGACCCTTCCAGAGCTGAGATATTGAAACTCAAAATTTTGACCAGAAAAAAAAATGACAGTGTTACCCCTTATGTTTTTTTTCGGGGGGTGAAAAATTAAGTTTCTCCAATCTTCTCAAAACTCTGGATTCTGATAGAGGGCCACGAGACATGGACCTGGGTGCAAAAATTGAGGCTGTCGACCCTTCCAGAGCTGAGATATTGAAACTCAAAATTTTGACCAGAAAAAAAAAAATGACAGTGTTACCCCTTACATTTTTTTCGGGGGGTGAAAAATTAAGTTTCTCCAATCTTCTCAAAACTCTGGATTCTGATAGAGGGCCACGAGACATGGACCTGGGTGCAAAAATTGAGGCTCTAGACCCTTCCAGAGCTGAGATATTGAAACTCAAAATTTTGACCAGAAAAAAAAATGACAGTGTTACCCCTTACGTTTTTTTTCGGGGGGTGAAAAATTAAGTTTCTCCAATCTTCTCAAAACTCTGGATTCTGATAGAGGGCCACGAGACATGGACCTGGGTGCAAAAATTGAGGCTCTAGACCCTTCCAGAGCTGAGATATTGAAACTCAAAATTTTGACCAGAAAAAAAAATGACAGTGTTACCCCTTACGTTTTTTTTCGGGGGGTGAAAAATTAAGTTTCTCCAATCTTCTCAAAACTCTGGATTCTGATAGAGGGCCACGAGACATGGACCTGGGTGCAAAAATTGAGGCTCTAGACCCTTCCAGAGCTGAGATATTGAAACTCAAAATTTTGACCAGAAAAAAAAATGACAGTGTTACCCCTTATGTTTTTTTTCGGGGGGTGAAAAATTAAGTTTCTCCAATCTTCTCAAAACTCTGGATTCTGATAGAGGGCCACGAGACATGGACCTGGGTGCAAAAATTGAGGCTGTCGACCCTTCCAGAGCTGAGATATTGAAACTCAAAATTTTGACCAGAAAAAAAAAATGACAGTGTTACCCCTTACATTTTTTTTCGGGGGGTGAAAAATTAAGTTTCTCCAATCTTCTCAAAACTCTGGATTCTGATAGAGGGCCACGAGACATGGACCTGGGTGCAAAAATTGAGGCTGTAGACCCTTCCAGAGCTGAGATATTGAAACTCAAAATTTTGACCAGAAAAAAAAAATGACAGTGTTACCCCTTATGTTTTTTTTCGGGGGGTGAAAAATTAAGTTTCTCCAATCTTCTCAAAACTCTGGATTCTGATAGAGGGCCACGAGACATGGACCTGGGTGCAAAAATTGAGGCTGTAGACCCTTCCAGAGCTGAGATATTGAAACTCAAAATTTTGACCAGAAAAAAAAAATGACAGTGTTACCCCTTATGTTTTTTTTCGGGGGGTGAAAAATTAAGTTTCTCCAATCTTCTCAAAACTCTGGATTCTGATAGAGGGCCACGAGACATGGACCTGGGTGCAAAAATTGAGGCTGTAGACCCTTCCAGAGCTGAGATATTGAAACTCAAAATTTTGAACAGAAAAAAAAATGACAGTGTTACCCCTTATGTTTTTTTTCGGGGGGTGAAAAATTAAGTTTCTCCAATCTTCTCAAAACTCTGGATTCTGATAGAGGGCCACGAGACATGGACCTGGGTGCAAAAATTGAGGCTGTAGACCCTTCCAGAGCTGAGATATTGAAACTCAAAATTTTGACCAGAAAAAAAAATGACAGTGTTACCCCTTATGTTTTTTTTCGGGGGGTGAAAAATTAAGTTTCTCCAATCTTCTCAAAACTCTGGATTCTGATAGAGGGCCACGAGACATGGACCTGGGTGCAAAAATTGAGGCTCTAGACCCTTCCAGAGCTGAGATATTGAAACTCAAAATTTTGACCAGAAAAAAAAAATGACAGTGTTACCCCTTATGTTTTTTTTCGGGGGGTGAAAAATTAAGTTTCTCCAATCTTCTCAAAACTCTGGATTCTGATAGAGGGCCACGAGACATGGACCTGGGTGCAAAAATTGAGGCTGTAGACCCTTCCAGAGCTGAGATATTGAAACTCAAAATTTTGATCAGAAAAAAAAATGACAGTGTTACCCCTTACATTTTTTTTCGGGGGGTGAAAAATTAAGTTTCTCCAATCTTCTCAAAACTCTGGATTCTGATAGAGGGCCACGAGACATGGACCTGGGTGCAAAAATTGAGGCTGTAGACCCTTCCAGAGCTGAGATATTGAAACTCAAAATTTTGACCAGAAAAAAAAAATGACAGTGTTACCCCTTATGTTTTTTTTCGGGGGGTGAAAAATTAAGTTTCTCCAATCTTCTCAAAACTCTGGATTCTGGTAGAGGGCCACGAGACATGGACCTGGGTGCAAAAATTGAGGCTGTAGACCATTCCAGAGCTGAGATATTGAAACTCAAAATTTTGACCAGAAAAAAAAATGACAGTGTTACCCCTTATGTTTTTTTTCGGGGGGTGAAAAATTAAGTTTCTCCAATCTTCTCAAAACTCTGGATTCTGATAGAGGGCCACGAGACATGGACCTGGGTGCAAAAATTGAGGCTGTCGACCCTTCCAGAGCTGAGATATTGAAACTCAAAATTTTGACCAGAAAAAAAAATGACAGTGTTACCCCTTACATTTTTTTTCGGGGGGTGAAAAATTAAGTTTCTCCAATCTTCTCAAAACTCTGGATTCTGATAGAGGGCCACGAGACATGGACCTGGGTGCAAAAATTGAGGCTCTAGACCCTTCCAGAGCTGAGATATTGAAACTCAAAATTTTGACCAGAAAAAAAAAATGACAGTGTTACCCCTTATGTTTTTTTTCGGGGGGTGAAAAATTAAGTTTCTCCAATCTTCTCAAAACTCTGGATTCTGATAGAGGGCCACGAGACATGGACCTGGGTGCAAAAATTGAGGCTCTAGACCCTTCCAGAGCTGAGATATTGAAACTCAAAATTTTGACCAGAAAAAAAAAATGACAGTGTTACCCCTTATGTTTTTTTTCGGGGGGTGAAAAATTAAGTTTCTCCAATCTTCTCAAAACTCTGGATTCTGATAGAGGGCCACGAGACATGGACCTGGGTGCAAAAATTGAGGCTGTAGACCCTTCCAGAGCTGAGATATTGAAACTCAAAATTTTGACCAGAAAAAAAAAATGACAGTGTTACCCCTTATGTTCTTTTTCGGGGGGTGAAAAATTAAGTTTCTCCAATCTTCTCAAAACTCTGGATTCTGATAGAGGGCCACGAGACATGGACCTGGGTGCAAAAATTGAGGCTGTAGACCCTTCCAGAGCTGAGATATTGAAACTCAAAATTTTGACCAGAAAAAAAATGACAGTGTTACCCATTACATTTTTTTTCGGGGGGTGAAAAATTAAGTTTCTCCAATCTTCTCAAAACTCTGGATTCTGATAGAGGGCCACGAGACATGGACCTGGGTGCAAAAATTGAGGCTCTAGACCCTTCCAGAGCTGAGATATTGAAACTCAAAATTTTGACCAGAAAAAAAAATGACAGTGTTACCCCTTACGTTTTTTTTCGGGGGGTGAAAAATTAAGTTTCTCCAATCTTCTCAAAACTCTGGATTCTGATAGAGGGCCACGAGACATGGACCTGGGTGCAAAAATTGAGGCTGTCGACCCTTCCAGAGCTGAGATATTGAAACTCAAAATTTTGACCAGAAAAAAAAAATGACAGTGTTACCCCTTACATTTTTTTTCGGGGGGTGAAAAATTAAGTTTCTCCAATCTTCTCAAAACTCTGGATTCTGATAGAGGGCCACGAGACATGGACCTGGGTGCAAAAATTGAGGCTCTAGACCCTTCCAGAGCTGAGATATTGAACCTCAAAATTTTGACCAGAAAAAAAAATGACAGTGTTACCCCTTACATTTTTTTTCGGGGGGTGAAAAATTAAGTTTCTCCAATCTTCTCAAAACTCTGGATTCTGATAGAGGGCCACGAGACATGGACCTGGGTGCAAAAATTGAGGCTGTAGACCCTTCCAGAGCTGAGATATTGAAACTCAAAATTTTGACCAGAAAAAAAAAATGACAGTGTTACCCCTTATGTTTTTTTTCGGGGGGTGAAAAATTAAGTTTCTCCAATCTTCTCAAAACTCTGGATTCTGATAGAGGGCCACGAGACATGGACCTGGGTGCAAAAATTGAGGCTGTAGACCCTTCCAGAGCTGAGATATTGAAACTCAAAATTTTGACCAGAAAAAAAAATGACAGTGTTACCCCTTATGTTTTTTTTCGGGGGGTGAAAAATTAAGTTTCTCCAATCTTCTCAAAACTCTGGATTCTGATAGAGGGCCACGAGACATGGACCTGGGTGCAAAAATTGAGGCTGTAGACCCTTCCAGAGCTGAGATATTGAAACTCAAAATTTTGAACAGAAAAAAAAATGACAGTGTTACCCCTTATGTTTTTTTTCGGGGGGTGAAAAATTAAGTTTCTCCAATCTTCTCAAAACTCTGGATTCTGATAGAGGGCCACGAGACATGGACCTGGGTGCAAAAATTGAGGCTGTAGACCCTTCCAGAGCTGAGATATTGAAACTCAAAATTTTGACCAGAAAAAAAAATGACAGTGTTACCCCTTATGTTTTTTTTCGGGGGGTGAAAAATTAAGTTTCTCCAATCTTCTCAAAACTCTGGATTCTGATAGAGGGCCACGAGACATGGACCTGGGTGCAAAAATTGAGGCTCTAGACCCTTCCAGAGCTGAGATATTGAAACTCAAAATTTTGACCAGAAAAAAAAATGACAGTGTTACCCCTTATGTTTTTTTTCGGGGGGTGAAAAATTAAGTTTCTCCAATCTTCTCAAAACTCTGGATTCTGATAGAGGGCCACGAGACATGGACCTGGGTGCAAAAATTGAGGCTGTCGACCCTTCCAGAGCTGAGATATTGAAACTCAAAATTTTGACCAGAAAAAAAAAAATGACAGTGTTACCCCTTACATTTTTTTCGGGGGGTGAAAAATTAAGTTTCTCCAATCTTCTCAAAACTCTGGATTCTGATAGAGGGCCACGAGACATGGACCTGGGTGCAAAAATTGAGGCTCTAGACCCTTCCAGAGCTGAGATATTGAAACTCAAAATTTTGACCAGAAAAAAAAATGACAGTGTTACCCCTTACGTTTTTTTTCGGGGGGTGAAAAATTAAGTTTCTCCAATCTTCTCAAAACTCTGGATTCTGATAGAGGGCCACGAGACATGGACCTGGGTGCAAAAATTGAGGCTCTAGACCCTTCCAGAGCTGAGATATTGAAACTCAAAATTTTGACCAGAAAAAAAAATGACAGTGTTACCCCTTACGTTTTTTTTCGGGGGGTGAAAAATTAAGTTTCTCCAATCTTCTCAAAACTCTGGATTCTGATAGAGGGCCACGAGACATGGACCTGGGTGCAAAAATTGAGGCTCTAGACCCTTCCAGAGCTGAGATATTGAAACTCAAAATTTTGACCAGAAAAAAAAATGACAGTGTTACCCCTTATGTTTTTTTTCGGGGGGTGAAAAATTAAGTTTCTCCAATCTTCTCAAAACTCTGGATTCTGATAGAGGGCCACGAGACATGGACCTGGGTGCAAAAATTGAGGCTGTCGACCCTTCCAGAGCTGAGATATTGAAACTCAAAATTTTGACCAGAAAAAAAAAATGACAGTGTTACCCCTTACATTTTTTTTCGGGGGGTGAAAAATTAAGTTTCTCCAATCTTCTCAAAACTCTGGATTCTGATAGAGGGCCACGAGACATGGACCTGGGTGCAAAAATTGAGGCTGTAGACCCTTCCAGAGCTGAGATATTGAAACTCAAAATTTTGACCAGAAAAAAAAAATGACAGTGTTACCCCTTATGTTTTTTTTCGGGGGGTGAAAAATTAAGTTTCTCCAATCTTCTCAAAACTCTGGATTCTGATAGAGGGCCACGAGACATGGACCTGGGTGCAAAAATTGAGGCTGTAGACCCTTCCAGAGCTGAGATATTGAAACTCAAAATTTTGACCAGAAAAAAAAAATGACAGTGTTACCCCTTATGTTTTTTTTCGGGGGGTGAAAAATTAAGTTTCTCCAATCTTCTCAAAACTCTGGATTCTGATAGAGGGCCACGAGACATGGACCTGGGTGCAAAAATTGAGGCTGTAGACCCTTCCAGAGCTGAGATATTGAAACTCAAAATTTTGAACAGAAAAAAAAATGACAGTGTTACCCCTTATGTTTTTTTTCGGGGGGTGAAAAATTAAGTTTCTCCAATCTTCTCAAAACTCTGGATTCTGATAGAGGGCCACGAGACATGGACCTGGGTGCAAAAATTGAGGCTGTAGACCCTTCCAGAGCTGAGATATTGAAACTCAAAATTTTGACCAGAAAAAAAAATGACAGTGTTACCCCTTATGTTTTTTTTCGGGGGGTGAAAAATTAAGTTTCTCCAATCTTCTCAAAACTCTGGATTCTGATAGAGGGCCACGAGACATGGACCTGGGTGCAAAAATTGAGGCTCTAGACCCTTCCAGAGCTGAGATATTGAAACTCAAAATTTTGACCAGAAAAAAAAAATGACAGTGTTACCCCTTATGTTTTTTTTCGGGGGGTGAAAAATTAAGTTTCTCCAATCTTCTCAAAACTCTGGATTCTGATAGAGGGCCACGAGACATGGACCTGGGTGCAAAAATTGAGGCTGTAGACCCTTCCAGAGCTGAGATATTGAAACTCAAAATTTTGATCAGAAAAAAAAAATGACAGTGTTACCCCTTACATTTTTTTTCGGGGGGTGAAAAATTAAGTTTCTCCAATCTTCTCAAAACTCTGGATTCTGATAGAGGGCCACGAGACATGGACCTGGGTGCAAAAATTGAGGCTGTAGACCCTTCCAGAGCTGAGATATTGAAACTCAAAATTTTGACCAGAAAAAAAAAATGACAGTGTTACCCCTTATGTTTTTTTTCGGGGGGTGAAAAATTAAGTTTCTCCAATCTTCTCAAAACTCTGGATTCTGGTAGAGGGCCACGAGACATGGACCTGGGTGCAAAAATTGAGGCTGTAGACCATTCCAGAGCTGAGATATTGAAACTCAAAATTTTGACCAGAAAAAAAAATGACAGTGTTACCCCTTATGTTTTTTTTCGGGGGGTGAAAAATTAAGTTTCTCCAATCTTCTCAAAACTCTGGATTCTGATAGAGGGCCACGAGACATGGACCTGGGTGCAAAAATTGAGGCTGTCGACCCTTCCAGAGCTGAGATATTGAAACTCAAAATTTTGACCAGAAAAAAAAATGACAGTGTTACCCCTTACATTTTTTTTCGGGGGGTGAAAAATTAAGTTTCTCCAATCTTCTCAAAACTCTGGATTCTGATAGAGGGCCACGAGACATGGACCTGGGTGCAAAAATTGAGGCTCTAGACCCTTCCAGAGCTGAGATATTGAAACTCAAAATTTTGACCAGAAAAAAAAATGACAGTGTTACCCCTTATGTTTTTTTTCGGGGGGTGAAAAATTAAGTTTCTCCAATCTTCTCAAAACTCTGGATTCTGATAGAGGGCCACGAGACATGGACCTGGGTGCAAAAATTGAGGCTCTAGACCCTTCCAGAGCTGAGATATTGAAACTCAAAATTTTGACCAGAAAAAAAAAATGACAGTGTTACCCCTTATGTTTTTTTTCGGGGGGTGAAAAATTAAGTTTCTCCAATCTTCTCAAAACTCTGGATTCTGATAGAGGGCCACGAGACATGGACCTGGGTGCAAAAATTGAGGCTGTAGACCCTTCCAGAGCTGAGATATTGAAACTCAAAATTTTGACCAGAAAAAAAAAATGACAGTGTTACCCCTTATGTTCTTTTTCGGGGGGTGAAAAATTAAGTTTCTCCAATCTTCTCAAAACTCTGGATTCTGATAGAGGGCCACGAGACATGGACCTGGGTGCAAAAATTGAGGCTGTAGACCCTTCCAGAGCTGAGATATTGAAACTCAAAATTTTGACCAGAAAAAAAATGACAGTGTTACCCATTACATTTTTTTTCGGGGGGTGAAAAATTAAGTTTCTCCAATCTTCTCAAAACTCTGGATTCTGATAGAGGGCCACGAGACATGGACCTGGGTGCAAAAATTGAGGCTCTAGACCCTTCCAGAGCTGAGATATTGAAACTCAAAATTTTGACCAGAAAAAAAAATGACAGTGTTACCCCTTACGTTTTTTTTCGGGGGGTGAAAAATTAAGTTTCTCCAATCTTCTCAAAACTCTGGATTCTGATAGAGGGCCACGAGACATGGACCTGGGTGCAAAAATTGAGGCTCTAGACCCTTCCAGAGCTGAGATATTGAAACTCAAAATTTTGACCAGAAAAAAAAATGACAGTGTTACCCCTTATGTTTTTTTTCGGGGGGTGAAAAATTAAGTTTCTCCAATCTTCTCAAAACTCTGGATTCTGATAGAGGGCCACGAGACATGGACCTGGGTGCAAAAATTGAGGCTGTCGACCCTTCCAGAGCTGAGATATTGAAACTCAAAATTTTGACCAGAAAAAAAAAATGACAGTGTTACCCCTTATGTTTTTTTTCGGGGGGTGAAAAATTAAGTTTCTCCAATCTTCTCAAAACTCTGGATTCTGATAGAGGGCCACGAGACATGGACCTGGGTGCAAAAATTGAGGCTGTAGACCCTTCCAGAGCTGAGATATTGAAACTCAAAATTTTGACCAGAAAAAAAAAATGACAGTGTTACCCCTTATGTTTTTTTTCGGGGGGTGAAAAATTAAGTTTCTCCAATCTTCTCAAAACTCTGGATTCTGATAGAGGGCCACGAGACATGGACCTGGGTGCAAAAATTGAGGCTGTAGACCCTTCCAGAGCTGAGATATTGAAACTCAAAATTTTGAACAGAAAAAAAAATGACAGTGTTACCCCTTATGTTTTTTTTCGGGGGGTGAAAAATTAAGTTTCTCCAATCTTCTCAAAACTCTGGATTCTGATAGAGGGCCACGAGACATGGACCTGGGTGCAAAAATTGAGGCTGTAGACCCTTCCAGAGCTGAGATATTGAAACTCAAAATTTTGACCAGAAAAAAAAATGACAGTGTTACCCCTTATGTTTTTTTTCGGGGGGTGAAAAATTAAGTTTCTCCAATCTTCTCAAAACTCTGGATTCTGATAGAGGGCCACGAGACATGGACCTGGGTGCAAAAATTGAGGCTCTAGACCCTTCCAGAGCTGAGATATTGAAACTCAAAATTTTGACCAGAAAAAAAAAATGACAGTGTTACCCCTTATGTTTTTTTTCGGGGGGTGAAAAATTAAGTTTCTCCAATCTTCTCAAAACTCTGGATTCTGATAGAGGGCCACGAGACATGGACCTGGGTGCAAAAATTGAGGCTGTAGACCCTTCCAGAGCTGAGATATTGAAACTCAAAATTTTGATCAGAAAAAAAAATGACAGTGTTACCCCTTACATTTTTTTTCGGGGGGTGAAAAATTAAGTTTCTCCAATCTTCTCAAAACTCTGGATTCTGATAGAGGGCCACGAGACATGGACCTGGGTGCAAAAATTGAGGCTGTAGACCCTTCCAGAGCTGAGATATTGAAACTCAAAATTTTGACCAGAAAAAAAAAATGACAGTGTTACCCCTTATGTTTTTTTTCGGGGGGTGAAAAATTAAGTTTCTCCAATCTTCTCAAAACTCTGGATTCTGGTAGAGGGCCACGAGACATGGACCTGGGTGCAAAAATTGAGGCTGTAGACCATTCCAGAGCTGAGATATTGAAACTCAAAATTTTGACCAGAAAAAAAAAATGACAGTGTTACCCCTTATGTTTTTTTTCGGGGGGTGAAAAATTAAGTTTCTCCAATCTTCTCAAAACTCTGGATTCTGATAGAGGGCCACGAGACATGGACCTGGGTGCAAAAATTGAGGCTGTCGACCCTTCCAGAGCTGAGATATTGAAACTCAAAATTTTGACCAGAAAAAAAAAATGACAGTGTTACCCCTTACATTTTTTTTCGGGGGGTGAAAAATTAAGTTTCTCCAATCTTCTCAAAACTCTGGATTCTGATAGAGGGCCACGAGACATGGACCTGGGTGCAAAAATTGAGGCTCTAGACCCTTCCAGAGCTGAGATATTGAAACTCAAAATTTTGACCAGAAAAAAAAAATGACAGTGTTACCCCTTATGTTTTTTTTCGGGGGGTGAAAAATTAAGTTTCTCCAATCTTCTCAAAACTCTGGATTCTGATAGAGGGCCACGAGACATGGACCTGGGTGCAAAAATTGAGGCTCTAGACCCTTCCAGAGCTGAGATATTGAAACTCAAAATTTTGACCAGAAAAAAAAAATGACAGTGTTACCCCTTATGTTTTTTTTCGGGGGGTGAAAAATTAAGTTTCTCCAATCTTCTCAAAACTCTGGATTCTGATAGAGGGCCACGAGACATGGACCTGGGTGCAAAAATTGAGGCTGTAGACCCTTCCAGAGCTGAGATATTGAAACTCAAAATTTTGACCAGAAAAAAAAAATGACAGTGTTACCCCTTATGTTTTTTTTCGGGGGGTGAAAAATTAAGTTTCTCCAATCTTCTCAAAACTCTGGATTCTGATAGAGGGCCACGAGACATGGACCTGGGTGCAAAAATTGAGGCTGTAGACCCTTCCAGAGCTGAGATATTGAAACTCAAAATTTTGACCAGAAAAAAAAATGACAGTGTTACCCATTACATTTTTTTTCGGGGGGTGAAAAATTAAGTTTCTCCAATCTTCTCAAAACTCTGGATTCTGATAGAGGGCCACGAGACATGGACCTGGGTGCAAAAATTGAGGCTCTAGACCCTTCCAGAGCTGAGATATTGAAACTCAAAATTTTGACCAGAAAAAAAAAATGACAGTGTTACCCCTTATGTTTTTTTTCGGGGGGTGAAAAATTAAGTTTCTCCAATCTTCTCAAAACTCTGGATTCTGATAGAGGGCCACGAGACATGGACCTGGGTGCAAAAATTGAGGCTGTAGACCCTTCCAGAGCTGAGATATTGAAACTCAAAATTTTGACCAGAAAAAAAAATGACAGTGTTACCCCTTATGTTTTTTTTTCGGGGGGTGAAAAATTAAGTTTCTCCAATCTTCTCAAAACTCTGGATTCTGATAGAGGGCCACGAGATATGGACCTGGGTGCAAAAATTGAGGCTCTAGACCCTTCCAGAGCTGAGATATTGAAACTCAAAATTTTGACCAGAAAAAAAATGACAGTGTTACCCCTTATGTTTTTTTTCGGGGGGTGAAAAATTAAGTTTCTCCAATCTTCTCAAAACTCTGGATTCTGATAGAGGGCCACGAGACATGGACCTGGGTGCAAAAATTGAGGCTGTAGACCCTTCCAGAGCTGAGATATTGAAACTCACAATTTTGACCAGAAAAAAAAAATGACAGTGTTACCCCTTATGTTTTTTTTCGGGGGGTGAAAAATTAAGTTTCTCCAATCTTCTCAAAACTCTGGATTCTGATAGAGGGCCACGAGACATGGACCTGGGTGCAAAAATTGAGGCTGTAGACCCTTCCAGAGCTGAGATATTGAAACTCAAAATTTTGACCAGAAAAAAAAATGACAGTGTTACCCATTACATTTTTTTTCGGGGGGTGAAAAATTAAGTTTCTCCAATCTTCTCAAAACTCTGGATTCTGATAGAGGGCCACGAGACATGGACCTGGGTGCAAAAATTGAGGCTCTAGACCCTTCCAGAGCTGAGATATTGAAACTCAAAATTTTGACCAGAAAAAAAAATGACAGTGTTACCCCTTATGTTTTTTTTCGGGGGGTGAAAAATTAAGTTTCTCCAATCTTCTCAAAACTCTGGATTCTGATAGAGGGCCACGAGACATGGACCTGGGTGCAAAAATTGAGGCTGTAGACCCTTCCAGAGCTGAGATATTGAAACTCAAAATTTTGACCAGAAAAAAAAATGACAGTGTTACCCCTTATGTTTTTTTTCGGGGGGTGAAAAATTAAGTTTCTCCAATCTTCTCAAAACTCTGGATTCTGATAGAGGGCCACGAGACATGGACCTGGATGCAAAAATTGAGGCTCTAGACCCTTCCAGAGCTGAGATATTGAAACTCAAAATTTTGACCAGAAAAAAAATGACAGTGTTACCCCTTATGTTTTTTTTCGGGGGGTGAAAAATTAAGTTTCTCCAATCTTCTCAAAACTCTGGATTCTGATAGAGGGCCACGAGACATGGACCTGGGTGCAAAAATTGAGGCTGTAGACCCTTCCAGAGCTGAGATATTGAAACTCACAATTTTGACCGGAAAAAAAAATGACAGTGTTACCCCTTATGTTTTTTTTCGGGGGGTGAAAAATTAAGTTTCTCCAATCTTCTCAAAACTCTGGATTCTGATAGAGGGCCACGAGACATGGACCTGGGTGCAAAAATTGAGGCTCTAGACCCTTCCAGAGCTGAGATATTGAAACTCAAAATTTTGACCAGAAAAAAAAATGACAGTGTTACCCCTTATGTTTTTTTTCGGGGGGTGAAAAATTAAGTTTCTCCAATCTTCTCAAAACTCTGGATTCTGATAGAGGGCCACGAGACATGGACCTGGGTGCAAAAATTGAGGCTGTAGACCCTTCCAGAGCTGAGATATTGAAACTCAAAATTTTGACCAGAAAAAAAAATGACAGTGTTACCCCTTACATTTTTTTTTCGGGGGGTGAAAAATTAAGTTTCTCCAATCTTCTCAAAACTCTGGATTCTGATAGAGGGCCACGAGACATGGACCTGGGTGCAAAAATTGAGGCTGTCGACCCTTCCAGAGCTGAGATATTGAAACTCAAAATTTTGACCAGAAAAAAAAAATGACAGTGTTACCCCTTACCTTTTTTTTTGGGGGGTGAAAAATTAAGTTTCTCCAATCTTCTCAAAACTCTGGATTCTGATAGAGGGCCACGAGACATGGACCTGGGTGCAAAAATTGAGGCTCTAGACCCTTCCAGAGCTGAGATATTGAAACTCAAAATTTTGACCAGAAAAAAAAATGACAGTGTTACCCCTTATGTTTTTTTTTTCGGGGGGTGAAAAATTAAGTTTCTCCAATCTTCTCAAAACTCTGGATTCTGATAGAGGGCCACGAGACATGGACCTGGGTGCAAAAATTGAGGCTCTAGACCCTTCCAGAGCTGAGATATTGAAACTCAAAATTTTGACCAGAAAAAAAAATGACAGTGTTACCCCTTATGTTTTTTTTCGGGGGGTGAAAAATTAAGTTTCTCCAATCTTCTCAAAACTCTGGATTCTGATAGAGGGCCACGAGACATGGACCTGGGTGCAAAAATTGAGGCTGTAGACCCTTCCAGAGCTGAGATATTGAAACTCAAAATTTTGACCAGAAAAAAAAATGACAGTGTTACCCCTTATGTTTTTTTTCGGGGGGTGAAAAATTAAGTTTCTCCAATCTTCTCAAAACTCTGGATTCTGATAGAGGGCCACGAGACATGGACCTGGGTGCAAAAATTGAGGCTCTAGACCCTTCCAGAGCTGAGATATTGAAACTCAAAATTTTGACCAGAAAAAAAATGACAGTGTTACCCCTTATGTTTTTTTTCGGGGGGTGAAAAATTAAGTTTCTCCAATCTTCTCAAAACTCTGGATTCTGATAGAGGGCCACGAGACATGGACCTGGGTGCAAAAATTGAGGCTGTAGACCCTTCCAGAGCTGAGATATTGAAACTCACAATTTTGACCAGAAAAAAAAAATGACAGTGTTACCCCTTATGTTTTTTTTCGGGGGGTGAAAAATTAAGTTTCTCCAATCTTCTCAAAACTCTGGATTCTGATAGAGGGCCACGAGACATGGACCTGGGTGCAAAAATTGAGGCTGTAGACCCTTCCAGAGCTGAGATATTGAAACTCAAAATTTTGACCAGAAAAAAAAATGACAGTGTTACCCCTTACATTTTTTTTCGGGGGGTGAAAAATTAAGTTTCTCCAATCTTCTCAAAACTCTGGATTCTGATAGAGGGCCACGAGACATGGACCTGGGTGCAAAAATTGAGGCTGTAGACCCTTCCAGAGCTGAGATATTGAAACTCAAAATTTTGACCAGAAAAAAAAATGACAGTGTTACCCCTTATGTTTTTTTTCGGGGGGTGAAAAATTAAGTTTCTCCAATCTTCTCAAAACTCTGGATTCTGATAGAGGGCCACGAGACATGGACCTGGGTGCAAAAATTGAGGCTGTCGACCCTTCCAGAGCTGAGATATTGAAACTCAAAATTTTGACCAGAAAAAAAAATGACAGTGTTACCCCTTACATTTTTTTTCGGGGGGTGAAAAATTAAGTTTCTCCAATCTTCTCAAAACTCTGGATTCTGATAGAGGGCCACGAGACATGGACCTGGGTGCAAAAATTGAGGCTCTAGACCCTTCCAGAGCTGAGATATTGAAACTCAAAATTTTGACCAGAAAAAAAAATGACAGTGTTACCCCTTACGTTTTTTTTCGGGGGGTGAAAAATTAAGTTTCTCCAATCTTCTCAAAACTCTGGATTCTGATAGAGGGCCACGAGACATGGACCTGGGTGCAAAAATTGAGGCTCTAGACCCTTCCAGAGCTGAGATATTGAAACTCAAAATTTTGACCAGAAAAAAAAAATGACAGTGTTACCCCTTATGTTTTTTTTCGGGGGGTGAAAAATTAAGTTTCTCCAATCTTCTCAAAACTCTGGATTCTGATAGAGGGCCACGAGACATGGACCTGGGTGCAAAAATTGAGGCTGTAGACCCTTCCAGAGCTGAGATATTGAAACTCAAAATTTTGACCAGAAAAAAAAATGACAGTGTTACCCCTTATGTTTTTTTTCGGGGGGTGAAAAATTAAGTTTCTCCAATCTTCTCAAAACTCTGGATTCTGATAGAGGGCCACGAGACATGGACCTGGGTGCAAAAATTGAGGCTGTAGACCCTTCCAGAGCTGAGATATTGAAACTCAAAATTTTGACCAGAAAAAAAATGACAGTGTTACCCCTTATGTTTTTTTTTCGGGGGGTGAAAAATTAAGTTTCTCCAATCTTCTCAAAACTCTGGATTCTGATAGAGGGCCACGAGACATGGACCTGGGTGCAAAAATTGAGGCTGTAGACCCTTCCAGAGCTGAGATATTGAAACTCAAAATTTTGACCAGAAAAAAAATGACAGTGTTACCCCTTACATTTTTTTTCGGGGGGTGAAAAATTAAGTTTCTCCAATCTTCTCAAAACTCTGGATTCTGATAGAGGGCCACGAGACATGGACCTGGGTGCAAAAATTGAGGCTCTAGACCCTTCCAGAGCTGAGATATTGAAACTCAAAATTTTGACCAGAAAAAAAAATGACAGTGTTACCCCTTATGTTTTTTTTCGGGGGGTGAAAAATTAAGTTTCTCCAATCTTCTCAAAACTCTGGATTCTGATAGAGGGCCACGAGACATGGACCTGGGTGCAAAAATTGAGGCTGTCGACCCTTCCAGAGCTGAGATATTGAAACTCAAAATTTTGACCAGAAAAAAAAAATGACAGTGTTACCCCTTATGTTTTTTTTCGGGGGGTGAAAAATTAAGTTTCTCCAATCTTCTCAAAACTCTGGATTCTGATAGAGGGCCACGAGACATGGACCTGGGTGCAAAAATTGAGGCTGTAGACCCTTCCAGAGCTGAGATATTGAAACTCAAAATTTTGACCAGAAAAAAAAATGACAGTGTTACCCCTTACATTTTTTTTCGGGGGGTGAAAAATTAAGTTTCTCCAATCTTCTCAAAACTCTGGATTCTGATAGAGGGCCACGAGACATGGACCTGGGTGCAAAAATTGAGGCTGTCGACCCTTCCAGAGCTGAGATATTGAAACTCAAAATTTTGACCAGAAAAAAAAAATGACAGTGTTACCCCTTACATTTTTTTTTCGGGGGGTGAAAAATTAAGTTTCTCCAATCTTCTCAAAACTCTGGATTCTGATAGAGGGCCACGAGACATGGACCTGGGTGCAAAAATTGAGGCTGTAGACCCTTCCAGAGCTGAGATATTGAAACTCAAAATTTTGACCAGAAAAAAAATGACAGTGTTACCCCTTACATTTTTTTTCGGGGGGTGAAAAATTAAGTTTCTCCAATCTTCTCAAAACTCTGGATTCTGATAGAGGGCCACGAGACATAGACCTGGGTGCAAAAATTGAGGCTGTAGACCCTTCCAGAGCTGAGATATTGAAACTCAAAATTTTGACCAGAAAAAAAAAATGACAGTGTTACCCCTTATGTTTTTTTTCGGGGGGTGAAAAATTAAGTTTCTCCAATCTTCTCAAAACTCTGGATTCTGATAGAGGGCCACGAGACATGGACCTGGGTGCAAAAATTGAGGCTGTAGACCCTTCCAGAGCTGAGATATTGAAACTCAAAATTTTGACCAGAAAAAAAAATGACAGTGTTACCCCTTACATTTTTTTTCGGGGGGTGAAAAATTAAGTTTCTCCAATCTTCTCAAAACTCTGGATTCTGATAGAGGGCCACGAGACATGGACCTGGGTGCAAAAATTGAGGCTGTAGACCCTTCCAGAGCTGAGATATTGAAACTCAAAATTTTGAACAGAAAAAAAAAATGACAGTGTTACCCCTTATGTTTTTTTTCGGGGGGTGAAAAATTAAGTTTCTCCAATCTTCTCAAAACTCTGGATTCTGATAGAGGGCCACGAGACATGGACCTGGGTGCAAAAATTGAGGCTGTAGACCCTTCCAGAGCTGAGATATTGAAACTCAAAATTTTGACCAGAAAAAAAAATAACAGTGTTACCCCTTTTGTTTTTTTTCGGGGGGTGAAAAATTAAGTTTCTCCAATCTTCTCAAAACTCTGGATTCTGATAGAGGGCCACGAGACATGGACCTGGGTGCAAAAATTGAGGCTGTAGACCCTTCCAGAGCTGAGATATTGAAACTCAAAATTTTGACCAGAAAAAAAAATGACAGTGTTACCCCTTACATTTTTTTTCGGGGGGTGAAAAATTAAGTTTCTCCAATCTTCTCAAAACTCTGGATTCTGATAGAGGGCCACGAGACATGGACCTGGGTGCAAAAATTGAGGCTGTCGACCCTTCCAGAGCTGAGATATTGAAACTCAAAATTTTGACCAGAAAAAAAAAATGACAGTGTTACCCCTTACATTTTTTTTCGGGGGGTGAAAAATTAAGTTTCTCCAATCTTCTCAAAACTCTGGATTCTGATAGAGGGCCACGAGACATGGACCTGGGTGCAAAAATTGAGGCTGTAGACCCTTCCAGAGCTGAGATATTGAAACTCAAAATTTTGACCAGAAAAAAAAAATGACAGTGTTACCCCTTATGTTTTTTTTCGGGGGGTGAAAAATTAAGTTTCTCCAATCTTCTCAAAACTCTGGATTCTGATAGAGGGCCACGAGACATGGACCTGGGTGCAAAAATTGAGGCTGTCGACCCTTCCAGAGCTGAGATATTGAAACTCAAAATTTTGACCAGAAAAAAAAATGACAGTGTTACCCCTTACATTTTTTTTCGGGGGGTGAAAAATTAAGTTTCTCCAATCTTCTCAAAACTCTGGATTCTGATAGAGGGCCACGAGACATGGACCTGGGTGCAAAAATTGAGGCTCTAGACCCTTCCAGAGCTGAGATATTGAAACTCAAAATTTTGACCAGAAAAAAAAATGACAGTGTTACCCCTTACGTTTTTTTTCGGGGGGTGAAAAATTAAGTTTCTCCAATCTTCTCAAAACTCTGGATTCTGATAGAGGGCCACGAGACATGGACCTGGGTGCAAAAATTGAGGCTCTAGACCCTTCCAGAGCTGAGATATTGAAACTCAAAATTTTGACCAGAAAAAAAAAATGACAGTGTTACCCCTTATGTTTTTTTTCGGGGGGTGAAAAATTAAGTTTCTCCAATCTTCTCAAAACTCTGGATTCTGATAGAGGGCCACGAGACATGGACCTGGGTGCAAAAATTGAGGCTGTAGACCCTTCCAGAGCTGAGATATTGAAACTCAAAATTTTGACCAGAAAAAAAAATGACAGTGTTACCCCTTATGTTTTTTTTCGGGGGGTGAAAAATTAAGTTTCTCCAATCTTCTCAAAACTCTGGATTCTGATAGAGGGCCACGAGACATGGACCTGGGTGCAAAAATTGAGGCTGTAGACCCTTCCAGAGCTGAGATATTGAAACTCAAAATTTTGACCAGAAAAAAAATGACAGTGTTACCCCTTATGTTTTTTTTCGGGGGGTGAAAAATTAAGTTTCTCCAATCTTCTCAAAACTCTGGATTCTGATAGAGGGCCACGAGACATGGACCTGGGTGCAAAAATTGAGGCTGTAGACCCTTCCAGAGCTGAGATATTGAAACTCAAAATTTTGACCAGAAAAAAAATGACAGTGTTACCCCTTACATTTTTTTTCGGGGGGTGAAAAATTAAGTTTCTCCAATCTTCTCAAAACTCTGGATTCTGATAGAGGGCCACGAGACATGGACCTGGGTGCAAAAATTGAGGCTCTAGACCCTTCCAGAGCTGAGATATTGAAACTCAAAATTTTGACCAGAAAAAAAAATGACAGTGTTACCCCTTATGTTTTTTTTCGGGGGGTGAAAAATTAAGTTTCTCCAATCTTCTCAAAACTCTGGATTCTGATAGAGGGCCACGAGACATGGACCTGGGTGCAAAAATTGAGGCTGTCGACCCTTCCAGAGCTGAGATATTGAAACTCAAAATTTTGACCAGAAAAAAAAATGACAGTGTTACCCCTTATGTTTTTTTTCGGGGGGTGAAAAATTAAGTTTCTCCAATCTTCTCAAAACTCTGGATTCTGATAGAGGGCCACGAGACATGGACCTGGGTGCAAAAATTGAGGCTGTAGACCCTTCCAGAGCTGAGATATTGAAACTCAAAATTTTGACCAGAAAAAAATGACAGTGTTACCCCTTATGTTTTTTTTCGGGGGGTGAAAAATTAAGTTTCTCCAATCTTCTCAAAACTCTGGATTCTGATAGAGGGCCACGAGACATGGACCTGGGTGCAAAAATTGAGGCTGTCGACCCTTCCAGAGCTGAGATATTGAAACTCAAAATTTTGACCAGAAAAAAAAATGACAGTGTTACCCCTTACATTTTTTTTCGGGGGGTGAAAAATTAAGTTTCTCCAATCTTCTCAAAACTCTGGATTCTGATAGAGGGCCACGAGACATGGACCTGGGTGCAAAAATTGAGGCTCTAGACCCTTCCAGAGCTGAGATATTGAAACTCAAAATTTTGACCAGAAAAAAAAATGACAGTGTTACCCCTTATGTTTTTTTTTCGGGGGGTGAAAAATTAAGTTTCTCCAATCTTCTCAAAACTCTGGATTCTGATAGAGGGCCACGAGACATGGACCTGGGTGCAAAAATTGAGGCTCTAGACCCTTCCAGAGCTGAGATATTGAAACTCAAAATTTTGACCAGAAAAAAAAATGACAGTGTTACCCCTTATGTTTTTTTTCGGGGGGTGAAAAATTAAGTTTCTCCAATCTTCTCAAAACTCTGGATTCTGATAGAGGGCCACGAGACATGGACCTGGGTGCAAAAATTGAGGCTGTAGACCCTTCCAGAGCTGAGATATTGAAACTCAAAATTTTGACCAGAAAAAAAAATGACAGTGTTACCCCTTATGTTTTTTTTCGGGGGGTGAAAAATTAAGTTTCTCCAATCTTCTCAAAACTCTGGATTCTGATAGAGGGTCACGAGACATGGACCTGGGTGCAAAAATTGAGGCTCTAGACCCTTCCAGAGCTGAGATATTGAAACTCAAAATTTTGACCAGAAAAAAAATGACAGTGTTACCCCTTATGTTTTTTTTCGGGGGTGAAAAATTAAGTTTCTCCAATCTTCTCAAAACTCTGGATTCTGATAGAGGGCCACGAGACATGGACCTGGGTGCAAAAATTGAGGCTGTAGACCCTTCCAGAGCTGAGATATTGAAACTCACAATTTTGACCAGAAAAAAAAATGACAGTGTTACCCCTTATGTTTTTTTTTCGGGGGGTGAAAAATTAAGTTTCTCCAATCTTCTCAAAACTCTGGATTCTGATAGAGGGCCACGAGACATGGACCTGGGTGCAAAAATTGAGGCTGTAGACCCTTCCAGAGCTGAGATATTGAAACTCAAAATTTTGACCAGAAAAAAAATGACAGTGTTACCCCTTACATTTTTTTTCGGGGGGTGAAAAATTAAGTTTCTCCAATCTTCTCAAAACTCTGGATTCTGATAGAGGGCCACGAGACATGGACCTGGGTGCAAAAATTGAGGCTGTAGACCCTTCCAGAGCTGAGATATTGAAACTCAAAATTTTGAACAGAAAAAAAAATGACAGTGTTACCCCTTATGGTTTTTTTCGGGGGGTGAAAAATTAAGTTTCTCCAATCTTCTCAAAACTCTGGATTCTGATAGAGGGCCACGAGACATGGACCTGGGTGCAAAAATTGAGGCTGTAGACCCTTCCAGAGCTGAGATATTGAAACTCAAAATTTTGACCAGAAAAAAAAAATGACAGTGTTACCCCTTATGTTTTTTTTCGGGGGGTGAAAAATTAAGTTTCTCCAATCTTCTCAAAACTCTGGATTCTGATAGAGGGCCACGAGACATGGACCTGGGTGCAAAAATTGAGGCTCTAGACCCTTCCAGAGCTGAGATATTGAAACTCAAAATTTTGACCAGAAAAAAAAATGACAGTGTTACCCCTTATGTTTTTTTTCGGGGGGTGAAAAATTAAGTTTCTCCAATCTTCTCAAAACTCTGGATTCTGATAGAGGGCCACGAGACATGGACCTGGGTGCAAAAATTGAGGCTGTCGACCCTTCCAGAGCTGAGATATTGAAACTCAAAATTTTGACCAGAAAAAAAAATGACAGTGTTACCCCTTATGTTTTTTTTCGGGGGGTGAAAAATTAAGTTTCTCCAATCTTCTCAAAACTCTGGATTCTGATAGAGGGCCACGAGACATGGACCTGGGTGCAAAAATTGAGGCTGTAGACCCTTCCAGAGCTGAGATATTGAAACTTAAAATTTTGACCAGAAAAAAAAATGACAGTGTTACCCCTTACATTTTTTTTCGGGGGGTGAAAAATTAAGTTTCTCCAATCTTCTCAAAACTCTGGATTCTGATAGAGGGCCACGAGACATGGACCTGGGTGCAAAAATTGAGGCTGTCGACCCTTCCAGAGCTGAGATATTGAAACTCAAAATTTTGACCAGAAAAAAAAAATGACAGTGTTACCCCTTACATTTTTTTTTCGGGGGGTGAAAAATTAAGTTTCTCCAATCTTCTCAAAACTCTGGATTCTGATAGAGGGCCACGAGACATGGACCTGGGTGCAAAAATTGAGGCTCTAGACCCTTCCAGAGCTGAGATATTGAAACTCAAAATTTTGACCAGAAAAAAAAATGACAGTGTTACCCCTTACATTTTTTTTCGGGGGGTGAAAAATTAAGTTTCTCCAATCTTCTCAAAACTCTGGATTCTGATAGAGGGCCACGAGACATGGACCTGGGTGCAAAAATTGAGGCTCTAGACCCTTCCAGAGCTGAGATATTGAAACTCAAAATTTTGACCAGAAAAAAAAAATGACAGTGTTACCCCTTATGTTTTTTTTCGGGGGGTGAAAAATTAAGTTTCTCCAATCTTCTCAAAACTCTGGATTCTGATAGAGGGCCACGAGACATGGACCTGGGTGCAAAAATTGAGGCTGTAGACCCTTCCAGAGCTGAGATATTGAAACTCAAAATTTTGACCAGAAAAAAAAATGACAGTGTTACCCCTTACATTTTTTTTCGGGGGGTGAAAAATTAAGTTTCTCCAATCTTCTCAAAACTCTGGATTCTGATAGAGGGCCACGAGACATGGACCTGGGTGCAAAAATTGAGGCTCTAGACCCTTCCAGAGCTGAGATATTGAAACTCAAAATTTTGACCAGAAAAAAAAATGACAGTGTTACCCCTTATGTTTTTTTTCGGGGGGTGAAAAATTAAGTTTCTCCAATCTTCTCAAAACTCTGGATTCTGATAGAGGGCCACGAGACATGGACCTGGGTGCAAAAATTGAGGCTGTAGACCCTTCCAGAGCTGAGATATTGAAACTCAAAATTTTGACCAGAAAAAAAAATGACAGTGTTACCCCTTACATTTTTTTTTTCGGGGGGTGAAAAATTAAGTTTCTCCAATCTTCTCAAAACTCTGGATTCTGATAGAGGGCCACGAGACATGGACCTGGGTGCAAAAATTGAGGCTGTCGACCCTTCCAGAGCTGAGATATTGAAACTCAAAATTTTGACCAGAAAAAAAAAATGACAGTGTTACCCCTTACATTTTTTTTCGGGGGGTGAAAAATTAAGTTTCTCCAATCTTCTCAAAACTCTGGATTCTGATAGAGGGCCACGAGACATGGACCTGGGTGCAAAAATTGAGGCTCTAGACCCTTCCAGAGCTGAGATATTGAAACTCAAAATTTTGACCAGAAAAAAAAATGACAGTGTTACCCCTTATGTTTTTTTTCGGGGGGTGAAAAATTAAGTTTCTCCAATCTTCTCAAAACTCTGGATTCTGATAGAGGGCCACGAGACATGGACCTGGGTGCAAAAATTGAGGCTGTAGACCCTTCCAGAGCTGAGATATTGAAACTCAAAATTTTGACCAGAAAAAAAAATGACAGTGTTACCCCTTATGTTTTTTTTCGGGGGGTGAAAAATTAAGTTTCTCCAATCTTCTCAAAACTCTGGATTCTGATAGAGGGCCACGAGACATGGACCTGGGTGCAAAAATTGAGGCTGTCGACCCTTCCAGAGCTGAGATATTGAAACTCAAAATTTTGACCAGAAAAAAAAAATGACAGTGTTACCCCTTACATTTTTTTTCGGGGGGTGAAAAATTAAGTTTCTCCAATCTTCTCAAAACTCTGGATTCTGATAGAGGGCCACGAGACATGGACCTGGGTGCAAAAATTGAGGCTCTAGACCCTTCCAGAGCTGAGATATTGAAACTCAAAATTTTGACCAGAAAAAAAAATGACAGTGTTACCCCTTACGTTTTTTTTCGGGGGGTGAAAAATTAAGTTTCTCCAATCTTCTCAAAACTCTGGATTCTGATAGAGGGCCACGAGACATGGACCTGGGTGCAAAAATTGAGGCTCTAGACCCTTCCAGAGCTGAGATATTGAAACTCAAAATTTTGACCAGAAAAAAAAAATGACAGTGTTACCCCTTATGTTTTTTTTTCGGGGGGTGAAAAATTAAGTTTCTCCAATCTTCTCAAAACTCTGGATTCTGATAGAGGGCCACGAGACATGGACCTGGGTGCAAAAATTGAGGCTGTAGACCCTTCCAGAGCTGAGATATTGAAACTCAAAATTTTGACCAGAAAAAAAAATGACAGTGTTACCCCTTATGTTTTTTTTCGGGGGGTGAAAAATTAAGTTTCTCCAATCTTCTCAAAACTCTGGATTCTGATAGAGGGCCACGAGACATGGACCTGGGTGCAAAAATTGAGGCTGTAGACCCTTCCAGAGCTGAGATATTGAAACTCAAAATTTTGACCAGAAAAAAAATGACAGTGTTACCCCTTATGTTTTTTTTTCGGGGGGTGAAAAATTAAGTTTCTCCAATCTTCTCAAAACTCTGGATTCTGATAGAGGGCCACGAGACATGGACCTGGGTGCAAAAATTGAGGCTGTAGACCCTTCCAGAGCTGAGATATTGAAACTCAAAATTTTGACCAGAAAAAAAATGACAGTGTTACCCCTTACATTTTTTTTCGGGGGGTGAAAAATTAAGTTTCTCCAATCTTCTCAAAACTCTGGATTCTGATAGAGGGCCACGAGACATGGACCTGGGTGCAAAAATTGAGGCTCTAGACCCTTCCAGAGCTGAGATATTGAAACTCAAAATTTTGACCAGAAAAAAAAATGACAGTGTTACCCCTTATGTTTTTTTTCGGGGGGTGAAAAATTAAGTTTCTCCAATCTTCTCAAAACTCTGGATTCTGATAGAGGGCCACGAGACATGGACCTGGGTGCAAAAATTGAGGCTGTCGACCCTTCCAGAGCTGAGATATTGAAACTCAAAATTTTGACCAGAAAAAAAAATGACAGTGTTACCCCTTATGTTTTTTTTCGGGGGGTGAAAAATTAAGTTTCTCCAATCTTCTCAAAACTCTGGATTCTGATAGAGGGCCACGAGACATGGACCTGGGTGCAAAAATTGAGGCTGTAGACCCTTCCAGAGCTGAGATATTGAAACTCAAAATTTTGACCAGAAAAAAAAATGACAGTGTTACCCCTTACATTTTTTTTAAGGGGGGTGAAAAATTAAGTTTCTCCAATCTTCTCAAAACTCTGGATTCTGATAGAGGGCCACGAGACATGGACCTGGGTGCAAAAATTGAGGCTGTCGACCCTTCCAGAGCTGAGATATTGAAACTCAAAATTTTGACCAGAAAAAAAAAATGACAGTGTTACCCCTTACATTTTTTTTTCGGGGGGTGAAAAATTAAGTTTCTCCAATCTTCTCAAAACTCTGGATTCTGATAGAGGGCCACGAGACATGGACCTGGGTGCAAAAATTGAGGCTGTAGACCCTTCCAGAGCTGAGATATTGAAACTCAAAATTTTGACCAGAAAAAAAAATGACAGTGTTACCCCTTACATTTTTTTTCGGGGGGTGAAAAATTAAGTTTCTCCAATCTTCTCAAAACTCTGGATTCTGATAGAGGGCCACGAGACATAGACCTGGGTGCAAAAATTGAGGCTGTAGACCCTTCCAGAGCTGAGATATTGAAACTCAAAATTTTGACCAGAAAAAAAAAATGACAGTGTTACCCCTTATGTTTTTTTTCGGGGGGTGAAAAATTAAGTTTCTCCAATCTTCTCAAAACTCTGGATTCTGATAGAGGGCCACGAGACATGGACCTGGGTGCAAAAATTGAGGCTGTAGACCCTTCCAGAGCTGAGATATTGAAACTCAAAATTTTGACCAGAAAAAAAAATGACAGTGTTACCCCTTACATTTTTTTTCGGGGGGTGAAAAATTAAGTTTCTCCAATCTTCTCAAAACTCTGGATTCTGATAGAGGGCCACGAGACATGGACCTGGGTGCAAAAATTGAGGCTGTAGACCCTTCCAGAGCTGAGATATTGAAACTCAAAATTTTGAACAGAAAAAAAAAATGACAGTGTTACCCCTTATGTTTTTTTTCGGGGGGTGAAAAATTAAGTTTCTCCAATCTTCTCAAAACTCTGGATTCTGATAGAGGGCCACGAGACATGGACCTGGGTGCAAAAATTGAGGCTGTAGACCCTTCCAGAGCTGAGATATTGAAACTCAAAATTTTGACCAGAAAAAAAAATAACAGTGTTACCCCTTATGTTTTTTTTCGGGGGGTGAAAAATTAAGTTTCTCCAATCTTCTCAAAACTCTGGATTCTGATAGAGGGCCACGAGACATGGACCTGGGTGCAAAAATTGAGGCTGTAGACCCTTCCAGAGCTGAGATATTGAAACTCAAAATTTTGACCAGAAAAAAAAATGACAGTGTTACCCCTTACATTTTTTTTCGGGGGGTGAAAAATTAAGTTTCTCCAATCTTCTCAAAACTCTGGATTCTGATAGAGGGCCACGAGACATGGACCTGGGTGCAAAAATTGAGGCTGTCGACCCTTCCAGAGCTGAGATATTGAAACTCAAAATTTTGACCAGAAAAAAAAATGACAGTGTTACCCCTTACATTTTTTTTCGGGGGGTGAAAAATTAAGTTTCTCCAATCTTCTCAAAACTCTGGATTCTGATAGAGGGCCACGAGACATGGACCTGGGTGCAAAAATTGAGGCTCTAGACCCTTCCAGAGCTGAGATATTGAAACTCAAAATTTTGACCAGAAAAAAAAATGACAGTGTTACCCCTTATGTTTTTTTTCGGGGGGTGAAAAATTAAGTTTCTCCAATCTTCTCAAAACTCTGGATTCTGATAGAGGGCCACGAGACATGGACCTGGGTGCAAAAATTGAGGCTGTCGACCCTTCCAGAGCTGAGATATTGAAACTCAAAATTTTGACCAGAAAAAAAAATGACAGTGTTACCCCTTACATTTTTTTTCGGGGGGTGAAAAATTAAGTTTCTCCAATCTTCTCAAAACTCTGGATTCTGATAGAGGGCCTCGAGACATGGACCTGGGTGCAAAAATTGAGGCTGTAGACCCTTCCAGAGCTGAGATATTGAAACTCAAAATTTTGACCAGAAAAAAAAATGACAGTGTTACCCCTTATGTTTTTTTTCGGGGGGTGAAAAATTAAGTTTCTCCAATCTTCTCAAAACTCTGGATTCTGATAGAGGGCCACGAGACATGGACCTGGGTGCAAAAATTGAGGCTGTAGACCCTTCCAGAGCTGAGATATTGAAACTCAAAATTTTGACCAGAAAAAAAAATGACAGTGTTACCCCTTATGTTTTTTTTCGGGGGGTGAAAAATTAAGTTTCTCCAATCTTCTCAAAACTCTGGATTCTGATAGAGGGCCACGAGACATGGACCTGGGTGCAAAAATTGAGGCTCTAGACCCTTCCAGAGCTGAGATATTGAAACTCAAAATTTTGACCAGAAAAAAAATGACAGTGTTACCCCTTATGTTTTTTTTCGGGGGGTGAAAAATTAAGTTTCTCCAATCTTCTCAAAACTCTGGATTCTGATAGAGGGCCACGAGACATGGACCTGGGTGCAAAAATTGAGGCTGTAGACCCTTCCAGAGCTGAGATATTGAAACTCACAATTTTGACCAGAAAAAAAAATGACAGTGTTACCCCTTATGTTTTTTTTCGGGGGGTGAAAAATTAAGTTTCTCCAATCTTCTCAAAACTCTGGATTCTGATAGAGGGCCACGAGACATGGACCTGGGTGCAAAAATTGAGGCTGTAGACCCTTCCAGAGCTGAGATATTGAAACTCAAAATTTTGACCAGAAAAAAAATGACAGTGTTACCCCTTACATTTTTTTTCGGGGGGTGAAAAATTAAGTTTCTCCAATCTTCTCAAAACTCTGGATTCTGATAGAGGGCCACGAGACATGGACCTGGGTGCAAAAATTGAGGCTGTAAACCCTTCCAGAGCTGAGATATTGAAACTCAAAATTTTGAACAGAAAAAAAAATGACAGTGTTACCCCTTATGGTTTTTTTCGGGGGGTGAAAAATTAAGTTTCTCCAATCTTCTCAAAACTCTGGATTCTGATAGAGGGCCACGAGACATGGACCTGGGTGCAAAAATTGAGGCTCTAGACCCTTCCAGAGCTGAGATATTGAAACTCAAAATTTTGACCAGAAAAAAAAATGACAGTGTTACCCCTTACGTTTTTTTTCGGGGGGTGAAAAATTAAGTTTCTCCAATCTTCTCAAAACTCTGGATTCTGATAGAGGGCCACGAGACATGGACCTGGGTGCAAAAATTGAGGCTCTAGACCCTTCCAGAGCTGAGATATTGAAACTCAAAATTTTGACCAGAAAAAAAAAATGACAGTGTTACCCCTTATGTTTTTTTTCGGGGGGTGAAAAATTAAGTTTCTCCAATCTTCTCAAAACTCTGGATTCTGATAGAGGGCCACGAGACATGGACCTGGGTGCAAAAATTGAGGCTGTAGACCCTTCCAGAGCTGAGATATTGAAACTCAAAATTTTGACCAGAAAAAAAAATGACAGTGTTACCCCTTATGTTTTTTTTCGGGGGGTGAAAAATTAAGTTTCTCCAATCTTCTCAAAACTCTGGATTCTGATAGAGGGCCACGAGACATGGACCTGGGTGCAAAAATTGAGGCTGTAGACCCTTCCAGAGCTGAGATATTGAAACTCAAAATTTTGACCAGAAAAAAAATGACAGTGTTACCCCTTATGTTTTTTTTCGGGGGGTGAAAAATTAAGTTTCTCCAATCTTCTCAAAACTCTGGATTCTGATAGAGGGCCACGAGACATGGACCTGGGTGCAAAAATTGAGGCTGTAGACCCTTCCAGAGCTGAGATATTGAAACTCAAAATTTTGACCAGAAAAAAAATGACAGTGTTACCCCTTACATTTTTTTTTCGGGGGGTGAAAAATTAAGTTTCTCCAATCTTCTCAAAACTCTGGATTCTGATAGAGGGCCACGAGACATGGACCTGGGTGCAAAAATTGAGGCTCTAGACCCTTCCAGAGCTGAGATATTGAAACTCAAAATTTTGACCAGAAAAAAAAATGACAGTGTTACCCCTTATGTTTTTTTTCGGGGGGTGAAAAATTAAGTTTCTCCAATCTTCTCAAAACTCTGGATTCTGATAGAGGGCCACGAGACATGGACCTGGGTGCAAAAATTGAGGCTGTCGACCCTTCCAGAGCTGAGATATTGAAACTCAAAATTTTGACCAGAAAAAAAAATGACAGTGTTACCCCTTATGTTTTTTTTCGGGGGGTGAAAAATTAAGTTTCTCCAATCTTCTCAAAACTCTGGATTCTGATAGAGGGCCACGAGACATGGACCTGGGTGCAAAAATTGAGGCTGTAGACCCTTCCAGAGCTGAGATATTGAAACTCAAAATTTTGACCAGAAAAAAAATGACAGTGTTACCCCTTATGTTTTTTTTCGGGGGGTGAAAAATTAAGTTTCTCCAATCTTCTCAAAACTCTGGATTCTGATAGAGGGCCACGAGACATGGACCTGGGTGCAAAAATTGAGGCTGTCGACCCTTCCAGAGCTGAGATATTGAAACTCAAAATTTTGACCAGAAAAAAAAATGACAGTGTTACCCCTTACATTTTTTTTCGGGGGGTGAAAAATTAAGTTTCTCCAATCTTCTCAAAACTCTGGATTCTGATAGAGGGCCACGAGACATGGACCTGGGTGCAAAAATTGAGGCTCTAGACCCTTCCAGAGCTGAGATATTGAAACTCAAAATTTTGACCAGAAAAAAAAATGACAGTGTTACCCCTTATGTTTTTTTTTCGGGGGGTGAAAAATTAAGTTTCTCCAATCTTCTCAAAACTCTGGATTCTGATAGAGGGCCACGAGACATGGACCTGGGTGCAAAAATTGAGGCTCTAGACCCTTCCAGAGCTGAGATATTGAAACTCAAAATTTTGACCAGAAAAAAAAATGACAGTGTTACCCCTTATGTTTTTTTTCGGGGGGTGAAAAATTAAGTTTCTCCAATCTTCTCAAAACTCTGGATTCTGATAGAGGGCCACGAGACATGGACCTGGGTGCAAAAATTGAGGCTGTAGACCCTTCCAGAGCTGAGATATTGAAACTCAAAATTTTGACCAGAAAAAAAAATGACAGTGTTACCCCTTATGTTTTTTTTCGGGGGGTGAAAAATTAAGTTTCTCCAATCTTCTCAAAACTCTGGATTCTGATAGAGGGCCACGAGACATGGACCTGGGTGCAAAAATTGAGGCTCTAGACCCTTCCAGAGCTGAGATATTGAAACTCAAAATTTTGACCAGAAAAAAAAATGACAGTGTTACCCCTTACATTTTTTTTCGGGGGGTGAAAAATTAAGTTTCTCCAATCTTCTCAAAACTCTGGATTCTGATAGAGGGCCACGAGACATGGACCTGGGTGCAAAAATTGAGGCTGTCGACCCTTCCAGAGCTGAGATATTGAAACTCAAAATTTTGACCAGAAAAAAAAATGACAGTGTTACCCCTTACATTTTTTTTTCGGGGGGTGAAAAATTAAGTTTCTCCAATCTTCTCAAAACTCTGGATTCTGATAGAGGGCCACGAGACATGGACCTGGGTGCAAAAATTGAGGCTCTAGACCCTTCCAGAGCTGAGATATTGAAACTCAAAATTTTGACCAGAAAAAAAAATGACAGTGTTACCCCTTACATTTTTTTTCGGGGGGTGAAAAATTAAGTTTCTCCAATCTTCTCAAAACTCTGGATTCTGATAGAGGGCCACGAGACATGGACCTGGGTGCAAAAATTGAGGCTCTAGACCCTTCCAGAGCTGAGATATTGAAACTCAAAATTTTGACCAGAAAAAAAAAATGACAGTGTTACCCCTTATGTTTTTTTTCGGGGGGTGAAAAATTAAGTTTCTCCAATCTTCTCAAAACTCTGGATTCTGATAGAGGGCCACGAGACATGGACCTGGGTGCAAAAATTGAGGCTGTAGACCCTTCCAGAGCTGAGATATTGAAACTCAAAATTTTGACCAGAAAAAAAAATGACAGTGTTACCCCTTACATTTTTTTTCGGGGGGTGAAAAATTAAGTTTCTCCAATCTTCTCAAAACTCTGGATTCTGATAGAGGGCCACGAGACATGGACCTGGGTGCAAAAATTGAGGCTCTAGACCCTTCCAGAGCTGAGATATTGAAACTCAAAATTTTGACCAGAAAAAAAAATGACAGTGTTACCCCTTATGTTTTTTTTCGGGGGGTGAAAAATTAAGTTTCTCCAATCTTCTCAAAACTCTGGATTCTGATAGAGGGCCACGAGACATGGACCTGGGTGCAAAAATTGAGGCTGTAGACCCTTCCAGAGCTGAGATATTGAAACTCAAAATTTTGACCAGAAAAAAAAATGACAGTGTTACCCCTTACATTTTTTTTTTCGGGGGGTGAAAAATTAAGTTTCTCCAATCTTCTCAAAACTCTGGATTCTGATAGAGGGCCACGAGACATGGACCTGGGTGCAAAAATTGAGGCTGTCGACCCTTCCAGAGCTGAGATATTGAAACTCAAAATTTTGACCAGAAAAAAAAAATGACAGTGTTACCCCTTACATTTTTTTTCGGGGGGTGAAAAATTAAGTTTCTCCAATCTTCTCAAAACTCTGGATTCTGATAGAGGGCCACGAGACATGGACCTGGGTGCAAAAATTGAGGCTCTAGACCCTTCCAGAGCTGAGATATTGAAACTCAAAATTTTGACCAGAAAAAAAAATGACAGTGTTACCCCTTATGTTTTTTTTTTCGGGGGGTGAAAAATTAAGTTTCTCCAATCTTCTCAAAACTCTGGATTCTGATAGAGGGCCACGAGACATGGACCTGGGTGCAAAAATTGAGGCTCTAGACCCTTCCAGAGCTGAGATATTGAAACTCAAAATTTTGACCAGAAAAAAAAATGACAGTGTTACCCCTTATGTTTTTTTTCAGGGGGTGAAAAATTAAGTTTCTCCAATCTTCTCAAAACTCTGGATTCTGATAGAGGGCCACGAGACATGGACCTGGGTGCAAAAATTGAGGCTGTAGACCCTTCCAGAGCTGAGATATTGAAACTCAAAATTTTGACCAGAAAAAAAAATGACAGTGTTACCCCTTATGTTTTTTTTCGGGGGGTGAAAAATTAAGTTTCTCCAATCTTCTCAAAACTCTGGATTCTGATAGAGGGCCACGAGACATGGACCTGGGTGCAAAAATTGAGGCTCTAGACCCTTCCAGAGCTGAGATATTGAAACTCAAAATTTTGACCAGAAAAAAAATGACAGTGTTACCCCTTATGTTTTTTTTCGGGGGGTGAAAAATTAAGTTTCTCCAATCTTCTCAAAACTCTGGATTCTGATAGAGGGCCACGAGACATGGACCTGGGTGCAAAAATTGAGGCTGTAGACCCTTCCAGAGCTGAGATATTGAAACTCACAATTTTGACCAGAAAAAAAAAATGACAGTGTTACCCCTTATGTTTTTTTTCGGGGGGTGAAAAATTAAGTTTCTCCAATCTTCTCAAAACTCTGGATTCTGATAGAGGGCCACGAGACATGGACCTGGGTGCAAAAATTGAGGCTGTAGACCCTTCCAGAGCTGAGATATTGAAACTCAAAATTTTGACCAGAAAAAAAAATGACAGTGTTACCCCTTACATTTTTTTTCGGGGGGTGAAAAATTAAGTTTCTCCAATCTTCTCAAAACTCTGGATTCTGATAGAGGGCCACGAGACATGGACCTGGGTGCAAAAATTGAGGCTGTAGACCCTTCCAGAGCTGAGATATTGAAACTCAAAATTTTGACCAGAAAAAAAAATGACAGTGTTACCCCTTATGTTTTTTTTTCGGGGGGTGAAAAATTAAGTTTCTCCAATCTTCTCAAAACTCTGGATTCTGATAGAGGGCCACGAGACATGGACCTGGGTGCAAAAATTGAGGCTGTCGACCCTTCCAGAGCTGAGATATTGAAACTCAAAATTTTGACCAGAAAAAAAAAATGACAGTGTTACCCCTTACATTTTTTTTCGGGGGGTGAAAAATTAAGTTTCTCCAATCTTCTCAAAACTCTGGATTCTGATAGAGGGCCACGAGACATGGACCTGGGTGCAAAAATTGAGGCTCTAGACCCTTCCAGAGCTGAGATATTGAAACTCAAAATTTTGACCAGAAAAAAAAATGACAGTGTTACCCCTTACGTTTTTTTTCGGGGGATGAAAAATTAAGTTTCTCCAATCTTCTCAAAACTCTGGATTCTGATAGAGGGCCACGAGACATGGACCTGGGTGCAAAAATTGAGGCTCTAGACCCTTCCAGAGCTGAGATATTGAAACTCAAAATTTTGACCAGAAAAAAAAAATGACAGTGTTACCCCTTATGTTTTTTTTCGGGGGGTGAAAAATTAAGTTTCTCCAATCTTCTCAAAACTCTGGATTCTGATAGAGGGCCACGAGACATGGAACTGGGTGCAAAAATTGAGGCTGTAGACCCTTCCAGAGCTGAGATATTGAAACTCAAAATTTTGACCAGAAAAAAAAATGACAGTGTTACCCCTTATGTTTTTTTTCGGGGGGTGAAAAATTAAGTTTCTCCAATCTTCTCAAAACTCTGGATTCTGATAGAGGGCCACGAGACATGGACCTGGGTGCAAAAATTGAGGCTGTAGACCCTTCCAGAGCTGAGATATTGAAACTCAAAATTTTGACCAGAAAAAAAATGACAGTGTTACCCCTTATGTTTTTTTTTTCGGGGGGTGAAAAATTAAGTTTCTCCAATCTTCTCAAAACTCTGGATTCTGATAGAGGGCCACGAGACATGGACCTGGGTGCAAAAATTGAGGCTGTAGACCCTTCCAGAGCTGAGATATTGAAACTCAAAATTTTGACCAGAAAAAAAATGACAGTGTTACCCCTTACATTTTTTTTCGGGGGGTGAAAAATTAAGTTTCTCCAATCTTCTCAAAACTCTGGATTCTGATAGAGGGCCACGAGACATGGACCTGGGTGCAAAAATTGAGGCTCTAGACCCTTCCAGAGCTGAGATATTGAAACTCAAAATTTTGACCAGAAAAAAAAATGACAGTGTTACCCCTTATGTTTTTTTTCGGGGGGTGAAAAATTAAGTTTCTCCAATCTTCTCAAAACTCTGGATTCTGATAGAGGGCCACGAGACATGGACCTGGGTGCAAAAATTGAGGCTGTCGACCCTTCCAGAGCTGAGATATTGAAACTCAAAATTTTGACCAGAAAAAAAAATGACAGTGTTACCCCTTATGTTTTTTTTCGGGGGGTGAAAAATTAAGTTTCTCCAATCTTCTCAAAACTCTGGATTCTGATAGAGGGCCACGAGACATGGACCTGGGTGCAAAAATTGAGGCAGTAGACCCTTCCAGAGCTGAGATATTGAAACTCAAAATTTTGACCAGAAAAAAAAATGACAGTGTTACCCCTTACATTTTTTTTAAGGGGGGTGAAAAATTAAGTTTCTCCAATCTTCTCAAAACTCTGGATTCTGATAGAGGGCCACGAGACATGGACCTGGGTGCAAAAATTGAGGCTGTCGACCCTTCCAGAGCTGAGATATTGAAACTCAAAATTTTGACCAGAAAAAAAAAATGACAGTGTTACCCCTTACATTTTTTTTTCGGGGGGTGAAAAATTAAGTTTCTCCAATCTTCTCAAAACTCTGGATTCTGATAGAGGGCCACGAGACATGGACCTGGGTGCAAAAATTGAGGCTGTAGACCCTTCCAGAGCTGAGATATTGAAACTCAAAATTTTGACCAGAAAAAAAAATGACAGTGTTACCCCTTACATTTTTTTTCGGGGGGTGAAAAATTAAGTTTCTCCAATCTTCTCAAAACTCTGGATTCTGATAGAGGGCCACGAGACATAGACCTGGGTGCAAAAATTGAGGCTGTAGACCCTTCCAGAGCTGAGATATTGAAACTCAAAATTTTGACCAGAAAAAAAAAATGACAGTGTTACCCCTTATGTTTTTTTTCGGGGGGTGAAAAATTAAGTTTCTCCAATCTTCTCAAAACTCTGGATTCTGATAGAGGGCCACGAGACATGGACCTGGGTGCAAAAATTGAGGCTGTAGACCCTTCCAGAGCTGAGATATTGAAACTCAAAATTTTGACCAGAAAAAAAAATGACAGTGTTACCCCTTACATTTTTTTTCGGGGGGTGAAAAATTAAGTTTCTCCAATCTTCTCAAAACTCTGGATTCTGATAGAGGGCCACGAGACATGGACCTGGGTGCAAAAATTGAGGCTGTAGACCCTTCCAGAGCTGAGATATTGAAACTCAAAATTTTGAACAGAAAAAAAAAATGACAGTGTTACCCCTTATGTTTTTTTTCGGGGGGTGAAAAATTAAGTTTCTCCAATCTTCTCAAAACTCTGGATTCTGATAGAGGGCCACGAGACATGGACCTGGGTGCAAAAATTGAGGCTGTAGACCCTTCCAGAGCTGAGATATTGAAACTCAAAATTTTGACCAGAAAAAAAAATAACAGTGTTACCCCTTATGTTTTTTTTCGGGGGGTGAAAAATTAAGTTTCTCCAATCTTCTCAAAACTCTGGATTCTGATAGAGGGCCACGAGACATGGACCTGGGTGCAAAAATTGAGGCTGTAGACCCTTCCAGAGCTGAGATATTGAAACTCAAAATTTTGACCAGAAAAAAAAATGACAGTGTTACCCCTTACATTTTTTTTCGGGGGGTGAAAAATTAAGTTTCTCCAATCTTCTCAAAACTCTGGATTCTGATAGAGGGCCACGAGACATGGACCTGGGTGCAAAAATTGAGGCTGTCGACCCTTCCAGAGCTGAGATATTGAAACTCAAAATTTTGACCAGAAAAAAAAAATGACAGTGTTACCCCTTACATTTTTTTTCGGGGGGTGAAAAATTAAGTTTCTCCAATCTTCTCAAAACTCTGGATTCTGATAGAGGGCCACGAGACATGGACCTGGGTGCAAAAATTGAGGCTCTAGACCCTTCCAGAGCTGAGATATTGAAACTCAAAATTTTGACCAGAAAAAAAAATGACAGTGTTACCCCTTATGTTTTTTTTCGGGGGGTGAAAAATTAAGTTTCTCCAATCTTCTCAAAACTCTGGATTCTGATAGAGGGCCACGAGACATGGACCTGGGTGCAAAAATTGAGGCTGTCGACCCTTCCAGAGCTGAGATATTGAAACTCAAAATTTTGACCAGAAAAAAAAATGACAGTGTTACCCCTTACATTTTTTTTCGGGGGGTGAAAAATTAAGTTTCTCCAATCTTCTCAAAACTCTGGATTCTGATAGAGGGCCTCGAGACATGGACCTGGGTGCAAAAATTGAGGCTGTAGACCCTTCCAGAGCTGAGATATTGAAACTCAAAATTTTGACCAGAAAAAAAAATGACAGTGTTACCCCTTATGTTTTTTTTCGGGGGGTGAAAAATTAAGTTTCTCCAATCTTCTCAAAACTCTGGATTCTGATAGAGGGCCACGAGACATGGACCTGGGTGCAAAAATTGAGGCTGTAGACCCTTCCAGAGCTGAGATATTGAAACTCAAAATTTTGACCAGAAAAAAAAATGACAGTGTTACCCCTTATGTTTTTTTTCGGGGGGTGAAAAATTAAGTTTCTCCAATCTTCTCAAAACTCTGGATTCTGATAGAGGGCCACGAGACATGGACCTGGGTGCAAAAATTGAGGCTCTAGACCCTTCCAGAGCTGAGATATTGAAACTCAAAATTTTGACCAGAAAAAAAATGACAGTGTTACCCCTTATGTTTTTTTTCGGGGGGTGAAAAATTAAGTTTCTCCAATCTTCTCAAAACTCTGGATTCTGATAGAGGGCCACGAGACATGGACCTGGGTGCAAAAATTGAGGCTGTAGACCCTTCCAGAGCTGAGATATTGAAACTCACAATTTTGACCAGAAAAAAAAATGACAGTGTTACCCCTTATGTTTTTTTTTCGGGGGGTGAAAAATTAAGTTTCTCCAATCTTCTCAAAACTCTGGATTCTGATAGAGGGCCACGAGACATGGACCTGGGTGCAAAAATTGAGGCTGTAGACCCTTCCAGAGCTGAGATATTGAAACTCAAAATTTTGACCAGAAAAAAAATGACAGTGTTACCCCTTACATTTTTTTTCGGGGGGTGAAAAATTAAGTTTCTCCAATCTTCTCAAAACTCTGGATTCTGATAGAGGGCCACGAGACATGGACCTGGGTGCAAAAATTGAGGCTGTTAACCCTTCCAGAGCTGAGATATTGAAACTCAAAATTTTGAACAGAAAAAAAAATGACAGTGTTACCCCTTATGGTTTTTTTCGGGGGGTGAAAAATTAAGTTTCTCCAATCTTCTCAAAACTCTGGATTCTGATAGAGGGCCACGAGACATGGACCTGGGTGCAAAAATTGAGGCTCTAGACCCTTCCAGAGCTGAGATATTGAAACTCAAAATTTTGACCAGAAAAAAAAATGACAGTGTTACCCCTTACGTTTTTTTTCGGGGGGTGAAAAATTAAGTTTCTCCAATCTTCTCAAAACTCTGGATTCTGATAGAGGGCCACGAGACATGGACCTGGGTGCAAAAATTGAGGCTCTAGACCCTTCCAGAGCTGAGATATTGAAACTCAAAATTTTGACCAGAAAAAAAAAAATGACAGTGTTACCCCTTATGTTTTTTTTCGGGGGGTGAAAAATTAAGTTTCTCCAATCTTCTCAAAACTCTGGATTCTGATAGAGGGCCACGAGACATGGACCTGGGTGCAAAAATTGAGGCTGTAGACCCTTCCAGAGCTGAGATATTGAAACTCAAAATTTTGACCAGAAAAAAAAATGACAGTGTTACCCCTTATGTTTTTTTTCGGGGGGTGAAAAATTAAGTTTCTCCAATCTTCTCAAAACTCTGGATTCTGATAGAGGGCCACGAGACATGGACCTGGGTGCAAAAATTGAGGCTGTAGACCCTTCCAGAGCTGAGATATTGAAACTCAAAATTTTGACCAGAAAAAAAATGACAGTGTTACCCCTTATGTTTTTTTTCGGGGGGTGAAAAATTAAGTTTCTCCAATCTTCTCAAAACTCTGGATTCTGATAGAGGGCCACGAGACATGGACCTGGGTGCAAAAATTGAGGCTGTAGACCCTTCCAGAGCTGAGATATTGAAACTCAAAATTTTGACCAGAAAAAAAATGACAGTGTTACCCCTTACATTTTTTTTTCGGGGGGTGAAAAATTAAGTTTCTCCAATCTTCTCAAAACTCTGGATTCTGATAGAGGGCCACGAGACATGGACCTGGGTGCAAAAATTGAGGCTCTAGACCCTTCCAGAGCTGAGATATTGAAACTCAAAATTTTGACCAGAAAAAAAAATGACAGTGTTACCCCTTATGTTTTTTTTCGGGGGGTGAAAAATTAAGTTTCTCCAATCTTCTCAAAACTCTGGATTCTGATAGAGGGCCACGAGACATGGACCTGGGTGCAAAAATTGAGGCTGTCGACCCTTCCAGAGCTGAGATATTGAAACTCAAAATTTTGACCAGAAAAAAAAATGACAGTGTTACCCCTTATGTTTTTTTTCGGGGGGTGAAAAATTAAGTTTCTCCAATCTTCTCAAAACTCTGGATTCTGATAGAGGGCCACGAGACATGGACCTGGGTGCAAAAATTGAGGCTGTAGACCCTTCCAGAGCTGAGATATTGAAACTCAAAATTTTGACCAGAAAAAAAATGACAGTGTTACCCCTTATGTTTTTTTTCGGGGGGTGAAAAATTAAGTTTCTCCAATCTTCTCAAAACTCTGGATTCTGATAGAGGGCCACGAGACATGGACCTGGGTGCAAAAATTGAGGCTGTCGACCCTTCCAGAGCTGAGATATTGAAACTCAAAATTTTGACCAGAAAAAAAAATGACAGTGTTACCCCTTACATTTTTTTTCGGGGGGTGAAAAATTAAGTTTCTCCAATCTTCTCAAAACTCTGGATTCTGATAGAGGGCCACGAGACATGGACCTGGGTGCAAAAATTGAGGCTCTAGACCCTTCCAGAGCTGAGATATTGAAACTCAAAATTTTGACCAGAAAAAAAAATGACAGTGTTACCCCTTATGTTTTTTTTTCGGGGGGTGAAAAATTAAGTTTCTCCAATCTTCTCAAAACTCTGGATTCTGATAGAGGGCCACGAGACATGGACCTGGGTGCAAAAATTGAGGCTCTAGACCCTTCCAGAGCTGAGATATTGAAACTCAAAATTTTGACCAGAAAAAAAAATGACAGTGTTACCCCTTATGTTTTTTTTCGGGGGGTGAAAAATTAAGTTTCTCCAATCTTCTCAAAACTCTGGATTCTGATAGAGGGCCACGAGACATGGACCTGGGTGCAAAAATTGAGGCTGTAGACCCTTCCAGAGCTGAGATATTGAAACTCAAAATTTTGACCAGAAAAAAAAATGACAGTGTTACCCCTTATGTTTTTTTTCGGGGGGTGAAAAATTAAGTTTCTCCAATCTTCTCAAAACTCTGGATTCTGATAGAGGGCCACGAGACATGGACCTGGGTGCAAAAATTGAGGCTCTAGACCCTTCCAGAGCTGAGATATTGAAACTCAAAATTTTGACCAGAAAAAAAATGACAGTGTTACCCCTTATGTTTTTTTTCGGGGGTGAAAAATTAAGTTTCTCCAATCTTCTCAAAACTCTGGATTCTGATAGAGGGCCACGAGACATGGACCTGGGTGCAAAAATTGAGGCTGTAGACCCTTCCAGAGCTGAGATATTGAAACTCACAATTTTGACCAGAAAAAAAAATGACAGTGTTACCCCTTATGTTTTTTTTTTCGGGGGGTGAAAAATTAAGTTTCTCCAATCTTCTCAAAACTCTGGATTCTGATAGAGGGCCACGAGACATGGACCTGGGTGCAAAAATTGAGGCTGTAGACCCTTCCAGAGCTGAGATATTGAAACTCAAAATTTTGACCAGAAAAAAAATGACAGTGTTACCCCTTACATTTTTTTTCGGGGGGTGAAAAATTAAGTTTCTCCAATCTTCTCAAAACTCTGGATTCTGATAGAGGGCCACGAGACATGGACCTGGGTGCAAAAATTGAGGCTGTAGACCCTTCCAGAGCTGAGATATTGAAACTCAAAATTTTGAACAGAAAAAAAAAATGACAGTGTTACCCCTTATGGTTTTTTTCGGGGGGTGAAAAATTAAGTTTCTCCAATCTTCTCAAAACTCTGGATTCTGATAGAGGGCCACGAGACATGGACCTGGGTGCAAAAATTGAGGCTGTAGACCCTTCCAGAGCTGAGATATTGAAACTCAAAATTTTGACCAGAAAAAAAAAATGACAGTGTTACCCCTTATGTTTTTTTTCGGGGGGTGAAAAATTAAGTTTCTCCAATCTTCTCAAAACTCTGGATTCTGATAGAGGGCCACGAGACATGGACCTGGGTGCAAAAATTGAGGCTGTCGACCCTTCCAGAGCTGAGATATTGAAACTCAAAATTTTGACCAGAAAAAAAAATGACAGTGTTACCCCTTACATTTTTTTTCGGGGGGTGAAAAATTAAGTTTCTCCAATCTTCTCAAAACTCTGGATTCTGATAGAGGGCCACGAGACATGGACCTGGGTGCAAAAATTGAGGCTCTAGACCCTTCCAGAGCTGAGATATTGAAACTCAAAATTTTGACCAGAAAAAAAAAATGACAGTGTTACCCCTTACGTTTTTTTTCGGGGGGTGAAAAATTAAGTTTCTCCAATCTTCTCAAAACTCTGGATTCTGATAGAGGGCCACGAGACATGGACCTGGGTGCAAAAATTGAGGCTCTAGACCCTTCCAGAGCTGAGATATTGAAACTCAAAATTTTGACCAGAAAAAAAAAATGACAGTGTTACCCCTTATGTTTTTTTTCGGGGGGTGAAAAATTAAGTTTCTCCAATCTTCTCAAAACTCTGGATTCTGATAGAGGGCCACGAGACATGGACCTGGGTGCAAAAATTGAGGCTGTAGACCCTTCCAGAGCTGAGATATTGAAACTCAAAATTTTGACCAGAAAAAAAAATGACAGTGTTACCCCTTATGTTTTTTTTCGGGGGGTGAAAAATTAAGTTTCTCCAATCTTCTCAAAACTCTGGATTCTGATAGAGGGCCACGAGACATGGACCTGGGTGCAAAAATTGAGGCTGTAGACCCTTCCAGAGCTGAGATATTGAAACTCAAAATTTTGACCAGAAAAAAAAATGACAGTGTTACCCCTTATGTTTTTTTTCGGGGGGTGAAAAATTAAGTTTCTCCAATCTTCTCAAAACTCTGGATTCTGATAGAGGGCCACGAGACATGGACCTGGGTGCAAAAATTGAGGCTGTAGACCCTTCCAGAGCTGAGATATTGAAACTCAAAATTTTGACCAGAAAAAAAATGACAGTGTTACCCCTTACATTTTTTTTCGGGGGGTGAAAAATTAAGTTTCTCCAATCTTCTCAAAACTCTGGATTCTGATAGAGGGCCACGAGACATGGACCTGGGTGCAAAAATTGAGGCTCTAGACCCTTCCAGAGCTGAGATATTGAAACTCAAAATTTTGACCAGAAAAAAAAATGACAGTGTTACCCCTTATGTTTTTTTTCGGGGGGTGAAAAATTAAGTTTCTCCAATCTTCTCAAAACTCTGGATTCTGATAGAGGGCCACGAGACATGGACCTGGGTGCAAAAATTGAGGCTGTCGACCCTTCCAGAGCTGAGATATTGAAACTCAAAATTTTGACCAGAAAAAAAAATGACAGTGTTACCCCTTATGTTTTTTTTCGGGGGGTGAAAAATTAAGTTTCTCCAATCTTCTCAAAACTCTGGATTCTGATAGAGGGCCACGAGACATGGACCTGGGTGCAAAAATTGAGGCTGTAGACCCTTCCAGAGCTGAGATATTGAAACTCAAAATTTTGACCAGAAAAAAAATGACAGTGTTACCCCTTATGTTTTTTTTCGGGGGGTGAAAAATTAAGTTTCTCCAATCTTCTCAAAACTCTGGATTCTGATAGAGGGCCACGAGACATGGACCTGGGTGCAAAAATTGAGGCTGTAGACCCTTCCAGAGCTGAGATATTGAAACTCAAAATTTTGACCAGAAAAAAAATGACAGTGTTACCCCTTACATTTTTTTTCGGGGGGTGAAAAATTAAGTTTCTCCAATCTTCTCAAAACTCTGGATTCTGATAGAGGGCCACGAGACATGGACCTGGGTGCAAAAATTGAGGCTCTAGACCCTTCCAGAGCTGAGATATTGAAACTCAAAATTTTGACCAGAAAAAAAAATGACAGTGTTACCCCTTATGTTTTTTTTCGGGGGGTGAAAAATTAAGTTTCTCCAATCTTCTCAAAACTCTGGATTCTGATAGAGGGCCACGAGACATGGACCTGGGTGCAAAAATTGAGGCTGTCGACCCTTCCAGAGCTGAGATATTGAAACTCAAAATTTTGACCAGAAAAAAAAATGACAGTGTTACCCCTTATGTTTTTTTTCGGGGGGTGAAAAATTAAGTTTCTCCAATCTTCTCAAAACTCTGGATTCTGATAGAGGGCCACGAGACATGGACCTGGGTGCAAAAATTGAGGCTGTAGACCCTTCCAGAGCTGAGATATTGAAACTTAAAATTTTGACCAGAAAAAAAAATGACAGTGTTACCCCTTACATTTTTTTTCGGGGGGTGAAAAATTAAGTTTCTCCAATCTTCTCAAAACTCTGGATTCTGATAGAGGGCCACGAGACATGGACCTGGGTGCAAAAATTGAGGCTGTCGACCCTTCCAGAGCTGAGATATTGAAACTCAAAATTTTGACCAGAAAAAAAAAATGACAGTGTTACCCCTTACATTTTTTTTTCGGGGGGTGAAAAATTAAGTTTCTCCAATCTTCTCAAAACTCTGGATTCTGATAGAGGGCCACGAGACATGGACCTGGGTGCAAAAATTGAGGCTGTAGACCCTTCCAGAGCTGAGATATTGAAACTCAAAATTTTGACCAGAAAAAAAAATGACAGTGTTACCCCTTACATTTTTTTTCGGGGGGTGAAAAATTAAGTTTCTCCAATCTTCTCAAAACTCTGGATTCTGATAGAGGGCCACGAGACATGGACCTGGGTGCAAAAATTGAGGCTGTAGACCCTTCCAGAGCTGAGATATTGAAACTCAAAATTTTGACCAGAAAAAAAAAATGACAGTGTTACCCCTTATGTTTTTTTTCGGGGGGTGAAAAATTAAGTTTCTCCAATCTTCTCAAAACTCTGGATTCTGATAGAGGGCCACGAGACATGGACCTGGGTGCAAAAATTGAGGCTGTAGACCCTTCCAGAGCTGAGATATTGAAACTCAAAATTTTGACCAGAAAAAAAAATGACAGTGTTACCCCTTACATTTTTTTTCGGGGGGTGAAAAATTAAGTTTCTCCAATCTTCTCAAAACTCTGGATTCTGATAGAGGGCCACGAGACATGGACCTGGGTGCAAAAATTGAGGCTGTAGACCCTTCCAGAGCTGAGATATTGAAACTCAAAATTTTGACCAGAAAAAAAAATGACAGTGTTACCCCTTATGTTTTTTTTCGGGGGGTGAAAAATTAAGTTTCTCCAATCTTCTCAAAACTCTGGATTCTGATAGAGGGCCACGAGACATGGACCTGGGTGCAAAAATTGAGGCTGTAGACCCTTCCAGAGCTGAGATATTGAAACTCAAAATTTTGACCAGAAAAAAAATGACAGTGTTACCCCTTATGTTTTTTTTCGGGGGGTGAAAAATTAAGTTTCTCCAATCTTCTCAAAACTCTGGATTCTGATAGAGGGCCACGAGACATGGACCTGGGTGCAAAAATTGAGGCTGTCGACCCTTCCAGAGCTGAGATATTGAAACTCAAAATTTTGACCAGAAAAAAAAATGACAGTGTTACCCCTTACATTTTTTTTCGGGGGGTGAAAAATTAAGTTTCTCCAATCTTCTCAAAACTCTGGATTCTGATAGAGGGCCACGAGACATGGACCTGGGTGCAAAAATTGAGGCTCTAGACCCTTCCAGAGCTGAGATATTGAAACTCAAAATTTTGACCAGAAAAAAAAATGACAGTGTTACCCCTTATGTTTTTTTTTCGGGGGGTGAAAAATTAAGTTTCTCCAATCTTCTCAAAACTCTGGATTCTGATAGAGGGCCACGAGACATGGACCTGGGTGCAAAAATTGAGGCTCTAGACCCTTCCAGAGCTGAGATATTGAAACTCAAAATTTTGACCAGAAAAAAAAAATGACAGTGTTACCCCTTATGTTTTTTTTCGGGGGGTGAAAAATTAAGTTTCTCCAATCTTCTCAAAACTCTGGATTCTGATAGAGGGCCACGAGACATGGACCTGGGTGCAAAAATTGAGGCTGTAGACCCTTCCAGAGCTGAGATATTGAAACTCAAAATTTTGACCAGAAAAAAAAATGACAGTGTTACCCCTTATGTTTTTTTTCGGGGGGTGAAAAATTAAGTTTCTCCAATCTTCTCAAAACTCTGGATTCTGATAGAGGGCCACGAGACATGGACCTGGGTGCAAAAATTGAGGCTCTAGACCCTTCCAGAGCTGAGATATTGAAACTCAAAATTTTGACCAGAAAAAAAATGACAGTGTTACCCCTTATGTTTTTTTTCGGGGGTGAAAAATTAAGTTTCTCCAATCTTCTCAAAACTCTGGATTCTGATAGAGGGCCACGAGACATGGACCTGGGTGCAAAAATTGAGGCTGTAGACCCTTCCAGAGCTGAGATATTGAAACTCACAATTTTGACCAGAAAAAAAAATGACAGTGTTACCCCTTATGTTTTTTTTTTCGGGGGGTGAAAAATTAAGTTTCTCCAATCTTCTCAAAACTCTGGATTCTGATAGAGGGCCACGAGACATGGACCTGGGTGCAAAAATTGAGGCTGTAGACCCTTCCAGAGCTGAGATATTGAAACTCAAAATTTTGACCAGAAAAAAAATGACAGTGTTACCCCTTACATTTTTTTTCGGTGGGTGAAAAATTAAGTTTCTCCAATCTTCTCAAAACTCTGGATTCTGATAGAGGGCCACGAGACATGGACCTGGGTGCAAAAATTGAGGCTGTAGACCCTTCCAGAGCTGAGATATTGAAACTCAAAATTTTGAACAGAAAAAAAAATGACAGTGTTACCCCTTATGGTTTTTTTCGGGGGGTGAAAAATTAAGTTTCTCCAATCTTCTCAAAACTCTGGATTCTGATAGAGGGCCACGAGACATGGACCTGGGTGCAAAAATTGAGGCTGTAGACCCTTCCAGAGCTGAGATATTGAAACTCAAAATTTTGACCAGAAAAAAAAAATGACAGTGTTACCCCTTATGTTTTTTTTCGGGGGGTGAAAAATTAAGTTTCTCCAATCTTCTCAAAACTCTGGATTCTGATAGAGGGCCACGAGACATGGACCTGGGTGCAAAAATTGAGGCTGTCGACCCTTCCAGAGCTGAGATATTGAAACTCAAAATTTTGACCAGAAAAAAAAATGACAGTGTTACCCCTTACATTTTTTTTCGGGGGGTGAAAAATTAAGTTTCTCCAATCTTCTCAAAACTCTGGATTCTGATAGAGGGCCACGAGACATGGACCTGGGTGCAAAAATTGAGGCTCTAGACCCTTCCAGAGCTGAGATATTGAAACTCAAAATTTTGACCAGAAAAAAAAAATGACAGTGTTACCCCTTACGTTTTTTTTCGGGGGGTGAAAAATTAAGTTTCTCCAATCTTCTCAAAACTCTGGATTCTGATAGAGGGCCACGAGACATGGACCTGGGTGCAAAAATTGAGGCTCTAGACCCTTCCAGAGCTGAGATATTGAAACTCAAAATTTTGACCAGAAAAAAAAAATGACAGTGTTACCCCTTATGTTTTTTTTCGGGGGGTGAAAAATTAAGTTTCTCCAATCTTCTCAAAACTCTGGATTCTGATAGAGGGCCACGAGACATGGACCTGGGTGCAAAAATTGAGGCTGTAGACCCTTCCAGAGCTGAGATATTGAAACTCAAAATTTTGACCAGAAAAAAAAATGACAGTGTTACCCCTTATGTTTTTTTTCGGGGGGTGAAAAATTAAGTTTCTCCAATCTTCTCAAAACTCTGGATTCTGATAGAGGGCCACGAGACATGGACCTGGGTGCAAAAATTGAGGCTGTAGACCCTTCCAGAGCTGAGATATTGAAATTCAAAATTTTGACCAGAAAAAAAATGACAGTGTTACCCCTTATGTTTTTTTTCGGGGGGTGAAAAATTAAGTTTCTCCAATCTTCTCAAAACTCTGGATTCTGATAGAGGGCCACGAGACATGGACCTGGGTAAAAAATTGAGGCTGTAGACCCTTCCAGAGCTGAGATATTGAAACTCAAAATTTTGACCAGAAAAAAAATGACAGTGTTACCCCTTACATTTTTTTTCGGGGGGTGAAAAATTAAGTTTCTCCAATCTTCTCAAAACTCTGGATTCTGATAGAGGGCCACGAGACATGGACCTGGGTGCAAAAATTGAGGCTCTAGACCCTTCCAGAGCTGAGATATTGAAACTCAAAATTTTGACCAGAAAAAAAAATGACAGTGTTACCCCTTATGTTTTTTTTCGGGGGTGAAAAATTAAGTTTCTCCAATCTTCTCAAAACTCTGGATTCTGATAGAGGGCCACGAGACATGGACCTGGGTGCAAAAATTGAGGCTGTCGACCCTTCCAGAGCTGAGATATTGAAACTCAAAATTTTGACCAGAAAAAAAAATGACAGTGTTACCCCTTATGTTTTTTTTCGGGGGGTGAAAAATTAAGTTTCTCCAATCTTCTCAAAACTCTGGATTCTGATAGAGGGCCACGAGACATGGACCTGGGTGCAAAAATTGAGGCTGTAGACCCTTCCAGAGCTGAGATATTGAAACTCAAAATTTTGACCAGAAAAAAAATGACAGTGTTACCCCTTATGTTTTTTTTCGGGGGGTGAAAAATTAAGTTTCTCCAATCTTCTCAAAACTCTGGATTCTGATAGAGGGCCACGAGACATGGACCTGGGTGCAAAAATTGAGGCTGTAGACCCTTCCAGAGCTGAGATATTGAAACTCAAAATTTTGACCAGAAAAAAAATGACAGTGTTACCCCTTACATTTTTTTTCGGGGGGTGAAAAATTAAGTTTCTCCAATCTTCTCAAAACTCTGGATTCTGATAGAGGGCCACGAGACATGGACCTGGGTGCAAAAATTGAGGCTCTAGACCCTTCCAGAGCTGAGATATTGAAACTCAAAATTTTGACCAGAAAAAAAAATGACAGTGTTACCCCTTATGTTTTTTTTCGGGGGGTGAAAAATTAAGTTTCTCCAATCTTCTCAAAACTCTGGATTCTGATAGAGGGCCACGAGACATGGACCTGGGTGCAAAAATTGAGGCTGTCGACCCTTCCAGAGCTGAGATATTGAAACTCAAAATTTTGACCAGAAAAAAAAATGACAGTGTTACCCCTTATGTTTTTTTTCGGGGGGTGAAAAATTAAGTTTCTCCAATCTTCTCAAAACTCTGGATTCTGATAGAGGGCCACGAGACATGGACCTGGGTGCAAAAATTGAGGCTCTAGACCCTTCCAGAGCTGAGATATTGAAACTCAAAATTTTGACCAGAAAAAAAATGACAGTGTTACCCCTTATGTTTTTTTTCGGGGGGTGAAAAATTAAGTTTCTCCAATCTTCTCAAAACTCTGGATTCTGATAGAGGGCCACGAGACATGGACCTGGGTGCAAAAATTGAGGCTGTAGACCCTTCCAGAGCTGAGATATTGAAACTCACAATTTTGACCAGAAAAAAAAATGACAGTGTTACCCCTTATGTTTTTTTTCGGGGGGTGAAAAATTAAGTTTCTCCAATCTTCTCAAAACTCTGGATTCTGATAGAGGGCCACGAGACATGGACCTGGGTGCAAAAATTGAGGCTGTAGACCCTTCCAGAGCTGAGATATTGAAACTCAAAATTTTGACCAGAAAAAAAATGACAGTGTTACCCCTTACATTTTTTTTCGGGGGGTGAAAAATTAAGTTTCTCCAATCTTCTCAAAACTCTGGATTCTGATAGAGGGCCACGAGACATGGACCTGGGTGCAAAAATTGAGGCTGTAAACCCTTCCAGAGCTGAGATATTGAAACTCAAAATTTTGAACAGAAAAAAAAATGACAGTGTTACCCCTTATGGTTTTTTTCGGGGGGTGAAAAATTAAGTTTCTCCAATCTTCTCAAAACTCTGGATTCTGATAGAGGGCCACGAGACATGGACCTGGGTGCAAAAATTGAGGCTCTAGACCCTTCCAGAGCTGAGATATTGAAACTCAAAATTTTGACCAGAAAAAAAAATGACAGTGTTACCCCTTACGTTTTTTTTCGGGGGGTGAAAAATTAAGTTTCTCCAATCTTCTCAAAACTCTGGATTCTGATAGAGGGCCACGAGACATGGACCTGGGTGCAAAAATTGAGGCTCTAGACCCTTCCAGAGCTGAGATATTGAAACTCAAAATTTTGACCAGAAAAAAAAAAATGACAGTGTTACCCCTTATGTTTTTTTTCGGGGGGTGAAAAATTAAGTTTCTCCAATCTTCTCAAAACTCTGGATTCTGATAGAGGGCCACGAGACATGGACCTGGGTGCAAAAATTGAGGCTGTAGACCCTTCCAGAGCTGAGATATTGAAACTCAAAATTTTGACCAGAAAAAAAATGACAGTGTTACCCCTTACATTTTTTTTCGGGGGGTGAAAAATTAAGTTTCTCCAATCTTCTCAAAACTCTGGATTCTGATAGAGGGCCACGAGACATGGACCTGGGTGCAAAAATTGAGGCTGTAAACCCTTCCAGAGCTGAGATATTGAAACTCAAAATTTTGAACAGAAAAAAAAATGACAGTGTTACCCCTTATGGTTTTTTTCGGGGGGTGAAAAATTAAGTTTCTCCAATCTTCTCAAAACTCTGGATTCTGATAGAGGGCCACGAGACATGGACCTGGGTGCAAAAATTGAGGCTCTAGACCCTTCCAGAGCTGAGATATTGAAACTCAAAATTTTGACCAGAAAAAAAAATGACAGTGTTACCCCTTACGTTTTTTTTCGGGGGGTGAAAAATTAAGTTTCTCCAATCTTCTCAAAACTCTGGATTCTGATAGAGGGCCACGAGACATGGACCTGGGTGCAAAAATTGAGGCTCTAGACCCTTCCAGAGCTGAGATATTGAAACTCAAAATTTTGACCAGAAAAAAAAAAATGACAGTGTTACCCCTTATGTTTTTTTTCGGGGGGTGAAAAATTAAGTTTCTCCAATCTTCTCAAAACTCTGGATTCTGATAGAGGGCCACGAGACATGGACCTGGGTGCAAAAATTGAGGCTGTAGACCCTTCCAGAGCTGAGATATTGAAACTCAAAATTTTGACCAGAAAAAAAAATGACAGTGTTACCCCTTATGTTTTTTTTCGGGGGGTGAAAAATTAAGTTTCTCCAATCTTCTCAAAACTCTGGATTCTGATAGAGGGCCACGAGACATAACCTGGGTGCAAAAATTGAGGCTGTAGACCCTTCCAGAGCTGAGATATTGAAACTCAAAATTTTGACCAGAAAAAAAATGACAGTGTTACCCCTTATGTTTTTTTTCGGGGGGTGAAAAATTAAGTTTCTCCAATCTTCTCAAAACTCTGGATTCTGATAGAGGGCCACGAGACATGGACCTGGGTGCAAAAATTGAGGCTGTAGACCCTTCCAGAGCTGAGATATTGAAACTCAAAATTTTGACCAGAAAAAAAATGACAGTGTTACCCCTTACATTTTTTTTTCGGGGGGTGAAAAATTAAGTTTCTCCAATCTTCTCAAAACTCTGGATTCTGATAGAGGGCCACGAGACATGGACCTGGGTGCAAAAATTGAGGCTCTAGACCCTTCCAGAGCTGAGATATTGAAACTCAAAATTTTGACCAGAAAAAAAAATGACAGTGTTACCCCTTATGTTTTTTTTCGGGGGGTGAAAAATTAAGTTTCTCCAATCTTCTCAAAACTCTGGATTCTGATAGAGGGCCACGAGACATGGACCTGGGTGCAAAAATTGAGGCTGTCGACCCTTCCAGAGCTGAGATATTGAAACTCAAAATTTTGACCAGAAAAAAAAATGACAGTGTTACCCCTTATGTTTTTTTTCGGGGGGTGAAAAATTAAGTTTCTCCAATCTTCTCAAAACTCTGGATTCTGATAGAGGGCCACGAGACATGGACCTGGGTGCAAAAATTGAGGCTGTAGACCCTTCCAGAGCTGAGATATTGAAACTCAAAATTTTGACCAGAAAAAAAATGACAGTGTTACCCCTTATGTTTTTTTTCGGGGGGTGAAAAATTAAGTTTCTCCAATCTTCTCAAAACTCTGGATTCTGATAGAGGGCCACGAGACATGGACCTGGGTGCAAAAATTGAGGCTGTCGACCCTTCCAGAGCTGAGATATTGAAACTCAAAATTTTGACCAGAAAAAAAAATGACAGTGTTACCCCTTACATTTTTTTTCGGGGGGTGAAAAATTAAGTTTCTCCAATCTTCTCAAAACTCTGGATTCTGATAGAGGGCCACGAGACATGGACCTGGGTGCAAAAATTGAGGCTCTAGACCCTTCCAGAGCTGAGATATTGAAACTCAAAATTTTGACCAGAAAAAAAAATGACAGTGTTACCCCTTATGTTTTTTTTTCGGGGGGTGAAAAATTAAGTTTCTCCAATCTTCTCAAAACTCTGGATTCTGATAGAGGGCCACGAGACATGGACCTGGGTGCAAAAATTGAGGCTCTAGACCCTTCCAGAGCTGAGATATTGAAACTCAAAATTTTGACCAGAAAAAAAAATGACAGTGTTACCCCTTATGTTTTTTTTCGGGGGGTGAAAAATTAAGTTTCTCCAATCTTCTCAAAACTCTGGATTCTGATAGAGGGCCACGAGACATGGACCTGGGTGCAAAAATTGAGGCTGTAGACCCTTCCAGAGCTGAGATATTGAAACTCAAAATTTTGACCAGAAAAAAAAATGACAGTGTTACCCCTTATGTTTTTTTTCGGGGGGTGAAAAATTAAGTTTCTCCAATCTTCTCAAAACTCTGGATTCTGATAGAGGGCCACGAGACATGGACCTGGGTGCAAAAATTGAGGCTCTAGACCCTTCCAGAGCTGAGATATTGAAACTCAAAATTTTGACCAGAAAAAAAATGACAGTGTTACCCCTTATGTTTTTTTTCGGGGGTGAAAAATTAAGTTTCTCCAATCTTCTCAAAACTCTGGATTCTGATAGAGGGCCACGAGACATGGACCTGGGTGCAAAAATTGAGGCTGTAGACCCTTCCAGAGCTGAGATATTGAAACTCACAATTTTGACCAGAAAAAAAAATGACAGTGTTACCCCTTATGTTTTTTTTTTCGGGGGGTGAAAAATTAAGTTTCTCCAATCTTCTCAAAACTCTGGATTCTGATAGAGGGCCACGAGACATGGACCTGGGTGCAAAAATTGAGGCTGTAGACCCTTCCAGAGCTGAGATATTGAAACTCAAAATTTTGACCAGAAAAAAAATGACAGTGTTACCCCTTACATTTTTTTTCGGGGGGTGAAAAATTAAGTTTCTCCAATCTTCTCAAAACTCTGGATTCTGATAGAGGGCCACGAGACATGGACCTGGGTGCAAAAATTGAGGCTGTAGACCCTTCCAGAGCTGAGATATTGAAACTCAAAATTTTGAACAGAAAAAAAAATGACAGTGTTACCCCTTATGGTTTTTTTCGGGGGGTGAAAAATTAAGTTTCTCCAATCTTCTCAAAACTCTGGATTCTGATAGAGGGCCACGAGACATGGACCTGGGTGCAAAAATTGAGGCTGTAGACCCTTCCAGAGCTGAGATATTGAAACTCAAAATTTTGACCAGAAAAAAAAAATGACAGTGTTACCCCTTATGTTTTTTTTCGGGGGGTGAAAAATTAAGTTTCTCCAATCTTCTCAAAACTCTGGATTCTGATAGAGGGCCACGAGACATGGACCTGGGTGCAAAAATTGAGGCTGTCGACCCTTCCAGAGCTGAGATATTGAAACTCAAAATTTTGACCAGAAAAAAAAATGACAGTGTTACCCCTTACATTTTTTTTCGGGGGGTGAAAAATTAAGTTTCTCCAATCTTCTCAAAACTCTGGATTCTGATAGAGGGCCACGAGACATGGACCTGGGTGCAAAAATTGAGGCTCTAGACCCTTCCAGAGCTGAGATATTGAAACTCAAAATTTTGACCAGAAAAAAAAAATGACAGTGTTACCCCTTACGTTTTTTTTCGGGGGGTGAAAAATTAAGTTTCTCCAATCTTCTCAAAACTCTGGATTCTGATAGAGGGCCACGAGACATGGACCTGGGTGCAAAAATTGAGGCTCTAGACCCTTCCAGAGCTGAGATATTGAAACTCAAAATTTTGACCAGAAAAAAAAAATGACAGTGTTACCCCTTATGTTTTTTTTCGGGGGGTGAAAAATTAAGTTTCTCCAATCTTCTCAAAACTCTGGATTCTGATAGAGGGCCACGAGACATGGACCTGGGTGCAAAAATTGAGGCTGTAGACCCTTCCAGAGCTGAGATATTGAAACTCAAAATTTTGACCAGAAAAAAAAATGACAGTGTTACCCCTTATGTTTTTTTTCGGGGGGTGAAAAATTAAGTTTCTCCAATCTTCTCAAAACTCTGGATTCTGATAGAGGGCCACGAGACATGGACCTGGGTGCAAAAATTGAGGCTGTAGACCCTTCCAGAGCTGAGATATTGAAACTCAAAATTTTGACCAGAAAAAAAAATGACAGTGTTACCCCTTATGTTTTTTTTCGGGGGGTGAAAAATTAAGTTTCTCCAATCTTCTCAAAACTCTGGATTCTGATAGAGGGCCACGAGACATGGACCTGGGTGCAAAAATTGAGGCTGTAGACCCTTCCAGAGCTGAGATATTGAAACTCAAAATTTTGACCAGAAAAAAAATGACAGTGTTACCCCTTACATTTTTTTTCGGGGGGTGAAAAATTAAGTTTCTCCAATCTTCTCAAAACTCTGGATTCTGATAGAGGGCCACGAGACATGGACCTGGGTGCAAAAATTGAGGCTCTAGACCCTTCCAGAGCTGAGATATTGAAACTCAAAATTTTGACCAGAAAAAAAAATGACAGTGTTACCCCTTATGTTTTTTTTCGGGGGGTGAAAAATTAAGTTTCTCCAATCTTCTCAAAACTCTGGATTCTGATAGAGGGCCACGAGACATGGACCTGGGTGCAAAAATTGAGGCTGTCGACCCTTCCAGAGCTGAGATATTGAAACTCAAAATTTTGACCAGAAAAAAAAATGACAGTGTTACCCCTTATGTTTTTTTTCGGGGGGTGAAAAATTAAGTTTCTCCAATCTTCTCAAAACTCTGGATTCTGATAGAGGGCCACGAGACATGGACCTGGGTGCAAAAATTGAGGCTGTAGACCCTTCCAGAGCTGAGATATTGAAACTCAAAATTTTGACCAGAAAAAAAATGACAGTGTTACCCCTTATGTTTTTTTTCGGGGGGTGAAAAATTAAGTTTCTCCAATCTTCTCAAAACTCTGGATTCTGATAGAGGGCCACGAGACATGGACCTGGGTGCAAAAATTGAGGCTGTAGACCCTTCCAGAGCTGAGATATTGAAACTCAAAATTTTGACCAGAAAAAAAATGACAGTGTTACCCCTTACATTTTTTTTCGGGGGGTGAAAAATTAAGTTTCTCCAATCTTCTCAAAACTCTGGATTCTGATAGAGGGCCACGAGACATGGACCTGGGTGCAAAAATTGAGGCTCTAGACCCTTCCAGAGCTGAGATATTGAAACTCAAAATTTTGACCAGAAAAAAAAATGACAGTGTTACCCCTTATGTTTTTTTTCGGGGGGTGAAAAATTAAGTTTCTCCAATCTTCTCAAAACTCTGGATTCTGATAGAGGGCCACGAGACATGGACCTGGGTGCAAAAATTGAGGCTGTCGACCCTTCCAGAGCTGAGATATTGAAACTCAAAATTTTGACCAGAAAAAAAAATGACAGTGTTACCCCTTATGGTTTTTTTCGGGGGGTGAAAAATTAAGTTTCTCCAATCTTCTCAAAACTCTGGATTCTGATAGAGGGCCACGAGACATGGACCTGGGTGCAAAAATTGAGGCTGTAGACCCTTCCAGAGCTGAGATATTGAAACTTAAAATTTTGACCAGAAAAAAAAATGACAGTGTTACCCCTTACATTTTTTTTCGGGGGGTGAAAAATTAAGTTTCTCCAATCTTCTCAAAACTCTGGATTCTGATAGAGGGCCACGAGACATGGACCTGGGTGCAAAAATTGAGGCTGTCGACCCTTCCAGAGCTGAGATATTGAAACTCAAAATTTTGACCAGAAAAAAAAAATGACAGTGTTACCCCTTACATTTTTTTTTCGGGGGGTGAAAAATTAAGTTTCTCCAATCTTCTCAAAACTCTGGATTCTGATAGAGGGCCACGAGACATGGACCTGGGTGCAAAAATTGAGGCTGTAGACCCTTCCAGAGCTGAGATATTGAAACTCAAAATTTTGACCAGAAAAAAAAATGACAGTGTTACCCCTTACATTTTTTTTCGGGGGGTGAAAAATTAAGTTTCTCCAATCTTCTCAAAACTCTGGATTCTGATAGAGGGCCACGAGACATGGACCTGGGTGCAAAAATTGAGGCTGTAGACCCTTCCAGAGCTGAGATATTGAAACTCAAAATTTTGACCAGAAAAAAAAAATGACAGTGTTACCCCTTATGTTTTTTTTCGGGGGGTGAAAAATTAAGTTTCTCCAATCTTCTCAAAACTCTGGATTCTGATAGAGGGCCACGAGACATGGACCTGGGTGCAAAAATTGAGGCTGTAGACCCTTCCAGAGCTGAGATATTGAAACTCAAAATTTTGACCAGAAAAAAAAATGACAGTGTTACCCCTTACATTTTTTTTCGGGGGGTGAAAAATTAAGTTTCTCCAATCTTCTCAAAACTCTGGATTCTGATAGAGGGCCACGAGACATGGACCTGGGTGCAAAAATTGAGGCTGTAGACCCTTCCAGAGCTGAGATATTGAAACTCAAAATTTTGACCAGAAAAAAAAATGACAGTGTTACCCCTTATGTTTTTTTTCGGGGGGTGAAAAATTAAGTTTCTCCAATCTTCTCAAAACTCTGGATTCTGATAGAGGGCCACGAGACATGGACCTGGGTGCAAAAATTGAGGCTGTAGACCCTTCCAGAGCTGAGATATTGAAACTCAAAATTTTGACCAGAAAAAAAATGACAGTGTTACCCCTTATGTTTTTTTTCGGGGGGTGAAAAATTAAGTTTCTCCAATCTTCTCAAAACTCTGGATTCTGATAGAGGGCCACGAGACATGGACCTGGGTGCAAAAATTGAGGCTGTCGACCCTTCCAGAGCTGAGATATTGAAACTCAAAATTTTGACCAGAAAAAAAAATGACAGTGTTACCCCTTACATTTTTTTTCGGGGGGTGAAAAATTAAGTTTCTCCAATCTTCTCAAAACTCTGGATTCTGATAGAGGGCCACGAGACATGGACCTGGGTGCAAAAATTGAGGCTCTAGACCCTTCCAGAGCTGAGATATTGAAACTCAAAATTTTGACCAGAAAAAAAAATGACAGTGTTACCCCTTATGTTTTTTTTTCGGGGGGTGAAAAATTAAGTTTCTCCAATCTTCTCAAAACTCTGGATTCTGATAGAGGGCCACGAGACATGGACCTGGGTGCAAAAATTGAGGCTCTAGACCCTTCCAGAGCTGAGATATTGAAACTCAAAATTTTGACCAGAAAAAAAAAATGACAGTGTTACCCCTTATGTTTTTTTTCGGGGGGTGAAAAATTAAGTTTCTCCAATCTTCTCAAAACTCTGGATTCTGATAGAGGGCCACGAGACATGGACCTGGGTGCAAAAATTGAGGCTGTAGACCCTTCCAGAGCTGAGATATTGAAACTCAAAATTTTGACCAGAAAAAAAAATGACAGTGTTACCCCTTATGTTTTTTTTCGGGGGGTGAAAAATTAAGTTTCTCCAATCTTCTCAAAACTCTGGATTCTGATAGAGGGCCACGAGACATGGACCTGGGTGCAAAAATTGAGGCTCTAGACCCTTCCAGAGCTGAGATATTGAAACTCAAAATTTTGACCAGAAAAAAAATGACAGTGTTACCCCTTATGTTTTTTTTCGGGGGTGAAAAATTAAGTTTCTCCAATCTTCTCAAAACTCTGGATTCTGATAGAGGGCCACGAGACATGGACCTGGGTGCAAAAATTGAGGCTGTAGACCCTTCCAGAGCTGAGATATTGAAACTCACAATTTTGACCAGAAAAAAAAATGACAGTGTTACCCCTTATGTTTTTTTTTCGGGGGGTGAAAAATTAAGTTTCTCCAATCTTCTCAAAACTCTGGATTCTGATAGAGGGCCACGAGACATGGACCTGGGTGCAAAAATTGAGGCTGTAGACCCTTCCAGAGCTGAGATATTGAAACTCAAAATTTTGACCAGAAAAAAAATGACAGTGTTACCCCTTACATTTTTTTTCGGGGGGTGAAAAATTAAGTTTCTCCAATCTTCTCAAAACTCTGGATTCTGATAGAGGGCCACGAGACATGGACCTGGGTGCAAAAATTGAGGCTGTAGACCCTTCCAGAGCTGAGATATTGAAACTCAAAATTTTGAACAGAAAAAAAAATGACAGTGTTACCCCTTATGGTTTTTTTCGGGGGGTGAAAAATTAAGTTTCTCCAATCTTCTCAAAACTCTGGATTCTGATAGAGGGCCACGAGACATGGACCTGGGTGCAAAAATTGAGGCTGTAGACCCTTCCAGAGCTGAGATATTGAAACTCAAAATTTTGACCAGAAAAAAAAAATGACAGTGTTACCCCTTATGTTTTTTTTCGGGGGGTGAAAAATTAAGTTTCTCCAATCTTCTCAAAACTCTGGATTCTGATAGAGGGCCACGAGACATGGACCTGGGTGCAAAAATTGAGGCTGTCGACCCTTCCAGAGCTGAGATATTGAAACTCAAAATTTTGACCAGAAAAAAAAATGACAGTGTTACCCCTTACATTTTTTTTCGGGGGGTGAAAAATTAAGTTTCTCCAATCTTCTCAAAACTCTGGATTCTGATAGAGGGCCACGAGACATGGACCTGGGTGCAAAAATTGAGGCTCTAGACCCTTCCAGAGCTGAGATATTGAAACTCAAAATTTTGACCAGAAAAAAAAAATGACAGTGTTACCCCTTACGTTTTTTTTCGGGGGGTGAAAAATTAAGTTTCTCCAATCTTCTCAAAACTCTGGATTCTGATAGAGGGCCACGAGACATGGACCTGGGTGCAAAAATTGAGGCTCTAGACCCTTCCAGAGCTGAGATATTGAAACTCAAAATTTTGACCAGAAAAAAAAAATGACAGTGTTACCCCTTATGTTTTTTTTCGGGGGGTGAAAAATTAAGTTTCTCCAATCTTCTCAAAACTCTGGATTCTGATAGAGGGCCACGAGACATGGACCTGGGTGCAAAAATTGAGGCTGTAGACCCTTCCAGAGCTGAGATATTGAAACTCAAAATTTTGACCAGAAAAAAAAATGACAGTGTTACCCCTTATGTTTTTTTTCGGGGGGTGAAAAATTAAGTTTCTCCAATCTTCTCAAAACTCTGGATTCTGATAGAGGGCCACGAGACATGGACCTGGGTGCAAAAATTGAGGCTGTAGACCCTTCCAGAGCTGAGATATTGAAATTCAAAATTTTGACCAGAAAAAAAATGACAGTGTTACCCCTTATGTTTTTTTTCGGGGGGTGAAAAATTAAGTTTCTCCAATCTTCTCAAAACTCTGGATTCTGATAGAGGGCCACGAGACATGGACCTGGGTAAAAAAATTGAGGCTGTAGACCCTTCCAGAGCTGAGATATTGAAACTCAAAATTTTGACCAGAAAAAAAATGACAGTGTTACCCCTTACATTTTTTTTCGGGGGGTGAAAAATTAAGTTTCTCCAATCTTCTCAAAACTCTGGATTCTGATAGAGGGCCACGAGACATGGACCTGGGTGCAAAAATTGAGGCTCTAGACCCTTCCAGAGCTGAGATATTGAAACTCAAAATTTTGACCAGAAAAAAAAATGACAGTGTTACCCCTTATGTTTTTTTTCGGGGGGTGAAAAATTAAGTTTCTCCAATCTTCTCAAAACTCTGGATTCTGATAGAGGGCCACGAGACATGGACCTGGGTGCAAAAATTGAGGCTGTCGACCCTTCCAGAGCTGAGATATTGAAACTCAAAATTTTGACCAGAAAAAAAAATGACAGTGTTACCCCTTATGTTTTTTTTCGGGGGGTGAAAAATTAAGTTTCTCCAATCTTCTCAAAACTCTGGATTCTGATAGAGGGCCACGAGACATGGACCTGGGTGCAAAAATTGAGGCTGTAGACCCTTCCAGAGCTGAGATATTGAAACTCAAAATTTTGACCAGAAAAAAAATGACAGTGTTACCCCTTATGTTTTTTTTCGGGGGGTGAAAAATTAAGTTTCTCCAATCTTCTCAAAACTCTGGATTCTGATAGAGGGCCACGAGACATGGACCTGGGTGCAAAAATTGAGGCTGTAGACCCTTCCAGAGCTGAGATATTGAAACTCAAAATTTTGACCAGAAAAAAAATGACAGTGTTACCCCTTACATTTTTTTTCGGGGGGTGAAAAATTAAGTTTCTCCAATCTTCTCAAAACTCTGGATTCTGATAGAGGGCCACGAGACATGGACCTGGGTGCAAAAATTGAGGCTCTAGACCCTTCCAGAGCTGAGATATTGAAACTCAAAATTTTGACCAGAAAAAAAAATGACAGTGTTACCCCTTATGTTTTTTTTCGGGGGGTGAAAAATTAAGTTTCTCCAATCTTCTCAAAACTCTGGATTCTGATAGAGGGCCACGAGACATGGACCTGGGTGCAAAAATTGAGGCTGTCGACCCTTCCAGAGCTGAGATATTGAAACTCAAAATTTTGACCAGAAAAAAAAATGACAGTGTTACCCCTTATGTTTTTTTTCGGGGGGTGAAAAATTAAGTTTCTCCAATCTTCTCAAAACTCTGGATTCTGATAGAGGGCCACGAGACATGGACCTGGGTGCAAAAATTGAGGCTGTAGACCCTTCCAGAGCTGAGATATTGAAACTTGAAATTTTGACCAGAAAAAAAAATGACAGTGTTACCCCTTACATTTTTTTTCGGGGGGTGAAAAATTAAGTTTCTCCAATCTTCTCAAAACTCTGGATTCTGATAGAGGGCCACGAGACATGGACCTGGGTGCAAAAATTGAGGCTGTCGACCCTTCCAGAGCTGAGATATTGAAACTCAAAATTTTGACCAGAAAAAAAAAATGACAGTGTTACCCCTTACATTTTTTTTTCGGGGGGTGAAAAATTAAGTTTCTCCAATCTTCTCAAAACTCTGGATTCTGATAGAGGGCCACGAGACATGGACCTGGGTGCAAAAATTGAGGCTGTAGACCCTTCCAGAGCTGAGATATTGAAACTCAAAATTTTGACCAGAAAAAAAAATGACAGTGTTACCCCTTACATTTTTTTTCGGGGGGTGAAAAATTAAGTTTCTCCAATCTTCTCAAAACTCTGGATTCTGATAGAGGGCCACGAGACATGGACCTGGGTGCAAAAATTGAGGCTGTAGACCCTTCCAGAGCTGAGATATTGAAACTCAAAATTTTGACCAGAAAAAAAAAATGACAGTGTTACCCCTTATGTTTTTTTTCGGGGGGTGAAAAATTAAGTTTCTCCAATCTTCTCAAAACTCTGGATTCTGATAGAGGGCCACGAGACATGGACCTGGGTGCAAAAATTGAGGCTGTAGACCCTTCCAGAGCTGAGATATTGAAACTCAAAATTTTGACCAGAAAAAAAAATGACAGTGTTACCCCTTACATTTTTTTTCGGGGGGTGAAAAATTAAGTTTCTCCAATCTTCTCAAAACTCTGGATTCTGATAGAGGGCCACGAGACATGGACCTGGGTGCAAAAATTGAGGCTGTAGACCCTTCCAGAGCTGAGATATTGAAACTCAAAATTTTGAACAGAAAAAAAAATGACAGTGTTACCCCTTATGTTTTTTTTCGGGGGGTGAAAAATTAAGTTTCTCCAATCTTCTCAAAACTCTGGATTCTGATAGAGGGCCACGAGACATGGACCTGGGTGCAAAAATTGAGGCTGTAGACCCTTCCAGAGCTGAGATATTGAAACTCAAAATTTTGACCAGAAAAAAAAAATGACAGTGTTACCCCTTATGTTTTTTTTCGGGGGGTGAAAAATTAAGTTTCTCCAATCTTCTCAAAACTCTGGATTCTGATAGAGGGCCACGAGACATGGACCTGGGTGCAAAAATTGAGGCTGTAGACCCTTCCAGAGCTGAGATATTGAAACTCAAAATTTTGACCAGAAAAAAAAAATGACAGTGTTACCCCTTATGTTTTTTTTCGGGGGGTGAAAAATTAAGTTTCTCCAATCTTCTCAAAACTCTGGATTCTGATAGAGGGCCACGAGACATGGACCTGGGTGCAAAAATTGAGGCTGTCGACCCTTCCAGAGCTGAGATATTGAAACTCAAAATTTTGACCAGAAAAAAAAAATGACAGTGTTACCCCTTACATTTTTTTTCGGGGGGTGAAAAATTAAGTTTCTCCCATCTTCTCAAAACTCTGGATTCTGATAGAGGGCCACGAGACATGGACCTGGGTGCAAAAATTGAGGCTCTAGACCCTTCCAGAGCTGAGATATTGAAACTCAAAATTTTGACCAGAAAAAAAAATGACAGTGTTACCCCTTACGTTTTTTTCGGGGGGTGAAAAATTAAGTTTCTCCAATCTTCTCAAAACTCTGGATTCTGATAGAGGGCCACGAGACATGGACCTGGGTGCAAAAATTGAGGCTCTAGACCCTTCCAGAGCTGAGATTTTGAAACTCAAAATTTTGACCAGAAAAAAAAATGACAGTGTTACCCCTTACGTTTTTTTTCGGGGGGTGAAAAATTAAGTTTCTCCAATCTTCTCAAAACTCTGGATTCTGATAAAGGGCCACGAGACATGGACCTGGGTGCAAAAATTGAGGCTCTAGACCCTTCCAGAGCTGAGATATTGAAACTCAAAATTTTGACCAGAAAAAAAAAATGACAGTGTTACCCCTTATGTTTTTTTTCGGGGGGTGAAAAATTAAGTTTCTCCAATCTTCTCAAAACTCTGGATTCTGATAGAGGGCCACGAGACATGGACCTGGGTGCAAAAATTGAGGCTGTAGACCCTTCCAGAGCTGAGATATTGAAACTCAAAATTTTGACCAGAAAAAAAAATGACAGTGTTACCCCTTATGTTTTTTTTTCGGGGGGTGAAAAATTAAGTTTCTCCAATCTTCTCAAAACTCTGGATTCTGATAGAGGGCCACGAGACATGGACCTGGGTGCAAAAATTGAGGCTGTAGACCCTTCCAGAGCTGAGATATTGAAACTCAAAATTTTGACCAGAAAAAAAATGACAGTGTTACCCCTTACATTTTTTTTCGGGGGGTGAAAAATTAAGTTTCTCCAATCTTCTCAAAACTCTGGATTCTGATAGAGGGCCACGAGACATGGACCTGGGTGCAAAAATTGAGGCTGTAGACCCTTCCAGAGCTGAGATATTGAAACTCAAAATTTTGACCAGAAAAAAAAATGACAGTGTTACCCCTTATGTTTTTTTTCGGGGGGTGAAAAATTAAGTTTCTCCAATCTTCTCAAAACTCTGGATTCTGATAGAGGGCCACGAGACATGGACCTGGGTGCAAAAATTGAGGCTGTCGACTCTTCCAGAGCTGAGATATTGAAACTCAAAATTTTGACCAGAAAAAAAAAATGACAGTGTTACCCCTTACATTTTTTTTCGGGGGGTGAAAAATTAAGTTTCTCCAATCTTCTCAAAACTCTGGATTCTGATAGAGGGCCACGAAACATGGACCTGGGTGCAAAAATTGAGGCTCTAGACCCTTCCAGAGCTGAGATATTGAAACTCAAAATTTTGACCAGAAAATAAAAATAGAGTTTTGAGAAGATTGGAGAAACTTAATTTTTCACCCCCCCCCAAAAAAACGTAAGGGGTAACACTATCTTTTTTTTTCTGGTCAAAATTTTGAGTTTCAATATCTCAGCTCTGGAAGGGTCTACAGCCTCAATTTTTGCACCCAGGTCCATGTCTCGTGGCCCTCTATCAGAATCTAGAGTTTTGAGAAGATTGGAGAAACTTAATTTTTCACCCCCCGAAAAAAAAACATAAGGGGTAACACTGTCATTTTTTTTTTCTGGTCAAAATTTTGAGTTTCAATATCTCAGCTCTGGAAGGGTCGACAGCCTCAATTTTTGCACCCAGGTCCATGTCTCGTGGCCCTCTATCAGAATCCAGAGTTTTGAGAAGATTGGAGAAACTTAATTTTTCACCCCCCGAAAAAAAATGTAAGGGGTAACACTGTCATTTTTTTTCTGGTCAAAATTTTGAGTTTCAATATCTCAGCTCTGGAAGGGTCTACAGCCTCAATTTTTGCACCCAGGTCCATGTCTCGTGGCCCTCTATCAGAATCCAGAGTTTTGAGAAGATTGGAGAAACTTTATTTTTCACCCCCCGAAAAAAAACAAAAGGGGTAACACTGTCATTTTTTTTTCTGGTCAAAATTATGAGTTTCAATATCTCAGCTCTGGAAGGGTCTACAGCCTCAATTTTTGCACCCAGGTCCATGTCTCGTGGCCCTCTATCAGAGTTTTGAGAAGATTGGAGAAACTTAATTTTTCACCCCCCGAAAAAAAATGTAAGGGGTAACACTGTCATTTTTTTTTTCTGGTCAAAATTTTGAGTTTCATTATCTCAGCTCTGGAAGGGTCTACAGCCTCAATTTTTACACCCAGGTCCATGTCTCGTGGCCCTCTATCAGAATCCAGAGTTTTGAGAAGATTGGAGAAACTTAATTTTTCAGCCCCCCCCCCCGAAAAAAAAACATAAGGGGTAACACTGTCATTTTTTTTTTCTGGTCAAAATTTTGAGTTTCAATATCTCAGCTCTGGAAGGGTCTAGAGCCTCAATTTTTGCACCCAGGTCCATGTCTCGTGGCCCTCTATCAGAATCCAGAGTTTTGAGAAGATTGGAGAAACTTAATTTTTCACCCCCCTAAAAAAAAACATAAGGGGTAACACTGTCTTTTTTTTTCTGGTCAAAATTTTGAGTTTCAATATCTCAGCTCTGGAAGGGTCGACAGCCTCAATTATTGCACCCAGGTCCATGTCTCGTGGCCCTCTATCAGAATCCAGAGTTTTGAGAAGATTGGAGAAACTTATTTTTTCACCCCCCGAAAAAAAAACATAAGGGGTAACACTGTCATTTTTTTTTTTCTGGTCAAAATTTTGAGTTTTAATATCTCAGCTCTGGAAGGGTCTACAGCCTCAATTTTTGCACCCAGGTCCATGTCTCGTGGCCCTCTATCAGAATCCAGAGTTTTGAGAAGATTGGAGAAACTTAATTTTTCACCCCCCGAAAAAAAACATAAGGGGTAACACTGTCATTTTTTTTTTCTGGTCAAAATTTTGAGTTTCATTATCTCAGCTCTGGAAGGGTCTACAGCCTCAATTTTTGCACCCAGGTCCATGTCTCGTGGCCCTCTATCAGAATCCAGAGTTTTGAGAAGATTGGAGAAACTTAATTTTTCACCCCCCGAAAAAAAATTGTAAGGGGTAACACTGTCATTTTTTTTTTCTGGTCAAAATTTTGAGTTTCAATATCTCAGCTCTGGAAGGGTCGACAGCCTCAATTTTTGCACCCAGGTCCATGTCTTGTGGCCCTCTATCAGAATCCAGAGTTTTGAGAAGATTGGAGAAACTTAATTTTTCACCCCCCGAAAAAAAACATAAGGGGTAACACTCATTTTTTTTTCTGGTCAAAATTTTGAGTTTCAATATCTCAGCTCTGGAAGGGTCTACAGCCTCAATTTTTGCACCCAGTTTCCATGTCTCGTGGCCCTCTATCAGAATCCAGAGTTTTGAGAAGATTGGAGAAACTTAATTTTTCACCCCCCGAAAAAAAACATAAGGGGTAACACTGTCATTTTTTTTTTCCGGTCAAAATTTTGAGTTTCAATATCTCAGCTCTGGAAGGGTCTACAGCCTCAATTTTTGCACCCAGGTCCATGTCTCGTGGCCCTCTATCAGAATCCAGAGTTTTGAGAAGATTGGAGAAACTTAATTTTTCACCCCCCGAAAAAAAATGTAAGGGGTAACACTGTCATTTTTTTTTCTGGTCAAAATTTTGAGTTTCAATATCTCAGCTCTGGAAGGGTCTACAGCCTCAATTTTTGCACCCAGGTCCATGTCTCGTGGCCCTCTATCAGAATCCAGAGTTTGAGAAGATTGGAGAAACTTAATTTTTCACCCCCCGAAAAAAAATGTAAGGGGTAACACTGTCATTTTTTTTTCTGGTCAAAATTTTGAGTTTCAATATCTCAGCTCTGGAAGGGTCTAGAGCCTCAATTTTTGCACCCAGGTCCATGTCTCGTGGCCCTCTATGAGAATCCATAGTTTTGAGAAGATTGGAGAAACTTAATTTTTCACCCCCCGAAAAAAAATGTAAGGGGTAACACTGTCATTTTTTTTTCTGGTCAAAATTTTGAGTTTCAATATCTCAGCTCTGGAAGGGTCTACAGCCTCAATTTTGCACCCAGGTCTATGTCTCGTGGCCCTCTATCAGAATCCAGAGTTTTGAGAAGATTGGAGAAACTTAATTTTTCACCCCCCGAAAAAAAACATAAGGGGTAACACTGTCATTTTTTTTTTCTGGTCAAAATTTTGAGTTTCAATATCTCAGCTCTGGAAGGGTCTACAGCCTCAATTTTTGCACCCAGGTCCATGTCTCGTGGCCCTCTATCAGAATCCAGAGTTTTGAGAAGATTGGAGAAACTTAATTTTTCACCCCCCGAAAAAAAACATAAGGGGTAACACTGTCATTTTTTTTTCTGGTCAAAATTTTGAGTTTCAATATCTCAGCTCTGGAAGGGTCTAGAGCCTCAATTTTTGCACCCAGGTCCATGTCTCGTGGCCCTCTATCAGAATCCAGAGTTTTGAGAAGATTGGAGAAACTTAATTTTTCACCCCCCGAAAAAAAAACGTAAGGGGTAACACTGTCATTTTTTTTTTCTTTTCAAAATTTTGAGTTTCAATATCTCAGCTCTGGAAGGGTCTACAGCCTCAATTTTTGCACCCAGGTCCATGTCTCGTGGCCCTCTATCAGAATCCAGAGTTTTGAGAAGATTGGAGAAACTTAATTTTTCACCCCCCGAAAAAAAACATAAGGGGTAACACTGTCATTTTTTTTTCTGGTCAAAATTTTGAGTTTCAATATCTCAGCTCTGGAAGGGTCTACAGCCCCAATTTTTGCACCCAGGTCCATGTCTCGTGGCCCTCTATCAGAATCCAGAGTTTTGAGAAGATTGGAGAAACTTAATTTTTCACCCCCCGAAAAAAAACATAAGGGGTAACACTGTCATTTTTTTTTCTGGTCAAAATTGTTTTGTTTCAATATCTCAGCTCTGGAAGGGTCTACAGCCTCAATTTTTGCACCCAGGTCCATGTCTCGTGGCCCTCTATCAGAATCCAGAGTTTTGAGAAGATTGGAGAAACTTAATTTTTCACCCCCCGAAAAAAAATGTAAGGGGTAACACTGTCATTTTTTTTTCTGGTCAAAATTTTGAGTTTCATTATCTCAGCTCTGGAAGGGTCTACAGCCTCAATTTTTACACCCAGGTCCATGTCTCGTGGCCCTCTATCAGAATCCAGAGTTTTGAGAAGATTGGAGAAACTTAATTTTTCACCCCCCGAAAAAAAATGTAAGGGGTAACACTGTCATTTTTTTTTTCTGGTCAAAATTTTGAGTTTCAATATCTCAGCTCTGGAAGGGTCTACAGCCTCAATTATTGCACCCAGGTCCATGTCTCGTGGCCCTCTATCAGAATCCAGAGTTTTGAGAAGATTGGAGAAACTTAATTTTTCACACCCCCCCCCCCCCCCCCAAAAAAAAAACATAAGGGGTAACACTGTCATTTTTTTTTCTGGTCAAAATTTTGAGTTTCAATATCTCAGCTCTGGAAGGGTCTACAGCCTCAATTTTTGCACCCAGGTCCATGTCTCGTGGCCCTCTATCAGAATCCAGAGTTTTGAGAAGATTGGAGAAACTTAATTTTTCACCCCCCAAAAAAAAAACATAAGGTTTAACACTGTCATTTTTTTTTTCTGGTCAAAATTTTGAGTTTCAATATCTCAGCTCTGGAAGGGTCTAGAGCCTCAATTTTTGCACCCAGGTCCATGTCTCGTGGCCCTCTATCAGAATCCAGAGTTTTGAGAAGATTGGAGAAACTTAATTTTTCACCCCCCGAAAAAAAAACATAAGGGGTAACACTGTCTTTTTTTTTCTGGTCAAAATTTTGAGTTTCAATATCTCAGCTCTGGAAGGGTCTACAGCCTCAATTATTGCACCCAGGTCCATGTCTCGTGGCCCTCTATCAGAATCCAGAGTTTTGAGAAGATTGGAGAAACTTAATTTTTCACCCCCCGAAAAAAAAAACATAAGGGGTAACACTGTCATTTTTTTTTCTGGTCAAAATTTTGAGTTTCAATATCTCAGCTCTGGAAGGGTCTAGAGCCTCAATTTTTGCACCCAGGTCCATGTCTCGTGGCCCTCTATCAGAATCCAGAGTTTTGAGAAGATTGGAGAAACTTAATTTTTCACCCCCCGAAAAAAAATGTAAGGGGTAACACTGTCATTTTTTTTTCTGGTCAAATTTTTGAGATTCAATATCTCAGCTCTGGAAGGGTCGACAGCCTCAATTTTTGCACCCAGGTCCATGTCTTGTGGCCCTCTATCAGAATCCAGAGTTTTGAGAAGATTGGAGAAACTTAATATTTCACCCCCCGAAAAAAAAAAAAACATAAGGGGTAACACTGTCATTTTTTTTTCTGGTCAAAATTTTGAGTTTCAATATCTCAGCTCTGGAAGGGTCTACAGCCTCAATTTTTGCACCCAGGTCCATGTCTCGTGGCCCTCTATCAGAATCCAGAGTTTTGAGAAGATTGGAGAAACTTAATTTTTCACCCCCCGAAAAAAAATGTAAGGGGTAACACTGTCATTTTTTTTTCTGGTCAAAATTTTGAGTTTCAATATCTCAGCTCTGGAAGGGTCTAGAGCCTCAATTTTTGCACCCAGGTCCATGTCTCGTGGCCCTCTATCAGAATCCAGAGTTTTGAGAAGATTGGAGAAACTTAATTTTTCACCCCCCGAAAAAAAAACATAAGGGGTAACACTGTCTTTTTTTTTCTGGTCAAAATTTTGAGTTTCAATATCTCAGCTCTGGAAGGGTCTACAGCCTCAATTATTGCACCCAGGTCCATGTCTCGTGGCCCTCTATCAGAATCCAGAGTTTTGAGAAGATTGGAGAAACTTAATTTTTCACCCCCCGAAAAAAAAACATAAGGGGTAACACTGTCATTTTTTTTTCTGGTCAAAATTTTGAGTTTCAATATCTCAGCTCTGGAAGGGTCTAGAGCCTCAATTTTTGCACCCAGGTCCATGTCTCGTGGCCCTCTATCAGAATCCAGAGTTTTGAGAAGATTGGAGAAACTTAATTTTTCACCCCCCGAAAAAAAATGTAAGGGGTAACACTGTCATTTTTTTTTCTGGTCAAATTTTTGAGATTCAATATCTCAGCTCTGGAAGGGTCGACAGCCTCAATTTTTGCACCCAGGTCCATGTCTTGTGGCCCTCTATCAGAATCCAGAGTTTTGAGAAGATTGGAGAAACTTAATATTTCACCCCCCGAAAAAAAAAAACATAAGGGGTAACACTGTCATTTTTTTTTCTGGTCAAAATTTTGAGTTTCAATATCTCAGCTCTGGAAGGGTCTACAGCCTCAATTTTTGCACCCAGGTCCATGTCTCGTGGCCCTCTATCAGAATCCAGAGTTTTGAGAAGATTGGAGAAACTTAATTTTTCACCCCCCGAAAAAAAATGTAAGGGGTAACACTGTCATTTTTTTTTCTGGTCAAAATTTTGAGTTTCAATATCTCAGCTCTGGAAGGGTCTACAGCCTCAATTTTTGCACCCAGGTCCATGTCTCGTGGCCCTCTATCAGAATCCAGAGTTTTGAGAAGATTGGAGAAACTTAATTGTTCACCCCCCGAAAAAAAAACATAAGGGGTAACACTGTCATTTTTTTTTTCTGGTCAAAATTTTGAGTTTCAATATCTCAGCTCTGGAAGGGTCTAGAGCCTCAATTTTTGCACCCAGGTCCATGTCTCGTGGCCCTCTATCAGAATCCAGAGTTTTGAGAAGATTGGAGAAACTTAATTTTTCACCCCCCGAAAAAAAAACATAAGGGGTAACACTGTCATTTTTTTTTCTGGTCAAAATTTTGAGTTTCAATATCTCAGCTCTGGAAGGGTCTACAGCCTCAATTTTTGCACCCAGGTCCATGTCTCGTGGCCCTCTATCAGAATCCAGAGTTTTGAGAAGATTGGAGAAACTTAATTTTTCACCCCCCGAAAAAAAATGTAAGGGGTAACACTGTCATTTTTTTTTTCTGGTCAAATTTTTGAGATTCAATATCTCAGCTCTGGAAGGGTCGACAGCCTCAATTTTTGCACCCAGGTCCATGTCTCGTGGCCCTCTATCAGAATCCAGAGTTTTGAGAAGATTGGAGAAACTTAATATTTCACCCCCCGAAAAAAAACATAAGGGGTAACACTGTCATTTTTTTTTCTGGTCAAAATTTTGAGTTTCAATATCTCAGCTCTGGAAGGGTCTACAGCCTCAATTTTTGCACCCAGGTCCATGTCTCGTGGCCCTCTATCAGAATCCAGAGTTTTGAGAAGATTGGAGAAACTTAATTTTTCACCCCCCGAAAAAAAATGTAAGGGGTAACACTGTCATTTTTTTTTCTGGTCAAAATTTTGAGTTTCAATATCTCAGCTCTGGAAGGGTCTACAGCCTCAATTTTTGCACCCAGGTCCATGTCTCGTGGCCCTCTATCAGAATCCAGAGTTTTGAGAAGATTGGAGAAACTTAATTTTTCACCCCCCGAAAAAAAAAACATAAGGGGTAACACTGTCTTTTTTTTTTCTGGTCAAAATTTTGAGTTTCAATATCTCAGCTCTGGAAGGGTCTACAGCCTCAATTATTGCACCCAGGTCCATGTCTCGTGGCCCTCTATCAGAATCCAGAGTTTTGAGAAGATTGGAGAAACTTAATTTTTCACCCCCCCAAAAAAAACGTAAGGGGTAACACTGTCATTTTTTTTTTCTGGTCAAAATTTTGAGTTTCAATATCTCAGCTCTGGAAGGGTCTAGAGCCTCAATTTTTGCACCCAGGTCCATGTCTCGTGGCCCTCTATCAGAATCCAGAGTTTTGAGAAGATTGGAGAAACTTAATTTTTCACCCCCCGAAAAAAAATGTAAGGGGTAACACTGTCATTTTTTTTTTCTGGTCAAAATTTTGAGTTTCAATATCTCAGCTCTGGAAGGGTCGACAGCCTCAATTTTTGCACCCAGGTCCATGTCTCGTGGCCCTCTATCAGAATCCAGAGTTTTGAGAAGATTGGAGAAACTTAATTTTTCACCCCCCGAAAAAAAACGTAAGGGGTAACACTGTCATTTTTTTTTCTGGTCAAAATTTTGAGTTTCAATATCTCAGCTCTGGAAGGGTCTAGAGCCTCAATTTTTGCACCCAGGTCCATGTCTCGTGGCCCTCTATCAGAATCCAGAGTTTTGAGAAGATTGGAGAAACTTAATTTTTCACCCCCCGAAAAAAAACATAAGGGGTAACACTGTCATTTTTTTTTTCTGGTAAAAATTGTGAGTTTCAATATCTCAGCTCTGGAAGGGTCTACAGCCTCAATTTTTGCACCCAGGTCCATGTCTCGTGGCCCTCTATCAGAATCCAGAGTTTTGAGAAGATTGGAGAAACTTAATTTTTCACCCCCCGAAAAAAAACATAAGGGGTAACACTGTCATTTTTTTTCTGGTTAAAATTTTGAGTTTCAATATCTCAGCTCTGGAAGGGTTTAGAGCCTCAATTTTTGCACCCAGGTCCATGTCTCGTGGCCCTCTATCAGAATCCAGAGTTTTGAGAAGATTGGAGAAACTTAATTTTTCACCCCCCGAAAAAAAACATAAGGGGTAACACTGTCATTTTTTTTTTCTGGTCAAAATTTTGAGTTTCAATATCTCAGCTCTGGAAGGGTCGACAGCCTCAATTTTTGCACCCAGGTCCATGTCTCGTGGCCCTCTATCAGAATCCAGAGTTTTGAGAAGATTGGAGAAACTTAATTTTTCACCCCCCGAAAAAAAAACATAAGGGGTAACACTGTCATTTTTTTTTCTGGTCAAAATTTTGAGTTTCAATATCTCAGCTCTGGAAGGGTCTACAGCCTCAATTTTTGCACCCAGGTCCATGTCTCGTGGCCCTCTATCAGAATCCAGAGTTTTGAGAAGATTGGAGAAACTTAATTTTTCACCCCCCGAAAAAAAACATAAGGGGTAACACTGTCATTTTTTTTTTCTGTTCAAAATTTTGAGTTTCAATATCTCAGCTCTGGGAGGGTCTAGAGCCTCAATTTTTGCACCCAGGTCCATGTCTCGTGGCCCTCTATCAGAATCCAGAGTTTTGAGAAGATTGGAGAAACTTAATTTTTCACCCCCCGAAAAAAAATGTAAGGGGTAACACTGTCATTTTTTCAAAATTTTGAGTTTCAATATCTCAGCTCTGGAAGGGTCTACAGCCTCAATTTTTGCACCCAGGTCCATGTCTCGTGGCCCTCTATCAGAATCCAGAGTTTTGAGAAGATTGGAGAAACTTAATTTTTCACCCCCCGAAAAAAAACATAAGGGGTAACACTGTCATTTTTTTTTTTTGGTCAAAATTTTGAGTTTCAATATCTCAGCTCTGGAAGGGTCTACAGCCTCAATTTTTGCACCCAGGTCCATGTCTCGTGGCCCTCTATCAGAATCCAGAGTTTTGAGAAGATTGGAGAAACTTAATTTTTCACCCCCCGAAAAAAAATGTAAGGGGTAACACTGTCATTTTTTTTTTCTGGTCAAAATTTTGAGTTTCAATATCTCAGCTCTGGAAGGGTCTACAGCCTCAATTATTGCACCCAGGTCCATGTCTCGTGGCCCTCTATCAGAATCCAGAGTTTTGAGAAGATTGGAGAAAATTAATTTTTCACCCCCCGAAAAAAAAACATAAGGGGTAACACTGTCATTTTTTTTTTTCTGGTCAAAATTTTGAGTTTCAATATCTCAGCTCTGGAAGGGTCTACAGCCTCAATTTTTGCACACAGGTCCATGTCTCGTGGCCCTCTATCAGAATCCAGAGTTTTGAGAAGATTGGAGAAACTTAATTTTTCACCCCCCGAAAAAAAAAACATAAGGGGTAACACTGTCATTTTTTTTTTTCTGGTCAAAATTTTGAGTTTCAATATCTCAGCTCTGGAAGGGTCTACAGCCTCAATTTTTGCACCCAGGTCCATGTCTCGTGGCCCTCTATCAGAATCCAGAGTTTTGAGAAGATTGGAGAAACTTAATTTTTCACCCCCCAAAAAAAAACATAAGGGGTAACACTGTCATTTTTTTTCTGGTCAAAATTTTGAGTTTCAATATCTCAGCTCTGGAAGGGTCTACAGCCTCAATTTTTGCACCCAGGTCCATGTCTCGTGGCCCTCTATCAGAATCCAGAGTTTTGAGAAGATTGGAGAAACTTAATTTTTCACCCCCCGAAAAAAAACATAAGGGGTAACACTGTCTTTTTTTTTTCTGGTCAAAATTTTGAGTTTCAATATCTCAGCTCTGGAAGGGTCTACAGCCTCAATTATTGCACCCAGGTCCATGTCTCGTGGCCCTCTATCAGAATCCAGAGTTTTGAGAAGATTGGAGAAACTTAATTTTTCACCCCCCGAAAAAAAAACATAAGGGGTAACACTGTCATTTTTTTTTTCTGGTCAAAATTTTGAGTTTCAATATCTCAGCTCTGGAAGGGTCTACAGCCTCAATTTTTGCACCCAGGTCCATGTCTCGTGGCCCTCTATCAGAATCCAGAGTTTTGAGAAGATTGGAGAAACTTAATTTTTCACCCCCCGAAAAAAAACATAAGGGGTAACACTGTCATTTTTTTTTTCTGGTCAAAATTTTGAGTTTCAATATCTCAGCTCTGGAAGGGTCTACAGCCTCAATTTTTGCACCCAGGTCCATGTCTCGTGGCCCTCTATCAGAATCCAGAGTTTTGAGAAGATTGGAGAAACTTAATTTTTCACCCCCCGAAAAAAAACATAAGGGGTAACACTGTCATTTTTTTTTTCTGGTCAAAATTTTGAGTTTCAATATCTCAGCTCTGGAAGGGTCTACAGCCTCAATTTTTGCACCCAGGTCCATGTCTCGTGGCCCTCTATCAGAATCCAGAGTTTTGAGAAGATTGGAGAAACTTAATTTTTCACCCCCCGAAAAAAAACATAAGGGGTAACACTGTCATTTTTTTTTTCTGGTCAAAATTTTGAGTTTCAATATCTCAGCTCTGGAAGGGTCTAGAGCCTCAATTTTTGCACCCAGGTCCATGTCTCGTGGCCCTCTATCAGAATCCAGAGTTTTGAGAAGATTGGAGAAACTTAATTTTTCACCCCCCGAAAAAAAAACGTAAGGGGTAACACTGTCATTTTTTTTTCTGGTCAAAATTTTGAGTTTCAATATCTCAGCTCTGGAAGGGTCTAGAGCCTCAATTTTTGCACCCAGGTCCATGTCTCGTGGCCCTCTATCAGAATCCAGCGTTTTGAGAAGATTGGAGAAACTTAATTTTTCACCCCCCGAAAAAAAATGTAAGGGGTAACACTGTCATTTTTTTTTTCTGGTCAAAATTTTGAGTTTCAATATCTCAGCTCTGGAAGGGTCTACAGCCTCAATTATTGCACCCAGGTCCATGTCTCGTGGCCCTCTATCAGAATCCAGAGTTTTGAGAAGATTGGAGAAAATGAATTTTTCACCCCCCGAAAAAAAAAAACATAAGGGGTAACACTGTCATTTTTTTTTTCTGGTCAAAATTTTGAGTTTCAATATCTCAGCTCTGGAAGGGTCTACAGCCTCAATTTTTGCACACAGGTCCATGTCTCGTGGCCCTCTATCAGAATCCAGAGTTTTGAGAAGATTGGAGAAACTTAATTTTTCACCCCCCGAAAAAAAAAACATAAGGGGTAACACTGTCATTTTTTTTTTTTGGTCAAAATTTTGAGTTTCAATATCTCAGCTCTGGAAGGGTCTACAGCCTCAATTTTTGCACCCAGGTCCATGTCTCGTGGCCCTCTATCAGAATCCAGAGTTTTGAGAAGATTGGAGAAACTTAATTTTTCACCCCCCGAAAAAAAACATAAGGGGTAACACTGTCATTTTTTTTTCTGGTCAAAATTTTGAGTTTCAATATCTCAGCTCTGGAAGGGTCTACAGCCTCAATTTTTGCACCCAGGTCCATGTCTCGTGGCCCTCTATCAGAATCCAGAGTTTTGAGAAGATTGGAGAAACTTAATTTTTCACCCCCCGAAAAAAAACATAAGGGGTAACACTGTCATTTTTTTTTTCTGGTCAAAATTTTGAGTTTCAATATCTCAGCTCTGGAAGGGTCTAGAGCCTCAATTTTTGCACCCAGGTCCATGTCTCGTGGCCCTCTATCAGAATCCAGAGTTTTGAGAAGATTGGAGAAACTTAATTTTTCACCCCCCGAAAAAAAAACATAAGGGGTAACACTGTCATTTTTTTTTTTCTGGTCAAAATTTTGAGTTTCAATATCTCAGCTCTGGAAGGGTCTAGAGCCTCAATTTTTGCACCCAGGTCCATGTCTCGTGGCCCTCTATCAGAATCCAGAGTTTTGAGAAGATTGGAGAAACTTAATTTTTCACCCCCCGAAAAAAAACGTAAGGGGTAACACTGTCATTTTTTTTTTCTGGTCAAAATTTTGAGTTTCAATATCTCAGCTCTGGAAGGGTCGACAACCTCAATTTTTGCACCCAGGTCCATGTCTCGTGGCCCTCTATCAGAATCCAGAGTTTTGAGAAGATTGGAGAAACTTAATTTTTCACCCCCCGAAAAAAAACATAAGGGGTAACACTGTCATTTTTTTTTCTGGTCAAAATTTTGAGTTTCAATATCTCAGCTCTGGAAGGGTCTAGACCCTCAATTTTTGCACCCAGGTCCATGTCTCGTGGCCCTCTATCAGAATCCAGAGTTTTGAGAAGATTGGAGAAACTTAATTTTTCACCCCCCGAAAAAAAAACATAAGGGGTAACACTGTCATTTTTTTTCTGGTCAAAATTTTGAGTTTCAATATCTCAGCTCTGGAAGGGTCTAGAGCCTCAATTTTTGCACCCAGGTCCATGTCTCGTGGCCCTCTATCAGAATCCAGAGTTTTGAGAAGATTGGAGAAACTTAATTTTTCACCCCCCGAAAAAAAACGTAAGGGGTAACACTGTCATTTTTTTTCTGGTCAAAATTTTGAGTTTCAATATCTCAGCTCTGGAAGGGTCTAGAGCCTCAATTTTTGCACCCAGGTCCATGTCTCGTGGCCCTCTATCAGAATCCAGAGTTTTGAGAAGATTGGAGAAACTTAATTTTTCACCCCCCGAAAAAAAATGTAAGGGGTAACACTGTCATTTTTTTTTTCTGGTCAAAATTTTGAGTTTCAATATCTCAGCTCTGGAAGGGTCGACAGCCTCAATTTTTGCACCCAGGTCCATGTCTCGTGGCCCTCTATCAGAATCCAGAGTTTTGAGAAGATTGGAGAAACTTAATTTTTCACCCCCCGAAAAAAAACATAAGGGGTAACACTGTCATTTTTTTTTTTCTGTTCAAAATTTTGAGTTTCAATATCTCAGCTCTGGAAGGGTCTACAGCCTCAATTTTTGCACCCAGGTCCATGTCTCGTGGCCCTCTATCAGAATCCAGAGTTTTGAGAAGATTGGAGAAACTTAATTTTTCACCCCCCGAAAAAAAACATAAGGGGTAACACTGTCATTTTTTTTTCTGGTCAAAATTTTGAGTTTCAATATCTCAGCTCTGGAAGGGTCTACAGCCTCAATTTTTGCACCCAGGTCCATGTCTCGTGGCCCTCTATCAGAATCCAGAGTTTTGAGAAGATTGGAGAAACTTAATTTTTCACCCCCCGAAAAAAAACATAAGGGGTAACACTGTCATTTTTTTTTCTGGTCAAAATTTTGAGTTTCAATATCTCAGCTCTGGAAGGGTCTAGAGCCTCAATTTTTGCACCCAGGTCCATGTCTCGTGGCCCTCTATCAGAATCCAGAGTTTTGAGAAGATTGGAGAAACTTAATTTTTCACCCCCCGAAAAAAAACATAAGGGGTAACACTGTCATTTTTTTTTTCTGGTCAAAATTTTGAGTTTCAATATCTCAGCTCTGGAAGGGTCTAGAGCCTCAATTTTTGCACCCAGGTCCATGTCTCGTGGCCCTCTATCAGAATCCAGAGTTTTGAGAAGATTGGAGAAACTTAATTTTTCACCCCCCGAAAAAAAACGTAAGGGGTAACACTGTCATTTTTTTTTTCTGGTCAAAATTTTGAGTTTCAATATCTCAGCTCTGGAAGGGTCTAGAGCCTCAATTTTTGCACACAGGTCCATGTCTCGTGGCCCTCTATCAGAATCCAGCGTTTTGAGAAGATTGGAGAAACTTAATTTTTCACCCCCCGAAAAAAAATGTAAGGGGTAACACTGTCATTTTTTTTTCTGGTCAAAATTTTGAGTTTCAATATCTCAGCTCTGGAAGGGTCGACAACCTCAATTTTTGCACCCAGGTCCATGTCTCGTGGCCCTCTATCAGAATCCAGAGTTTTGAGAAGATTGGAGAAACTTAATTTTTCACCCCCCGAAAAAAAACATAAGGGGTAACACTGTCATTTTTTTTTTTCTGTTCAAAATTTTGAGTTTCAATATCTCAGCTCTGGAAGGGTCTACAGCCTCAATTTTTGCACCCAGGTCCATGTCTCGTGGCCCTCTATCAGAATCCAGAGTTTTGAGAAGATTGGAGAAACTTAATTTTTCACCCCCCGAAAAAAAACATAAGGGGTAACACTGTCATTTTTTTTTCTGGTCAAAATTTTGAGTTTCAATATCTCAGCTCTGGAAGGGTCTACAGCCTCAATTTTTGCACCCAGGTCCATGTCTCGTGGCCCTCTATCAGAATCCAGAGTTTTGAGAAGATTGGAGAAACTTAATTTTTCACCCCCCGAAAAAAAACATAAGGGGTAACACTGTAATTTTTTTTTCTGGTCAAAATTTTGAGTTTCAATATCTCAGCTCTGGAAGGGTCTAGACCCTCAATTTTTGCACCCAGGTCCATGTCTCGTGGCCCTCTATCAGAATCCAGAGTTTTGAGAAGATTGGAGAAACTTAATTTTTCACCCCCCGAAAAAAAAACATAAGGGGTAACACTGTCATTTTTTTTCTGGTCAAAATTTTGAGTTTCAATATCTCAGCTCTGGAAGGGTCTAGAGCCTCAATTTTTGCACCCAGGTCCATGTCTCGTGGCCCTCTATCAGAATCCAGAGTTTTGAGAAGATTGGAGAAACTTAATTTTTCACGCCCCGAAAAAAAACGTAAGGGGTAACACTGTCATTTTTTTCTGGTCAAAATTTTGAGTTTCAATATCTCAGCTCTGGAAGGGTCTAGAGCCTCAATTTTTGCACCCAGGTCCATGTCTCGTGGCCCTCTATCAGAATCCAGAGTTTTGAGAAGATTGGAGAAACTTAATTTTTCACCCCCCGAAAAAAAATGTAAGGGGTAACACTGTCATTTTTTTTTTCTGGTCAAAATTTTGAGTTTCAATATCTCAGCTCTGGAAGGGTCGACAGCCTCAATTTTTGCACCCAGGTCCATGTCTCGTGGCCCTCTATCAGAATCCAGAGTTTTGAGAAGATTGGAGAAACTTAATTTTTCACCCCCCGAAAAAAAACATAAGGGGTAACACTGTCATTTTTTTTTTCTGTTCAAAATTTTGAGTTTCAATATCTCAGCTCTGGAAGGGTCTACAGCCTCAATTTTTGCACCCAGGTCCATGTCTCGTGGCCCTCTATCAGAATCCAGAGTTTTGAGAAGATTGGAGAAACTTAATTTTTCACCCCCCGAAAAAAAATGTAAGGGGTAACACTGTCATTTTTTTTTTCTGGTCAAAATTTTGAGTTTCATTATCTCAGCTCTGGAAGGGTCTACAGCCTCAATTTTTACACCCAGGTCCATGTCTCGTGGCCCTCTATCAGAATCCAGAGTTTTGAGAAGATTGGAGAAACTTAATTTTTCACCCCCCGAAAAAAAAACATAAGGGGTAACACTGTCATTTTTTTTTTCTGGTCAAAATTTTGATTTTCAATATCTCAGCTCTGGAAGGGTCTAGAGCCTCAATTTTTGCACCCAGGTCCATGTCTCGTGGCCCTCTATCAGAATCCAGAGTTTTGAGAAGATTGGAGAAACTTAATTTTTCACCCCCCGAAAAAAAAACATAAGGGGTAACACTGTCTTTTTTTTTTTCTGGTCAAAATTTTGAGTTTCAATATCTCAGCTCTGGAAGGGTCTACAGCCTCAATTATTGCACCCAGGTCCATGTCTCGTGGCCCTCTATCAGAATCCAGAGTTTTGAGAAGATTGGAGAAACTTAATTTTTCACCCCCCGAAAAAAAAACATAAGGGGTAACACTGTCATTTTTTTTTTCTGGTCAAAATTTTGAGTTTCAATATCTCAGCTCTGGAAGGGTCTACAGCCTCAATTTTTGCACCCAGGTCCATGTCTCGTGGCCCTCTATCAGAATCCAGAGTTTTGAGAAGATTGGAGAAACTTAATTTTTCACCCCCCGAAAAAAAACATAAGGGGTAACACTGTCTTTTTTTTTTTTTCTGGTCAAAATTTTGAGTTTCAATATCTCAGCTCTGGAAGGGTCTACAGCCTCAATTTTTGCACCCAGGTCCATGTCTCGTGGCCCTCTATCAGAATCCAGAGTTTTGAGAAGATTGGAGAAACTTAATTTTTCACCCCCCGAAAAAAAACATAAGGGGTAACACTGTCATTTTTTTTTTCTGGTCAAAATTTTGAGTTTCAATATCTCAGCTCTGGAAGGGTCTACAGCCTCAATTTTTGCACCCAGGTCCATGTCTCGTGGCCCTCTATCAGAATCCAGAGTTTTGAGAAGATTGGAGAAACTTAATTTTTCACCCCCCGAAAAAAAACGTAAGGGGTAACACTGTCATTTTTTTTTCTGGTCAAAATTTTGAGTTTCAATATCTCAGCTCTGGAAGGGTCTAGAGCCTCAATTTTTGCACCCAGGTCCATGTCTCGTGGCCCTCTATCAAAATCCAGAGTTTTGAGAAGATTGGAGAAACTTAATTTTTCACCCCCCGAAAAAAAATGTAAGGGGTAACACTGTCATTTTTTTTTTCTGGTCAAAATTTTGAGTTTCAATATCTCAGCTCTGGAAGGGTCGACAGCCTCAATTTTTGCACCCAGGTCCATGTCTCGTGGCCCTCTATCAGAATCCAGAGTTTTGAGAAGATTGGAGAAACTTAATTTTTCACCCCCCGAAAAAAAATGTAAGGGGTAACACTGTCATTTTTTTTTCTGGTCAAAATTTTGAGTTTCGATATCTCAGCTCTGGAAGGGTCTACAGCCTCAATTTTTGCACCCAGGTCCATGTCTCGTGGCCCTCTATCAGAATCCAGAGTTTTGAGAAGATTGGAGAAACTTAATTTTTCACCCCCCGAAAAAAAACATAAGGGGTAACACTGTCATTTTTTTTTTTCTGGTCAAAATTTTGAGTTTCAATATCTCAGCTCTGGAAGGGTCTACAGCCTCAATTTTGCACCCAGGTCCATGTCTCGTGGCCCTCTATCAGAATCCAGAGTTTTGAGAAGATTGGAGAAACTTAATTTTTCACCCCCCGAAAAAAAATGTAAGGGGTAACACTGTCATTTTTTTTTCTGGTCAAAATTTTGAGTTTCAATATCTCAGCTCTGGAAGGGTCGACAGCCTCAATTTTTGCACCCAGGTCCATGTCTCGTGGCCCTCTATCAGAATCCAGAGTTTTGAGAAGATTGGAGAAACTTAATTTTTCACCCCCCGAAAAAAAACATAAGGGGTAACACTGTCATTTTTTTTTCTGGTCAAAATTTTGAGTTTCAATATCTCAGCTCTGGAAGGGTCTACAGCCTCAATTTTTGCACCCAGGTCCTTGTCTCGTGGCCCTCTATCAGAATCCAGAGTTTTGAGAAGATTGGAGAAACTTAATTTTTCACCCCCCGAAAAAAAAATGTAAGGGGTAACAGTGTCATTTTTTTTTTCTGGTCAAAATTTTGAGTTTCAATATCTCAGCTCTGGAAGGGTCTACAGCCTCAATTTTTGCACCCAGGTCCATGTCTCGTGGCCCTCTATCAGAATCCAGAGTTTTGAGAAGATTGGAGAAACTTAATTTTTCACCCCCCGAAAAAAAACATAAGGGGTAACACTGTCATTTTTTTTTTCTGGTCAAAATTTTGAGTTTCAATATCTCAGCTCTGGAAGGGTCTACAGCCTCAATTTTTGCACCCAGGTCCATGTCTCGTGGCCCTCTATCAGAATCCAGAGTTTTGAGAAGATTGAGAAACTTAATTTTTCACCCCCCGAAAAAAAACATAAGGGGTAACACTGTCATTTTTTTTCTGGTCAAAATTTTGAGTTTCAATATCTCAGCTCTGGAAGGGTCTACAGCCTCAATTTTGCACCCAGGTCCATGTATCGTGGCCCTCTATCAGAATCCAGAGTTTTGAGAAGATTGGAGAAACTTAATTTTTCACCCCCCGAAAAAAAACATAAGGGGTAACACTGTCATTTTTTTTTCTGGTCAAAATTTTGAGTTTCAATATCTCAGCTCTGGAAGGGTCTACAGCCTCAATTTTTGCACCCAGGTCCATGTCTCGTGGCCCTCTATCAGAATCCAGAGTTTTGAGAAGATTGGAGAAACTTAATTTTTCACCCCCCGAAAAAAAACATAAGGGGTAACACTGTCATTTTTTTTTCTGGTCAAAATTTTGAGTTTCAATATCTCAGCTCTGGAAGGGTCTACAGCCTCAATTTTTGCACCCAGGTCCATGTCTCGTGGCCCTCTATCAGAATCCAGAGTTTTGAGAAGATTGGAGAAACTTAATTTTTCACCCCCCGAAAAAAAACGTAAGGGGTAACACTGTCATTTTTTTTTCTGGTCAAAATTTTGAGTTTCAATACCTCAGCTCTGGAAGGGTCTAGAGCCTCAATTTTTGCGCCCAGGTCCATGTCTCGTGGCCCTCTATCAGAATCCAGAGTTTTGAGAAGATTGGAGAAACTTAATTTTTCACCCCCCGAAAAAAAATGTAAGGGGTAACACTGTCATTTTTTTTTCTGGTCAAAATTTTGAATTTCAATATCTCAGCTCTGGAAGGGTCGACAGCCTCAATTTTTGCACCCAGGTCCATGTCTCGTGGCCCTCTATCAGAATCCAGAGTTTTGAGAAGATTGGAGAAACTTAATTTTTCACCTCCCGAAAAAAAACATAAGGGGTAACACTGTCATTTTTTTTTTCTGGTCAAAATTTTGAGTTTCAATATCTCAGCTCTGGAAGGGTCTACAGCCTCAATTTTTGCACCCAGGTCCATGTCTCGTGGCCCTCTATCAGAATCCAGAGTTTTGAGAAGATTGGAGAAACTTAATTTTTCACCCCCCGAAAAAAAACATAAGGGGTAACACTGTCATTTTTTTTTTCTGGTCAAAATTTTGAGTTTCAATATCTCAGCTCTGGAAGGGTCGACAGCCTCAATTTTTGCACCCAGGTCCATGTCTCGTGGCCCTCTATCAGAATCCAGAGTTTTGAGAAGATTGGAGAAACTTAATTTTTCACCCCCCGAAAAAAAACATAAGGGGTAACACTGTCATTTTTTTTTTCTGTTCAAAATTTTGAGTTTCAATATCTCAGCTCTGGAAGGGTCTACAGCCTCAATTTTTGCACCCAGGTCCATGTCTCGTGGCCCTCTATCAGAATCCAGAGTTTTGAGAAGATTGGAGAAACTTAATTTTTCACCCCCCGAAAAAAAACATAAGGGGTAACACTGTCATTTTTTTCTGGTCAAAATTTTGAGTTTCAATATCTCAGCTCTGGAAGGGTCGACAGCCTCAATTTTTGCACCCAGGTCCATGTCTCGTGGCCCTCTATCAGAATCCAGAGTTTTGAGAAGATTGGAGAAACTTAATTTTTCACCCCCCGAAAAAAAAAACATAAGGGGTAACACTGTCATTTTTTTTTCTGGTCAAAATTTTGAGTTTCAATATCTCAGCTCTGGAAGGGTCTAGAGCCTCAATTTTTGCACCCATGTCCATGTCTCGTGGCCCTCTATCAGAATCCAGAGTTTTGAGAAGATTGGAGAAACTTAATTTTTCACCCCCCGAAAAAAAACATAAGGGGTAACACTGTCATTTTTTTTCTGGTCAAAATTTTGAGTTTCAATATCTCAGCTCTGGAAGGGTCTAGAGCCTCAATTTTTGCACCCAGGTCCATGTCTCGTGGCCCTCTATCAGAATCCAGAGTTTTGAGAAGATTGGAGAAACTTAATTTTTCACCCCCCCAAAAAAAAATGTAAGGGGTAACACTGTCATTTTTTTTTCTGGTCAAAATTTTGAGATTCAATATCTCAGCTCTGGAAGGGTCGACAGCCTCAATTTTTGCACCCAGGTCCATGTCTCGTGGCCCTCTATCAGAATCCAGAGTTTTGAGAAGATTGGAGAAACTTAATTTTTCACCCCCCGAAAAAAAATGTAAGGGGTAACACTGTCATTTTTTTTTTCTGGTCAAAATTTTGAGTTTCAATATCTCAGCTCTGAAAGGGTCTACAGCCTCAATTTTTGCACCCAGGTCCATGTCTCGTGGCCCTCTATCAGAATCCAGAGTTTTGAGAAGATTGGAGAAACTTAATTTTTCACCCCCCCAAAAAAAACGTAAGGGGTAACACTGTCATTTTTTTTTTCTGGTCAAAATTTTGAGTTTCAATATCTCAGCTCTGGAAGGGTCTACAGCCTCAATTTTTGCACCCAGGTCCATGTCTCGTGGCCCTCTATCAGAATCCAGAGTTTTGAGAAGATTGGAGAAACTTAATTTTTCACCCCCCGAAAAAAAACGTAAGGGGTAACACTGTCATTTTTTTTTCTGGTCAAAATTTTGAGTTTCAATATCTCAGCTCTGGAAGGGTCTAGAGCCTCAATTTTTGCACCCAGGTCCATGTCTCGTGGCCCTCTATCAGAATCCAGAGTTTTGAGAAGATTGGAGAAACTTAATTTTTCACCCCCCGAAAAAAAAACATAAGGGGTAACACTGTCATTTTTTTTTTCTGGTCAAAATTGTGAGTTTCAATATCTCAGCTCTGGAAGGGTCTACAGCCTCAATTTTTGCACCCAGGTCCATGTCTCGTGGCCCTCTATCAGAATCCAGAGTTTTGAGAAGATTGGAGAAACTTAATTTTTCACCCCCCGAAAAAAAACATAAGGGGTAACACTGTCATTTTTTTTCTGGTTAAAATTTTGAGTTTCAATATCTCAGCTCTGGAAGGGTTTAGAGCCTCAATTTTTGCACCCAGGTCCATGTCTCGTGGCCCTCTATCAGAATCCAGAGTTTTGAGAAGATTGGAGAAACTTAATTTTTCACCCCCCGAAAAAAAACATAAGGGGTAACACTGTCATTTTTTTTTTCTGGTCAAAATTTTGAGTTTCAATATCTCAGCTCTGGAAGGGTCGACAGCCTCAATTTTTGCACCCAGGTCCATGTCTTGTGGCCCTCTATCAGAATCCAGAGTTTTGAGAAGATTGGAGAAACTTAATTTTTCACCCCCCGAAAAAAAAACATAAGGGGTAACACTGTCATTTTTTTTTCTGGTCAAAATTTTGAGTTTCAATATCTCAGCTCTGGAAGGGTCTACAGCCTCAATTTTTGCACCCAGGTCCATGTCTCGTGGCCCTCTATCAGAATCCAGAGTTTTGAGAAGATTGGAGAAACTTAATTTTTCACCCCCCGAAAAAAAACATAAGGGGTAACACTGTCATTTTTTTTTTCTGTTCAAAATTTTGAGTTTCAATATCTCAGCTCTGGGAGGGTCTAGAGCCTCAATTTTTGCACCCAGGTCCATGTCTCGTGGCCCTCTATCAGAATCCAGAGTTTTGAGAAGATTGGAGAAACTTAATTTTTCACCCCCCGAAAAAAAACATAAGGGGTAACACTGTCATTTTTTTTTTCTGGTCAAAATTTTGAGTTTCAATATCTCAGCTCTGGAAGGGTCTACAGCCTCAATTTTTGCACCCAGGTCCATGTCTCGTGGCCCTCTATCAGAATCCAGAGTTTTGAGAAGATTGGAGAAACTTAATTTTTCACCCCCCGAAAAAAAATGTAAGGGGTAACACTGTCATTTTTTTTTCTGGTCAAAATTTTGAGTTTCAATATCTCAGCTCTGGAAGGGTCTACAGCCTCAATTATTGCACCCAGGTCCATGTCTCGTGGCCCTCTATCAGAATCCAGAGTTTTGAGAAGATTGGAGAAAATTAATTTTTCACCCCCCGAAAAAAAAAACATAAGGGGTAACACTGTCATTTTTTTTTTCTGGTCAAAATTTTGAGTTTCAATATCTCAGCTCTGGAAGGGTCTACAGCCTCAATTTTTGCACACAGGTCCATGTCTCGTGGCCCTCTATCAGAATCCAGAGTTTTGAGAAGATTGGAGAAACTTAATTTTTCACCCCCCGAAAAAAAAAACATAAGGGGTAACACTGTCATTTTTTTTTCTGGTCAAAATTTTGAGTTTCAATATCTCAGCTCTGGAAGGGTCTACAGCCTCAATTTTTGCACCCAGGTCCATGTCTCGTGGCCCTCTATCAGAATCCAGAGTTTTGAGAAGATTGGAGAAACTTAATTTTTCACCCCCCGAAAAAAAACATAAGGGGTAACACTGTCTTTTTTTTTTTCTGGTCAAAATTTTGAGTTTCAATATCTCAGCTCTGGAAGGGTCTACAGCCTCAATTATTGCACCCAGGTCCATGTCTCGTGGCCCTCTATCAGAATCCAGAGTTTTGAGAAGATTGGAGAAACTTAATTTTTCACGCCCCGAAAAAAAAACATAAGGGGTAACACTGTCATTTTTTTTTTCTGGTCAAAATTTTGAGTTTCAATATCTCAGCTCTGGAAGGGTCTACAGCCTCAATTTTTGCACCCAGGTCCATGTCTCGTGGCCCTCTATCAGAATCCAGAGTTTTGAGAAGATTGGAGAAACTTAATTTTTCACCCCCCGAAAAAAAACATAAGGGGTAACACTGTCATTTTTTTTTTCTGGTCAAAATTTTGAGTTTCAATATCTCAGCTCTGGAAGGGTCTACAGCCTCAATTTTTGCACCCAGGTCCATGTCTCGTGGCCCTCTATCAGAATCCAGAGTTTTGAGAAGATTGGAGAAACTTAATTTTTCACCCCCCGAAAAAAAACATAAGGGGTAACACTGTCATTTTTTTTTTCTGGTCAAAATTTTGAGTTTCAATATCTCAGCTCTGGAAGGGTCTACAGCCTCAATTTTTGCACCCAGGTCCATGTCTCGTGGCCCTCTATCAGAATCCAGAGTTTTGAGAAGATTGGAGAAACTTAATTTTTCACCCCCCGAAAAAAAACATAAGGGGTAACACTGTCATTTTTTTTTTTCTGGTCAAAATTTTGAGTTTCAATATCTCAGCTCTGGAAGGGTCTAGAGCCTCAATTTTTGCACCCAGGTCCATGTCTCGTGGCCCTCTATCAGAATCCAGAGTTTTGAGAAGATTGGAGAAACTTAATTTTTCACCCCCCGAAAAAAAACGTAAGGGGTAACACTGTCATTTTTTTTTTCTGGTCAAAATTTTGAGTTTCAATATCTCAGCTCTGGAAGGGTCTAGAGCCTCAATTTTTGCACCCAGGTCCATGTCTCGTGGCCCTCTATCAGAATCCAGCGTTTTGAGAAGATTGGAGAAACTTAATTTTTCACCCCCCGAAAAAAAATGTAAGGGGTAACACTGTCATTTTTTTTTTCTGGTCAAAATTTTGAGTTTCAATATCTCAGCTCTGGAAGGGTCTACAGCCTCAATTATTGCACCCAGGTCCATGTCTCGTGGCCCTCTATCAGAATCCAGAGTTTTGAGAAGATTGGAGAAACTTAATTTTTCACCCCCCGAAAAAAAAAACATAAGGGGTAACACTGTCATTTTTTTTTTTGGTCAAAATTTTGAGTTTCAATATCTCAGCTCTGGAAGGGTCTACAGCCTCAATTTTTGCACCCAGGTCCATGTCTCGTGGCCCTCTATCAGAATCCAGAGTTTTGAGAAGATTGGAGAAACTTAATTTTTCACCCCCCGAAAAAAAACATAAGGGGTAACACTGTCATTTTTTTTTCTGGTCAAAATTTTGAGTTTCAATATCTCAGCTCTGGAAGGGTCTACAGCCTCAATTTTTGCACCCAGGTCCATGTCTCGTGGCCCTCTATCAGAATCCAGAGTTTTGAGAAGATTGGAGAAACTTAATTTTTCACCCCCCGAAAAAAAACATAAGGGGTAACACTGTCATTTTTTTTTCTGGTCAAAATTTTGAGTTTCAATATCTCAGCTCTGGAAGGGTCTAGAGCCTCAATTTTTGCACCCAGGTCCATGTCTCGTGGCCCTCTATCAGAATCCAGAGTTTTGAGAAGATTGGAGAAACTTAATTTTTCACCCCCCGAAAAAAAACATAAGGGGTAACACTGTCATTTTTTTTTTCTGGTCAAAATTTTGAGTTTCAATATCTCAGCTCTGGAAGGGTCTAGAGCCTCAATTTTTGCACCCAGGTCCATGTCTCGTGGCCCTCTATCAGAATCCAGAGTTTTGAGAAGATTGGAGAAACTTAATTTTTCACCCCCCGAAAAAAAACGTAAGGGGTAACACTGTCATTTTTTTTTTCTGGTCAAAATTTTGAGTTTCAATATCTCAGCTCTGGAAGGGTCGACAACCTCAATTTTTGCACCCAGGTCCATGTCTCGTGGCCCTCTATCAGAATCCAGAGTTTTGAGAAGATTGGAGAAACTTAATTTTTCACCCCCCGAAAAAAAACATAAGGGGTAACACTGTCATTTTTTTTTCTGGTCAAAATTTTGAGTTTCAATATCTCAGCTCTGGAAGGGTCTAGACCCTCAATTTTTGCACCCAGGTCCATGTCTCGTGGCCCTCTATCAGAATCCAGAGTTTTGAGAAGATTGGAGAAACTTAATTTTTCACCCCCCGAAAAAAAAACATAAGGGGTAACACTGTCATTTTTTTTCTGGTCAAAATTTTGAGTTTCAATATCTCAGCTCTGGAAGGGTCTAGAGCCTCAATTTTTGCACCCAGGTCCATGTCTCGTGGCCCTCTATCAGAATCCAGAGTTTTGAGAAGATTGGAGAAACTTAATTTTTCACCCCCCGAAAAAAAACGTAAGGGGTAACACTGTCATTTTTTTTCTGGTCAAAATTTTGAGTTTCAATATCTCAGCTCTGGAAGGGTCTAGAGCCTCAATTTTTGCACCCAGGTCCATGTCTCGTGGCCCTCTATCAGAATCCAGAGTTTTGAGAAGATTGGAGAAACTTAATTTTTCACCCCCCGAAAAAAAATGTAAGGGGTAACACTGTCATTTTTTTTTTCTGGTCAAAATTTTGAGTTTCAATATCTCAGCTCTGGAAGGGTCGACAGCCTCAATTTTTGCACCCAGGTCCATGTCTCGTGGCCCTCTATCAGAATCCAGAGTTTTGAGAAGATTGGAGAAACTTAATTTTTCACCCCCCGAAAAAAAACATAAGGGGTAACACTGTCATTTTTTTTTTTCTGTTCAAAATTTTGAGTTTCAATATCTCAGCTCTGGAAGGGTCTACAGCCTCAATTTTTGCACCCAGGTCCATGTCTCGTGGCCCTCTATCAGAATCCAGAGTTTTGAGAAGATTGGAGAAACTTAATTTTTCACCCCCCGAAAAAAAACATAAGGGGTAACACTGTCATTTTTTTTTCTGGTCAAAATTTTGAGTTTCAATATCTCAGCTCTGGAAGGGTCTACAGCCTCAATTTTTGCACCCAGGTCCATGTCTCGTGGCCCTCTATCAGAATCCAGAGTTTTGAGAAGATTGGAGAAACTTAATTTTTCACCCCCCGAAAAAAAACATAAGGGGTAACACTGTCATTTTTTTTTCTGGTCAAAATTTTGAGTTTCAATATCTCAGCTCTGGAAGGGTCTAGAGCCTCAATTTTTGCACCCAGGTCCATGTCTCGTGGCCCTCTATCAGAATCCAGAGTTTTGAGAAGATTGGAGAAACTTAATTTTTCACCCCCCGAAAAAAAACATAAGGGGTAACACTGTCATTTTTTTTTTCTGGTCAAAATTTTGAGTTTCAATATCTCAGCTCTGGAAGGGTCTAGAGCCTCAATTTTTGCACCCAGGTCCATGTCTCGTGGCCCTCTATCAGAATCCAGAGTTTTGAGAAGATTGGAGAAACTTAATTTTTCACCCCCCGAAAAAAAACGTAAGGGGTAACACTGTCATTTTTTTTTTCTGGTCAAAATTTTGAGTTTCAATATCTCAGCTCTGGAAGGGTCTAGAGCCTCAATTTTTGCACACAGGTCCATGTCTCGTGGCCCTCTATCAGAATCCAGCGTTTTGAGAAGATTGGAGAAACTTAATTTTTCACCCCCCGAAAAAAAATGTAAGGGGTAACACTGTCATTTTTTTTTCTGGTCAAAATTTTGAGTTTCAATATCTCAGCTCTGGAAGGGTCGACAACCTCAATTTTTGCACCCAGGTCCATGTCTCGTGGCCCTCTATCAGAATCCAGAGTTTTGAGAAGATTGGAGAAACTTAATTTTTCACCCCCCGAAAAAAAACATAAGGGGTAACACTGTCATTTTTTTTTTTCTGTTCAAAATTTTGAGTTTCAATATCTCAGCTCTGGAAGGGTCTACAGCCTCAATTTTTGCACCCAGGTCCATGTCTCGTGGCCCTCTATCAGAATCCAGAGTTTTGAGAAGATTGGAGAAACGTAATTTTTCACCCCCCGAAAAAAAACATAAGGGGTAACACTGTCATTTTTTTTTCTGGTCAAAATTTTGAGTTTCAATATCTCAGCTCTGGAAGGGTCTACAGCCTCAATTTTTGCACCCAGGTCCATGTCTCGTGGCCCTCTATCAGAATCCAGAGTTTTGAGAAGATTGGAGAAACTTAATTTTTCACCCCCCGAAAAAAAACATAAGGGGTAACACTGTCATTTTTTTTTCTGGTCAAAATTTTGAGTTTCAATATCTCAGTTCTGGAAGGGTCTAGACCCTCAATTTTTGCACCCAGGTCCATGTCTCGTGGCCCTCTATCAGAATCCAGAGTTTTGAGAAGATTGGAGAAACTTAATTTTTCACCCCCCGAAAAAAAAACATAAGGGGTAACACTGTCATTTTTTTTCTGGTCAAAATTTTGAGTTTCAATATCTCAGCTCTGGAAGGGTCTAGAGCCTCAATTTTTGCACCCAGGTCCATGTCTCGTGGCCCTCTATCAGAATCCAGAGTTTTGAGAAGATTGGAGAAACTTAATTTTTCACGCCCCGAAAAAAAACGTAAGGGGTAACACTGTCATTTTTTTCTGGTCAAAATTTTGAGTTTCAATATCTCAGCTCTGGAAGGGTCTAGAGCCTCAATTTTTGCACCCAGGTCCATGTCTCGTGGCCCTCTATCAGAATCCAGAGTTTTGAGAAGATTGGAGAAACTTAATTTTTCACCCCCCGAAAAAAAATGTAAGGGGTAACACTGTCATTTTTTTTTCTGGTCAAAATTTTGAGTTTCAATATCTCAGCTCTGGAAGGGTCGACAGCCTCAATTTTTGCACCCAGGTCCATGTCTCGTGGCCCTCTATCAGAATCCAGAGTTTTGAGAAGATTGGAGAAACTTAATTTTTCACCCCCCGAAAAAAAACATAAGGGGTAACACTGTCATTTTTTTTTTCTGTTCAAAATTTTGAGTTTCAATATCTCAGCTCTGGAAGGGTCTACAGCCTCAATTTTTGCACCCAGGTCCATGTCTCGTGGCCCTCTATCAGAATCCAGAGTTTTGAGAAGATTGGAGAAACTTAATTTTTCACCCCCCGAAAAAAAATGTAAGGGGTAACACTGTCATTTTTTTTTTTTCTGGTCAAAATTTTGAGTTTCATTATCTCAGCTCTGGAAGGGTCTACAGCCTCAATTTTTACACCCAGGTCCATGTCTCGTGGCCCTCTATCAGAATCCAGAGTTTTGAGAAGATTGGAGAAACTTAATTTTTCACCCCCCGAAAAAAAAACATAAGGGGTAACACTGTCATTTTTTTTTTCTGGTCAAAATTTTGATTTTCAATATCTCAGCTCTGGAAGGGTCTAGAGCCTCAATTTTTGCACCCAGGTCCATGTCTCGTGGCCCTCTATCAGAATCCAGAGTTTTGAGAAGATTGGAGAAACTTAATTTTTCACCCCCCGAAAAAAAAACATAAGGGGTAACACTGTCTTTTTTTTTTTCTGGTCAAAATTTTGAGTTTCAATATCTCAGCTCTGGAAGGGTCTACAGCCTCAATTATTGCACCCAGGTCCATGTCTCGTGGCCCTCTATCAGAATCCAGAGTTTTGAGAAGATTGGAGAAACTTAATTTTTCACCCCCCGAAAAAAAAACATAAGGGGTAACACTGTCATTTTTTTTTTCTGGTCAAAATTTTGAGTTTCAATATCTCAGCTCTGGAAGGGTCTACAGCCTCAATTTTTGCACCCAGGTCCATGTCTCGTGGCCCTCTATCAGAATCCAGAGTTTTGAGAAGATTGGAGAAACTTAATTTTTCACCCCCCGAAAAAAAACATAAGGGGTAACACTGTCTTTTTTTTTTCTGGTCAAAATTTTGAGTTTCAATATCTCAGCTCTGGAAGGGTCTACAGCCTCAATTTTTGCACCCAGGTCCATGTCTCGTGGCCCTCTATCAGAATCCAGAGTTTTGAGAAGATTGGAGAAACTTAATTTTTCACCCCCCGAAAAAAAACATAAGGGGTAACACTGTCATTTTTTTTTTCTGGTCAAAATTTTGAGTTTCAATATCTCAGCTCTGGAAGGGTCTACAGCCTCAATTTTTGCACCCAGGTCCATGTCTCGTGGCCCTCTATCAGAATCCAGAGTTTTGAGAAGATTGGAGAAACTTAATTTTTCACCCCCCGAAAAAAAACGTAAGGGGTAACACTGTCATTTTTTTTTCTGGTCAAAATTTTGAGTTTCAATATCTCAGCTCCGGAAGGGTCTAGAGCCTCAATTTTTGCACCCAGGTCCATGTCTCGTGGCCCTCTATCAAAATCCAGAGTTTTGAGAAGATTGGAGAAACTTAATTTTTCACCCCCCGAAAAAAAATGTAAGGGGTAACACTGTCATTTTTTTTTTCTGGTCAAAATTTTGAGTTTCAATATCTCAGCTCTGGAAGGGTCGACAGCCTCAATTTTTGCACCCAGGTCCATGTCTCGTGGCCCTCTATCAGAATCCAGAGTTTTGAGAAGATTGGAGAAACTTAATTTTTCACCCCCCGAAAAAAAATGTAAGGGGTAACACTGTCATTTTTTTTTCTGGTCAAAATTTTGAGTTTCGATATCTCAGCTCTGGAAGGGTCTACAGCCTCAATTTTTGCACCCAGGTCCATGTCTCGTGGCCCTCTATCAGAATCCAGAGTTTTGAGAAGATTGGAGAAACTTAATTTTTCACCCCCCGAAAAAAAACATAAGGGGTAACACTGTCATTTTTTTTTTCTGGTCAAAATTTTGAGTTTCAATATCTCAGCTCTGGAAGGGTCTACAGCCTCAATTTTGCACCCAGGTCCATGTCTCGTGGCCCTCTATCAGAATCCAGAGTTTTGAGAAGATTGGAGAAACTTAATTTTTCACCCCCCGAAAAAAAATGTAAGGGGTAACACTGTCATTTTTTTTTCTGGTCAAAATTTTGAGTTTCAATATCTCAGCTCTGGAAGGGTCGACAGCCTCAATTTTTGCACCCAGGTCCATGTCTCGTGGCCCTCTATCAGAATCCAGAGTTTTGAGAAGATTGGAGAAACTTAATTTTTCACCCCCCCGAAAAAAAACATAAGGGGTAACACTGTCATTTTTTTTTCTGGTCAAAATTTTGAGTTTCAATATCTCAGCTCTGGAAGGGTCTACAGCCTCAATTTTTGCACCCAGGTCCTTGTCTCGTGGCCCTCTATCAGAATCCAGAGTTTTGAGAAGATTGGAGAAACTTAATTTTTCACCCCCCGAAAAAAAATGTAAGGGGTAACAGTGTCATTTTTTTTTTCTGGTCAAAATTTTGAGTTTCAATATCTCAGCTCTGGAAGGGTCTACAGCCTCAATTTTTGCACCCAGGTCCGTGTCTCGTGGCCCTCTATCAGAATCCAGAGTTTTGAGAAGATTGGAGAAACTTAATTTTTCACCCCCCGAAAAAAAACATAAGGGGTAACACTGTCATTTTTTTTTTCTGGTCAAAATTTTGAGTTTCAATATCTCAGCTCTGGAAGGGTCTACAGCCTCAATTTTTGCACCCAGGTCCATGTCTCGTGGCCCTCTATCAGAATCCAGAGTTTTGAGAAGATTGAGAAACTTAATTTTTCACCCCCCGAAAAAAAACATAAGGGGTAACACTGTCATTTTTTTTCTGGTCAAAATTTTGAGTTTCAATATCTCAGCTCTGGAAGGGTCTACAGCCTCAATTTTGCACCCAGGTCCATGTATCGTGGCCCTCTATCAGAATCCAGAGTTTTGAGAAGATTGGAGAAACTTAATTTTTCACCCCCCGAAAAAAAACATAAGGGGTAACACTGTCATTTTTTTTTCTGGTCAAAATTTTGAGTTTCAATATCTCAGCTCTGGAAGGGTCTACAGCCTCAATTTTTGCACCCAGGTCCATGTCTCGTGGCCCTCTATCAGAATCCAGAGTTTTGAGAAGATTGGAGAAACTTAATTTTTCACCCCCCGAAAAAAAATGTAAGGGGTAACACTGTCATTTTTTTTTCTGGTCAAAATTTTGAGTTTCAATATCTCAGCTCTGGAAGGGTCTACAGCCTCAATTTTTGCACCCAGGTCCATGTCTCGTGGCCCTCTATCAGAATCCAGAGTTTTGAGAAGATTGGAGAAACTTAATTTTTCACCCCCCGAAAAAAAACGTAAGGGGTAACACTGTCATTTTTTTTTCTGGTCAAAATTTTGAGTTTCAATACCTCAGCTCTGGAAGGGTCTAGAGCCTCAATTTTTGCGCCCAGGTCCATGTCTCGTGGCCCTCTATCAGAATCCAGAGTTTTGAGAAGATTGGAGAAACTTAATTTTTCACCCCCCGAAAAAAAATGTAAGGGGTAACACTGTCATTTTTTTTTTCTGGTCAAAATTTTGAATTTCAATATCTCAGCTCTGGAAGGGTCGACAGCCTCAATTTTTGCACCCAGGTCCATGTCTCGTGGCCCTCTATCAGAATCCAGAGTTTTGAGAAGATTGGAGAAACTTAATTTTTCACCTCCCGAAAAAAAACATAAGGGGTAACACTGTCATTTTTTTTTCTGGTCAAAATTTTGAGTTTCAATATCTCAGCTCTGGAAGGGTCTACAGCCTCAATTTTTGCACCCAGGTCCATGTCTCGTGGCCCTCTATCAGAATCCAGAGTTTTGAGAAGATTGGAGAAACTTAATTTTTCACCCCCCCGAAAAAAAACATAAGGGGTAACACTGTCATTATTTTTTCTGGTCAAAATTTTGAGTTTCAATATCTCAGCTCTGGAAGGGTCTAGAGCCTCAATTTTTGCACCCAGGTCCATGTCTCGTGGCCCTCTATCAGAATCCAGAGTTTTGAGAAGATTGGAGAAACTTAATTTTTCACCCTCCAAAAAAAAACATAAGGGGTAACACTGTCATTTTTTTTTTCTGGTCAAAATTTTGAGTTTCAATTTCTCAGCTCTGGAAGGGTCTAGAGCCTCAATTTTTGCACCCAGGTCCATGTCTCGTGGCCCTCTATCAGAATCCAGAGTTTTAAGAAGATTGGAGAAACTTAATTTTTCACCTCCCGAAAAAAAATGTAAGGGGTAACACTGTCATTTTTTTTTTCTGGTCAAAATTTTGAGTTTCAATATCTCAGCTCTGGAAGGGTCGACAGCCTCAATTTTTGCACCCAGGTCCATGTCTCGTGGCCCTCTATCAGAATCCAGAGTTTTGAGAAGATTGGAGAAACTTAATTTTTCACCCCCCGAAAAAAAACATAAGGGGTAACACTGTCATTTTTTTTCTGGTCAAAATTTTGAGTTTCAATATCTCAGCTCTGGAAGGGTCGACAGCCTCAATTTTTGCACCCAGGTCCATGTCTCGTGGCCCTCTATCAGAATCCAGAGTTTTGAGAAGATTGGAGAAACTTAATTTTTCACCCCCCGAAAAAAAAAACATAAGGGGTAACACTGTCATTTTTTTTTCTGGTCAAAATTTTGAGTTTCAATATCTCAGCTCTGGAAGGGTCTAGAGCCTCAATTTTTGCACCCATGTCCATGTCTCGTGGCCCTCTGTCAGAATCCAGAGTTTTGAGAAGATTGGAGAAACTTAATTTTTCACCCCCCGAAAAAAAACATAAGGGGTAACACTGTCATTTTTTTTCTGGTCAAAATTTTGAGTTTCAATATCTCAGCTCTGGAAGGGTCTAGAGCCTCAATTTTTGCACCCAGGTCCATGTCTCGTGGCCCTCTATCAGAATCCAGAGTTTTGAGAAGATTGGAGAAACTTAATTTTTCACCCCCCCAAAAAAAAATGTAAGGGGTAACACTGTCATTTTTTTTTTCTGGTCAAAATTTTGAGATTCAATATCTCAGCTCTGGAAGGGTCGACAGCCTCAATTTTTGCACCCAGGTCCATGTCTCGTGGCCCTCTATCAGAATCCAGAGTTTTGAGAAGATTGGAGAAACTTAATTTTTCACCCCCCGAAAAAAAATGTAAGGGGTAACACTGTCATTTTTTTTTCTGGTCAAAATTTTGAGTTTCAATATCTCAGCTCTGAAAGGGTCTACAGCCTCAATTTTTGCACCCAGGTCCATGTCTCGTGGCCCTCTATCAGAATCCAGAGTTTTGAGAAGATTGGAGAAACTTAATTTTTCACCCCCCGAAAAAAAACATAAGGGGTAACACTGTCATTTTTTTTTCTGGTCAAAATTTTGAGTTTCAATATCTCAGCTCTGGAAGGGTCTACAGCCTCAATTTTTGCACCCAGGTCCATGTCTCGTGGCCCTCTATCAGAATCCAGAGTTTTGAGAAGATTGGAGAAACTTAATTTTTCACCCCCCGAAAAAAAACATAAGGGGTAACACTGTCATTTTTTTTTTCTGGTCAAAATTTTGAGTTTCAATATCTCAGCTCGAAGGGTCTACAGCCTCAATTTTTGCACCCAGGTCCATGTCTCGTGGCCCTCTATCAGAATCCAGAGTTTTGAGAAGATTGGAGAAACTTAATTTTTCACCCCCCGAAAAAAAACATAAGGGGTAACACTGTCATTTTTTTTTTTCTGGTCAAAATTTTGAGTTTCAATATCTCAGCTCTGGAAGGGTCTAGAGCCTCATTTTTTGCACCCAGGTCCATGTCTCGTGGCCCTCTATCAGAATCCAGAGTTTTGAGAAGATTGGAGAAACTTAATTTTTCACCCCCCCAAAAAAAACATAAGGGGTAACACTGTCATTTTTTTTTCTGGTCAAAATTTTGAGTTTCAATATCTCAGCTCTGGAAGGGTCTACAGCCTCAATTTTTGCACCCAGGTCCATGTCTCGTGGCCCTCTATCAGAATCCAGAGTTTTGAGAAGATTGGAGAAACTTAATTTTTCACCCCCCGAAAAAAAACATAAGGGGTAACACTGTCATTTTTTTTTTCTGTTCAAAATTTTGAGTTTCAATATCTCAGCTCTGGAAGGGTCTACAGCCTCAATTTTTGCACCCAGGTCCATGTCTCGTGGCCCTCTATCAGAATCCAGAGTTTTGAGAAGATTGGAGAAACTTAATTTTTCACCCCCCGAAAAAAAATGTAAGGGGTAACACTGTCATTTTTTTTTCTGGTCAAAATTTTGAGTTTCAATATCTCAGCTCTGGAAGGGTCTACAGCCTCAATTTTTGCACCCAGGTCCATGTCTCGTGGCCCTCTATCAGAATCCAGAGTTTTGAGAAGATTGGAGAAACTTAATTTTTCACCCCCCGAAAAAAAACATAAGGGATAACACTGTCATTTTTTTTTCTGGTCAAAATTTTGAGTTTCAATATCTCAGCTCTGGAAGGGTCTACAGCCTCAATTTTTGCACCCAGGTCCATGTCTCGTGGCCCTCTATCAGAATCCAGAGTTTTGAGAAGATTGGAGAAACTTAATTTTTCAGCCCCCGAAAAAAAACATAAGGGGTAACACTGTCATTTTTTTTTTCTGGTCAAAATTTTGAGTTTCAATATCTCAGCTCTGGAAGGGTCTACACCCTCAATTTTTGCACCCAGGTCCATGTCTCGTGGCCCTCTATCAGAATCCAGAGTTTTGAGAAGATTGGAGAAACTTAATTTTTCACCCCCCGAAAAAAAATGTAAGGGGTAACACTGTCATTTTTTTTTCTGGTCAAAATTTTGAGTTTCAATATCTCAGCTCTGGAAGGGTCTAGAGCCTCAATTTTTGCACCCAGGTCCATGTCTCGTGGCCCTCTATCAGAATCCAGAGTTTTGAGAAGATTGGAGAAACTTAATTTTTCACCCCCCGAAAAAAAATGTAAGGGGTAACACTGTCATTTTTTTTTTTTCTGGTCAAAATTTTGAGTTTCAATATCTCAGCTCTGGAAGGGTCGACAGCCTCAATTTTTGCACCCAGGTCCATGTCTCGTGGCCCTCTATCAGAATCCAGAGTTTTGAGAAGATTGGAGAAACTTAATTTTTTCACCCCCCGAAAAAAAACATAAGGGGTAACACTGTCATTTTTTTTTTCTGGTCAAAATTTTGAGTTTCAATATCTCAGCTCTGGAAGGGTCTACAGCCTCAATTTTTGCACCCAGGTCCATGTCTCGTGGCCCTCTATCAGAATCCAGAGTTTTGAGAAGATTGGAGAAACTTAATTTTTCACCCCCCGAAAAAAAACATAAGGGGTAACACTGTCATTTTTTTTTTCTGTTCAAAATTTTGAGTTTCAATATCTCAGCTCTGGAAGGGTCTACAGCCTCAATTTTTGCACCCAGGTCCATGTCTCGTGGCCCTCTATCAGAATCCAGAGTTTTGAGAAGATTGGAGAAACTTAATTTTTCACCCCCCGAAAAAAAATGTAAGGGATAACACTGTCATTTTTTTTCTGGTCAAAATTTTGAGTTTTAATATCTCAGCTCTGGAAGGGTCTACAGCCTCAATTTTTGCACCCAGGTCCATGTCTCGTGGCCCTCTATCAGAATCCAGAGTTTTGAGAAGATTGGAGAAACTTAATTTTTCACCCCCCGAAAAAAAACATAAGGGGTAACACTGTCAATTCTGTTAGAGGGCCACGAGACATGGACCTGGGTGCAAAAATTGAGGCTGTAGACCCTTCCAGAGCTGAGATATTGAAACTCAAAATTTTGACCAGAAAAAAAATGACAGTGTTACCCCTTATGTTTTTTTTCGGGTGTTGAAAAATTAAGTTTCTCCAATCTTCTCAAAACTCTGGATTCTGATAGAGGGCCACGAGACATGGACCTGGGTGCAAAAATTGAGGCTGTAGACCCTTCCAGAGCTGAGATATTGAAACTCAAAATTTTGACCAGAAAAAAAATGACAGTGTTACCCCTTATGTTTTTTTTCGGGGGGTGAAAAATTAAGTTTCTCCAATCTTCTCAAAACTCTGGATTCTGATAGAGGGCCACGAGACATGGACCTGGGTGCAAAAATTGAGGCTGTAGACCCTTCCAGAGCTGAGATATTGAAACTCAAAATTTTGACCAGAAAAAAAATGACAGTGTTACCCCTTATGTTTTTTTTTTCGGGGGGTGAAAAATTAAGTTTCTCCAATCTTCTCAAAACTCTGGATTCTGATAGAGGGCCACGAGACATGGACCTGGGTGCAAAAATTGAGGCTGTAGACCCTTCCAGAGCTGAGATATTGAAACTCACAATTTTGACCAGAAAAAAAAATTGACAGTGTTACCCCTTATGTTTTTTTTCGGGGGTTGAAAAATTAAGTTTCTCCAATCTTCTCAAAACTCTGGATTCTGATAGAGGGCCACGAGACATGGACCTGGGTGCAAAAATTGAGGCTGTAGACCCTTCCAGAGCTGAGATATTGAAACTCAAAATTTTGACCAGAAAAAAAAAATGACAGTGTTACCCCTTACATTTTTTTTCGGGGGGTGAAAAATTAAGTTTCTCCAATCTTCTCAAAACTCTGGATTCTGATAGAGGGCCACGAGACATGGACCTGGGTGCAAAAATTGAGGCTGTAGACCCTTCCAGAGCTGAGATATTGAAACTCAAAATTTTGACCAGAAAAAAAAATGACAGTGTTACCCCTTATGTTTTTTTTCGGGGGTGAAAAATTAAGTTTCTCCAATCTTCTCAAAACTCTGGATTCTGATAGAGGGCCACGAGACATGGACCTGGGTGCAAAAATTGAGGCTGTAGACCCTTTCAGAGCTGAGATATTGAAACTCAAAACTTGACCAGAAAAAAAAATTGACAGTGTTACCCCTTATGTTTTTTTTCGGGGGGTGAAAAATTAAGTTTCTCCAATCTTCTCAAAACTCTGGATTCTGATAGAGGGCCACGAGACATGGACCTGGGTGCAAAAATTGAGGCTGTAGACCCTTCCAGAGCTGAGATAATGAAACTCAAAATTTTGACCAGAAAAAAAAATTACAGTGTTACCCCTTATGTTTTTTTTCGGGGGGTGAAAAATTAAGTTTCTCCAATCTTCTCAAAACTCTGGATTCTGATAGAGGGCCATGAGACATGGACCTGGGTGCAAAAATTGAGGCTGTAGACCGTTCCAGAGCTGAGATATTGAAACTCAAAATTTTGACCAGAAAAAAAAATTACAGTGTTACCCCTTATGTTTTTTTTCGGGGGGTGAAAAATTAAGTTTCTCCAATCTTCTCAAAACTCTGGATTCTGATAGAGGGCCACGAGACATGGACCTGGGTGCAAAATTGAGGCTGTAAACCCTTCCAGAGCTGAGATATTGAAACTCAAAATTTTGACCAGAAAAAAAAAATGACAGTGTTACCCCTTATGTTTTTTTTCGGGGGGTGAAAAATTAAGTTTCTCCAATCTTCTCAAAACTCTGGATTCTGATAGAGGGCCACGAGACATGGACCTGGGTGCAAAAATTGAGGCTGTAGACCCTTCCAGAGCTGAGATATTGAAACTCAAAATTTTGACCAGAAAAAAAAAATGACAGTGTTACCCCTTACATTTTTTTTCGGGGGGTGAAAAGTTAACTTTCTCCAATCTTCTCAAAACTCTGGATTCTGATAGAGGGCCACGAGACATGGACCTGGGTGCAAAAATTGAGGCTCTAGACCCTTCCAGAGCTGAGATATTGAAACTCAAAATTTTGACCAGAAAAAAAAATGACAGTGTTACCCCTTATGTTTTTTTCGGGGGTGAAAAATTAAGTTTCTCCAATCTTCTCAAAACTCTGGATTCTGATAGAGGGCCACGAGACATGGACCTGGGTGCAAAATTGAGGCTGTCGACCCTTCCAGAGCTGAGATATTGAAACTCAAAATTTTGACCAGAAAAAAAAATGACAGTGTTACCCCTTACATTTTTTTTCGGGGGGTGAAAAATTAAGTTTCTCCAATCTTCTCAAAACTCTGGATTCTGATAGAGGGCCACGAGACATGGACCTGGGTGCAAAAATTGAGGATCTAGACCCTTCCAGAGCTGAGATATTGAAACTCAAAATTTTGACCAGAAAAAAAATGACAGTGTTACCCCTTATGTTTTTTTTCGGGGGGTGAAAAATTAAGTTTCTCCAATCTTCTCAAAACTCTGGATTCTGATAGAGGGCCATGACACTTAGACCTGAGTGCAAAAATGGAGGCTCTAGACCCTTCCAGAGCTGAGATATTGAAACTCAAAATTTTGACCAGAAAAAAAATGACAGTGTTACCCCTTACATTTTTTTTCGGGGGGTGAAAAATTAAGTTTCTCCAATCTTCTCAAAACTCTGGATTCTGATAGAGGGCCACGAGACATGGACCTGGGTGCAAAAATTGAGGCTCTAGACCCTTCCAGAGCTGAGATATTGAAACTCAAAATTTTGACCAGAAAAAAAAATGACAGTGTTACCCCTTATGTTTTTTTTCGGGGGGTGAAAAATTAAGTTTCTCCAATCTTCTCAAAACTCTGGATTCTGATAGAGGGCCACGAGACATGGACCTGGGTGCAAAAATTGAGGCTGTCGACCCTTCCAGAGCTGAGATATTGAAACTCAAAATTTTGACCAGAAAAAAAAATGACAGTGTTACCCCTTATGTTTTTTTTCGGGGGGTGAAAAATTAAGTTTCTCCAATCTTCTCAAAACTCTGGATTCTGATAGAGGGCCACGAGACATGGACCTGGGTGCAAAAATTGAGGCTGTAGACCCTTCCAGAGCTGAGATATTGAAACTCAAAATTTTGACCAGAAAAAAAATGACAGTGTTACCCCTTATGTTTTTTTTCGGGGGGTGAAAAATTAAGTTTCTCCAATCTTCTCAAAACTCTGGATTCTGATAGAGGGCCACGAGACATGGACCTGGGTGCAAAAATTGAGGCTGTAGACCCTTCCAGAGCTGAGATATTGAAACTCAAAATTTTGACCAGAAAAAAAATGACAGTGTTACCCCTTACATTTTTTTTCGGGGGGTGAAAAATTAAGTTTCTCCAATCTTCTCAAAACTCTGGATTCTGATAGAGGGCCACGAGACATGGACCTGGGTGCAAAAATTGAGGCTCTAGACCCTTCCAGAGCTGAGATATTGAAACTCAAAATTTTGACCAGAAAAAAAAATGACAGTGTTACCCCTTATGTTTTTTTTCGGGGGGTGAAAAATTAAGTTTCTCCAATCTTCTCAAAACTCTGGATTCTGATAGAGGGCCACGAGACATGGACCTGGGTGCAAAAATTGAGGCTGTCGACCCTTCCAGAGCTGAGATATTGAAACTCAAAATTTTGACCAGAAAAAAAAATGACAGTGTTACCCCTTACATTTTTTTTCGGGGGGTGAAAAATTAAGTTTCTCCAATCTTCTCAAAACTCTGGATTCTGATAGAGGGCCACGAGACATGGACCTGGGTGCAAAAATTGAGGCTCTAGACCCTTCCAGAGCTGAGATATTGAAACTCAAAATTTTGACCAGAAAAAAAATGACAGTGTTACCCCTTATGTTTTTTTTCGGGGGGTGAAAAATTAAGTTTCTCCAATCTTCTCAAAACTCTGGATTCTGATAGAGGGCCACGAGACATGGACCTGGGTGCAAAAATTGAGGCTGTAGACCCTTCCAGAGCTGAGATATTGAAACTCACAATTTTGACCAGAAAAAAAAATGACAGTGTTACCCCTTATGTTTTTTTTTCGGGGGGTGAAAAATTAAGTTTCTCCAATCTTCTCAAAACTCTGGATTCTGATAGAGGGCCACGAGACATGGACCTGGGTGCAAAAATTGAGGCTGTAGACCCTTCCAGAGCTGAGATATTGAAACTCAAAATTTTGACCAGAAAAAAAATGACAGTGTTACCCCTTACATTTTTTTTCGGGGGGTGAAAAATTAAGTTTCTCCAATCTTCTCAAAACTCTGGATTCTGATAGAGGGCCACGAGACATGGACCTGGGTGCAAAAATTGAGGCTGTAAACCCTTCCAGAGCTGAGATATTGAAACTCAAAATTTTGAACAGAAAAAAAAATGACAGTGTTACCCCTTATGGTTTTTTTCGGGGGGTGAAAAATTAAGTTTCTCCAATCTTCTCAAAACTCTGGATTCTGATAGAGGGCCACGAGACATGGACCTGGGTGCAAAAATTGAGGCTCTAGACCCTTCCAGAGCTGAGATATTGAAACTCAAAATTTTGACCAGAAAAAAAAATGACAGTGTTACCCCTTACGTTTTTTTTCGGGGGGTGAAAAATTAAGTTTCTCCAATCTTCTCAAAACTCTGGATTCTGATAGAGGGCCACGAGACATGGACCTGGGTGCAAAAATTGAGGCTCTAGACCCTTCCAGAGCTGAGATATTGAAACTCAAAATTTTGACCAGAAAAAAAAAAATGACAGTGTTACCCCTTATGTTTTTTTTCGGGGGGTGAAAAATTAAGTTTCTCCAATCTTCTCAAAACTCTGGATTCTGATAGAGGGCCACGAGACATGGACCTGGGTGCAAAAATTGAGGCTGTAGACCCTTCCAGAGCTGAGATATTGAAACTCAAAATTTTGACCAGAAAAAAAAATGACAGTGTTACCCCTTATGTTTTTTTTCGGGGGGTGAAAAATTAAGTTTCTCCAATCTTCTCAAAACTCTGGATTCTGATAGAGGGCCACGAGACATGGACCTGGGTGCAAAAATTGAGGCTGTAGACCCTTCCAGAGCTGAGATATTGAAACCCAAAATTTTGACCAGAAAAAAAATGACAGTGTTACCCCTTATGTTTTTTTTCGGGGGGTGAAAAATTAAGTTTCTCCAATCTTCTCAAAACTCTGGATTCTGATAGAGGGCCACGAGACATGGACCTGGGTGCAAAAATTGAGGCTGTAGACCCTTCCAGAGCTGAGATATTGAAACTCAAAATTTTGACCAGAAAAAAAATGACAGTGTTACCCCTTACATTTTTTTTTCGGGGGGTGAAAAATTAAGTTTCTCCAATCTTCTCAAAACTCTGGATTCTGATAGAGGGCCACGAGACATGGACCTGGGTGCAAAAATTGAGGCTGTAGACCCTTCCAGAGCTGAGATATTGAAACTCAAAATTTTGACCAGAAAAAAAAATGACAGTGTTACCCCTTACATTTTTTTTCGGGGGGTGAAAAATTAAGTTTCTCCAATCTTCTCAAAACTCTGGATTCTGATAGAGGGCCACGAGACATGGACCTGGGTGCAAAAATTGAGGCTGTAGACCCTTCCAGAGCTGAGATATTGAAACTCAAAATTTTGACCAGAAAAAAAAATGACAGTGTTACCCCTTATGTTTTTTTTCGGGGGGTGAAAAATTAAGTTTCTCCAATCTTCTCAAAACTCTGGATTCTGATAGAGGGCCACGAGACATGGACCTGGGTGCAAAAATTGAGGCTGTAGACCCTTCCAGAGCTGAGATATTGAAACTCAAAATTTTGACCAGAAAAAAAATGACAGTGTTACCCCTTATGTTTTTTTTCGGGGGGTGAAAAATTAAGTTTCTCCAATCTTCTCAAAACTCTGGATTCTGATAGAGGGCCACGAGACATGGACCTGGGTGCAAAAATTGAGGCTGTCGACCCTTCCAGAGCTGAGATATTGAAACTCAAAATTTTGACCAGAAAAAAAAATGACAGTGTTACCCCTTACATTTTTTTTCGGGGGGTGAAAAATTAAGTTTCTCCAATCTTCTCAAAACTCTGGATTCTGATAGAGGGCCACGAGACATGGACCTGGGTGCAAAAATTGAGGCTCTAGACCCTTCCAGAGCTGAGATATTGAAACTCAAAATTTTGACCAGAAAAAAAAATGACAGTGTTACCCCTTATGTTTTTTTTTCGGGGGGTGAAAAATTAAGTTTCTCCAATCTTCTCAAAACTCTGGATTCTGATAGAGGGCCACGAGACATGGACCTGGGTGCAAAAATTGAGGCTCTAGACCCTTCCAGAGCTGAGATATTGAAACTCAAAATTTTGACCAGAAAAAAAAATGACAGTGTTACCCCTTATGTTTTTTTTCGGGGGGTGAAAAATTAAGTTTCTCCAATCTTCTCAAAACTCTGGATTCTGATAGAGGGCCACGAGACATGGACCTGGGTGCAAAAATTGAGGCTCTAGACCCTTCCAGAGCTGAGATATTGAAACTCAAAATTTTGACCAGAAAAAAAATGACAGTGTTACCCCTTATGTTTTTTTTCGGGGGTGAAAAATTAAGTTTCTCCAATCTTCTCAAAACTCTGGATTCTGATAGAGGGCCACGAGACATGGACCTGGGTGCAAAAATTGAGGCTGTAGACCCTTCCAGAGCTGAGATATTGAAACTCACAATTTTGACCAGAAAAAAAAATGACAGTGTTACCCCTTATGTTTTTTTTTCGGGGGGTGAAAAATTAAGTTTCTCCAATCTTCTCAAAACTCTGGATTCTGATAGAGGGCCACGAGACATGGACCTGGGTGCAAAAATTGAGGCTGTAGACCCTTCCAGAGCTGAGATATTGAAACTCAAAATTTTGACCAGAAAAAAAATGACAGTGTTACCCCTTACATTTTTTTTCGGGGGGTGAAAAATTAAGTTTCTCCAATCTTCTCAAAACTCTGGATTCTGATAGAGGGCCACGAGACATGGACCTGGGTGCAAAAATTGAGGCTGTAGACCCTTCCAGAGCTGAGATATTGAAACTCAAAATTTTGAACAGAAAAAAAAATGACAGTGTTACCCCTTATGGTTTTTTTCGGGGGGTGAAAAATTAAGTTTCTCCAATCTTCTCAAAACTCTGGATTCTGATAGAGGGCCACGAGACATGGACCTGGGTGCAAAAATTGAGGCTGTAGACCCTTCCAGAGCTGAGATATTGAAACTCAAAATTTTGACCAGAAAAAAAAAAATGACAGTGTTACCCCTTATGTTTTTTTTCGGGGGGTGAAAAATTAAGTTTCTCCAATCTTCTCAAAACTCTGGATTCTGATAGAGGGCCACGAGACATGGACCTGGGTGCAAAAATTGAGGCTGTCGACCCTTCCAGAGCTGAGATATTGAAACTCAAAATTTTGACCAGAAAAAAAAATGACAGTGTTACCCCTTACATTTTTTTTCGGGGGGTGAAAAATTAAGTTTCTCCAATCTTCTCAAAACTCTGGATTCTGATAGAGGGCCACGAGACATGGACCTGGGTGCAAAAATTGAGGCTCTAGACCCTTCCAGAGCTGAGATATTGAAACTCAAAATTTTGACCAGAAAAAAAAAATGACAGTGTTACCCCTTACGTTTTTTTTCGGGGGGTGAAAAATTAAGTTTCTCCAATCTTCTCAAAACTCTGGATTCTGATAGAGGGCCACGAGACATGGACCTGGGTGCAAAAATTGAGGCTCTAGACCCTTCCAGAGCTGAGATATTGAAACTCAAAATTTTGACCAGAAAAAAAAAATGACAGTGTTACCCCTTATGTTTTTTTTCGGGGGGTGAAAAATTAAGTTTCTCCAATCTTCTCAAAACTCTGGATTCTGATAGAGGGCCACGAGACATGGACCTGGGTGCAAAAATTGAGGCTGTAGACCCTTCCAGAGCTGAGATATTGAAACTCAAAATTTTGACCAGAAAAAAAAATGACAGTGTTACCCCTTATGTTTTTTTTCGGGGGGTGAAAAATTAAGTTTCTCCAATCTTCTCAAAACTCTGGATTCTGATAGAGGGCCACGAGACATGGACCTGGGTGCAAAAATTGAGGCTGTAGACCCTTCCAGAGCTGAGATATTGAAATTCAAAATTTTGACCAGAAAAAAAATGACAGTGTTACCCCTTATGTTTTTTTTCGGGGGGTGAAAAATTAAGTTTCTCCAATCTTCTCAAAACTCTGGATTCTGATAGAGGGCCACGAGACATGGACCTGGGTAAAAAAATTGAGGCTGTAGACCCTTCCAGAGCTGAGATATTGAAACTCAAAATTTTGACCAGAAAAAAAATGACAGTGTTACCCCTTACATTTTTTTTCGGGGGGTGAAAAATTAAGTTTCTCCAATCTTCTCAAAACTCTGGATTCTGATAGAGGGCCACGAGACATGGACCTGGGTGCAAAAATTGAGGCTCTAGACCCTTCCAGAGCTGAGATATTGAAACTCAAAATTTTGACCAGAAAAAAAAATGACAGTGTTACCCCTTATGTTTTTTTTCGGGGGGTGAAAAATTAAGTTTCTCCAATCTTCTCAAAACTCTGGATTCTGATAGAGGGCCACGAGACATGGACCTGGGTGCAAAAATTGAGGCTGTCGACCCTTCCAGAGCTGAGATATTGAAACTCAAAATTTTGACCAGAAAAAAAAATGACAGTGTTACCCCTTATGTTTTTTTTCGGGGGGTGAAAAATTAAGTTTCTCCAATCTTCTCAAAACTCTGGATTCTGATAGAGGGCCACGAGACATGGACCTGGGTGCAAAAATTGAGGCTGTAGACCCTTCCAGAGCTGAGATATTGAAACTCAAAATTTTGACCAGAAAAAAAATGACAGTGTTACCCCTTATGTTTTTTTTCGGGGGGTGAAAAATTAAGTTTCTCCAATCTTCTCAAAACTCTGGATTCTGATAGAGGGCCACGAGACATGGACCTGGGTGCAAAAATTGAGGCTGTAGACCCTTCCAGAGCTGAGATATTGAAACTCAAAATTTTGACCAGAAAAAAAATGACAGTGTTACCCCTTACATTTTTTTTCGGGGGGTGAAAAATTAAGTTTCTCCAATCTTCTCAAAACTCTGGATTCTGATAGAGGGCCACGAGACATGGACCTGGGTGCAAAAATTGAGGCTGTAGACCCTTCCAGAGCTGAGATATTGAAACTCAAAATTTTGACCAGAAAAAAAAATGACAGTGTTACCCCTTATGTTTTTTTTCGGGGGGTGAAAAATTAAGTTTCTCCAATCTTCTCAAAACTCTGGATTCTGATAGAGGGCCACGAGACATGGACCTGGGTGCAAAAATTGAGGCTGTCGACCCTTCCAGAGCTGAGATATTGAAACTCAAAATTTTGACCAGAAAAAAAAATGACAGTGTTACCCCTTATGTTTTTTTTCGGGGGGTGAAAAATTAAGTTTCTCCAATCTTCTCAAAACTCTGGATTCTGATAGAGGGCCACGAGACATGGACCTGGGTGCAAAAATTGAGGCTGTAGACCCTTCCAGAGCTGAGATATTGAAACTTGAAATTTTGACCAGAAAAAAAAATGACAGTGTTACCCCTTACATTTTTTTTCGGGGGGTGAAAAATTAAGTTTCTCCAATCTTCTCAAAACTCTGGATTCTGATAGAGGGCCACGAGACATGGACCTGGGTGCAAAAATTGAGGCTGTCGACCCTTCCAGAGCTGAGATATTGAAACTCAAAATTTTGACCAGAAAAAAAAAATGACAGTGTTACCCCTTACATTTTTTTTTCGGGGGGTGAAAAATTAAGTTTCTCCAATCTTCTCAAAACTCTGGATTCTGATAGAGGGCCACGAGACATGGACCTGGGTGCAAAAATTGAGGCTGTAGACCCTTCCAGAGCTGAGATATTGAAACTCAAAATTTTGACCAGAAAAAAAAATGACAGTGTTACCCCTTACATTTTTTTTCGGGGGGTGAAAAATTAAGTTTCTCCAATCTTCTCAAAACTCTGGATTCTGATAGAGGGCCACGAGACATGGACCTGGGTGCAAAAATTGAGGCTGTAGACCCTTCCAGAGCTGAGATATTGAAACTCAAAATTTTGACCAGAAAAAAAAAATGACAGTGTTACCCCTTATGTTTTTTTTCGGGGGGTGAAAAATTAAGTTTCTCCAATCTTCTCAAAACTCTGGATTCTGATAGAGGGCCACGAGACATGGACCTGGGTGCAAAAATTGAGGCTGTAGACCCTTCCAGAGCTGAGATATTGAAACTCAAAATTTTGACCAGAAAAAAAAATGACAGTGTTACCCCTTACATTTTTTTTCGGGGGGTGAAAAATTAAGTTTCTCCAATCTTCTCAAAACTCTGGATTCTGATAGAGGGCCACGAGACATGGACCTGGGTGCAAAAATTGAGGCTGTAGACCCTTCCAGAGCTGAGATATTGAAACTCAAAATTTTGAACAGAAAAAAAAATGACAGTGTTACCCCTTATGTTTTTTTTCGGGGGGTGAAAAATTAAGTTTCTCCAATCTTCTCAAAACTCTGGATTCTGATAGAGGGCCACGAGACATGGACCTGGGTGCAAAAATTGAGGCTGTAGACCCTTCCAGAGCTGAGATATTGAAACTCAAAATTTTGACCAGAAAAAAAAAATGACAGTGTTACCCCTTATGTTTTTTTTCGGGGGGTGAAAAATTAAGTTTCTCCAATCTTCTCAAAACTCTGGATTCTGATAGAGGGCCACGAGACATGGACCTGGGTGCAAAAATTGAGGCTGTAGACCCTTCCAGAGCTGAGATATTGAAACTCAAAATTTTGACCAGAAAAAAAAAATGACAGTGTTACCCCTTATGTTTTTTTTCGGGGGGTGAAAAATTAAGTTTCTCCAATCTTCTCAAAACTCTGGATTCTGATAGAGGGCCACGAGACATGGACCTGGGTGCAAAAATTGAGGCTGTCGACCCTTCCAGAGCTGAGATATTGAAACTCAAAATTTTGACCAGAAAAAAAAAATGACAGTGTTACCCCTTACATTTTTTTTCGGGGGGTGAAAAATTAAGTTTCTCCCATCTTCTCAAAACTCTGGATTCTGATAGAGGGCCACGAGACATGGACCTGGGTGCAAAAATTGAGGCTCTAGACCCTTCCAGAGCTGAGATATTGAAACTCAAAATTTTGACCAGAAAAAAAAATGACAGTGTTACCCCTTACGTTTTTTTCGGGGGGTGAAAAATTAAGTTTCTCCAATCTTCTCAAAACTCTGGATTCTGATAGAGGGCCACGAGACATGGACCTGGGTGCAAAAATTGAGGCTCTAGACCCTTCCAGAGCTGAGATTTTGAAACTCAAAATTTTGACCAGAAAAAAAAATGACAGTGTTACCCCTTACGTTTTTTTTCGGGGGGTGAAAAATTAAGTTTCTCCAATCTTCTCAAAACTCTGGATTCTGATAAAGGGCCACGAGACATGGACCTGGGTGCAAAAATTGAGGCTCTAGACCCTTCCAGAGCTGAGATATTGAAACTCAAAATTTTGACCAGAAAAAAAAAATGACAGTGTTACCCCTTATGTTTTTTTTCGGGGGGTGAAAAATTAAGTTTCTCCAATCTTCTCAAAACTCTGGATTCTGATAGAGGGCCACGAGACATGGACCTGGGTGCAAAAATTGAGGCTGTAGACCCTTCCAGAGCTGAGATATTGAAACTCAAAATTTTGACCAGAAAAAAAAATGACAGTGTTACCCCTTATGTTTTTTTTTCGGGGGGTGAAAAATTAAGTTTCTCCAATCTTCTCAAAACTCTGGATTCTGATAGAGGGCCACGAGACATGGACCTGGGTGCAAAAATTGAGGCTGTAGACCCTTCCAGAGCTGAGATATTGAAACTCAAAATTTTGACCAGAAAAAAAATGACAGTGTTACCCCTTACATTTTTTTTCGGGGGGTGAAAAATTAAGTTTCTCCAATCTTCTCAAAACTCTGGATTCTGATAGAGGGCCACGAGACATGGACCTGGGTGCAAAAATTGAGGCTGTAGACCCTTCCAGAGCTGAGATATTGAAACTCAAAATTTTGACCAGAAAAAAAAATGACAGTGTTACCCCTTATGTTTTTTTTCGGGGGGTGAAAAATTAAGTTTCTCCAATCTTCTCAAAACTCTGGATTCTGATAGAGGGCCACGAGACATGGACCTGGGTGCAAAAATTGAGGCTGTCGACTCTTCCAGAGCTGAGATATTGAAACTCAAAATTTTGACCAGAAAAAAAAAATGACAGTGTTACCCCTTACATTTTTTTTCGGGGGGTGAAAAATTAAGTTTCTCCAATCTTCTCAAAACTCTGGATTCTGATAGAGGGCCACGAAACATGGACCTGGGTGCAAAAATTGAGGCTCTAGACCCTTCCAGAGCTGAGATATTGAAACTCAAAATTTTGACCAGAAAATAAAAATAGAGTTTTGAGAAGATTGGAGAAACTTAATTTTTCACCCCCCCCCCCAAAAAAACGTAAGGGGTAACACTATCTTTTTTTTTCTGGTCAAAATTTTGAGTTTCAATATCTCAGCTCTGGAAGGGTCTACAGCCTCAATTTTTGCACCCAGGTCCATGTCTCGTGGCCCTCTATCAGAATCTAGAGTTTTGAGAAGATTGGAGAAACTTAATTTTTCACCCCCCGAAAAAAAAACATAAGGGGTAACACTGTCATTTTTTTTTTCTGGTCAAAATTTTGAGTTTCAATATCTCAGCTCTGGAAGGGTCGACAGCCTCAATTTTTGCACCCAGGTCCATGTCTCGTGGCCCTCTATCAGAATCCAGAGTTTTGAGAAGATTGGAGAAACTTAATTTTTCACCCCCCGAAAAAAAATGTAAGGGGTAACACTGTCATTTTTTTTCTGGTCAAAATTTTGAGTTTCAATATCTCAGCTCTGGAAGGGTCTACAGCCTCAATTTTTGCACCCAGGTCCATGTCTCGTGGCCCTCTATCAGAATCCAGAGTTTTGAGAAGATTGGAGAAACTTTATTTTTCACCCCCCGAAAAAAAACAAAAGGGGTAACACTGTCATTTTTTTTTCTGGTCAAAATTATGAGTTTCAATATCTCAGCTCTGGAAGGGTCTACAGCCTCAATTTTTGCACCCAGGTCCATGTCTCGTGGCCCTCTATCAGAGTTTTGAGAAGATTGGAGAAACTTAATTTTTCACCCCCCGAAAAAAAATGTAAGGGGTAACACTGTCATTTTTTTTTTCTGGTCAAAATTTTGAGTTTCATTATCTCAGCTCTGGAAGGGTCTACAGCCTCAATTTTTACAACCAGGTCCATGTCTCGTGGCCCTCTATCAGAATCCAGAGTTTTGAGAAGATTGGAGAAACTTAATTTTTCAGCCCCCCCCCCCCCCGAAAAAAAAACATAAGGGGTAACACTGTCATTTTTTTTTTCTGGTCAAAATTTTGAGTTTCAATATCTCAGCTCTGGAAGGGTCTAGAGCCTCAATTTTTGCACCCAGGTCCATGTCTCGTGGCCCTCTATCAGAATCCAGAGTTTTGAGAAGATTGGAGAAACTTAATTTTTCACCCCCCTAAAAAAAAACATAAGGGGTAACACTGTCTTTTTTTTTCTGGTCAAAATTTTGAGTTTCAATATCTCAGCTCTGGAAGGGTCGACAGCCTCAATTATTGCACCCAGGTCCATGTCTCGTGGCCCTCTATCAGAATCCAGAGTTTTGAGAAGATTGGAGAAACTTATTTTTTCACCCCCCGAAAAAAAAACATAAGGGGTAACACTGTCATTTTTTTTTTTCTGGTCAAAATTTTGAGTTTTAATATCTCAGCTCTGGAAGGGTCTACAGCCTCAATTTTTGCACCCAGGTCCATGTCTCGTGGCCCTCTATCAGAATCCAGAGTTTTGAGAAGATTGGAGAAACTTAATTTTTCACCCCCCGAAAAAAAACATAAGGGGTAACACTGTCATTTTTTTTTTCTGGTCAAAATTTTGAGTTTCATTATCTCAGCTCTGGAAGGGTCTACAGCCTCAATTTTTGCACCCAGGTCCATGTCTCGTGGCCCTCTATCAGAATCCAGAGTTTTGAGAAGATTGGAGAAACTTAATTTTTCACCCCCCGAAAAAAAATTGTAAGGGGTAACACTGTCATTTTTTTTTTCTGGTCAAAATTTTGAGTTTCAATATCTCAGCTCTGGAAGGGTCGACAGCCTCAATTTTTGCACCCAGGTCCATGTCTTGTGGCCCTCTATCAGAATCCAGAGTTTTGAGAAGATTGGAGAAACTTAATTTTTCACCCCCCGAAAAAAAACATAAGGGGTAACACTCATTTTTTTTTCTGGTCAAAATTTTGAGTTTCAATATCTCAGCTCTGGAAGGGTCTACAGCCTCAATTTTTGCACCCAGTTTCCATGTCTCGTGGCCCTCTATCAGAATCCAGAGTTTTGAGAAGATTGGAGAAACTTAATTTTTCACCCCCCGAAAAAAAACATAAGGGGTAACACTGTCATTTTTTTTTTCCGGTCAAAATTTTGAGTTTCAATATCTCAGCTCTGGAAGGGTCTACAGCCTCAATTTTTGCACCCAGGTCCATGTCTCGTGGCCCTCTATCAGAATCCAGAGTTTTGAGAAGATTGGAGAAACTTAATTTTTCACCCCCCGAAAAAAAATGTAAGGGGTAACACTGTCATTTTTTTTTCTGGTCAAAATTTTGAGTTTCAATATCTCAGCTCTGGAAGGGTCTACAGCCTCAATTTTTGCACCCAGGTCCATGTCTCGTGGCCCTCTATCAGAATCCAGAGTTTGAGAAGATTGGAGAAACTTAATTTTTCACCCCCCGAAAAAAAATGTAAGGGGTAACACTGTCATTTTTTTTTTCTGGTCAAAATTTTGAGTTTCAATATCTCAGCTCTGGAAGGGTCTAGAGCCTCAATTTTTGCACCCAGGTCCATGTCTCGTGGCCCTCTATGAGAATCCATAGTTTTGAGAAGATTGGAGAAACTTAATTTTTCACCCCCCGAAAAAAAATGTAAGGGGTAACACTGTCATTTTTTTTTCTGGTCAAAATTTTGAGTTTCAATATCTCAGCTCTGGAAGGGTCTACAGCCTCAATTTTGCACCCAGGTCTATGTCTCGTGGCCCTCTATCAGAATCCAGAGTTTTGAGAAGATTGGAGAAACTTAATTTTTCACCCCCCGAAAAAAAACATAAGGGGTAACACTGTCATTTTTTTTTTCTGGTCAAAATTTTGAGTTTCAATATCTCAGCTCTGGAAGGGTCTACAGCCTCAATTTTTGCACCCAGGTCCATGTCTCGTGGCCCTCTATCAGAATCCAGAGTTTTGAGAAGATTGGAGAAACTTAATTTTTCACCCCCCGAAAAAAAACATAAGGGGTAACACTGTCATTTTTTTTTCTGGTCAAAATTTTGAGTTTCAATATCTCAGCTCTGGAAGGGTCTAGAGCCTCAATTTTTGCACCCAGGTCCATGTCTCGTGGCCCTCTATCAGAATCCAGAGTTTTGAGAAGATTGGAGAAACTTAATTTTTCACCCCCCGAAAAAAAAACGTAAGGGGTAACACTGTCATTTTTTTTTTCTTTTCAAAATTTTGAGTTTCAATATCTCAGCTCTGGAAGGGTCTACAGCCTCAATTTTTGCACCCAGGTCCATGTCTCGTGGCCCTCTATCAGAATCCAGAGTTTTGAGAAGATTGGAGAAACTTAATTTTTCACCCCCCGAAAAAAAACATAAGGGGTAACACTGTCATTTTTTTTTCTGGTCAAAATTTTGAGTTTCAATATCTCAGCTCTGGAAGGGTCTACAGCCCCAATTTTTGCACCCAGGTCCATGTCTCGTGGCCCTCTATCAGAATCCAGAGTTTTGAGAAGATTGGAGAAACTTAATTTTTCACCCCCCGAAAAAAAACATAAGGGGTAACACTGTCATTTTTTTTTCTGGTCAAAATTGTTTTGTTTCAATATCTCAGCTCTGGAAGGGTCTACAGCCTCAATTTTTGCACCCAGGTCCATGTCTCGTGGCCCTCTATCAGAATCCAGAGTTTTGAGAAGATTGGAGAAACTTAATTTTTCACCCCCCGAAAAAAAATGTAAGGGGTAACACTGTCATTTTTTTTTCTGGTCAAAATTTTGAGTTTCATTATCTCAGCTCTGGAAGGGTCTACAGCCTCAATTTTTACACCCAGGTCCATGTCTCGTGGCCCTCTATCAGAATCCAGAGTTTTGAGAAGATTGGAGAAACTTAATTTTTCACCCCCCGAAAAAAAATGTAAGGGGTAACACTGTCATTTTTTTTTTCTGGTCAAAATTTTGAGTTTCAATATCTCAGCTCTGGAAGGGTCTACAGCCTCAATTATTGCACCCAGGTCCATGTCTCGTGGCCCTCTATCAGAATCCAGAGTTTTGAGAAGATTGGAGAAACTTAATTTTTCACACCCCCCCCCCCCCCCCCAAAAAAAAAACATAAGGGGTAACACTGTCATTTTTTTTTCTGGTCAAAATTTTGAGTTTCAATATCTCAGCTCTGGAAGGGTCTACAGCCTCAATTTTTGCACCCAGGTCCATGTCTCGTGGCCCTCTATCAGAATCCAGAGTTTTGAGAAGATTGGAGAAACTTAATTTTTCACCCCCCAAAAAAAAAACATAAGGTTTAACACTGTCATTTTTTTTTTCTGGTCAAAATTTTGAGTTTCAATATCTCAGCTCTGGAAGGGTCTAGAGCCTCAATTTTTGCACCCAGGTCCATGTCTCGTGGCCCTCTATCAGAATCCAGAGTTTTGAGAAGATTGGAGAAACTTAATTTTTCACCCCCCGAAAAAAAAACATAAGGGGTAACACTGTCTTTTTTTTTCTGGTCAAAATTTTGAGTTTCAATATCTCAGCTCTGGAAGGGTCTACAGCCTCAATTATTGCACCCAGGTCCATGTCTCGTGGCCCTCTATCAGAATCCAGAGTTTTGAGAAGATTGGAGAAACTTAATTTTTCACCCCCCGAAAAAAAAAACATAAGGGGTAACACTGTCATTTTTTTTTCTGGTCAAAATTTTGAGTTTCAATATCTCAGCTCTGGAAGGGTCTAGAGCCTCAATTTTTGCACCCAGGTCCATGTCTCGTGGCCCTCTATCAGAATCCAGAGTTTTGAGAAGATTGGAGAAACTTAATTTTTCACCCCCCGAAAAAAAATGTAAGGGGTAACACTGTCATTTTTTTTTCTGGTCAAATTTTTGAGATTCAATATCTCAGCTCTGGAAGGGTCGACAGCCTCAATTTTTGCACCCAGGTCCATGTCTTGTGGCCCTCTATCAGAATCCAGAGTTTTGAGAAGATTGGAGAAACTTAATATTTCACCCCCCGAAAAAAAAAAAAACATAAGGGGTAACACTGTCATTTTTTTTTCTGGTCAAAATTTTGAGTTTCAATATCTCAGCTCTGGAAGGGTCTACAGCCTCAATTTTTGCACCCAGGTCCATGTCTCGTGGCCCTCTATCAGAATCCAGAGTTTTGAGAAGATTGGAGAAACTTAATTTTTCACCCCCCGAAAAAAAATGTAAGGGGTAACACTGTCATTTTTTTTTCTGGTCAAAATTTTGAGTTTCAATATCTCAGCTCTGGAAGGGTCTAGAGCCTCAATTTTTGCACCCAGGTCCATGTCTCGTGGCCCTCTATCAGAATCCAGAGTTTTGAGAAGATTGGAGAAACTTAATTTTTCACCCCCCGAAAAAAAAACATAAGGGGTAACACTGTCTTTTTTTTTCTGGTCAAAATTTTGAGTTTCAATATCTCAGCTCTGGAAGGGTCTACAGCCTCAATTATTGCACCCAGGTCCATGTCTCGTGGCCCTCTATCAGAATCCAGAGTTTTGAGAAGATTGGAGAAACTTAATTTTTCACCCCCCGAAAAAAAAACATAAGGGGTAACACTGTCATTTTTTTTTCTGGTCAAAATTTTGAGTTTCAATATCTCAGCTCTGGAAGGGTCTAGAGCCTCAATTTTTGCACCCAGGTCCATGTCTCGTGGCCCTCTATCAGAATCCAGAGTTTTGAGAAGATTGGAGAAACTTAATTTTTCACCCCCCGAAAAAAAATGTAAGGGGTAACACTGTCATTTTTTTTTCTGGTCAAATTTTTGAGATTCAATATCTCAGCTCTGGAAGGGTCGACAGCCTCAATTTTTGCACCCAGGTCCATGTCTTGTGGCCCTCTATCAGAATCCAGAGTTTTGAGAAGATTGGAGAAACTTAATATTTCACCCCCCGAAAAAAAAAAACATAAGGGGTAACACTGTCATTTTTTTTTCTGGTCAAAATTTTGAGTTTCAATATCTCAGCTCTGGAAGGGTCTACAGCCTCAATTTTTGCACCCAGGTCCATGTCTCGTGGCCCTCTATCAGAATCCAGAGTTTTGAGAAGATTGGAGAAACTTAATTTTTCACCCCCCGAAAAAAAATGTAAGGGGTAACACTGTCATTTTTTTTTCTGGTCAAAATTTTGAGTTTCAATATCTCAGCTCTGGAAGGGTCTACAGCCTCAATTTTTGCACCCAGGTCCATGTCTCGTGGCCCTCTATCAGAATCCAGAGTTTTGAGAAGATTGGAGAAACTTAATTGTTCACCCCCCGAAAAAAAAACATAAGGGGTAACACTGTCATTTTTTTTTTCTGGTCAAAATTTTGAGTTTCAATATCTCAGCTCTGGAAGGGTCTAGAGCCTCAATTTTTGCACCCAGGTCCATGTCTCGTGGCCCTCTATCAGAATCCAGAGTTTTGAGAAGATTGGAGAAACTTAATTTTTCACCCCCCGAAAAAAAAACATAAGGGGTAACACTGTCATTTTTTTTTCTGGTCAAAATTTTGAGTTTCAATATCTCAGCTCTGGAAGGGTCTACAGCCTCAATTTTTGCACCCAGGTCCATGTCTCGTGGCCCTCTATCAGAATCCAGAGTTTTGAGAAGATTGGAGAAACTTAATTTTTCACCCCCCGAAAAAAAATGTAAGGGGTAACACTGTCATTTTTTTTTTCTGGTCAAATTTTTGAGATTCAATATCTCAGCTCTGGAAGGGTCGACAGCCTCAATTTTTGCACCCAGGTCCATGTCTCGTGGCCCTCTATCAGAATCCAGAGTTTTGAGAAGATTGGAGAAACTTAATATTTCACCCCCCGAAAAAAAACATAAGGGGTAACACTGTCATTTTTTTTTCTGGTCAAAATTTTGAGTTTCAATATCTCAGCTCTGGAAGGGTCTACAGCCTCAATTTTTGCACCCAGGTCCATGTCTCGTGGCCCTCTATCAGAATCCAGAGTTTTGAGAAGATTGGAGAAACTTAATTTTTCACCCCCCGAAAAAAAATGTAAGGGGTAACACTGTCATTTTTTTTTCTGGTCAAAATTTTGAGTTTCAATATCTCAGCTCTGGAAGGGTCTACAGCCTCAATTTTTGCACCCAGGTCCATGTCTCGTGGCCCTCTATCAGAATCCAGAGTTTTGAGAAGATTGGAGAAACTTAATTTTTCACCCCCCGAAAAAAAAAACATAAGGGGTAACACTGTCTTTTTTTTTTCTGGTCAAAATTTTGAGTTTCAATATCTCAGCTCTGGAAGGGTCTACAGCCTCAATTATTGCACCCAGGTCCATGTCTCGTGGCCCTCTATCAGAATCCAGAGTTTTGAGAAGATTGGAGAAACTTAATTTTTCACCCCCCCAAAAAAAACGTAAGGGGTAACACTGTCATTTTTTTTTTCTGGTCAAAATTTTGAGTTTCAATATCTCAGCTCTGGAAGGGTCTAGAGCCTCAATTTTTGCACCCAGGTCCATGTCTCGTGGCCCTCTATCAGAATCCAGAGTTTTGAGAAGATTGGAGAAACTTAATTTTTCACCCCCCGAAAAAAAATGTAAGGGGTAACACTGTCATTTTTTTTTTCTGGTCAAAATTTTGAGTTTCAATATCTCAGCTCTGGAAGGGTCGACAGCCTCAATTTTTGCACCCAGGTCCATGTCTCGTGGCCCTCTATCAGAATCCAGAGTTTTGAGAAGATTGGAGAAACTTAATTTTTCACCCCCCGAAAAAAAACGTAAGGGGTAACACTGTCATTTTTTTTTCTGGTCAAAATTTTGAGTTTCAATATCTCAGCTCTGGAAGGGTCTAGAGCCTCAATTTTTGCACCCAGGTCCATGTCTCGTGGCCCTCTATCAGAATCCAGAGTTTTGAGAAGATTGGAGAAACTTAATTTTTCACCCCCCGAAAAAAAACATAAGGGGTAACACTGTCATTTTTTTTTTCTGGTAAAAATTGTGAGTTTCAATATCTCAGCTCTGGAAGGGTCTACAGCCTCAATTTTTGCACCCAGGTCCATGTCTCGTGGCCCTCTATCAGAATCCAGAGTTTTGAGAAGATTGGAGAAACTTAATTTTTCACCCCCCGAAAAAAAACATAAGGGGTAACACTGTCATTTTTTTTCTGGTTAAAATTTTGAGTTTCAATATCTCAGCTCTGGAAGGGTTTAGAGCCTCAATTTTTGCACCCAGGTCCATGTCTCGTGGCCCTCTATCAGAATCCAGAGTTTTGAGAAGATTGGAGAAACTTAATTTTTCACCCCCCGAAAAAAAACATAAGGGGTAACACTGTCATTTTTTTTTTCTGGTCAAAATTTTGAGTTTCAATATCTCAGCTCTGGAAGGGTCGACAGCCTCAATTTTTGCACCCAGGTCCATGTCTCGTGGCCCTCTATCAGAATCCAGAGTTTTGAGAAGATTGGAGAAACTTAATTTTTCACCCCCCGAAAAAAAAACATAAGGGGTAACACTGTCATTTTTTTTTCTGGTCAAAATTTTGAGTTTCAATATCTCAGCTCTGGAAGGGTCTACAGCCTCAATTTTTGCACCCAGGTCCATGTCTCGTGGCCCTCTATCAGAATCCAGAGTTTTGAGAAGATTGGAGAAACTTAATTTTTCACCCCCCGAAAAAAAACATAAGGGGTAACACTGTCATTTTTTTTTTCTGTTCAAAATTTTGAGTTTCAATATCTCAGCTCTGGGAGGGTCTAGAGCCTCAATTTTTGCACCCAGGTCCATGTCTCGTGGCCCTCTATCAGAATCCAGAGTTTTGAGAAGATTGGAGAAACTTAATTTTTCACCCCCCGAAAAAAAATGTAAGGGGTAACACTGTCATTTTTTCAAAATTTTGAGTTTCAATATCTCAGCTCTGGAAGGGTCTACAGCCTCAATTTTTGCACCCAGGTCCATGTCTCGTGGCCCTCTATCAGAATCCAGAGTTTTGAGAAGATTGGAGAAACTTAATTTTTCACCCCCCGAAAAAAAACATAAGGGGTAACACTGTCATTTTTTTTTTTTGGTCAAAATTTTGAGTTTCAATATCTCAGCTCTGGAAGGGTCTACAGCCTCAATTTTTGCACCCAGGTCCATGTCTCGTGGCCCTCTATCAGAATCCAGAGTTTTGAGAAGATTGGAGAAACTTAATTTTTCACCCCCCGAAAAAAAATGTAAGGGGTAACACTGTCATTTTTTTTTTCTGGTCAAAATTTTGAGTTTCAATATCTCAGCTCTGGAAGGGTCTACAGCCTCAATTATTGCACCCAGGTCCATGTCTCGTGGCCCTCTATCAGAATCCAGAGTTTTGAGAAGATTGGAGAAAATTAATTTTTCACCCCCCGAAAAAAAAACATAAGGGGTAACACTGTCATTTTTTTTTTTCTGGTCAAAATTTTGAGTTTCAATATCTCAGCTCTGGAAGGGTCTACAGCCTCAATTTTTGCACACAGGTCCATGTCTCGTGGCCCTCTATCAGAATCCAGAGTTTTGAGAAGATTGGAGAAACTTAATTTTTCACCCCCCGAAAAAAAAAACATAAGGGGTAACACTGTCATTTTTTTTTTTCTGGTCAAAATTTTGAGTTTCAATATCTCAGCTCTGGAAGGGTCTACAGCCTCAATTTTTGCACCCAGGTCCATGTCTCGTGGCCCTCTATCAGAATCCAGAGTTTTGAGAAGATTGGAGAAACTTAATTTTTCACCCCCCAAAAAAAAACATAAGGGGTAACACTGTCATTTTTTTTCTGGTCAAAATTTTGAGTTTCAATATCTCAGCTCTGGAAGGGTCTACAGCCTCAATTTTTGCACCCAGGTCCATGTCTCGTGGCCCTCTATCAGAATCCAGAGTTTTGAGAAGATTGGAGAAACTTAATTTTTCACCCCCCGAAAAAAAACATAAGGGGTAACACTGTCTTTTTTTTTTCTGGTCAAAATTTTGAGTTTCAATATCTCAGCTCTGGAAGGGTCTACAGCCTCAATTATTGCACCCAGGTCCATGTCTCGTGGCCCTCTATCAGAATCCAGAGTTTTGAGAAGATTGGAGAAACTTAATTTTTCACCCCCCGAAAAAAAAACATAAGGGGTAACACTGTCATTTTTTTTTTCTGGTCAAAATTTTGAGTTTCAATATCTCAGCTCTGGAAGGGTCTACAGCCTCAATTTTTGCACCCAGGTCCATGTCTCGTGGCCCTCTATCAGAATCCAGAGTTTTGAGAAGATTGGAGAAACTTAATTTTTCACCCCCCGAAAAAAAACATAAGGGGTAACACTGTCATTTTTTTTTTCTGGTCAAAATTTTGAGTTTCAATATCTCAGCTCTGGAAGGGTCTACAGCCTCAATTTTTGCACCCAGGTCCATGTCTCGTGGCCCTCTATCAGAATCCAGAGTTTTGAGAAGATTGGAGAAACTTAATTTTTCACCCCCCGAAAAAAAACATAAGGGGTAACACTGTCATTTTTTTTTTCTGGTCAAAATTTTGAGTTTCAATATCTCAGCTCTGGAAGGGTCTACAGCCTCAATTTTTGCACCCAGGTCCATGTCTCGTGGCCCTCTATCAGAATCCAGAGTTTTGAGAAGATTGGAGAAACTTAATTTTTCACCCCCCGAAAAAAAACATAAGGGGTAACACTGTCATTTTTTTTTTCTGGTCAAAATTTTGAGTTTCAATATCTCAGCTCTGGAAGGGTCTAGAGCCTCAATTTTTGCACCCAGGTCCATGTCTCGTGGCCCTCTATCAGAATCCAGAGTTTTGAGAAGATTGGAGAAACTTAATTTTTCACCCCCCGAAAAAAAAACGTAAGGGGTAACACTGTCATTTTTTTTTCTGGTCAAAATTTTGAGTTTCAATATCTCAGCTCTGGAAGGGTCTAGAGCCTCAATTTTTGCACCCAGGTCCATGTCTCGTGGCCCTCTATCAGAATCCAGCGTTTTGAGAAGATTGGAGAAACTTAATTTTTCACCCCCCGAAAAAAAATGTAAGGGGTAACACTGTCATTTTTTTTTTCTGGTCAAAATTTTGAGTTTCAATATCTCAGCTCTGGAAGGGTCTACAGCCTCAATTATTGCACCCAGGTCCATGTCTCGTGGCCCTCTATCAGAATCCAGAGTTTTGAGAAGATTGGAGAAAATGAATTTTTCACCCCCCGAAAAAAAAAAACATAAGGGGTAACACTGTCATTTTTTTTTTCTGGTCAAAATTTTGAGTTTCAATATCTCAGCTCTGGAAGGGTCTACAGCCTCAATTTTTGCACACAGGTCCATGTCTCGTGGCCCTCTATCAGAATCCAGAGTTTTGAGAAGATTGGAGAAACTTAATTTTTCACCCCCCGAAAAAAAAAACATAAGGGGTAACACTGTCATTTTTTTTTTTTGGTCAAAATTTTGAGTTTCAATATCTCAGCTCTGGAAGGGTCTACAGCCTCAATTTTTGCACCCAGGTCCATGTCTCGTGGCCCTCTATCAGAATCCAGAGTTTTGAGAAGATTGGAGAAACTTAATTTTTCACCCCCCGAAAAAAAACATAAGGGGTAACACTGTCATTTTTTTTTCTGGTCAAAATTTTGAGTTTCAATATCTCAGCTCTGGAAGGGTCTACAGCCTCAATTTTTGCACCCAGGTCCATGTCTCGTGGCCCTCTATCAGAATCCAGAGTTTTGAGAAGATTGGAGAAACTTAATTTTTCACCCCCCGAAAAAAAACATAAGGGGTAACACTGTCATTTTTTTTTTCTGGTCAAAATTTTGAGTTTCAATATCTCAGCTCTGGAAGGGTCTAGAGCCTCAATTTTTGCACCCAGGTCCATGTCTCGTGGCCCTCTATCAGAATCCAGAGTTTTGAGAAGATTGGAGAAACTTAATTTTTCACCCCCCGAAAAAAAAACATAAGGGGTAACACTGTCATTTTTTTTTTTCTGGTCAAAATTTTGAGTTTCAATATCTCAGCTCTGGAAGGGTCTAGAGCCTCAATTTTTGCACCCAGGTCCATGTCTCGTGGCCCTCTATCAGAATCCAGAGTTTTGAGAAGATTGGAGAAACTTAATTTTTCACCCCCCGAAAAAAAACGTAAGGGGTAACACTGTCATTTTTTTTTTCTGGTCAAAATTTTGAGTTTCAATATCTCAGCTCTGGAAGGGTCGACAACCTCAATTTTTGCACCCAGGTCCATGTCTCGTGGCCCTCTATCAGAATCCAGAGTTTTGAGAAGATTGGAGAAACTTAATTTTTCACCCCCCGAAAAAAAACATAAGGGGTAACACTGTCATTTTTTTTTCTGGTCAAAATTTTGAGTTTCAATATCTCAGCTCTGGAAGGGTCTAGACCCTCAATTTTTGCACCCAGGTCCATGTCTCGTGGCCCTCTATCAGAATCCAGAGTTTTGAGAAGATTGGAGAAACTTAATTTTTCACCCCCCGAAAAAAAAACATAAGGGGTAACACTGTCATTTTTTTTCTGGTCAAAATTTTGAGTTTCAATATCTCAGCTCTGGAAGGGTCTAGAGCCTCAATTTTTGCACCCAGGTCCATGTCTCGTGGCCCTCTATCAGAATCCAGAGTTTTGAGAAGATTGGAGAAACTTAATTTTTCACCCCCCGAAAAAAAACGTAAGGGGTAACACTGTCATTTTTTTTCTGGTCAAAATTTTGAGTTTCAATATCTCAGCTCTGGAAGGGTCTAGAGCCTCAATTTTTGCACCCAGGTCCATGTCTCGTGGCCCTCTATCAGAATCCAGAGTTTTGAGAAGATTGGAGAAACTTAATTTTTCACCCCCCGAAAAAAAATGTAAGGGGTAACACTGTCATTTTTTTTTTCTGGTCAAAATTTTGAGTTTCAATATCTCAGCTCTGGAAGGGTCGACAGCCTCAATTTTTGCACCCAGGTCCATGTCTCGTGGCCCTCTATCAGAATCCAGAGTTTTGAGAAGATTGGAGAAACTTAATTTTTCACCCCCCGAAAAAAAACATAAGGGGTAACACTGTCATTTTTTTTTTTCTGTTCAAAATTTTGAGTTTCAATATCTCAGCTCTGGAAGGGTCTACAGCCTCAATTTTTGCACCCAGGTCCATGTCTCGTGGCCCTCTATCAGAATCCAGAGTTTTGAGAAGATTGGAGAAACTTAATTTTTCACCCCCCGAAAAAAAACATAAGGGGTAACACTGTCATTTTTTTTTCTGGTCAAAATTTTGAGTTTCAATATCTCAGCTCTGGAAGGGTCTACAGCCTCAATTTTTGCACCCAGGTCCATGTCTCGTGGCCCTCTATCAGAATCCAGAGTTTTGAGAAGATTGGAGAAACTTAATTTTTCACCCCCCGAAAAAAAACATAAGGGGTAACACTGTCATTTTTTTTTCTGGTCAAAATTTTGAGTTTCAATATCTCAGCTCTGGAAGGGTCTAGAGCCTCAATTTTTGCACCCAGGTCCATGTCTCGTGGCCCTCTATCAGAATCCAGAGTTTTGAGAAGATTGGAGAAACTTAATTTTTCACCCCCCGAAAAAAAACATAAGGGGTAACACTGTCATTTTTTTTTTCTGGTCAAAATTTTGAGTTTCAATATCTCAGCTCTGGAAGGGTCTAGAGCCTCAATTTTTGCACCCAGGTCCATGTCTCGTGGCCCTCTATCAGAATCCAGAGTTTTGAGAAGATTGGAGAAACTTAATTTTTCACCCCCCGAAAAAAAACGTAAGGGGTAACACTGTCATTTTTTTTTTCTGGTCAAAATTTTGAGTTTCAATATCTCAGCTCTGGAAGGGTCTAGAGCCTCAATTTTTGCACACAGGTCCATGTCTCGTGGCCCTCTATCAGAATCCAGCGTTTTGAGAAGATTGGAGAAACTTAATTTTTCACCCCCCGAAAAAAAATGTAAGGGGTAACACTGTCATTTTTTTTTCTGGTCAAAATTTTGAGTTTCAATATCTCAGCTCTGGAAGGGTCGACAACCTCAATTTTTGCACCCAGGTCCATGTCTCGTGGCCCTCTATCAGAATCCAGAGTTTTGAGAAGATTGGAGAAACTTAATTTTTCACCCCCCGAAAAAAAACATAAGGGGTAACACTGTCATTTTTTTTTTTCTGTTCAAAATTTTGAGTTTCAATATCTCAGCTCTGGAAGGGTCTACAGCCTCAATTTTTGCACCCAGGTCCATGTCTCGTGGCCCTCTATCAGAATCCAGAGTTTTGAGAAGATTGGAGAAACTTAATTTTTCACCCCCCGAAAAAAAACATAAGGGGTAACACTGTCATTTTTTTTTCTGGTCAAAATTTTGAGTTTCAATATCTCAGCTCTGGAAGGGTCTACAGCCTCAATTTTTGCACCCAGGTCCATGTCTCGTGGCCCTCTATCAGAATCCAGAGTTTTGAGAAGATTGGAGAAACTTAATTTTTCACCCCCCGAAAAAAAACATAAGGGGTAACACTGTAATTTTTTTTTCTGGTCAAAATTTTGAGTTTCAATATCTCAGCTCTGGAAGGGTCTAGACCCTCAATTTTTGCACCCAGGTCCATGTCTCGTGGCCCTCTATCAGAATCCAGAGTTTTGAGAAGATTGGAGAAACTTAATTTTTCACCCCCCGAAAAAAAAACATAAGGGGTAACACTGTCATTTTTTTTCTGGTCAAAATTTTGAGTTTCAATATCTCAGCTCTGGAAGGGTCTAGAGCCTCAATTTTTGCACCCAGGTCCATGTCTCGTGGCCCTCTATCAGAATCCAGAGTTTTGAGAAGATTGGAGAAACTTAATTTTTCACGCCCCGAAAAAAAACGTAAGGGGTAACACTGTCATTTTTTTCTGGTCAAAATTTTGAGTTTCAATATCTCAGCTCTGGAAGGGTCTAGAGCCTCAATTTTTGCACCCAGGTCCATGTCTCGTGGCCCTCTATCAGAATCCAGAGTTTTGAGAAGATTGGAGAAACTTAATTTTTCACCCCCCGAAAAAAAATGTAAGGGGTAACACTGTCATTTTTTTTTTCTGGTCAAAATTTTGAGTTTCAATATCTCAGCTCTGGAAGGGTCGACAGCCTCAATTTTTGCACCCAGGTCCATGTCTCGTGGCCCTCTATCAGAATCCAGAGTTTTGAGAAGATTGGAGAAACTTAATTTTTCACCCCCCGAAAAAAAACATAAGGGGTAACACTGTCATTTTTTTTTTCTGTTCAAAATTTTGAGTTTCAATATCTCAGCTCTGGAAGGGTCTACAGCCTCAATTTTTGCACCCAGGTCCATGTCTCGTGGCCCTCTATCAGAATCCAGAGTTTTGAGAAGATTGGAGAAACTTAATTTTTCACCCCCCGAAAAAAAATGTAAGGGGTAACACTGTCATTTTTTTTTTCTGGTCAAAATTTTGAGTTTCATTATCTCAGCTCTGGAAGGGTCTACAGCCTCAATTTTTACACCCAGGTCCATGTCTCGTGGCCCTCTATCAGAATCCAGAGTTTTGAGAAGATTGGAGAAACTTAATTTTTCACCCCCCGAAAAAAAAACATAAGGGGTAACACTGTCATTTTTTTTTTCTGGTCAAAATTTTGATTTTCAATATCTCAGCTCTGGAAGGGTCTAGAGCCTCAATTTTTGCACCCAGGTCCATGTCTCGTGGCCCTCTATCAGAATCCAGAGTTTTGAGAAGATTGGAGAAACTTAATTTTTCACCCCCCGAAAAAAAAACATAAGGGGTAACACTGTCTTTTTTTTTTTCTGGTCAAAATTTTGAGTTTCAATATCTCAGCTCTGGAAGGGTCTACAGCCTCAATTATTGCACCCAGGTCCATGTCTCGTGGCCCTCTATCAGAATCCAGAGTTTTGAGAAGATTGGAGAAACTTAATTTTTCACCCCCCGAAAAAAAAACATAAGGGGTAACACTGTCATTTTTTTTTTCTGGTCAAAATTTTGAGTTTCAATATCTCAGCTCTGGAAGGGTCTACAGCCTCAATTTTTGCACCCAGGTCCATGTCTCGTGGCCCTCTATCAGAATCCAGAGTTTTGAGAAGATTGGAGAAACTTAATTTTTCACCCCCCGAAAAAAAACATAAGGGGTAACACTGTCTTTTTTTTTTTTTCTGGTCAAAATTTTGAGTTTCAATATCTCAGCTCTGGAAGGGTCTACAGCCTCAATTTTTGCACCCAGGTCCATGTCTCGTGGCCCTCTATCAGAATCCAGAGTTTTGAGAAGATTGGAGAAACTTAATTTTTCACCCCCCGAAAAAAAACATAAGGGGTAACACTGTCATTTTTTTTTTCTGGTCAAAATTTTGAGTTTCAATATCTCAGCTCTGGAAGGGTCTACAGCCTCAATTTTTGCACCCAGGTCCATGTCTCGTGGCCCTCTATCAGAATCCAGAGTTTTGAGAAGATTGGAGAAACTTAATTTTTCACCCCCCGAAAAAAAACGTAAGGGGTAACACTGTCATTTTTTTTTCTGGTCAAAATTTTGAGTTTCAATATCTCAGCTCTGGAAGGGTCTAGAGCCTCAATTTTTGCACCCAGGTCCATGTCTCGTGGCCCTCTATCAAAATCCAGAGTTTTGAGAAGATTGGAGAAACTTAATTTTTCACCCCCCGAAAAAAAATGTAAGGGGTAACACTGTCATTTTTTTTTTCTGGTCAAAATTTTGAGTTTCAATATCTCAGCTCTGGAAGGGTCGACAGCCTCAATTTTTGCACCCAGGTCCATGTCTCGTGGCCCTCTATCAGAATCCAGAGTTTTGAGAAGATTGGAGAAACTTAATTTTTCACCCCCCGAAAAAAAATGTAAGGGGTAACACTGTCATTTTTTTTTCTGGTCAAAATTTTGAGTTTCGATATCTCAGCTCTGGAAGGGTCTACAGCCTCAATTTTTGCACCCAGGTCCATGTCTCGTGGCCCTCTATCAGAATCCAGAGTTTTGAGAAGATTGGAGAAACTTAATTTTTCACCCCCCGAAAAAAAACATAAGGGGTAACACTGTCATTTTTTTTTTTCTGGTCAAAATTTTGAGTTTCAATATCTCAGCTCTGGAAGGGTCTACAGCCTCAATTTTGCACCCAGGTCCATGTCTCGTGGCCCTCTATCAGAATCCAGAGTTTTGAGAAGATTGGAGAAACTTAATTTTTCACCCCCCGAAAAAAAATGTAAGGGGTAACACTGTCATTTTTTTTTCTGGTCAAAATTTTGAGTTTCAATATCTCAGCTCTGGAAGGGTCGACAGCCTCAATTTTTGCACCCAGGTCCATGTCTCGTGGCCCTCTATCAGAATCCAGAGTTTTGAGAAGATTGGAGAAACTTAATTTTTCACCCCCCGAAAAAAAACATAAGGGGTAACACTGTCATTTTTTTTTCTGGTCAAAATTTTGAGTTTCAATATCTCAGCTCTGGAAGGGTCTACAGCCTCAATTTTTGCACCCAGGTCCTTGTCTCGTGGCCCTCTATCAGAATCCAGAGTTTTGAGAAGATTGGAGAAACTTAATTTTTCACCCCCCGAAAAAAAAATGTAAGGGGTAACAGTGTCATTTTTTTTTTCTGGTCAAAATTTTGAGTTTCAATATCTCAGCTCTGGAAGGGTCTACAGCCTCAATTTTTGCACCCAGGTCCATGTCTCGTGGCCCTCTATCAGAATCCAGAGTTTTGAGAAGATTGGAGAAACTTAATTTTTCACCCCCCGAAAAAAAACATAAGGGGTAACACTGTCATTTTTTTTTTCTGGTCAAAATTTTGAGTTTCAATATCTCAGCTCTGGAAGGGTCTACAGCCTCAATTTTTGCACCCAGGTCCATGTCTCGTGGCCCTCTATCAGAATCCAGAGTTTTGAGAAGATTGAGAAACTTAATTTTTCACCCCCCGAAAAAAAACATAAGGGGTAACACTGTCATTTTTTTTCTGGTCAAAATTTTGAGTTTCAATATCTCAGCTCTGGAAGGGTCTACAGCCTCAATTTTGCACCCAGGTCCATGTATCGTGGCCCTCTATCAGAATCCAGAGTTTTGAGAAGATTGGAGAAACTTAATTTTTCACCCCCCGAAAAAAAACATAAGGGGTAACACTGTCATTTTTTTTTCTGGTCAAAATTTTGAGTTTCAATATCTCAGCTCTGGAAGGGTCTACAGCCTCAATTTTTGCACCCAGGTCCATGTCTCGTGGCCCTCTATCAGAATCCAGAGTTTTGAGAAGATTGGAGAAACTTAATTTTTCACCCCCCGAAAAAAAACATAAGGGGTAACACTGTCATTTTTTTTTCTGGTCAAAATTTTGAGTTTCAATATCTCAGCTCTGGAAGGGTCTACAGCCTCAATTTTTGCACCCAGGTCCATGTCTCGTGGCCCTCTATCAGAATCCAGAGTTTTGAGAAGATTGGAGAAACTTAATTTTTCACCCCCCGAAAAAAAACGTAAGGGGTAACACTGTCATTTTTTTTTCTGGTCAAAATTTTGAGTTTCAATACCTCAGCTCTGGAAGGGTCTAGAGCCTCAATTTTTGCGCCCAGGTCCATGTCTCGTGGCCCTCTATCAGAATCCAGAGTTTTGAGAAGATTGGAGAAACTTAATTTTTCACCCCCCGAAAAAAAATGTAAGGGGTAACACTGTCATTTTTTTTTTCTGGTCAAAATTTTGAATTTCAATATCTCAGCTCTGGAAGGGTCGACAGCCTCAATTTTTGCACCCAGGTCCATGTCTCGTGGCCCTCTATCAGAATCCAGAGTTTTGAGAAGATCGGAGAAACTTAATTTTTCACCTCCCGAAAAAAAACATAAGGGGTAACACTGTCATTTTTTTTTTCTGGTCAAAATTTTGAGTTTCAATATCTCAGCTCTGGAAGGGTCTACAGCCTCAATTTTTGCACCCAGGTCCATGTCTCGTGGCCCTCTATCAGAATCCAGAGTTTTGAGAAGATTGGAGAAACTTAATTTTTCACCCCCCGAAAAAAAACATAAGGGGTAACACTGTCATTTTTTTTTTCTGGTCAAAATTTTGAGTTTCAATATCTCAGCTCTGGAAGGGTCGACAGCCTCAATTTTTGCACCCAGGTCCATGTCTCGTGGCCCTCTATCAGAATCCAGAGTTTTGAGAAGATTGGAGAAACTTAATTTTTCACCCCCCGAAAAAAAACATAAGGGGTAACACTGTCATTTTTTTTTTCTGTTCAAAATTTTGAGTTTCAATATCTCAGCTCTGGAAGGGTCTACAGCCTCAATTTTTGCACCCAGGTCCATGTCTCGTGGCCCTCTATCAGAATCCAGAGTTTTGAGAAGATTGGAGAAACTTAATTTTTCACCCCCCGAAAAAAAACATAAGGGGTAACACTGTCATTTTTTTCTGGTCAAAATTTTGAGTTTCAATATCTCAGCTCTGGAAGGGTCGACAGCCTCAATTTTTGCACCCAGGTCCATGTCTCGTGGCCCTCTATCAGAATCCAGAGTTTTGAGAAGATTGGAGAAACTTAATTTTTCACCCCCCGAAAAAAAAAACATAAGGGGTAACACTGTCATTTTTTTTTCTGGTCAAAATTTTGAGTTTCAATATCTCAGCTCTGGAAGGGTCTAGAGCCTCATTTTTTGCACCCATGTCCATGTCTCGTGGCCCTCTATCAGAATCCAGAGTTTTGAGAAGATTGGAGAAACTTAATTTTTCACCCCCCGAAAAAAAACATAAGGGGTAACACTGTCATTTTTTTTCTGGTCAAAATTTTGAGTTTCAATATCTCAGCTCTGGAAGGGTCTAGAGCCTCAATTTTTGCACCCAGGTCCATGTCTCGTGGCCCTCTATCAGAATCCAGAGTTTTGAGAAGATTGGAGAAACTTAATTTTTCACCCCCCCAAAAAAAAATGTAAGGGGTAACACTGTCATTTTTTTTTCTGGTCAAAATTTTGAGATTCAATATCTCAGCTCTGGAAGGGTCGACAGCCTCAATTTTTGCACCCAGGTCCATGTCTCGTGGCCCTCTATCAGAATCCAGAGTTTTGAGAAGATTGGAGAAACTTAATTTTTCACCCCCCGAAAAAAAATGTAAGGGGTAACACTGTCATTTTTTTTTCTGGTCAAAATTTTGAGTTTCAATATCTCAGCTCTGAAAGGGTCTACAGCCTCAATTTTTGCACCCAGGTCCATGTCTCGTGGCCCTCTATCAGAATCCAGAGTTTTGAGAAGATTGGAGAAACTTAATTTTTCACCCCCCCAAAAAAAACGTAAGGGGTAACACTGTCATTTTTTTTTTCTGGTCAAAATTTTGAGTTTCAATATCTCAGCTCTGGAAGGGTCTACAGCCTCAATTTTTGCACCCAGGTCCATGTCTCGTGGCCCTCTATCAGAATCCAGAGTTTTGAGAAGATTGGAGAAACTTAATTTTTCACCCCCCGAAAAAAAACGTAAGGGGTAACACTGTCATTTTTTTTTCTGGTCAAAATTTTGAGTTTCAATATCTCAGCTCTGGAAGGGTCTAGAGCCTCAATTTTTGCACCCAGGTCCATGTCTCGTGGCCCTCTATCAGAATCCAGAGTTTTGAGAAGATTGGAGAAACTTAATTTTTCACCCCCCGAAAAAAAAACATAAGGGGTAACACTGTCATTTTTTTTTTCTGGTCAAAATTGTGAGTTTCAATATCTCAGCTCTGGAAGGGTCTACAGCCTCAATTTTTGCACCCAGGTCCATGTCTCGTGGCCCTCTATCAGAATCCAGAGTTTTGAGAAGATTGGAGAAACTTAATTTTTCACCCCCCGAAAAAAAACATAAGGGGTAACACTGTCATTTTTTTTCTGGTTAAAATTTTGAGTTTCAATATCTCAGCTCTGGAAGGGTTTAGAGCCTCAATTTTTGCACCCAGGTCCATGTCTCGTGGCCCTCTATCAGAATCCAGAGTTTTGAGAAGATTGGAGAAACTTAATTTTTCACCCCCCGAAAAAAAACATAAGGGGTAACACTGTCATTTTTTTTTTCTGGTCAAAATTTTGAGTTTCAATATCTCAGCTCTGGAAGGGTCGACAGCCTCAATTTTTGCACCCAGGTCCATGTCTTGTGGCCCTCTATCAGAATCCAGAGTTTTGAGAAGATTGGAGAAACTTAATTTTTCACCCCCCGAAAAAAAAACATAAGGGGTAACACTGTCATTTTTTTTTCTGGTCAAAATTTTGAGTTTCAATATCTCAGCTCTGGAAGGGTCTACAGCCTCAATTTTTGCACCCAGGTCCATGTCTCGTGGCCCTCTATCAGAATCCAGAGTTTTGAGAAGATTGGAGAAACTTAATTTTTCACCCCCCGAAAAAAAACATAAGGGGTAACACTGTCATTTTTTTTTTCTGTTCAAAATTTTGAGTTTCAATATCTCAGCTCTGGGAGGGTCTAGAGCCTCAATTTTTGCACCCAGGTCCATGTCTCGTGGCCCTCTATCAGAATCCAGAGTTTTGAGAAGATTGGAGAAACTTAATTTTTCACCCCCCGAAAAAAAACATAAGGGGTAACACTGTCATTTTTTTTTTCTGGTCAAAATTTTGAGTTTCAATATCTCAGCTCTGGAAGGGTCTACAGCCTCAATTTTTGCACCCAGGTCCATGTCTCGTGGCCCTCTATCAGAATCCAGAGTTTTGAGAAGATTGGAGAAACTTAATTTTTCACCCCCCGAAAAAAAATGTAAGGGGTAACACTGTCATTTTTTTTTCTGGTCAAAATTTTGAGTTTCAATATCTCAGCTCTGGAAGGGTCTACAGCCTCAATTATTGCACCCAGGTCCATGTCTCGTGGCCCTCTATCAGAATCCAGAGTTTTGAGAAGATTGGAGAAAATTAATTTTTCACCCCCCGAAAAAAAAAAACATAAGGGGTAACACTGTCATTTTTTTTTTCTGGTCAAAATTTTGAGTTTCAATATCTCAGCTCTGGAAGGGTCTACAGCCTCAATTTTTGCACACAGGTCCATGTCTCGTGGCCCTCTATCAGAATCCAGAGTTTTGAGAAGATTGGAGAAACTTAATTTTTCACCCCCCGAAAAAAAAAACATAAGGGGTAACACTGTCATTTTTTTTTCTGGTCAAAATTTTGAGTTTCAATATCTCAGCTCTGGAAGGGTCTACAGCCTCAATTTTTGCACCCAGGTCCATGTCTCGTGGCCCTCTATCAGAATCCAGAGTTTTGAGAAGATTGGAGAAACTTAATTTTTCACCCCCCGAAAAAAAACATAAGGGGTAACACTGTCTTTTTTTTTTTCTGGTCAAAATTTTGAGTTTCAATATCTCAGCTCTGGAAGGGTCTACAGCCTCAATTATTGCACCCAGGTCCATGTCTCGTGGCCCTCTATCAGAATCCAGAGTTTTGAGAAGATTGGAGAAACTTAATTTTTCACGCCCCGAAAAAAAAACATAAGGGGTAACACTGTCATTTTTTTTTTCTGGTCAAAATTTTGAGTTTCAATATCTCAGCTCTGGAAGGGTCTACAGCCTCAATTTTTGCACCCAGGTCCATGTCTCGTGGCCCTCTATCAGAATCCAGAGTTTTGAGAAGATTGGAGAAACTTAATTTTTCACCCCCCGAAAAAAAACATAAGGGGTAACACTGTCATTTTTTTTTTCTGGTCAAAATTTTGAGTTTCAATATCTCAGCTCTGGAAGGGTCTACAGCCTCAATTTTTGCACCCAGGTCCATGTCTCGTGGCCCTCTATCAGAATCCAGAGTTTTGAGAAGATTGGAGAAACTTAATTTTTCACCCCCCGAAAAAAAACATAAGGGGTAACACTGTCATTTTTTTTTTCTGGTCAAAATTTTGAGTTTCAATATCTCAGCTCTGGAAGGGTCTACAGCCTCAATTTTTGCACCCAGGTCCATGTCTCGTGGCCCTCTATCAGAATCCAGAGTTTTGAGAAGATTGGAGAAACTTAATTTTTCACCCCCCGAAAAAAAACATAAGGGGTAACACTGTCATTTTTTTTTTTCTGGTCAAAATTTTGAGTTTCAATATCTCAGCTCTGGAAGGGTCTAGAGCCTCAATTTTTGCACCCAGGTCCATGTCTCGTGGCCCTCTATCAGAATCCAGAGTTTTGAGAAGATTGGAGAAACTTAATTTTTCACCCCCCGAAAAAAAACGTAAGGGGTAACACTGTCATTTTTTTTTCTGGTCAAAATTTTGAGTTTCAATATCTCAGCTCTGGAAGGGTCTAGAGCCTCAATTTTTGCACCCAGGTCCATGTCTCGTGGCCCTCTATCAGAATCCAGCGTTTTGAGAAGATTGGAGAAACTTAATTTTTCACCCCCCGAAAAAAAATGTAAGGGGTAACACTGTCATTTTTTTTTTCTGGTCAAAATTTTGAGTTTCAATATCTCAGCTCTGGAAGGGTCTACAGCCTCAATTATTGCACCCAGGTCCATGTCTCGTGGCCCTCTATCAGAATCCAGAGTTTTGAGAAGATTGGAGAAACTTAATTTTTCACCCCCCGAAAAAAAAAACATAAGGGGTAACACTGTCATTTTTTTTTTTGGTCAAAATTTTGAGTTTCAATATCTCAGCTCTGGAAGGGTCTACAGCCTCAATTTTTGCACCCAGGTCCATGTCTCGTGGCCCTCTATCAGAATCCAGAGTTTTGAGAAGATTGGAGAAACTTAATTTTTCACCCCCCGAAAAAAAACATAAGGGGTAACACTGTCATTTTTTTTTCTGGTCAAAATTTTGAGTTTCAATATCTCAGCTCTGGAAGGGTCTACAGCCTCAATTTTTGCACCCAGGTCCATGTCTCGTGGCCCTCTATCAGAATCCAGAGTTTTGAGAAGATTGGAGAAACTTAATTTTTCACCCCCCGAAAAAAAACATAAGGGGTAACACTGTCATTTTTTTTTCTGGTCAAAATTTTGAGTTTCAATATCTCAGCTCTGGAAGGGTCTAGAGCCTCAATTTTTGCACCCAGGTCCATGTCTCGTGGCCCTCTATCAGAATCCAGAGTTTTGAGAAGATTGGAGAAACTTAATTTTTCACCCCCCGAAAAAAAACATAAGGGGTAACACTGTCATTTTTTTTTTCTGGTCAAAATTTTGAGTTTCAATATCTCAGCTCTGGAAGGGTCTAGAGCCTCAATTTTTGCACCCAGGTCCATGTCTCGTGGCCCTCTATCAGAATCCAGAGTTTTGAGAAGATTGGAGAAACTTAATTTTTCACCCCCCGAAAAAAAACGTAAGGGGTAACACTGTCATTTTTTTTTTCTGGTCAAAATTTTGAGTTTCAATATCTCAGCTCTGGAAGGGTCGACAACCTCAATTTTTGCACCCAGGTCCATGTCTCGTGGCCCTCTATCAGAATCCAGAGTTTTGAGAAGATTGGAGAAACTTAATTTTTCACCCCCCGAAAAAAAACATAAGGGGTAACACTGTCATTTTTTTTTCTGGTCAAAATTTTGAGTTTCAATATCTCAGCTCTGGAAGGGTCTAGACCCTCAATTTTTGCACCCAGGTCCATGTCTCGTGGCCCTCTATCAGAATCCAGAGTTTTGAGAAGATTGGAGAAACTTAATTTTTCACCCCCCGAAAAAAAAACATAAGGGGTAACACTGTCATTTTTTTTCTGGTCAAAATTTTGAGTTTCAATATCTCAGCTCTGGAAGGGTCTAGAGCCTCAATTTTTGCACCCAGGTCCATGTCTCGTGGCCCTCTATCAGAATCCAGAGTTTTGAGAAGATTGGAGAAACTTAATTTTTCACCCCCCGAAAAAAAACGTAAGGGGTAACACTGTCATTTTTTTTCTGGTCAAAATTTTGAGTTTCAATATCTCAGCTCTGGAAGGGTCTAGAGCCTCAATTTTTGCACCCAGGTCCATGTCTCGTGGCCCTCTATCAGAATCCAGAGTTTTGAGAAGATTGGAGAAACTTAATTTTTCACCCCCCGAAAAAAAATGTAAGGGGTAACACTGTCATTTTTTTTTTCTGGTCAAAATTTTGAGTTTCAATATCTCAGCTCTGGAAGGGTCGACAGCCTCAATTTTTGCACCCAGGTCCATGTCTCGTGGCCCTCTATCAGAATCCAGAGTTTTGAGAAGATTGGAGAAACTTAATTTTTCACCCCCCGAAAAAAAACATAAGGGGTAACACTGTCATTTTTTTTTTTCTGTTCAAAATTTTGAGTTTCAATATCTCAGCTCTGGAAGGGTCTACAGCCTCAATTTTTGCACCCAGGTCCATGTCTCGTGGCCCTCTATCAGAATCCAGAGTTTTGAGAAGATTGGAGAAACTTAATTTTTCACCCCCCGAAAAAAAACATAAGGGGTAACACTGTCATTTTTTTTTCTGGTCAAAATTTTGAGTTTCAATATCTCAGCTCTGGAAGGGTCTACAGCCTCAATTTTTGCACCCAGGTCCATGTCTCGTGGCCCTCTATCAGAATCCAGAGTTTTGAGAAGATTGGAGAAACTTAATTTTTCACCCCCCGAAAAAAAACATAAGGGGTAACACTGTCATTTTTTTTTCTGGTCAAAATTTTGAGTTTCAATATCTCAGCTCTGGAAGGGTCTAGAGCCTCAATTTTTGCACCCAGGTCCATGTCTCGTGGCCCTCTATCAGAATCCAGAGTTTTGAGAAGATTGGAGAAACTTAATTTTTCACCCCCCGAAAAAAAACATAAGGGGTAACACTGTCATTTTTTTTTTCTGGTCAAAATTTTGAGTTTCAATATCTCAGCTCTGGAAGGGTCTAGAGCCTCAATTTTTGCACCCAGGTCCATGTCTCGTGGCCCTCTATCAGAATCCAGAGTTTTGAGAAGATTGGAGAAACTTAATTTTTCACCCCCCGAAAAAAAACGTAAGGGGTAACACTGTCATTTTTTTTTTCTGGTCAAAATTTTGAGTTTCAATATCTCAGCTCTGGAAGGGTCTAGAGCCTCAATTTTTGCACACAGGTCCATGTCTCGTGGCCCTCTATCAGAATCCAGCGTTTTGAGAAGATTGGAGAAACTTAATTTTTCACCCCCCGAAAAAAAATGTAAGGGGTAACACTGTCATTTTTTTTTCTGGTCAAAATTTTGAGTTTCAATATCTCAGCTCTGGAAGGGTCGACAACCTCAATTTTTGCACCCAGGTCCATGTCTCGTGGCCCTCTATCAGAATCCAGAGTTTTGAGAAGATTGGAGAAACTTAATTTTTCACCCCCCGAAAAAAAACATAAGGGGTAACACTGTCATTTTTTTTTTTCTGTTCAAAATTTTGAGTTTCAATATCTCAGCTCTGGAAGGGTCTACAGCCTCAATTTTTGCACCCAGGTCCATGTCTCGTGGCCCTCTATCAGAATCCAGAGTTTTGAGAAGATTGGAGAAACGTAATTTTTCACCCCCCGAAAAAAAACATAAGGGGTAACACTGTCATTTTTTTTTCTGGTCAAAATTTTGAGTTTCAATATCTCAGCTCTGGAAGGGTCTACAGCCTCAATTTTTGCACCCAGGTCCATGTCTCGTGGCCCTCTATCAGAATCCAGAGTTTTGAGAAGATTGGAGAAACTTAATTTTTCACCCCCCGAAAAAAAACATAAGGGGTAACACTGTCATTTTTTTTTCTGGTCAAAATTTTGAGTTTCAATATCTCAGCTCTGGAAGGGTCTAGACCCTCAATTTTTGCACCCAGGTCCATGTCTCGTGGCCCTCTATCAGAATCCAGAGTTTTGAGAAGATTGGAGAAACTTAATTTTTCACCCCCCGAAAAAAAAACATAAGGGGTAACACTGTCATTTTTTTTCTGGTCAAAATTTTGAGTTTCAATATCTCAGCTCTGGAAGGGTCTAGAGCCTCAATTTTTGCACCCAGGTCCATGTCTCGTGGCCCTCTATCAGAATCCAGAGTTTTGAGAAGATTGGAGAAACTTAATTTTTCACGCCCCGAAAAAAAACGTAAGGGGTAACACTGTCATTTTTTTCTGGTCAAAATTTTGAGTTTCAATATCTCAGCTCTGGAAGGGTCTAGAGCCTCAATTTTTGCACCCAGGTCCATGTCTCGTGGCCCTCTATCAGAATCCAGAGTTTTGAGAAGATTGGAGAAACTTAATTTTTCACCCCCCGAAAAAAAATGTAAGGGGTAACACTGTCATTTTTTTTTCTGGTCAAAATTTTGAGTTTCAATATCTCAGCTCTGGAAGGGTCGACAGCCTCAATTTTTGCACCCAGGTCCATGTCTCGTGGCCCTCTATCAGAATCCAGAGTTTTGAGAAGATTGGAGAAACTTAATTTTTCACCCCCCGAAAAAAAACATAAGGGGTAACACTGTCATTTTTTTTTTCTGTTCAAAATTTTGAGTTTCAATATCTCAGCTCTGGAAGGGTCTACAGCCTCAATTTTTGCACCCAGGTCCATGTCTCGTGGCCCTCTATCAGAATCCAGAGTTTTGAGAAGATTGGAGAAACTTAATTTTTCACCCCCCGAAAAAAAATGTAAGGGGTAACACTGTCATTTTTTTTTTTCTGGTCAAAATTTTGAGTTTCATTATCTCAGCTCTGGAAGGGTCTACAGCCTCAATTTTTACACCCAGGTCCATGTCTCGTGGCCCTCTATCAGAATCCAGAGTTTTGAGAAGATTGGAGAAACTTAATTTTTCACCCCCCGAAAAAAAAACATAAGGGGTAACACTGTCATTTTTTTTTTCTGGTCAAAATTTTGATTTTCAATATCTCAGCTCTGGAAGGGTCTAGAGCCTCAATTTTTGCACCCAGGTCCATGTCTCGTGGCCCTCTATCAGAATCCAGAGTTTTGAGAAGATTGGAGAAACTTAATTTTTCACCCCCCGAAAAAAAAACATAAGGGGTAACACTGTCTTTTTTTTTTTCTGGTCAAAATTTTGAGTTTCAATATCTCAGCTCTGGAAGGGTCTACAGCCTCAATTATTGCACCCAGGTCCATGTCTCGTGGCCCTCTATCAGAATCCAGAGTTTTGAGAAGATTGGAGAAACTTAATTTTTCACCCCCCGAAAAAAAAACATAAGGGGTAACACTGTCATTTTTTTTTTCTGGTCAAAATTTTGAGTTTCAATATCTCAGCTCTGGAAGGGTCTACAGCCTCAATTTTTGCACCCAGGTCCATGTCTCGTGGCCCTCTATCAGAATCCAGAGTTTTGAGAAGATTGGAGAAACTTAATTTTTCACCCCCCGAAAAAAAACATAAGGGGTAACACTGTCTTTTTTTTTTTCTGGTCAAAATTTTGAGTTTCAATATCTCAGCTCTGGAAGGGTCTACAGCCTCAATTTTTGCACCCAGGTCCATGTCTCGTGGCCCTCTATCAGAATCCAGAGTTTTGAGAAGATTGGAGAAACTTAATTTTTCACCCCCCGAAAAAAAACATAAGGGGTAACACTGTCATTTTTTTTTTCTGGTCAAAATTTTGAGTTTCAATATCTCAGCTCTGGAAGGGTCTACAGCCTCAATTTTTGCACCCAGGTCCATGTCTCGTGGCCCTCTATCAGAATCCAGAGTTTTGAGAAGATTGGAGAAACTTAATTTTTCACCCCCCGAAAAAAAACGTAAGGGGTAACACTGTCATTTTTTTTTCTGGTCAAAATTTTGAGTTTCAATATCTCAGCTCCGGAAGGGTCTAGAGCCTCAATTTTTGCACCCAGGTCCATGTCTCGTGGCCCTCTATCAAAATCCAGAGTTTTGAGAAGATTGGAGAAACTTAATTTTTCACCCCCCGAAAAAAAATGTAAGGGGTAACACTGTCATTTTTTTTTTCTGGTCAAAATTTTGAGTTTCAATATCTCAGCTCTGGAAGGGTCGACAGCCTCAATTTTTGCACCCAGGTCCATGTCTCGTGGCCCTCTATCAGAATCCAGAGTTTTGAGAAGATTGGAGAAACTTAATTTTTCACCCCCCGAAAAAAAATGTAAGGGGTAACACTGTCATTTTTTTTTCTGGTCAAAATTTTGAGTTTCGATATCTCAGCTCTGGAAGGGTCTACAGCCTCAATTTTTGCACCCAGGTCCATGTCTCGTGGCCCTCTATCAGAATCCAGAGTTTTGAGAAGATTGGAGAAACTTAATTTTTCACCCCCCGAAAAAAAACATAAGGGGTAACACTGTCATTTTTTTTTTCTGGTCAAAATTTTGAGTTTCAATATCTCAGCTCTGGAAGGGTCTACAGCCTCAATTTTGCACCCAGGTCCATGTCTCGTGGCCCTCTATCAGAATCCAGAGTTTTGAGAAGATTGGAGAAACTTAATTTTTCACCCCCCGAAAAAAAATGTAAGGGGTAACACTGTCATTTTTTTTTCTGGTCAAAATTTTGAGTTTCAATATCTCAGCTCTGGAAGGGTCGACAGCCTCAATTTTTGCACCCAGGTCCATGTCTCGTGGCCCTCTATCAGAATCCAGAGTTTTGAGAAGATTGGAGAAACTTAATTTTTCACCCCCCCGAAAAAAAACATAAGGGGTAACACTGTCATTTTTTTTTCTGGTCAAAATTTTGAGTTTCAATATCTCAGCTCTGGAAGGGTCTACAGCCTCAATTTTTGCACCCAGGTCCTTGTCTCGTGGCCCTCTATCAGAATCCAGAGTTTTGAGAAGATTGGAGAAACTTAATTTTTCACCCCCCGAAAAAAAATGTAAGGGGTAACAGTGTCATTTTTTTTTTCTGGTCAAAATTTTGAGTTTCAATATCTCAGCTCTGGAAGGGTCTACAGCCTCAATTTTTGCACCCAGGTCCGTGTCTCGTGGCCCTCTATCAGAATCCAGAGTTTTGAGAAGATTGGAGAAACTTAATTTTTCACCCCCCGAAAAAAAACATAAGGGGTAACACTGTCATTTTTTTTTTCTGGTCAAAATTTTGAGTTTCAATATCTCAGCTCTGGAAGGGTCTACAGCCTCAATTTTTGCACCCAGGTCCATGTCTCGTGGCCCTCTATCAGAATCCAGAGTTTTGAGAAGATTGAGAAACTTAATTTTTCACCCCCCGAAAAAAAACATAAGGGGTAACACTGTCATTTTTTTTCTGGTCAAAATTTTGAGTTTCAATATCTCAGCTCTGGAAGGGTCTACAGCCTCAATTTTGCACCCAGGTCCATGTATCGTGGCCCTCTATCAGAATCCAGAGTTTTGAGAAGATTGGAGAAACTTAATTTTTCACCCCCCGAAAAAAAACATAAGGGGTAACACTGTCATTTTTTTTTCTGGTCAAAATTTTGAGTTTCAATATCTCAGCTCTGGAAGGGTCTACAGCCTCAATTTTTGCACCCAGGTCCATGTCTCGTGGCCCTCTATCAGAATCCAGAGTTTTGAGAAGATTGGAGAAACTTAATTTTTCACCCCCCGAAAAAAAATGTAAGGGGTAACACTGTCATTTTTTTTTCTGGTCAAAATTTTGAGTTTCAATATCTCAGCTCTGGAAGGGTCTACAGCCTCAATTTTTGCACCCAGGTCCATGTCTCGTGGCCCTCTATCAGAATCCAGAGTTTTGAGAAGATTGGAGAAACTTAATTTTTCACCCCCCGAAAAAAAACGTAAGGGGTAACACTGTCATTTTTTTTTCTGGTCAAAATTTTGAGTTTCAATACCTCAGCTCTGGAAGGGTCTAGAGCCTCAATTTTTGCGCCCAGGTCCATGTCTCGTGGCCCTCTATCAGAATCCAGAGTTTTGAGAAGATTGGAGAAACTTAATTTTTCACCCCCCGAAAAAAAATGTAAGGGGTAACACTGTCATTTTTTTTTTCTGGTCAAAATTTTGAATTTCAATATCTCAGCTCTGGAAGGGTCGACAGCCTCAATTTTTGCACCCAGGTCCATGTCTCGTGGCCCTCTATCAGAATCCAGAGTTTTGAGAAGATTGGAGAAACTTAATTTTTCACCTCCCGAAAAAAAACATAAGGGGTAACACTGTCATTTTTTTTTCTGGTCAAAATTTTGAGTTTCAATATCTCAGCTCTGGAAGGGTCTACAGCCTCAATTTTTGCACCCAGGTCCATGTCTCGTGGCCCTCTATCAGAATCCAGAGTTTTGAGAAGATTGGAGAAACTTAATTTTTCACCCCCCCGAAAAAAAACATAAGGGGTAACACTGTCATTATTTTTTCTGGTCAAAATTTTGAGTTTCAATATCTCAGCTCTGGAAGGGTCTAGAGCCTCAATTTTTGCACCCAGGTCCATGTCTCGTGGCCCTCTATCAGAATCCAGAGTTTTGAGAAGATTGGAGAAACTTAATTTTTCACCCTCCAAAAAAAAACATAAGGGGTAACACTGTCATTTTTTTTTTCTGGTCAAAATTTTGAGTTTCAATTTCTCAGCTCTGGAAGGGTCTAGAGCCTCAATTTTTGCACCCAGGTCCATGTCTCGTGGCCCTCTATCAGAATCCAGAGTTTTAAGAAGATTGGAGAAACTTAATTTTTCACCTCCCGAAAAAAAATGTAAGGGGTAACACTGTCATTTTTTTTTTCTGGTCAAAATTTTGAGTTTCAATATCTCAGCTCTGGAAGGGTCGACAGCCTCAATTTTTGCACCCAGGTCCATGTCTCGTGGCCCTCTATCAGAATCCAGAGTTTTGAGAAGATTGGAGAAACTTAATTTTTCACCCCCCGAAAAAAAACATAAGGGGTAACACTGTCATTTTTTTTCTGGTCAAAATTTTGAGTTTCAATATCTCAGCTCTGGAAGGGTCGACAGCCTCAATTTTTGCACCCAGGTCCATGTCTCGTGGCCCTCTATCAGAATCCAGAGTTTTGAGAAGATTGGAGAAACTTAATTTTTCACCCCCCGAAAAAAAAAACATAAGGGGTAACACTGTCATTTTTTTTTCTGGTCAAAATTTTGAGTTTCAATATCTCAGCTCTGGAAGGGTCTAGAGCCTCAATTTTTGCACCCATGTCCATGTCTCGTGGCCCTCTATCAGAATCCAGAGTTTTGAGAAGATTGGAGAAACTTAATTTTTCACCCCCCGAAAAAAAACATAAGGGGTAACACTGTCATTTTTTTTCTGGTCAAAATTTTGAGTTTCAATATCTCAGCTCTGGAAGGGTCTAGAGCCTCAATTTTTGCACCCAGGTCCATGTCTCGTGGCCCTCTATCAGAATCCAGAGTTTTGAGAAGATTGGAGAAACTTAATTTTTCACCCCCCCAAAAAAAAATGTAAGGGGTAACACTGTCATTTTTTTTTTCTGGTCAAAATTTTGAGATTCAATATCTCAGCTCTGGAAGGGTCGACAGCCTCAATTTTTGCACCCAGGTCCATGTCTCGTGGCCCTCTATCAGAATCCAGAGTTTTGAGAAGATTGGAGAAACTTAATTTTTCACCCCCCGAAAAAAAATGTAAGGGGTAACACTGTCATTTTTTTTTCTGGTCAAAATTTTGAGTTTCAATATCTCAGCTCTGAAAGGGTCTACAGCCTCAATTTTTGCACCCAGGTCCATGTCTCGTGGCCCTCTATCAGAATCCAGAGTTTTGAGAAGATTGGAGAAACTTAATTTTTCACCCCCCGAAAAAAAACATAAGGGGTAACACTGTCATTTTTTTTTCTGGTCAAAATTTTGAGTTTCAATATCTCAGCTCTGGAAGGGTCTACAGCCTCAATTTTTGCACCCAGGTCCATGTCTCGTGGCCCTCTATCAGAATCCAGAGTTTTGAGAAGATTGGAGAAACTTAATTTTTCACCCCCCGAAAAAAAACATAAGGGGTAACACTGTCATTTTTTTTTCTGGTCAAAATTTTGAGTTTCAATATCTCAGCTCGAAGGGTCTACAGCCTCAATTTTTGCACCCAGGTCCATGTCTCGTGGCCCTCTATCAGAATCCAGAGTTTTGAGAAGATTGGAGAAACTTAATTTTTCACCCCCCGAAAAAAAACATAAGGGGTAACACTGTCATTTTTTTTTTCTGGTCAAAATTTTGAGTTTCAATATCTCAGCTCTGGAAGGGTCTAGAGCCTCATTTTTTGCACCCAGGTCCATGTCTCGTGGCCCTCTATCAGAATCCAGAGTTTTGAGAAGATTGGAGAAACTTAATTTTTCACCCCCCCAAAAAAAACATAAGGGGTAACACTGTCATTTTTTTTTCTGGTCAAAATTTTGAGTTTCAATATCTCAGCTCTGGAAGGGTCTACAGCCTCAATTTTTGCACCCAGGTCCATGTCTCGTGGCCCTCTATCAGAATCCAGAGTTTTGAGAAGATTGGAGAAACTTAATTTTTCACCCCCCGAAAAAAAACATAAGGGGTAACACTGTCATTTTTTTTTTCTGTTCAAAATTTTGAGTTTCAATATCTCAGCTCTGGAAGGGTCTACAGCCTCAATTTTTGCACCCAGGTCCATGTCTCGTGGCCCTCTATCAGAATCCAGAGTTTTGAGAAGATTGGAGAAACTTAATTTTTCACCCCCCGAAAAAAAATGTAAGGGGTAACACTGTCATTTTTTTTTCTGGTCAAAATTTTGAGTTTCAATATCTCAGCTCTGGAAGGGTCTACAGCCTCAATTTTTGCACCCAGGTCCATGTCTCGTGGCCCTCTATCAGAATCCAGAGTTTTGAGAAGATTGGAGAAACTTAATTTTTCACCCCCCGAAAAAAAACATAAGGGATAACACTGTCATTTTTTTTCTGGTCAAAATTTTGAGTTTCAATATCTCAGCTCTGGAAGGGTCTACAGCCTCAATTTTTGCACCCAGGTCCATGTCTCGTGGCCCTCTATCAGAATCCAGAGTTTTGAGAAGATTGGAGAAACTTAATTTTTCAGCCCCCGAAAAAAAACATAAGGGGTAACACTGTCATTTTTTTTTTCTGGTCAAAATTTTGAGTTTCAATATCTCAGCTCTGGAAGGGTCTACACCCTCAATTTTTGCACCCAGGTCCATGTCTCGTGGCCCTCTATCAGAATCCAGAGTTTTGAGAAGATTGGAGAAACTTAATTTTTCACCCCCCGAAAAAAAATGTAAGGGGTAACACTGTCATTTTTTTTTCTGGTCAAAATTTTGAGTTTCAATATCTCAGCTCTGGAAGGGTCTAGAGCCTCAATTTTTGCACCCAGGTCCATGTCTCGTGGCCCTCTATCAGAATCCAGAGTTTTGAGAAGATTGGAGAAACTTAATTTTTCACCCCCCGAAAAAAAATGTAAGGGGTAACACTGTCATTTTTTTTTTTTCTGGTCAAAATTTTGAGTTTCAATATCTCAGCTCTGGAAGGGTCGACAGCCTCAATTTTTGCACCCAGGTCCATGTCTCGTGGCCCTCTATCAGAATCCAGAGTTTTGAGAAGATTGGAGAAACTTAATTTTTTCACCCCCCGAAAAAAAACATAAGGGGTAACACTGTCATTTTTTTTTTCTGGTCAAAATTTTGAGTTTCAATATCTCAGCTCTGGAAGGGTCTACAGCCTCAATTTTTGCACCCAGGTCCATGTCTCGTGGCCCTCTATCAGAATCCAGAGTTTTGAGAAGATTGGAGAAACTTAATTTTTCACCCCCCGAAAAAAAACATAAGGGGTAACACTGTCATTTTTTTTTTCTGTTCAAAATTTTGAGTTTCAATATCTCAGCTCTGGAAGGGTCTACAGCCTCAATTTTTGCACCCAGGTCCATGTCTCGTGGCCCTCTATCAGAATCCAGAGTTTTGAGAAGATTGGAGAAACTTAATTTTTCACCCCCCGAAAAAAAATGTAAGGGATAACACTGTCATTTTTTTTCTGGTCAAAATTTTGAGTTTTAATATCTCAGCTCTGGAAGGGTCTACAGCCTCAATTTTTGCACCCAGGTCCATGTCTCGTGGCCCTCTATCAGAATCCAGAGTTTTGAGAAGATTGGAGAAACTTAATTTTTCACCCCCCGAAAAAAAACATAAGGGGTAACACTGTCAATTCTGTTAGAGGGCCACGAGACATGGACCTGGGTGCAAAAATTGAGGCTGTAGACCCTTCCAGAGCTGAGATATTGAAACTCAAAATTTTGACCAGAAAAAAAAATGACAGTGTTACCCCTTATGTTTTTTTTCGGGTGTTGAAAAATTAAGTTTCTCCAATCTTCTCAAAACTCTGGATTCTGATAGAGGGCCACGAGACATGGACCTGGGTGCAAAAATTGAGGCTGTAGACCCTTCCAGAGCTGAGATATTGAAACTCAAAATTTTGACCAGAAAAAAAATGACAGTGTTACCCCTTATGTTTTTTTTCGGGGGGTGAAAAATTAAGTTTCTCCAATCTTCTCAAAACTCTGGATTCTGATAGAGGGCCACGAGACATGGACCTGGGTGCAAAAATTGAGGCTGTAGACCCTTCCAGAGCTGAGATATTGAAACTCAAAATTTTGACCAGAAAAAAAATGACAGTGTTACCCCTTATGTTTTTTTTTTCGGGGGGTGAAAAATTAAGTTTCTCCAATCTTCTCAAAACTCTGGATTCTGATAGAGGGCCACGAGACATGGACCTGGGTGCAAAAATTGAGGCTGTAGACCCTTCCAGAGCTGAGATATTGAAACTCACAATTTTGACCAGAAAAAAAAATTGACAGTGTTACCCCTTATGTTTTTTTTCGGGGGTTGAAAAATTAAGTTTCTCCAATCTTCTCAAAACTCTGGATTCTGATAGAGGGCCACGAGACATGGACCTGGGTGCAAAAATTGAGGCTGTAGACCCTTCCAGAGCTGAGATATTGAAACTCAAAATTTTGACCAGAAAAAAAAAATGACAGTGTTACCCCTTACATTTTTTTTCGGGGGGTGAAAAATTAAGTTTCTCCAATCTTCTCAAAACTCTGGATTCTGATAGAGGGCCACGAGACATGGACCTGGGTGCAAAAATTGAGGCTGTAGACCCTTCCAGAGCTGAGATATTGAAACTCAAAATTTTGACCAGAAAAAAAAATGACAGTGTTACCCCTTATGTTTTTTTTCGGGGGTGAAAAATTAAGTTTCTCCAATCTTCTCAAAACTCTGGATTCTGATAGAGGGCCACGAGACATGGACCTGGGTGCAAAAATTGAGGCTGTAGACCCTTTCAGAGCTGAGATATTGAAACTCAAAACTTGACCAGAAAAAAAAATTGACAGTGTTACCCCTTATGTTTTTTTTCGGGGGGTGAAAAATTAAGTTTCTCCAATCTTCTCAAAACTCTGGATTCTGATAGAGGGCCACGAGACATGGACCTGGGTGCAAAAATTGAGGCTGTAGACCCTTCCAGAGCTGAGATAATGAAACTCAAAATTTTGACCAGAAAAAAAAATTACAGTGTTACCCCTTATGTTTTTTTTCGGGGGGTGAAAAATTAAGTTTCTCCAATCTTCTCAAAACTCTGGATTCTGATAGAGGGCCATGAGACATGGACCTGGGTGCAAAAATTGAGGCTGTAGACCGTTCCAGAGCTGAGATATTGAAACTCAAAATTTTGACCAGAAAAAAAAATTACAGTGTTACCCCTTATGTTTTTTTTCGGGGGGTGAAAAATTAAGTTTCTCCAATCTTCTCAAAACTCTGGATTCTGATAGAGGGCCACGAGACATGGACCTGGGTGCAAAATTGAGGCTGTAAACCCTTCCAGAGCTGAGATATTGAAACTCAAAATTTTGACCAGAAAAAAAAAATGACAGTGTTACCCCTTATGTTTTTTTTCGGGGGGTGAAAAATTAAGTTTCTCCAATCTTCTCAAAACTCTGGATTCTGATAGAGGGCCACGAGACATGGACCTGGGTGCAAAAATTGAGGCTGTAGACCCTTCCAGAGCTGAGATATTGAAACTCAAAATTTTGACCAGAAAAAAAAATGACAGTGTTACCCCTTACATTTTTTTTCGGGGGGTGAAAAATTAAGTTTCTCCAATCTTCTCAAAACTCTGGATTCTGATAGAGGGCCACGAGACATGGACCTGGGTGCAAAAATTGAGGATCTAGACCCTTCCAGAGCTGAGATATTGAAACTCAAAATTTTGACCAGAAAAAAAATGACAGTGTTACCCCTTATGTTTTTTTTCGGGGGGTGAAAAATTAAGTTTCTCCAATCTTCTCAAAACTCTGGATTCTGATAGAGGGCCATGACACTTAGACCTGAGTGCAAAAATGGAGGCTCTAGACCCTTCCAGAGCTGAGATATTGAAACTCAAAATTTTGTCCAGAAAAAAAAAAAACGACAGTGTTACCCCTTATGTTTTTTTATTTTTTTGGCAAAAAATTAAGTTTCCCCAATCTTCTCAAAACTCTGGATTCTGATAGAGGGCCATGACACTTAGACCTGAGTGCAAAAATGGAGGCTCTAGACCCTTCCAGAGCTGATATATTGAAACTCAAAATTTTGTCCAGAAAAAAAAAACGACAGTGTTACCCCTTATGTTTTTTTTTTTTTTTGGTGAAAAATTAAGTTTCCCCAATCTTCTCAAAACTCTGGATTCTGATAGAGAGCCATGACACTTAGACCTGAGTGCAAAAATGGAGAATCTAGACCCTTCCAGAGCTGAGATATTGAAACTCAAAATTTTATCCAGAAAAAAAAAAACGACAGTGTTACCCCTTATGTTTTTTTTATTTTTTTGGCAAAAAATTAAGTTTCCCCAATCTTCTCAAAACTCTGGATTCTGATAGAGGGCCATGACACTTAGACCTGAGTGCAAAAATTGAGAATCTAGACCCTTCCAGAGCTGAGATATTGAAACTCAAAATTTTATCCAGAAAAAAAAAAACGACAGTGTTACCCCTTATGTTTTTTTATTTTTTTTTTGGCAAAAAATTAAGTTTCCCCAATCTTCTCAAAACTCTGGATTCCGATAGAGGGCCATGACACTTATATCTGAATGCAAAAATGGAGGCTCTAGACCCTTCCAGAGCTGAGATATTGAAACTCAAAATTTTGTCCAGAAAAAAAACGACAGTGTTTAACCCCGTATGTTTTTTTATTTTTTGGCAAAAAATTAAGTTTCCCCAATCTTCTCAAAACTCTGGATTCTGATAGAGGGCCATGACACTTAGACCTGGGTGCAAAAATGGAGGCTCTAGACCCTTCCAGAGCTGAGATATTGAAACTCAAAATATTGTCCAGAAAAAAAAAGAAAAAAAAAAACGACAGTGTTACCCCTTATGGTTTTTTATTTTTTTGGCAAAAAATTAAGTTTCCCCAATCTTCTCAAAACTCTGGATTCTCATAGAGGGCCATGACACTTAGACCTGAGTGCAAAAATGGAGGCTCTAGACCCTTCCAGAGCTGAGATATTGAAACTCAAAATTTTGTCCAGGAAAAAAAAACGACAGTGTTACCCCTTATGTTTTTTATTTTTTTGGCAAAAAATTAAGTTTCCCTAATATTCTCAAAACTCTGGATTCTGATAGAGGGCCTTGACACTTAGACCTGAGTGCAAAAATGGAGGCTCTAGACCCTTCCAGAGCTGAGATATTGAAACTCAAAATTTTGTCCAGGAAAAAAAAAAACGACAGTGTTACCCCTTATGTTTTTTTTTGTTTTTGTTTTTTTTGGCAAAAAAATAAGTTTCCCCAATCTTCTCAAAACTCTGGATTCTGATAGAGGGCCATGACACTTAGACCTGAGTGCAAGAATGGAGGCTCTAGACCCTTCCAGAGCTGAGATATCGAAACTCAAAATTTTGACCAGAAAAAAAAAACCAACAGTGTACTTACCCCTTATGTTTTTTGGTTTTTTTTTTTTTTGGCGAAAAAGTTTCCACAATCTTCTCAAAACTCTGGATTCTGATAGAGGGCCATGTCACTTAGACCTGAGTGCAAAAATGGAGGCTCTAGACCCTTCCAGAGCTGAGATATCGAAACTCAAAATTTTGTCCGGAAAAAAAAAAACGACAGTGTTACCCCTTACATTTTTTTATTTTTTGGCGAAAAATTAACATTTACATTATTAACATGTTGTGATAACTATGTATATGTCCCTAACAGGGGGGAATATTTTCATGGACATGTCTGAACAATCTACCCATAATTATTATTTTCAGAGTCCCTGAGCTTGACCAATATGTATTCCTTATAGTTAAACATGTCAATATTTTGGTAGAATGATAAAAACATGAAAATCATGTCCTTTTTTTCCCAACACTTATGAAGCCAAAATGTCACCGCATACCAGGAATGACCCATAATCCAATTTAATCCACAAGAATCAAGACAGACTTGTATATAAATTAAAACTTAATGGTCATGTTTATGATAAAATATTAATAAAATATAACGTTATATAAGGATTAAATAGATAATTAAATCGCAAACAAAATTAGGCGCTTTGTGCTTCCTGAGTGAGCATCCTGTTCTTGCGGGCACGCGCTTGCTGTCCATTCAAGGGCTTCAATATGTTTCCAGTGAGGCGCGCCCACTCTCCTTCTGCGCATTAAATTCACAGGTTTTTTTTCTCTTCATTCTCATCTTTTGCTGTGATACTCTTTCACCACCTAGGACGCTTGTATCGTTCATATACTTTGGAGATTCACACAAATGTGGAAAACGCGGCGTCGTAAAAATGGCACACATAGGGAATCCATGGTAAGGAAATCATCATCATTTTTTGGCAAGTGGAGCAAGAAAGCCGCATGATTATGATGTACGACCTTGTGTATAGACTGAACGGTGTATTTAGTATACATTTATAGAACGTTTGTTTTAATGGCGCATGCTGCTTATTTATTTATTTGTGTGTATTTTCTTTCAAAAAGGGGGGTGCTGGATGCTTTTTGACACAATTGTAAGCGCCGCACATTCGCCTGCAGTAATATTACTCTTAACAGAGGTTTACGGGTAAAAAAAAAAAAGCTTTTAGATGATATGCAGATTCTTGCAAGCATGTATTCATCTCAATAGATGCATTTGTATGACGGGAGCGCGCACAGATGAGATCAGGTATACCATAGCCATCGTGATAAAGTTTTTATAGAAAATCCAAATAATGTGTGCATCAAGTTATGATAAAGATATCATATAGATTAAAATGAATCCATTAAATGGACCAAAAGCCACTTGGCCATTGACATAGTCATTTTTATGTTAATTTATTGAGTTACAATTAGGCCTTACTTAATGCTTCATATCACTAATCAATATTTCCTCATCCCTTGTGTCCTTGCAGCAATCCAAAGAGTCTGTCATGAACTAACTGCACAATGGGAGTATTAGCTCGCTCTTGTGTGACCTAAAGGCAAGATGGGCAACACTCTGATGCTGTGACCACTTTGCATCCCCATGTGTACCATGAACAGCACAGCCTGGCCTTTGGACCTGGCTGAGTTTGTGAAACCTCGGGGCTTCAACAGCTCCCAGAGCCAGTCTGCTTCTTCGAGCGGCTGGGCCTTAATCCACACGGCTACCCTCGCCTCCTGCTCCTTCCTGTTGGTCCTCATATTTTGTCTCGGTTCTTATGGCAACTTGGTGGTCTTCTTGTCCTTCTTCGACCCGGCGTTCCGCAAGTTCCGCACCAACTTTGACTTCATGATCCTCAACCTGTCCTTCTGTGACCTGTTCATTTGCTGCGTCACTGCGCCCATGTTTGCACTGGTGCTCTTTCTGGATGCTGGAGATGCCAGCGGCGGAGTGTCCAAGGGCTTCTGTTTTGCCTTTCACCTCACCAGCTCAGGCTTCATTATTATGTCCCTCGAAACGGTGGCTGTGATCGCTCTGCATCGGCTCCGCATGGTCCTGGGTCAGCAGCCCAACCGTACGGCCTCGTTCCCCTGTACTCTGGCCCTCACAGCACTCCTATGGACCACCAGTTTCACACTGGCGGCGTTGGTCACCTTGCGAGCGTATCCCAGGAGCTCCGGGCCTTGCCTGCCTCACTTTGGTCTTATTGGCAACAAGGCCAAGTTAGTATTGTATGTATACATTGCAGACTTTGCCTTCTGTGTTGGTGTGGTTTCGATTTCCTACCTTATGATCGCTCAGGCTTTGAGGAAGAACGCACAGGTACGGAAGTGTCCCATCATCACGGTGGACGCAACGCGTCCGCCTGCTTCTCATCCGCCGCTCATCACAGCCGGTTTTGAGGATATGCAGCGCACAGTGCAGGTGCCCTCTCTGTACCGCAACCAGACGTACAACAAGCTCCAGCATGTCCAGACGCACCCCTTCACCAGGAGGGCCAACCAGCCCCTCGTACCCGGGGCCGCCACTGGAGCAACCTGCTGCCAGCTGGTCTCCACCGTCAACTTGGCCACGGCCAAGGATTCGAAGGCTGTGGTGACGTGTGTGGTGATCATCATCTCTGTGCTGTTGTGCTGTCTACCCCTAGGTATCTCCTTGGCGCAAGATATGGTGTCACCGGAGAGCAGCTTCGTCCACTACCAGTTCGAGCTCTGCGGATTCGCCCTCATTTTCCTGAAGTCTGGAATCAACCCCTTCGTGTACTCGCGCAACAGTGCTGGTCTGCGTCGCCGTGTGCTCTGCTGCCTTCAGTGGGTGACCCTGGGCTTCCTGTGCTGCAAGCACAAGACACGCCTGCACGCCATGGGCAAGGGAAGTCTGGAAGTCAACCGCAACAAGTCCTCGCACCACGAGACCAACTCGGCGTACATGCTCTCGCCGAAGCCCCAGAGGAAACTGGTTGACCAGGCTTGTGGACCCAGTCACTCCCGGGACAGCATGCCTAGTCCCTGTGCCACAGCTGGACGCAAGCCCCGACCCCCGAGCACATCTACGCCCATCAACACTCGCATAGAGCCCTATTACAGTATCTACAACAGCAGTCCGTCAGCAGCACCGAGTTCCCCTAACAGCCTACAGCCGGTCAACTCTCAAACCACAGCCTTTGCCAAAAGCTACGTGGCTATGCACTACCACACCCACCAGGAGGCGCTGCAGGACTTTGACAGCACGTCGGCTAATCAGATTCCCATCCCGTCAGTCTGAGCTGTGGAACATCATACTGCTTGCTGAGCATCCAAAGGGGAGCATTTATATTGTTTGCTTGTGGTGTTTCGCTCAAGAGACGATGTGCATCGAGTTAAAAAGAAAACGGGACTTTTAGAACTAGTTGTCGCTTTCCCCAAATTTGTTATTAATGTTGTGTTCTGGACTAAAGGATGTTCTATTTTTACATTGGCATGGCATTTTCATGTAATAGTCTTCGCTCAGATTATGTATTTGTGAAACATCCTACATTTTATAGATGAACTTATTAAATGTTTTGCAAGTGTATCTTGACACCTTCATTATCCTTTGAAAGCAGATATTTAATGTACACTGTAGTTTGCTTTGTCAGTCAGTTTTTTTTTAGGTATTCACGTCTAAGCAAATGATGAATGTTATGTAAGAGCATCAGTTCTCTGTGAACAAAGCCTATCCACAGAAAGAGACACTAGCACCACCTAGTGTACGTAAATGGACCTTCTGGCCATTTCCTAATATTTAGCGGAGGAATGTTTATTTCTCCATAAGAAATAGTTTTTTTCTGTTATATTGAATAATGCCCAAATGATTTTACCCAGAAAAATAATTTCATTGTATCATAAATGAACAAAGGAAAGGTATTTAATTTACACTGCAAAATGGTCCTGTACAAAAATGGGTCTAAACATTCTTATTTCAAGACACATTTACTTGTGTAACTTTTCCCTTTTCCCTTCCCTTTTCCCAACTTTTTCCCTTTGAATAAGGGTTTTTTTTTTTTGCCTCTTTGGCAGACATACAAAATCTTACAAAATCGAGTATAAATAAGTCATTATCCTTCTCAAGTAAATGTACCTTGAGATAAATACTAAGAGTATTCATTAAAATGTTTACATGAGAGTATGAATCTTTTCTGAAATGAGTTGAAATGACTGTAATCATATTTTATTCAACTGAACGTGCATGCTGAGTAATAACCAGCGTTGCATTCAATGCAATTAAATAATCTTGATATAAATTTGTTTAAGAGGAGCTCTTCACCAAATACAATGTACACTAGGTGAAAGAGTCCATTTTAGAAAACATGACGGATTACATTTAAGAGAGGATAATCAAAATTACTGTACATAACTCGATTTGATTTCCAAAAACTGTTTAATTACATTCAATTTATTTGCATATAAGACAGTGTATTTCCCTTGCAACCAATGACTTGAGTCACTTTTAAAAACATAATAATAACCATCTCCAGCTGCACAGTGTTAATGGGAAGTTGGACAAAATAAATAATGTATACTTAAAACAGCTGACCATCTTGTATATTAATTGATTACCAGAACAAATGAATCGTTAGATTAGATTTTAAAGAACTGCCAGCCATCTAAATGTTATAAAGCATGAAAAAAAGGCCAAACAAAAATATTCTTCAACAGGTTCGAGATTTGTCAATAAAATATCGAGAATTCAGTCCTAGCTGCATCTCCAGGTTTAAAAGTTTCACCAAATCTCCTTTAGCCTTCTTCACAAGAGAAAGTGCAGTCAGTGTGGGACTTTCTCAAAAGGTTGAGGTCTGAGGTTCAGGATGTCCATGTTATTTTCATGATCTATTGAATCAGACTTTCAGACCTTTTATCTCTCCCTCGTCTTCAAGCAACTGTTCCTCCATCTCGGTACCAATCATGCAGGCTAGCTAGGGATTGAAAGAAATCCATTTTCATCTGCAGTGTCCAATATCTTGCATATTACAGGAGACTCAACCTGTGGCAGAATGATAAGCAGGACATGGGTTATCTCTTTCTGTAACATTAGCATTCACTGGAAACTTCTAGGGCTGCACAATTATTAAAATCAAAATTGCGGGTCAAATCTCATTGTCATTCTGTTTGCCACTCACCCCAAGAATATACTGACAGGTCTGAGGTTCCAGCATGTAAACTGTAACAGCATGAGGAGAGTCTGACTCCTTACACCTGAGACAGAACGGGTAGGCGTTAGTGACGGCATTCACAAAACCGGAAATTCACATGACATCATGAAGTGTGGGTAACTCACTTAAGCTTGACTACAACCTGTCTCGGTTTCCCTGTTAGGTCGCAAACATCTCCATGGCCATAGAAGTGAGAAACGATCCTGATGATATATATACACAGTAAAGGAAGTTACATGAAGCAGCACAACCATTTTCAACATTTTAATTAGAAATGTTTCTTAAGCAGGAAATCAGCATATTATAACAATTTCTGAAGGATCATGTGACACTGAAGAGACTGAAATGAAGAATTAAGTATGTTGAAATATATTAGTTATTTTAAATTGTAATAATATTTTACAATATTACTGCTTTTGCTATTTACTTAATGAAATGCATGTATATGTAAAAATATGTATTTGTAAATATACATTATGTATATTATATATATATATATATATGAAGAGTTCAGATGCAAAAGCCTCTAAGTGCCATTTGAAATTTTCTTCTAAAATGACCATTTTTATCAAGCTTGTATATTTAAGTTCAGTAATTTCACTTAAATGGCAATGAAGATTACCTATTAATTGTCATTTAAGTGAAATTACTGAACTTAGATATACAAGCTTGATAAAAATGGTCATTTTAGAAGAAAATTTCAAATGTCATTTAGAGGTTTTTGCATCTGAACTCTTCAATATACACACATATATTACAGTGTATGTATATGTGTGTGTACACATATATATATACAGTATATAGATATATTATATAAACGTGTGTGTGTGTATGTGAGGTAAATATCATCATACTTGACTTTCTGCACTCCATCCTCTTTTAAATGATAAGATCGTGCCACGTTTTTCTTGGCCCAGTTTATATGATCCTCAGTGTTCCAGCTTCCCACCACCACAATGTTCTTCCCTTGCTCTTTATCCTTCAACCAAAAGCACAACATGCAATTTACCATCTCTCACAATCCAAACATTTACACTATATTGGAAACGGTTATAATTTATAAAGAATTCAATGATTTCAAAACTTACATCATGATACTGGTGTACATGTTTTCCATAACAAAACTCATACTTCCACCATCCAACCCCCTAGGACAGAAAGAAAAATATGTTGAGCTGGCACCCAACTAAAAGATAAACAGAAACAGAAGAGAAATCTATCCACCCTCACCCCGTGCAGACAGTACGAGCCGCTCAGGAACTCCTTGATCAGCTGTTCGTCAGTTAGACGAGAGATGTGAGTGGTGCCAACGGTGACCTGGGCTTGACCGCCCACTGTCAGGGGCTTATGGGTAGAGGTATACGCCTCTTCCTTCACAGGAGGTTTGTCCTCCTTAGCAAAGGGAAATTATATTTTAAAATAGTTGTACATTAATTTAATGATTTTTGTTCAAACATTCTTCGTATAATTGTTAATGTTCTTTAATTTGACCACCAACTTGAGTCTTTTCGAAACTACTTATAGTAGCAATGAATCATTAGCATTTTTAAGTGTAAATGCAGAAGAGAAAGGGCAGGTCCAGACTCACCCTGGATCCCCTCAAGTCCCGTTCGATGCTTGAGCTGAACGGTGGTTTGAGCAGCTCTTCCTGTTCGCGATCCAGCTGGGACAGACTCTGAGGTCTGAGAGGGGAACCACCCAAAGCCTGACAAAAGATGTCGTTCACTGGGGAGGACTTGAACCTGAGGAGAAATGTGTCACAAAGGACTAAAAATGTATTCACCACAACACTTCCAGTCAAAACAAATATTGTGGGTCTCAGAGCACAATGAACATATAAAAGTTAGAACAGACTACAATGAGTGAAATCATGTAGGTTATACCTATATATATATATATATATATATATATATATATATATATATACAGTGCCCTCCACAATTATTGGCACCCCTGTTTAATATGTGGTCGAGGACTTCTAAAAATTCTTCCTTTTTTTTAAACAACATAGAACCAAAATGCAAAAAAGGAGAAAATTCCAACCTTTTATTTAAGTACATTACTTTGGTGGTAAAAAAGAAAATTAAAAATTTAGAAAAAGAAAAACTTCAAATCATGTGTCCCACAATTATTGGTACCCCTGAAGTTAATACGTTGTACAACCCCCTTTTGCCAACAAGACAGCACTTAATCTCCTCCTATAACATTTCACAAGATTGGAGAACATAGAGAGAGGGATCTTTGACCATTCTTCTTTGCACAATCTCTCTAGATCATCCAGTATCCTGGGCCCTCTCTTGTGCAGAGGCCATCAGGTTTTTATTTAAAATGTCCAGGTAGTTCAAAGCGTTCATACTGCCATGCACCCTAACAAGGTTCCCAGGGCTTTTGGAAGTGAAACAGGCCCACAGCATCACAGATCCTCCACCATACTTCACGGTGGGCATGAGGTACTTTTCAGCATACTCATCTTTTGTTTTACACCAGACCCACTTAGAGTGTTTGTTGCCAAAAAGCTCACTCTTAGTCTCATCCGACCAAAGCACACGATCCCAGATGAAGTCCCAGTGCCGCTTGGCAAACTCTAGACGTTTACGTTTGTCAGTGTTAGTGAGAAAAGGCTTTTTCCTTGCATGCCTCCCAAACAGCTTGTTGGCTTGTAGAGTGCGTCTGATGGTTGTTTTGGAGACTTTGTGACCCCAAGATGCCACTATTTGATGCAATTTAGTGACAGTGAGCCTAGGACATTTTTTAACTTCTCTTATCATCCTCCTCACTGTGCTTTGTGGCAAGATAAACATGGGACCTCTTCCAGCCTTGTTTGTCACCTTTCCAGTTGTTTTAAACTTGTTAATGATTCCTCTGACTGTAGATACGGGCAAATTAAGGCGAGTGGCTATTTTCTTGTATTTTCTTGTATTTTCTTATAAAGGTCAACACACATCTGCCTTACTTGAAACGTGTGTTCTCTTGTCTTTGCCATGTTGACAAATGGATAAGAGAATTTGGCCTCTGTGTCATGTCATATTTATACCCCGGGGAAAGAGGGAGTCATGAATTACTAATTAAAAGTTTCTAGATATCCTGACCAACTTTAGCAACTACAGAAAAAATGTTTAAAAAAAAAATCAATTACATTTTTCAGCGGAATTGTTAGGGGTGCCAATAATTGTGGGACACATGATTTGAAGTTTTTCTTTTTCTAAATTTTTATTTATTTTTTTACCACCAAAGTAATGTACTTAAATAAAAGGTTGGATTTTTCTTCTTTTTTGCATTTGGGTTCTATGTTGTTTAAAAAAAAGGAAGAATTTTTAGAAGTCCTCGACCACATCTTAAACAGGGGTGCCAATAATTGTGGAGGGCACTGTATATATGAAGAGTTCAGATGCAAAAGCCTCTAAATGCCATTTGAAATGTTCTTCTAAAATGATCATTTTTATCAAGCTTGTATATTTAATTTCAGTAATTTCATTTAAATGGCAATGAAGATTACCTATTAATTGTCATTTAAGTGAAATTACTGAACTTAAATATACAAGTTTGATAAAAATGGTCATTTTAGAAGAAAATTTCAAATGGCATTTAGAGGCTTTTGCATCTGAACTCTTCATATATATATATATATATATATCATCATGTAGGTTATATTTTGAATTAAAGTGATTAAAAATAGTGCTAAATGGGTTTGTCTTGTATTAAAGCATGTGAAAGAGCATTTATCATAAAAGACGTCATGTCAGTGATTAGCTTCACTTGTTTGTTCCTTTGTTTCTTAGTAAAAACAGGCTTTATGACATTATCAGATTATATACAATTAAACATAGATAGAAATCAAGAACTAAAACTTATGCACTTATTTTGTTGGAAAAAAACTATGTGAACTTTGTGTGTATGTATATTTTTTTTTATTTACTATTATTATTTTGAATTTTAAAATGCATTGTAAGAGGGAAATATAATCATACTTGACTTTATGTGATCCATCATCTTTCAAATGACAAGTTACTTTTTCATTTGATTTCATTTGATTCTTTGTGACAATGGGCCTTGTGACGTTATATTTATGTGATAGATTGCCCATGTGATGACATACATATTCACAAGCATACTAGATAACAGAAACCAACTATTTATTTATGCACTTATTTAGTAGGATAATCTACAAAAAAAAAATGATTTTAAAAGTGAAATCTTGATTGAGCTGAATGTGTTTATGTGTGTACCTGTAATTGGGGTGAGGACAGAGGAGAGGCGTGAGCACCACCACTTCATACTGACAGCTGACGACCTCAGCAATTGTGAGGATCTCATGCTTTGCCTCCGGGTGGCAGACGTACAGCACTGTGGTAGTGCGAGGTTCATTCTGTCTCACAGAGCATTCGGTCCCATGTCCCATCTCTACTGGAAAGTATGGCGTGAGCTGACCCTCTATATTCTTCGTTGGCACCTGGGAACCCACAGAGAGTTCATCACATACATTTACTATCTGTTTACTATTTTTACACATTTTTACACATTTACTATTTACATTTTAATCACACACATTTACTATCTGCATATCAAACAGTGACAAACCTCTGTGTCTGATGCTTCTTTTTCAGAGTCTTCAGATTTATCAGTTTCTGACTCTAAAGAGCAGATAAAATATATGAAACAATTGACAGAACATGAAAAGCAAAAAATGCCATCTTAAGATAAAAATTGCCCAACCTGCACTCTCTTTTTTATTCATGGTCCCCAGATAGTATTCCTGAACGTTGATCTTCTGAGGGAACAGAGACTAATAAGACCACTAAAATGTTTTTATTATTTAGAAATATCTTAAAACTACGAACAATCTACTATTCAAAAGATTGGGGTCAGTAAGATTTAAAAAAAATAATGCTTTTATTCAGCAAAGATCAAAATAGGTCATTTCACATTGTTACAAAAAACGACATTTTAAGATAATATGATTTATACTAATAAGCAATGTTTATTAATCACAAAATCAGCATATTTAGAATGATCTCTGAAGGATCTACATTTACATTTTCATTTTATTAAAATAGAAAACAGTTATTTTAAATTGAAATAACATTTCACAATGTTTTTACTATATTTTCTATCAAATAAATGCAGCCTTGGTGAGTATTAGACATCTTTCACACACTTTTGAGTGGTAACATATGCATTCCTAACACAATACAGGGAACGCTATAAGGATCTGGCATGTTCTTAAACAAAACGCATCAAAAACAGATTGGCTTTACCTGTCCCGTCTCCTTCTCCTCATGGTACTGCCTTATATGCTTCCCATGGCACACTTCATATGTCCAGTATGACTCGATCTGCAAGACACATATGTTGATAAGCCTGTCAGAAGGTCGAATTGTGGCCACAATAAAAGTACCTCATATGACTAGGAAAAGATCAACAAAAGCAAAGACACATATCTTATTTTGTTCTTGGAGGGAAAAATGTGACCTAGACATTATGTGAGACTAGTCAAACATAATTATAAAGTCAGTCACTCACATATACAGAAAGTGAGACATGAAACTCACTCTGTAGGAGCAGCTGCTTTGTTTGAATAACGGCTCCAGTAGCATGGCTGGACTCGGTCCGCTATACTCCTTCACATCATCCTTCAAATTAAGTAAAATAAAACTTAACTAAATGAACACATAGAATAGCTCAAGATAATTGTAATTCAAAATCTGCCATGCATAACCATACCTCCTGACTGCTGGACAAAGTTGGCAATAAACACTTGTACTTTTCTTTTTCCGCAGTTGTCATAATAACATAGTTATCTTTTCTGTACAGGCCTCCAGATGTTGACTGTGCAATAAAAAAGGAATATTATAACATATTTAGCTTCTGCAAAAGTCAATAACAAAATCACAGTACCAGAGAAATAAACCAACATAATGCAGATGAAGAGAATACTTAGAGGGAAAGTTCAACCCAAAATGAAAATTTACTCACCCTCAAGTTGTTCCAAACCTGTTGGGGTTTCTTTCATTGTGTTGGCATCCAGACAGTTGATGGCACCCATTGACTTCAATAGTAGACAAAAATACAATGGAAGTCAACGGGTGCCATCAACTGTCTGGTAACCAACATTCTTTTAAAAAATACCTTCTTTTGTGTTCAGCAGAGGAGATAAACTCAAACAACATGAAATTGAGTAAATTTTGGCAGAAAACGTTAATTTTGGGGTGAACTATCCCTTTAACACACTACAAGACATTTCAAAACAAACCAGGACACGTTCAGTTGTTATGACGCGACCTTAGCCAACAAGCTGACAGTTAAACAAACAGCATATGCTAGGCTGTATTTACAGCTGTTATGCGAAATATTTGAGTTTATTAGATGTTTGTACTCACCAGGGTGAAGTCTGATCCGGGCCATTTGATTTTGAAGGGGATCTCATCAGAAAACACAGGAGATCCTGCACGATTTGCAGACACTCCGAACCAAATCAAGCCCCAAAACCAGCGCCAAAACACCCCCATCACCCCCGCTGAGCCTCCGAGAGCGCTATCCGGACATTAGTGAGGGTCAGAAACACAACTACTACAGGGAATCACTGGGATCTAACAGATGACTGACTGCTGATAGTTTGACATGAGTAAAAACAGCAGCTTGCCACGTCCATTTCCGGTATCAGACGGAAGTTCCGCTCAACCAATAGCGCGAGGAAGGCGAGTGAGCCGCTGTTTACGCTGAGATAACAACTGAATATTTGTATTTTCGGTTATTAAGAAACATTTTTTAAACTTAAAAAAGGCAGTAAGAGAGTACATCCGTGCTACTCAGTAATATTTTTAAGAAATTCCTACAACTGTAACGTTATCCATAAGCTAATCTCATAATTCCTTGTCTTTTTTTGATTTACATTTTTTTAAATAGCAGGCCTAATTCATTAAATTATTTTTCTCCAAATAACTGAGTGGCAGAATAAGCTCCCATACAGTTTTAAAAAAGCAGCAAAAAAAAAAAAAAAAAAAAAGTCATCTCACAGCCTTTACAAAATGTCTCAGAAACCGGATTTATTGCGGTTTTCCAACAAATTAGGACTCAAATAATACGCCTACAGTTCCATATTTTAATTAGTTTGTATCTTGACAACATAATATTTTGGATGCTGCATGTCACTTTTAGATTAACTTCGACCCAAATAATTTCAGGCCCCAAATGTCTGTATTTGCTTGCTCTAAAAATATTTTAACTAGCTATATTATTATGCAACATGATAAATATAGCCTAAGTGTAGACTAATCGTTTTGAGCTTTTTAGCACCATGCATTTCAATCCCATCACCATGCATCTGTCCCAACAGGCTTCAGATAACCTCAGTAACTGCTCACATCAGATTGGGTATCCTTGGTAACTTCCATCATATTTCTTTTGGGTCTTCATTCAAAACCATCAAACACAAATTGCTCTCAAAGCTGGCATAAATGGGCATGTCATTTTCACATCTATTCTTCACCCACTGCGATTTCAGTGCTTGGAGCTCTTATGCTTCTCTGGTCTATAATACATTTTTAATTTGGTTGCAACACATATTGTGAATTTACTTGTTCCATAAGGAGCCAATTTAATCTGAATAGTCTATTATCCAAAATAATGGCAGGCAAAGTTTGGTTTAATTTCCCTTAGTGAAGAGGTTGCTATTTCTGTCGCCTGTGTCTCGCTTAAATAGCCTTTCCACATGGTTTTTGGATAAATTGTAACATGTATTTTCATGTTGTAGCAGGTCTTTTGAGCTCCAAGAGCTTTGAGTGAAAAGTGGACCTCAGTAAGCTATAGAGATTTCAATCATAGAGCAATCACGGTACATCTTGATGGTTCAATCTTTGTTTCAGAAGCTTTTTTTCGTGCAGATTCACTGTATGGCTATCGTATGAAGTAAATGTCCAGATTTGGGGTGTTATTTGCTGACGGTTTATATTTTTGTAGAATGTGAGTGACAAACAGGAAGTATTTCTTGAAAATTTTTTAAAGCTTTGTTACAAGGCTTTTTGTTCGGGACACACACACAAAAATAATGTTAATGCTTTCTCTATTGCAAAATGTATATCTACTAATATTCTGTCAAGTATTTCTCTCCACAGAAAACATTCCTTTATGTTTCTCTCATTTAGAAAAGTTTCTTTTCAACAGTGTTTTCTTCTGTCTCTGAAATAAAGCCCAGTTTAGCCCTTCAAATTCAGTAGAGGGCGCAATTGTTCTGATGATTGGGATTGTCCAGAAAAAGCTTTTTACTAAGTATGTTTATACAGAAAAGGAACTTCCACACAGAATGACAGTGACAAGACAGATAATAAAAGATATAATTAAGTGAACACAAAATTAAAATATATAAATATATATAAAAAAATACTCAATATAGAAAATAGACAGTATATGTGTAAGGTTCATTGACAAATAAAGCTTCATAAAAGGTGTTTTTAAAAAACAAAATCAAAACTGATGCAATGCATATTTTTGAGTCATGAACAATAAAATTAAAAGAGTTTAAATTCATTTTGTGACATTTTATGTCAGGCGGTACAGCCAAATAATTGTTTGTAAATGTAGCCTACTGTAGTTGTACCACCTGACATGGAGAGTGCACCAACGTGAAATCCAGTATTTGAGAGAGATACAAACCTTTTCATACTTAAGGTCATCTGGATGATACACTACCATGTTTACTATTACCTTGTCAATTCATAAAAAAAGCCATGTTTGCAGTTGTGCCACCCTGACACTTTTCAAGTTTTTCAAATATCTCAACTGCTTTAAAACTTTTAGATTTATATGAAAAATTGTTTATATGAAAGGTTTCAAGCCTAAAATGATGCCATCGTATTTATTGTTTTATTCTTTATTTGATAAGACACCATTTTAAAAAGTTTCCCAATAGTTTGTTTATTTGTTCGGACAGTTGCACCACCTGATATTTTTGGTACTGTAAGATAGAAATGAGTTAAAACTAAATAGGTTGTAGCAATAAAGTGATATATGTCACGATGTCACAAAGTATTTTTAAAATAAATAATGCACTTAGACACAAAAAAATATGCATGTCATGTCATTGACCGATCTACAGATATGATACAAATACAAGGGAATGTAAATAGTTGTCTATGGTGCGTTAAATAAATATAAGAAGAACTAGCACAACAAGCACATCCCACGTTTAAGGTGATGCCCTTTTGTTGCCAATCTTGTTCATCTGCTGGTCAAAGTGAACAGTGTAAAGATAGAAGTGTGTAAGAGTTGGCCTTGGACAGAGCAGAGGAAATGACATAATGACCTTCTGAAGTCACTGGCCACGTTCCAGCGCTTGAGTCAGGCTTCGCACACGCAGGCAGCGTCTCCTCGTCTTGGTGCCTGCCTGGGTGTGGTCTTTCTCATATTCAGCTCAATATACCAACCTTGAAAACTAACATCAGCCCGTCCAACTTAAACATCCTTCTGATTCACATCTCTCATGCGCTCTCTAATCATCACCATACGATGAGACGACTGCTCTACTACTACTACTAACCGCGCGAGCAAGGGACAAAAGGTAAGTTCATTTTAACACAACGGCGGTTTTGTCTTCTGTTGAAAGATAAAGTGCTGTTCTTTGTATGCGATCCACATGTGGTCGATGTTCTCAATGTCAGTCTGTTCACTCTGGATGCTCAAGGCAAACACAATGAAACATTTAACTGCAGAAATATGATAATTTATTTGATACTGTAACAAATATACCGCGAATGTACATCAGATGTTATCAGCCGAATCGGTTCTTTAAAAGTAGTTACTTTTTGTTGTTTAACCGGCAGCTGCAGCCTACCTGCTGTAGTTTAAGTTTGCGGTTGGGGTTTTGTGCACCCTTTAGCCCCCCTTCTCTCTCTCTCTCTCTCTCTCTCTCTCTCTCTCTCTCTCTCTCTCTCTCTCTCTCTCTCTCTCTCTCTCTCTCTCTCTCTCTCTCTCTCTCTCGGTTTGCAATGATCAGAGGCGGACAGAGTACACAGCTTTACTTGAGAAAAAGTACAGATACCCCTTGCTAAATTTTTCTCAAGTAAAAGTACTAGTCAGATGTCTACTTGCGTAAGTAAAAGTACTGAAGTACTCGTTTTTTAAAGTACTTGAGTATCAAGAGTGCATTTTCTAAATATTGCATTACTACTGCCACAGTACTTACATTTATGTACAGAAACGTCCTACTTGGAGTTATGAGAAATGTTCATGTTAATACCTTGGAGAATTTAAAAGGAATTGAAAGTAAAATCAAGTAATTTTCATATTTGTACCATATTGCTTTATTTAACATTTAAGACAATTCAGAAAATTGAAATAGTCTGGCGAGGTAGCGCCACATTCCCAGGAAGGACCTTCATCCATTGTTTCATCCATGGTTTCCTCTCTTATCTAAATCTGACCATGGAGTTGACTTAGGGAAACCTGAAAGTGATTGCTGATAGGCTGTCACAATCAGTGGCGCCTGCACAATCCAATCATGTTTGAAAGGGAAATGACATATTGAGGATTTCCGAGATTTTTCTTTTTTTCCATGTTTTTTTTTAATTTATTTATTTATTTATTTTTTAGAAGTAGTAACGTGCACTCACAGTTATGGATAGAAATGTAGTGGAGTAAAGAGTACAATATTTCCCTCTCAAATGTACTTGAGTAAAGTCATGAGTACTCCCCAAAAATGATAATCAAGTAAAGTACAGTTACCTCAAAATTGTACTTAAGTACTATACTCCAATACTGTCCGGCTCTGGCAATGATTGAACGAATCGTTTTCGTTTAATTCTATGAAGCGACTTACAATTTTCGTTGACTCCCTCTCGCTTTAATTTGTCTTGAAGCGTGTGATATTTGCTCAGTTCAGACACTGACTAACTTTCTTACATTGGTTGAATCTACTGAACGAACGCATTTTGAGTCAATATTCAGAATTTCGAAATTCTAATATTCTCCTCAGTTTTACATTTATTCATTTAGCTGACGCTTTTATCCAAAGCACCTTACAATTGCTATATATGTCAGAGGTCGCACACCTCTGGAGCAACTAGGGGTTAAGAGTCTTGCTCAGGGACACATTGGTGTCTCACAGTGGATTCTTTCCCAGGTCTCTCACACCAAAGGCATGAGTCTTATCCACTGCGCCATCACCACCACTTGTTCACATGCAAACATTGCTTTTGAACTATTTACTCTTGAAAATGGAGCATTCCACACATAGCAAGAAAGAGCACATTCCTCATAAAGGTTGGACAAAGGTTGTCCTCAGGACAGTCTAGCTACTGTCCTGTGCTAGAATTTTTTAAAGGGATTTTATTAATTAACAAACCCAAATGAAAGTTTCTGGAGGTTTATTTTTTTTCAGAATAAAATATGGTTTGCTGGTTCAATGATCAGGTCACACAGGTTCCTGAGTCAAAATGGACTGCTTTTTTTAACCTGTTTTTGTTACAAATTTTTCACTTCACTGAAAACAACTACTGCATAGTGGTTTGGAAGAACATGAAGAAGAATAAATAATGACATTGTTCCTTTTTTGGTCAACTATCCAGGACCATACAAATAGCCTTTGGGAAATGTAGAACTAAACTATTTACAATTTCTACAACATTCAAGTTGATGTGGAAAAAGAAACCCCTACCAAAAAACAAAAAACAAAAAAAAATAGGAACTTAATTCCATTTGTTGCAACCATGTAATTTTAATATTGGCTCAGGTAGATTTCCATAATTCAAATACAGTTTCACATATACAATCTTGGTAGGTACCATCCAGCTTTCTGATTAATATGATAGAGCCTCCGAAGTTATTTATATTAATCTGTTTATCTCTCTGCACAGGGTTTTTTTTGGGACAGGTGAAGTGAAGACTACATTATAAGGATGGGAATCATTAAAGTGCTGAAAACCCAGTTGCTGTGCCATCTGATTATCTGTTATGTGTTCCTGGTCAGTGGGATTATTGTCAACCTGCTGCAGCTTTGTACTCTACCACTGTGGCCCATTAACAAGCAGCTCGCACGCAAGATCAACTGCAGATTGGGTTATTCAATTTCTTGTCGTAAGTCCTGCAAAGCTCCAACGAAAAGATGCTGTCCTAACTAAGCATGATGCAACAAGTTTCCAGTATTTATTTTGTCCTCACTAAAAAAAAAAAAAATACTCTACTGCATGAAGTGAACAAATCACATAAAATAGTATCAATAATGTGACGTGTCACACGAGATGGAGATCATGATTATCATGTCTTTCCTGGTTAAGACAGATTGTATTGTACTATTTAGCAAATGGATACACAGCACCTGAAACCATTATTTCCTGTTTGACAACCTCATTGTTGCAGTGAGGGTAACAGGAAATGCATATTATTGAAAACTGCAAATTGTCTATTTGCTTACATGCATTAATGATTAGCTTGTTGTGATATGTAAATTCACTTTGCATTATGAATATATGCATTGTAATTCAATTGTATATTTTTTCTATATTTGTTTAGAATTGGTGGCATTGTTGGAGTGGTGGTCTGGGACAGAATGCACACTTTACACAGATCCAGAAAGCTATTCACTCTATGGCAAAGAAAGCGCCATTGTGGTCCTCAATCATAACTTTGAAATCGATTTTATGACCGGCTGGACCATCTGTGATAGATTTAGTATTTTAGGGGTAAGGAAAAAACATAGCTTTCCTACACATTAACCCTTTAAACACATACCTCGGGTCTTTAGTTAGTGACCCGATACGAAATTCACTACGTTATACTGTATATAGACCATCTTAGTATTCCTCAATTGATTCATTATAAACAATATAACATGAAAAAATAATACAATTATAAAAGAATGACTGTTTTCCCATACATTATCGTAAATATTTGATTGGGTCGCTGACGACCCGAGGTGTGTGACAGTGTATTTTTTGCAGAACGAAATAAGTACAATAGTATACACCTTAATTCCCCAAGGTGGCAATGTCTGATACACAGTGATGAAGTGACCTTTCCCTCCACATGCAGAAAACAAAAGAATAGGAAGTATCATCAGCAAAACTTGAAATGGCTCAGTTATTTACTGCAGAGCAAATATTAGTGTCACTGTCACTTGATGGTGGATCTGGTAAAAAAGCTCTCAGCAATCAAAATATTGACTTTGAAGATGTTGAAAATGGTACTGTTTGAGATTGTGAATAAACTGGGAAGTTTCAAGGACGGTGATGATAGTATAAAACATCTGCTTAAACTGAACCCTTTCAAGCTCCATAAGGTTAAAAATATGCCCTATTATATTCTTCTGTTATTGTTACTCTAATATCAGGAGAGTTTGATTTTATCGCGACAGGTAGACGTCCATCCGTGTTTGATATAGATCCAGGTAGCTAAAGACCTGAATATGTAATAATGATTGGCAAAAATGTGTGATTCTAAATGAGAATGATGTTTTTAAACGTGTATTACTCCTTTTTAAGACTTAATATCTTCATTATAAGACATGTTGTAATGCCACACAATCGTTTTTCATCATATTCTGTTTTCAGAGTTCAAAGGTCTTGGCAAAAAAGGAACTTTCCTTTGTTCCTGTGATTGGCTTGATGTGGTACTTCCTGGAGATCGTCTTCTGCGAAAGGAATTGGGAAGTGGATCGCAAGAAAGTAGTGCAGAGCCTGCGCAACCTTCACGATTACCCAGAAAACTTTTGGGTATATTTTTAAAAATCTTATTGCACATTGTACTCTGGTGTCAATGACATTTTATTACTTTTCAGATTTCACAGATTTTCATTAGTTGACGGAATAGTTTCACCTGTTCACCCAAAAATGATTTACTCACCCGCTCATGTTTCAAACCTCATATGCTGTTATTTTTGTGGATCACTAAAGGAGAATTTTTGGAACAATATGGAGGCATCTCTGTCCATGTGATAACAATTTAAGTAAAAAAAAATAAAAAAAATTTATATATATATATATATATATATATATATATATATGAATAACTAAATAAATATAAATATAAAAATATAAATAACTACTTTCAAGCTGATATATATATATATATATATATATATATATATATATATATATGTATATATCATCTTGAAAGTAGTCCATGTGGCATTTAAAACCTTTTCACACGTAAGTTTAAAATACTCTAACTGACCCCCCAGCGTGAGTTTTTCAAGACGACCGTTATTTAGAACTTGCCACTTTAATGTTTCCATGGTGACGCGTCATTGCTTGTCACGTGACACAGCACACCCAGAACAGAGCGCGGAATGAATGGTGATCTGCTTTTATGGCATTTTTCCTTTTTTATTAAAAACATTCAAAAATCTATTAGCTATATCATAAAACAATGATATTCCGATTGTCAAATATGTGCAAGTGGATGGGTTTTGTGGTTTAGACATCTTTATAACGATCGCGTTAGTTGAGCTGTATGCGCAATGGGCGGCGCCATTTTAGTTTCATTTTCAGTTCAGAGAATCGGATCTGTTGGTTTATAACGTCAATTCCTCCACTTCTCACGAAATACATGAAAGTAAGTGGCTGGTGAACTGGGAGAAGAATAGGGTCAAATGTTAAGCTACTTACACAATGTGTTTTTGATATTCATGAATAAAACGTGTCGATTATTATTGCCGCTTCCATAGACAGCTGTGTTTATTTTACAAACTCAGAATCATTGTTTTGCTAGTACATATGTGTATTTAAATGTCTGAAACGTAAAATAAACATTATGTGGTTGAAAACACTCAATAGTTGTGATATATGACAGCACTGAGTGCGTCTGTCTCTGGCTGAGCGCCAGTCAACGCGGGAGAGCAAGTTTGAATTTAGCAGTTGATCACGTGACGCACTAAACGTTCTAATCACACCGGTGTGATCGTACGCTCCAGGGACCAGCCAAGACTGATCACACCGGTGTGATCGTACGCGTGAAAGGGTTAAGTCATTATTCACTAAAAGAAAAGTACATTTTTGGATGAAATCTTACCCAACTCTTAACAAATACACCAAGGCAGGTTTGGTTCGATTAAACTCTAGTGCAATTGCTCTGTCCTTATATCTCTTATGTGGCTGATGTTCATGTTTGATTCGTCCATAGTTTCTGTTGCACTGTGAGGGCACACGATTCACAGAAAAGAAGCACAAGATTAGTATGGAGGTGGCAGAGAAGAAAGGTCTCCCAAAACTCAAGTATCACCTTCTTCCTCGGACCAAGGGCTTTTGCATCACGGCCCAGAACCTCAGGGGAAAGGGTGAGAGCTTCTTGGCCATTAAGTGCTTCTATTGATCTTCCAGTGAGTTAGGCATATCACTTTCTTGTGCTATTTAAATGTCTGTAAACACATGAAATGAAAGAAGTCTTTTTGACAGACATACATAGTCAAGTATTTAGCTGTCTGACTTGGTTTGTGTCTCCTCTGTAGTTACTGCTGTGTACGATACTACACTTAATTTCAGAAACAACGAAATGCCAACTTTACTAGGGGTGCTCAATGGGAAAAAATACCATGCTGATTTATATGTGAGGTGAGAATGAAAGAAAGAATCATTCAAAATAATTTAACACTGCCTTTCTGCAATATTTAAAAAAAAGGTTGTTTATTAAATGCTCTGTGAGTATGCCTCCTGCTATAACAAAGTTCAAAATGTTTCACTTATGAATGTGTTGTGAGTTAAGACCTTAGGTCCTTTGTGAGATCAAGATAAACCATCATGGATTTCCTTGTGTCTGTTAGGCGAATTCCTCTGGATTCGGTCCCAGAGGAGGAGTCTGAATGTGCGGCCTGGCTCCACAAACTCTATCAGGAAAAAGTAAGTGCACTACCTGCCTAAGCTGGAGGTGATTTTGTGATCATCAGTGTTATTTATATAGCATTATTATTATTTCATATTTTGATTTTCAGTATTATTGTTATTTCAATAAATGTTAAATGCTTTTGTCAACTTTTCTTTTACTTTATTTTTCTCTTTAGCTTTATTTTAGTTTGAGTAATTATTGTACTATTGAACTTTTTTATTTCAACATGTTGCCTTGGCAACATTTTGTTTATTTTTTTTATCTAATATCTTATTTCAATTCATTTTTAAAATACAGTAGTTTCAAAATTCTGTCATAAATTACTGACCCTCATGTTGTTCCAAACCCGTTAAACCTTCATTCATCTTCCGAACACAAATTAAGATTTTTTTTTTAATGAAATCCGAGAGCTTTCTTATTGGCCGGCTCCAGCATAACTTGATTCGTTGTGATGCTTACGTGACCAGCATCAGAGACCGACAGAAGAAATATATAAAAATATTATAAAATAAAATATATTATAAAAATATAAAAGAAAAAGTATTCACGTCACTTCATACAATTAAGGTTGAACCACTGTAGTCACGTGGACTATTTTAACAATGTCTTTACTAACTTTTCTGGACCTTCAAAGTGGCTGAGACTTCATCAAAATGAACAAATCTTTTTCTGAGTCAATTTGTTCATCTCGTTCGTTTGAATGAACCAAATGACACGAAAAAAGATTCATTCATTTTGATAAACGAGTTCGAACAGGAGAGTCACGAACGCGCATCACAGAAGAGAGCAAGGCGAGCATTTGAGCTTATAAAACTTAAACATAATTTTTTTTTTTAAATGAGCGATCGTAATTTTTTTAAATTAGCATTTCAGTTATTTGCTTATTAATAATACACAGCCGACTAGAACCTAGCTCTAGTAAAGCAATTGCCCATGAACAGTAACATGGACAGTGAGAGTAATCAGGGTTAGAACATGTGAACATGGATATTAAGGGATTTTTTGTGTGTGTCGACTCACTCAGGATGAATTCCAAGAGCATTACAAACGAACAGGCCGGTTCCCAGGTCCCATTAAGAGCCCCCCGATGCGACCTTGGGCCCTGCTGAACTGGCTATTCTGGATCTGTTTGCTGGTCTACCCTCTCTTCAGGATCCTGCTGCAACTGCTGCTGTCAGGGTCCATCTCCACCATCGTCTGTACATTTGTCGTCTGTTTTGCAGGTACTTGGCTTAAGGGCATGGGGATTTCCTATTGTTTAACAAGGCTGGTGTAACAAATAGCCAAATAAAGAAATAGACCTTTAAAATTGCAGCAGATATTTCTGTGGGCTAGGCTCCAGCAACTAAGAATTGTATACTGCTGCTATTTTACTCCAATCTGTTTTTTCTTTCAAAACATAAAAATATAAAGGAGGCCGATTAGGTTCTATGACAGTAAGTATATCAAACATTTCTATCTGCATGCTGGTCACTTCATAAGTGCATGGATAAATTAAATGAATTTTTAATGCATTCAAAGTGCCCTTAATTATCATAGAATGCATGTGAGAACGGTTTTAAGATTCATTTTAGCTGTAAAAGTTGAACCGAAACACCAATTGCACACAAAAACAAATTACAATTATAATGTTATGTTTATAATTTTATGTACCCAATGACAGACTTGCACTGCACATATTGCACTCAATCGTATTTTCCTTTTTGTAAGTGACTCCAATTTCTCAGCTTTAATATATCATGCATCCCTACAAGTTAGAGGGGGATAAAGTCCTTTTTAGAATTTTAACATATTCATTTATTAAAATAATTCATATATATGTGGCCACCTTAAAAGATTGCAGATGCTCCCTGATTGAGAACTACTGATCTAATGAATGATAGAGAGTGCTTGTAGCCCTAGTTTAGTTATGGAGCGTGCTAATGTGACTGGGTGTTGTGCTGACCAATTTTTGCTTTTATTTTCAGTGTCAGTTGGAATCCGCTGGATGATCGGACAGACGGAGATCGAGAAGGGTTCGAACTACGGGAATAAAGAAGTGCAGTTGAACAATAACTGAGAGACGGTCTCCCACCAGGGAAACAAGATCATGCTACTGTACTGTGATGAGGGCACTTTCACAACAGGAAATGGCAATCAGCAAAGTGAAATTTGAGGAACTTGTCACATGAAGCTTTTGGAAAGACATTTCAATCATTAAAAAGGCTTCTGTCATGACATTTCTCAAAGTGATTGGCAAGGTAAAGGGTATGACAATGTTGTATGATTAGTCTTGGTGGAAAAGATCTGCTATGCTGCTGCTAATACATATGCGACACGCTGCTGTGAACAAGACATGCTGTTGCTGTACAACATAGTGTACATGAATGACCTGTAGCAGATCTATACAGGTGGAAGTAGGGAAGGTGGAGGGTTTCTAAAAGCGTGCTGCACTGCTAAGGCAAATGCTACCCAAGTATTTTAAGGTTGAGCAGCGAGCTCATTGGCTACTGATACGGCAGGAACCAATCAGCTGCACCCTATAGATAACGATGTGATTATGAACTGGTGAGTAAAAGGACCTATTTAGCCTGTTCATGCCAGAACTTTGTATTTCACCATTTCCATTTACATAAAGATACAAGTAGGCCATTTAAAAAAACTGTCTGTTTATTAATATTCTTTTTTAAATATTGCAAACACTGTTGGAGGAGCAGAGAACCAGCAGTTGATGCCTACGTAAGAGCATGTTTGTCCACCCGTCCGAGTGCAGCAGCAGAAAGGCGGAGTCAGACTGGCCTCTTCCCTCTCATTGGTTGATTATGCTCTCGTACACCCAGATCGTAAAGGCACAGCGTTGTCCAGCACGAGGCTGAGGCGACGCAACTACTACTTTTAGGCTTAAATATGACTTGTTAACAGTGGGCTCTGCAGCAAGGCAAACAAAAATACAATTTTAAGAAAACAAAAAATTTAAAACCTTCTCTACTGTGACTTTGAGCCCCAGGTTTGTATGCTTTCTTCAGTGAACACTCATTGAAATTGTCCATACAGTCAGTCAATGCCAAACTCTCCCTCCATCTCCCATTCTCTGATACTTTGTGCGGAGAACGTCCCTTGAATTAATGTACTTGGGTCTACTAACGTGTATTCCCTGTGACTCATTCACCAAAAAAATGGCTATTAATCTTCAGCTTTACAATATGCTTTGTACAAAGAAAAACCGTAACCCTATTCTTACAGTATGTACATGACACACTCGACCGAACGGCATTTCCGTCCCATTTGCTAATGTTACTGTACATGTAAGACTTGCCCTGCTTTTATGTCGCAAGGGGTTCATATTGAGCAGAGCGCGTCTGTTTTTCCTTCGTCTTTCCTCATGTCGTGTGAAGTAGTGCTAGCATTTTTGTAAACGTTTAGAGAATGCAGGTCCTCCCAATCACTCTTCATCCGTGCAGACCTACAATTGAAAAGATGCAAGACTGACATGTGCCATCTCTATCAACCTCACTCTAGCAGCCAATCAGGTGAGAGCATGGGATGAATTGTCAAGTAAATTAGTGATGACCCAAAATGATTTTTACACCCAAACCAAAATTAAATTATTAATTCGGACCAGAATCAAAAAGTAAAGTTTATTTAATAATTAACTCAAATCTATGGAAGCTTGTTTCCGCCACTGAATATAAAAATAAGATAAATAATTTTATCTCACAATTCTGACTTTTTTTCTCACAATTGCGAGTTTATATCTCGCAATTCTGACTTTATTTCTCAGAATTGCAAGATATAAAGCCAGAATTGCGAGATATAAAGTTACAATTGCGAGATATAAAGTCAGAATTGGGTGATATAAAGTCGCAATTCTGAGAAAAAAAGACAAAAGTGCGACTTCTAACAATTCTGACTTTTTTTCTCACAATTGCGAGTTTACATCTCGCAATTCTGACTTTATAACATAACTTTATAACGCACAATTGCGACTTTATATCACGCAATTCTGACTTTATATCTCACAATTCTGACTTTATATCACGCAATTCTGACTTTATATCTCACAATTCTGACTTTAGATCACGCAATTCTGACTTTATATCACGCAATTCTGACTTTATATCTCGCAATTCTGACTTTATATCACGTAATTCCGACTTTATATCAAGCAAATTTGACTTTATATCAAGTAATTCTGAGAAATAATGTCAGAATTGTGAGAAGTAAACTCGCAATTGGAAGACAAAAAGTCAGAATTGTGAGATAAAAAGTCGCAATTACCTTTTATATTTTTCATTCTATGGCGGAAAGAAGCTTCCATACAAATCTGAGTTGCATTTAACCTTAAAAAAATTTTTAATGATATAAATGTTTCTTCAATTCATTGTTGAAATATGAACATTTAAATGGCTGCCATAATTTGGTTTCTTATTTCTTATAATTTGGTTTCTTATTTCTATTTTTAGCCTGTTAAAGATATTAAACAATATTTGAATTTTGTTATAAAATTGGCAGAACTTTTCATATCAAAAGTAACGAAGCTTATTGTTTTTATTGGATGGTAGGCACGCTAAATTATGTTTTTGAGAATTTTTATGCAGGGATCAACTGAAAACAGCATAGACATCAAAATGAAGATCCATTAAGTACGAGAAATCGATATTGTCAACCTAGCCCTAGAATCCACACAGCTTTCAGTCAATGATTTCGACCAAAATTTCTGTGCATTATTTAAGTAAATCCCTGGTTTATTTCTCAAAATGAGAATTTTGTTTTGTCAGTGTTTGGTTTAATGCTTTTATGAGGGTGTAAAATGTTTTCCGAGTAACAGATTGGAAATTTGGCACAAAGCACTTCCTCATTTCCATCAAATGTGTGACCCCTGTGAGTCGGCTTAACGATGAAAGCTGGGTGAGAGCGGACTCATACCTTGACAAAGGGGTGGTCCAACAGGGCACTGGCAGTCCATCGGCGCTTCGGTTCACTCTCCAGGCAATGGTCCAGGAAGTCCTTCCCCTCTGTGCTCAGCTTTTCAGGAATGGGCGGTTTGTGGCCCATTCCCACTTTATACATGATCTGGAAGTTGTGCTCATATTCGTGCCAGGGTCTCTGAATTACACAATCAAACAGGAACAAACATGAGTTACAAAGTGACATGTTTGACATGACATATTTGTAGAAATTTTTTTCCAGTTTACACACTGTTGCTACTTGCTAAATGATGGTGTTACAAGACGAATAAACTTTAATACTGGTAAATATCCAAACTGAATCCTGTTTTGTTGATTATGTCTCAGGAAGTCATTTCCAGCATTATAAAGTTTTGTTGTTTCAAGTTCAAGGTCAAAATTTTTTATGAGAGCAAAGGTCGACTTTTGGCGTAGCATAAAATTTGTAACCATATCATACAAAACACACAAACAACATTCTGAGATCTTGCAAGTTTAAAAGCCTTACAGCAGTGGGAATGAACGAATGTCTATACCGATTGCATTTAAGTTTAGGCATACCAGAAGGAAGCATTTTAAATTCATGGAACAGCGGATAAGTACAATCTGCAAGAAACTACAATCTCTAACCATTAAAAACTATTTGATAAGACAGTCTGCTTAATGCCAATAATCTTACTACTGTATCTTGATTGACAATGCCATTCAATGAGTTTCAATGTTTAACATTGGCATTACCATACCAACAGCGTATACAGAAACAAAGTACAGATTCAATATAAGATTTTTGGTCACAAGAGTCCTACTGATATTAAAAGTAGAGAGCTTCTGTGTCTGTGTAAGTCTGTGTAACCGTTTTGCATACTACTTCAACAACACTTATTACCAATGATAAACACAAGGTACTTGTAACTGCTAGCCCATTCCACCATTTGACCTTTCTCTGGTTGATTGAGGTGGCAAAGGACTAGATCTAATATCAATTACCATTGTCTTTTTTTATGTTTACTTGCAAAAAGGCACCCGAAAATCACTCGCCACTGGATCATGACATTTCTTATCTTTAGTCAGCAGAATAACAATATCAGCAATTTTTAAAAATGAACATAAGTTCATTGTGTGTTTGTTCACACAATCGTTTCAGCATGTGTAGGCAAGCCCAAAAAAATTCCTTTCAGGATTTGGCGCTCAAGAGAGGGTGTTTTCACAGTACATTATCCTCAAACCAGTTTGGGGAAATGCTGGTACATGGATGAATAAAGAACAAGACCAAACAAATATGGGCATGAAATATGCATATATAGCAGGCTTTACCTTTCCAGTGACCATTTCTATGAGAACACAACCAAGGCTCCAGATATCAGCAGCGCGACCATGACCTTCACCCTTTGCTCTCGTGATGACCTCAGGAGCCATGTATGCTACAAATGAAAAAAAAAAAAATTGTGGTAATCATCACAATGCTACAGATGCCAGACAGTGTAATTTAAGTATTATTTATAATTTTATTAAAACTGACAGATGACATTTTCCGGTGAAAATTATTAAAATTATTATGTTCGTTATACATCCAAAAAGAATAATCTGTAATTCTGAATGCCAGTATCGACACCGGCGCGGTGATTGACAGCCTCACACTCTCCTCAAACATTGTGTTCATCCACGCTCTGCCGTGTCGAATTACAACTCGCGTTTAGCTCATAAGTGTAACTGCAGCTTAAACAAAATAAAAATATTTTAAATAGATTTAGTTTTCAAACTACAATTATATTTCATACCATTTCAACCATTTGTTAAAATTTACTACTAGTGATAAGTAAACTGTTATTTTCTAAGTTACCTAAAACTATCTTTAAAAAAATCATTCATTGAAATAAAGCTGAAAGAAAATAATAAAAAATTTCAAGCTGAAGTACACAAATTATAAAATCTAAATAGAATTTAAAAAACTAATACAAATTAGAAAAGAAGAGAATTAAAATAAATAAAAAGCTTGACCTAAAATTATACCTGAAAATATAAAAGCCTATTCAAAATACTATAAACATAACACTGCAAAGAAACTTTTGGAGACTAAAAAGGTAAATCTGTTCAAGGAAGCATTTTGGTGAACCTTTATCATGAGATATGATATGAACCTTTATCATGAGTTACGCATCACCACATATGTACGGGTGATAAAAAACGCGTTAAAACAAGCAAAATCAGTGGACGAGACCAGAAGGTCAAAACTAGAAAGTCTAGACCGCCAGCATGCTTCCCGGAGCTTTACAACAAAAAGTCTTTTGAGATCTTCAGTAACAGGTTTTGGTGTGCCAGGTGTGGCTTCAGGTCACTTCACTCCAGTTCAAAAAGTTTACCACGCCCTCTGGTGTTTAAACCTGGAAACCACAACTTCGAGCCTCTCACCTGCTGTTCCCAGTGTGCTGTTCACCTCTCCAGGCATCGTCTGAGCATTGTTCTTTAGCTTCACTGAGCAGCCAAAGTCCCCGAGCTTTATTAAACCAGATGATGTGAGGAAGATATTGGCTCCTGGGGAGTAAAAGAATAACAAAAATTAGTGATGCAATGAAATAAAAATTCTTAAAGGGATACTCCACTTTTTTTGGAAATAGGCTCATTTTACAACTCCCGCAGAGTTAAACAGTTGAGTTTTACCGTTTTCGAATCCATTCAGCCGATTTTCGGATATTTCGAAAAATATCAGTAACCAAACAGTTTCTGGTCTCATTGACTTCCATAGTAGGAAAAAAAATATACCATGGAAGTCAATGTCTGGTTACTGATATTTTTCTAAATATCCGAAAATCGGCTGAATGGATTCGAAAACGGTAAACCCCAACTGTTCAACTCTGGGAGACTGGTAAAATGAGCCTATTTCCAAAAAAAGTGGAGTATCCCTTTAACTGACACCTAGACATCCAACGGACTAGCCAATATACACATCTGATTCTCTCATGAAGGAAAGGGTAACGGAAATCTTGGCTCAAATGAAGACCTTTAATGTCCCGGTGGACAATGCCGTGTTCATGGAGCACGTTGATTGCCGTCGTGATCTGCTTGCTGTAGAGGCGGATGACGTGTTCCTGCAGACCCAGTCTAGACACTTCCTCCAGCGTCCCCTCGTCACAGTACTCCATAAAGATATACATCTCCTCCTGCAGGAGCAAACAAAAATCAATGATGAAAAAACAAAACTGGTAAGCAGACACTGACATAACACAAACACAACTTTTTACCCTGTGCAATTCAACTCCAAAGTAGCGGACAAGGTTGGGATGTTTGATTCCTTCAAAGATTTTCAGCTCATCCGCCGTTTCCTTTATGGTTTTGTGGTCATTGGGCTGAAAGCGAATCTGAAAGCAAATTTAGTTACAGCTTACAAAGTGCTTATACCGCAGTGTGTCTAATAAATAAATACATACACACACATACACTGATATAGAGCCCGACCGATAAAGGATTTTGAAGGCCGATACTGATATTACTGATATAAATATCTGTTGGTTTTAAAATCCGATATATCGGCCGATATTTAAAAAAATAAATAAATTCAGAAACGCGCAACAAAACACTAACAGATTTCCCTAGTTATTTGTAGTTATTTATGAGTTTTAATTAAATAATATGAAAATGCATTTTAAAAAGAAACTTGTTTCTTTTATTGTCACAACAGAACAGACTCATGATAGTGGCATTAGCTATCTTTGTGGTTAGCTAGTCTATGATGAGCCATAATTTAGCAATGGATTACGTCATACTGCAAATTGTAAAACATAAATTTTCAATATAATACAAGCCAAGGAGAGATGATACATAGTCAGTCAACTACACTGAAACAATGTAACGTAATATTCGAAATATTATACAAATTATAATATACGAAATATTCATTTATCGGCTATTATAACTGCCGATACCGATAGTTTGGAAAATGCTTAATATCGGCCGATAATATCGGCCTGCCGATATATCATCTGGCTCTACACTGATAAGCCAAAACATTAAGACCAGTCACAAGTGAAGCGAATATGAATGATCATATAACAAGGCCACATATTATGGTCTGAGATCCACATTGGGAGATCCACATTGGCTCCACCTTGCAATCTACATGACTTGAAGGATCTGCTGCTAATGTCCTGGTGCCAGATACCACAGCACACCTTCAGGGCTCTTGTAGAGTGCATGCCTCAGTGAGTAGGCGCTGTTTTGGGGGCACCCAGAGGTCCAACAGCATATTAGGCAGGTGGTCATAATGTGTTGGCTCATCGGTATATATATGAAATAAGATTTTGGTCATACCACCTACTCCATCTTATGCTAAACCCATGAAATCACAATTTAAGTACCTCCTTCATGGCCATCAGTTCACCAGTGTCCACATTAATGCACGTGTAAACTTTCCCATACTGTCCTTCACCTATAACCAAAGAGAAAATGTATCAAGAAAACGCAACAGGAAAGAATTCTGCTTTGTAATGTATATACTGATGACCACTCACCTATCTTGTTGCCTCTCTGCCATTTGAAGGTGACCTTGCGCAGGCCCACATGCATGACGTTATCATAGGACTTTGGTGTGTTGCACACCTGTCCTATGATGTTTCGCTGTCTCATGAGCGCATAGTGCTTCTCTTCGAAGGAGCTTATGGAGCGCCAGACGGCCTCCATAGGGCTCTGTCGTGCTGCTGTGTCTGTAGGACAATCAGAGCCGTGGTTGATATACTGAATATGCACATTACTGTATATTGGCAATTATAAATCAAAATCAAAAAGCTGTTACAGTTAGAATCAGTAAATAAATGGTTTAAGCGGTCACTCAAGTCTCAATGTGGTATATTTCACGTATTCATATATTTTAGTTAAAATATAATCGACCACTTAAAGGTTTGAGGCCACTAACATTTTTTAATGTTTTTGAAAGAAGTCTCTTATGCTCAAAAGGCTGTATTTAGCAGTAATATTGTGAAACATTATTACAATTTAATTTCATTCTAATGAGCTGATTTAGAGCCTAAAGGGGTGGTAAAATAGCCTGGTTCAACCAGACTCTTAAATATTTCTGGTAGTCCTTAAAAAAAACTATTTCTCTTAACAAATATCTTCCTTTGAATGTTGTATTGAATTTTCTTTGAATGTTGTAACTTTACAGATGTTGTTTATGCTCAAACAGCAACAATACTCACTAACTAAAGTTAGAAAAGAGAAATCATAATCAACCACCCCATTAAAGTAACATTTCATGAACAGAAAGTAAAAAGAACATTTATAATGCTACAAAAATTAGATTCAAAATAAATGTATTTACTATCACTTTTGATCAAATCGATGCATCCTTGCTGAATAAAAATAATGTCTTTTAAAAACAATTGTGAGAAACTCAGCCCTTCTTTCGTCTATCATCTTGAATGACAGACTCATCATCATCATTTTATTTATTTATTTTTTGTTCTACCTTTTGACTGGCTGATGAAGTTGCGGAGCTCCCAGCTGCGGCGGGCCGTACTGCTGGGGTCTCCTTTAGGATATGAGGGCTCTGGAGATACAAGAGAAAACTTAGAGAATTAGTTTATTAAGCATAACACCTTTTTTAAACAAAGTCAAGAAACGCATCAATACCTTCTCTGTCCTCTGTCGGGCTGGAGTGGCGACTGAGGGATTTAAAATGCAGCTCTGCCGCCACGGATGACAGTCGGTCGTTCTCATTTACACTGGAGCCCCTATGCGGCAAAAATGAGTTTAAAGTTACATATGATCACTACCTTCATTCAGATAAAACCCGGGTTGAGATGCATTGCATGCAGCCAAATAAGTAAAATGAAACATGTTAGATATGATGAGCATGCTTAAGCCTTACAGCAACACAACAGCGAATGGGAAAGCCAGCTCTATTGAAGCGCAGCAGTGTTAGCGTCACAAAATAAGCAGCATTAACCTCTTTCAAACCATATACAACAACCTCTGCCTCTGATTTTAACATAAAAGTTCATCAACAAGTTATCCGTCAAGCTGCACACCCAGGGTAAATATATTTTCTTGATCCTGGATCAACATTCCTGTCTGAAAATGCAATCATAACCATATCCATAACTCTTAACCTAACCCTACACAATAAGTTATCCCTAAAATCATAGGGAAATGATAGGCGAATAGCACTGATGTAGAAGCCCCTATCGCTGGTTGTAAGGCTACACTTGACCCTCAAATCTGATTGGTTGATTGGAATGTTGTTCCAGGATCAAAAACAAGATGTTCACAATTGGTGAAATGTCGTCAAGCTATTAAGGCCAATTCGTAACAAGGGCGATAACTATAATCGTGGACAACTAAGTCTACTCCAGCACATCCCGAAGACTTTCAATTAATTCAAGGTCTGGACTCAAAGATGATAATTCATGTGTGAAAATGATTCTCTCCCATGGTCTCCCAACCATTTTTCACAATTTGAGCCTGATGAATCTTGACATTGTTGTCATCCTGGAATATGTCCATGATGGCTTTCTACATGGTAGTTTAAGAAATTAAAAGCTTCACACTAACTTCTGACTTACGCCGGTCTAATGATTTCTGGTGTATTTGAATGTGTTTGTTTCCTCAAACTTCTTGTTGTTTTTTTGTTTTTGTTTTTTTGTTCCTTCACCTGATCCATTAACTATGAGTAAATGGATGATTGCATGTGCTGCCATGGGACACCGGTACCATGGTTCTAATATTGTAAAACTATAAATATAACTATATTCTTTAAAAAAAAATTGAGCCTGAACTAGGATCAGACAATTTTACCTTTTTATATACTAATGAACTCTGAAATCTTTATACACTTGGATTCATGTGTATCTTTGTTTTAACAATGCACCTGATGGCAGCAAGGACAGGGTGTTAAAGCCAATGATGCATGCTAATGCATGTTTCAACAGAGGCTAATTAATATGGAAGCGCTGGACACTGTGAAAGTTACAAAGGTCATAGGTCACTAAACATTTGTCATTAAAGCAAATCATCTGAACTGTGGGTTTGTCACGTCTAATATAATTTGTGCAGCCTCATCCTGCAATAATGCAACACCTGCTTTTAAATTGTGACATGATCCCAAAACAATTCCGTACTAAAGTAAATATTATACTATATTTATTAAGTTATATTATATAACATTTATATATATATATATATATATATATATATATATATATATATATGAACATTATATAATATTATACTAAAGTAAATATTATAATATTAACAGTAGGTGCTCCACACCAGTGTTATTTTAGTACCGGTGATACCATTATAGTTTTTATTAATATTTTGAATTAATTTCTAGAATTTTAGTAAATTGTTTCGTAAATAAGTGTTTTTATAATTTGTATTATGTTATATTATTATTATATTATTTCAGTTAATTTAGTTCAAGTTAAACTAAATTAAAATTAGAAACACTATAATTGTATCTTTTTATATTTATCTCATTGGTAAGTCACAATGATTTTTTTTTTAAATGTTTTAGTTTACTATATTAAGCACAAGGTTTAGCGAATATTCCCACATTCACAGAGGAATGTTACTCTTAATACCAGTTCTTAATGCTAGTTTTTAATAATAATATCCTTATTATCACACTGTAATTGTTCCGATTACCCAATAGGCATTGCTGACACATAAATTTAACCGGTCATTTTAATATATTTGGTTTCTGGCGTAAAACGGTTTCTATTTTGGCTATTTATATAACCAATATATATATATATATATAATGAGTTGTCGTAGCAGTTGTAACGGTATGTTTTCAAAAAGAAATCTGATTATATTATTATATAATATTATTATATATAACCCCTTTATCATCACAACATCCAGTGCAAAAACAGCATTACTCAGACGTTGCATGCTTTTCTCGTGGACTTGGGTAAGAAAACTGAATATTCTACAGATGGAGCAGCCCGTTTCAAGATTTTCTGGTACCCATCATCTTATTGTAAATACATTTCAGATTTTTGCCGATTGACTTATGAACCCAAAAGCCACGAGAGATGCTTTTCCGACAAGGATGCAATGCTGAAGACGTTGAAAATGTTGCAAAGCTCCGTTTTGGGTTGAGAACGGGATGTCCTGACTACCTGATGTCATTGGGCACGCCGCCGGACGTTTTGGTGGCGTGGCCGTGTTCCCCTGAGGGTAATGGAGGGGCGGGGCGTGGACCTGGGGGACACAACTGGGTACGCAGATCACACGGGAGACTCCGAGAGCTGTGATGGAGAAACAGACTGATGGCCTCAGCATTCTGCTTTGGATGGTGTGTGCATGTGTGAAAGTGTTTATTATCAAATAAGGCAGAGCTTTGCACATGTTCTAATGTCAGCATACAGACAAAACACACAACAACGCACACCCATATGAAGCTGAGATTGTGGTTAAAGCATTATTACAAACTACAAGCGTGACTCAATTAAACCCTTCACAAGGGCATGCAAAGGACGTACACAAGTATTCACAAGCATTATCACACCACTAGATTTACAAGATGTGCTACTGGTGAAGACCCAGAACGTAACCTACCTGAAGCCCTCGGCATGAGAGGAAGGGATGAAGAGGTATGGGTTTGGAGGATCGCTATGGCAACGGGGGACTTTGACAGGTCGAGGGCTGTTTCGTGGGCCTGATGAAAGAGTTACATCAGATGTCATGATCAATTTGTTATACAAGAAAAACACATACAATGGTCAAGATAGGCAAGATATTTATTCCTACAAGAATACAGTACTTGAATATGTCTGTTCAAGCGCAAGACGACGTGAAATAGCTCATTTCAGTGTTCGAGCGCTGTCTGTGAAACGAAACAGCGAGAAACTAATTGAGTTCCCTTTTGCGCCTTCTTGCATTTTCGTGACTGGCCTGCCATCTGTCCTGAGGCTCGTTCACGTTCATGTTCTCAAAACATCGCATTGTTATAATACATAAAATGTTACCGGCTAAATGTCGACTGGCGCCGTTTCGTATAAAGTACAGACACTGAACTTTAAACGCAGCAGGGGAAGAGAACACTTACCAAAGTACATACTGCTGACAGGACTGTGCGGTTTGCCAATAACATGCCCGATACATTCATTCATCAGGGCTTGCAGACTCTATAAGACATAATATTAATGATTCCAGACAAGTGCAAATCAAAACAGACATTAAAACAGCAGGACACAGATATCTCACCAGAAAGTCATCTTCTGGCAAGGCTGATATAAACGCAGCCTCAATCGCTTGAAGAAAATCAAAGCCCTGTGTCGCCCACCTACAGAAATTTTTTTAACAAAATTTAATTTCAAATAACATTTGCAAGCATGCTAGAAAGAACAAGGTGGACATATCATTTATTGAGTAAACAGTTGGAAATGTTTACTTTGAACATTAGTATGAAACACTGGCTCCAAAAACTAATGAGCTTTCTACAGATGCAGCATTTTAAGACAACAGACACGCTTCCTAGGTCATTTACCTGATCCAAAAGGTAGCCAGCACGATAATGCAGGCTTCTAAGATAACTATTTTAGCCAAATTATAAGGAAATATTGCATGTTTCAGAAAAGACCCTAACGTATTTCAACAAACTCAAAAATAAATTCCAAGATGGAGAATAAAACAAAGTATCAAAAGTACATTGGTCTACAAAAAAAAATTGTACTCAATATTTGAGTGCTTTTTTCTAGGCTTATCAGAACAAATTGAATTGAGAGTGGATTCCAAGTTAGAGCTCAATGACAGACTCCTCAAAAGGAAGCTACCAAGGAAGTAGACTGCATGACACCCTAATTATTTTTGTAATCAAGCCTACTCACCTTGGACGAGTGCCTCTTCCACTTTCGCACTTTGTGAGGACAAAGTTCATCCACTTGCGGGCAAAAGCAATGTAGCGCTCCCCTATTCGTCTTCTGAATTCTCCAGACATCAGCCGAACAACCTCTTTATGGTACTGCAGGATAGCAAAGAAAAAAAATGTTGAACAGATGGACTCAAGAAACCCTTTATGTTCATGTTAGCTTGTTTTATAGTTGACAGTAGCTTTGAGGTTTTCCCCTCTAAACTTCCTTTTTGTCTGGTGTTGTTAAGCTTATATGGTTAATTAATGTAAACACTAATATAAAGAAAGTACTTAAAGGTGGGGTAAGCAATATTTGAAAAACGCTGTATGAAAGTTGGTCGAACCAACACAACAGCAAACGTGTAGCCAATACAGAGGCCTGATTCCGCTCCGAGTAAAATTGGGTTTGAGTTTCATTGTTTGATTGGAGCTGCTGTGCAGTTGGCAACAAAACACGCACTCTTTGTTTGTTTTCATTCATCTCGCATGGTAGTGATCAGAGGTTCAAGAACGACTCGGAGGAGGCCGGTTAGAATTGGAGGGTGATCATTGAAGGCGGTGATGAGAGGGGTGTATTTGTTTGGGTTGATTTTAAATATTAACAATGTTCAGCAACGACTTTGAGAAATAACATACTGCACCTTTAAGGGAATTAAGGCTAACTAGCTAATTACTAATTAACATATCTGCAATTATCAGTTTTCATCCCGCAATTCTGACGTTTGTTTCTCAGAATTGTGATATAAACTCACAATTACGAGAAAGAGTTGTGAGATGTTATAGACTTAAATGTTATGTATGTAAAATGTTATAGGTTTAAATATTATTTCAGCCTGTAAATAAGGCTAAGACATTATGCCCCCATTTGAACAATATATGTGAATATTATATAAATCTGTTTACATTAAATTAATGCTTTAATAGTAAACTAATAATAACAGGTTTAATCAGTCCAGTCTTGTTTTTAATGGCTTGCAACCATAAATGTCTGTTTCACTTTAAAGGGATACTCCACCTTTTTTGGAAATAGGCTCATTTTAAAACTCCCCCAGAGTAAAGTTGTGTTTTTTCGAATTTTTTCGAAAATTTTCAAATCCATTCAGCCGATTTTCAGCTATTTAGAAGAATATCAGTAATCAGGCTGAATGGATTTGAAAACGGTAAAACCCAACTGTTTAACTCTAGTGGAGTGGTAAAATGAGCCTATTTCCAAAAAAAGTGGAGTATCACTTTAAAGGCGGTCACTTCGACGATCGTATTCTGTAAAAATAAAGACCATCTTTTTCATTCCGATTCTGGCATTCAAAAGCACAACAAGACCTTTTTTTCTCTCATTTGAATGATCTTGCCTGTTTTCCTCCACTTGTTACCAGTGTTTTTCTGCCACCAAAATGCAAACGCAAACTGCAGTAACAACTATGACGTCTGCTCCTAAATGGGCTATTGGATTGTTATCTGCGTTGCACACGTCATCAGAGAAAAGGTCATTGCAAGAGGAAGGGGGATATTAATGTTTTTGATTTAAAGATTACGTAGAGCACATAAAAAAAACAATACATCTATAATAAACACTGCAACATGTTGTGAAGCATTTCAAATAAAAATAGAAATAGAAATCCACTGGACTAGGACCTCAAAAGCAAAGTTGTAGCCCTGAATCATGGCCTCTCTGTAATACTGCTGCAGTGTGACCTTCTCGGTCTCCTCCACCTCAGCCTCAAACTCCGACATGAACATGTATTCCACACGGTCGATTGCAGTGTTGATCTTGATGCACAGCTGGAGAGCCTCGTTCTGAAAGGACAGAAAATGTTCTTTAAAAGAGCAGCTCAAACCAAAAATGCTTTGCAAACATCCGGTGTGCTGATGCATAGTTATGGGTTTGCATATCATCACATAACAAAGTAACTCATCTCTACGGAGCCAAACCGATCTTTGCGCTCCTCAAACCCGGGAGTTCCATGTGTATTCATAATGTGTGAAAACATTCAAGTGCATACTCCATTTGTTTGCTACATAAGTGACACAGAATGAAACTCCTGCTTGATGTGATATGAAAGTGGGTCTCCAAAAACTCCAATGATAGCGAGAAAACTGAGGTTGAGGAGATTCCCCTTCCATATGTAATGCGGTTTGAGTGCAGAGAAAAGCACTGTATAAATGTAACAAATTAAGCAGACATCAGAATATCACACATCGATATGTCGGAAAACAAACTGGGACCACAAAATGTGGTTTGTTTTTCTGGGGATTGTTTTGCATCACCTTGAGTTGCTCCAGGGCACAGACGATAAGCGGCTGGCTGGACGTCTGCTCTCGGCTGAGGGTGAGAATTTCTTCCATTGACAGCTGAAAAGCTTTGCGCTGTGTCATCAGGTGGGCCGACTGCGACACAACCAGCAAGAGATTGTCCACCTAGGAATAATACGACACATATTAGATGCTGAACTCAACAGTTAAACTGAGAAGAGATAGATCTTTCTCCAAAAGAGATTAAAAATACATAAGTGTATTGTACAATTACAGCTACACCCTTTTTAATTTGTTATTCTGTTTTTTGTATTTTTTATTTATTAAAATGTTTTATATTTTTTTCTTCTTTAAATTATATACTTACACTCTGCTGCAAAGAAATACAAAAAATGAAATTGCAAAGAACGGGACCTTTAAACAGGACCATATCTAAAAATATACTACATATTAAACGGGCCTTACCTTCATGACCCGTAACGTGTCCACAGTCTCCATCTGAGGCACCAGTTTGAGCACAGGGCCGTCCCACTCAGCCCAGGCGCCATCAGCGGGGGAGTCCCCAACTCCATGCTTGCTCATGAGCAGGTAAGCCTCGTCTTCCGGGATCTCGTCTGGCTCTTTCGAGCAGTCCTTTCCGGCTGCTGCATTTAACAGCTGCAAGATAACCAGCCGCTCCTTTATCAGATCAGAAGGGACAAACACCTGGAGCTCTTCCAATCCTGGGATTTGGACCTAAGGGAACAGACAAACAAAGTTATTTAGAATCTGTCAATAGAAGCCTTTCATTAATATAGAGATGAGAAACATGTTATTACTTTAACATAATTCTTAGCCTTTAGAGCTTGGAGGAGAGAGGGTACTCCACTGGTTAGGCTGAATTCTGCAGCAATCTCAAGATCCTGAAAGGGAGGAAAGCAGAATGTTAAAACTGTCCATCACAGTGACCTTAGTGTAAAGACAGGTAAAAGTGGGTCTACTGGTGAACTCACCTTACGCAGCATCTTGGCAAAGCCCAGCGCTTTTGACGCTCTTTCCCTGGCTTCATGGAAGAGCTCTTTGAGTGAGCGACTTGTCTCAATCACCGAACGCCTGCAGGGAAAGATAAAAAAACTGGGATAAATGCATGTTATATAGTATAAAATATTTTAAAAAATATATTATCATCGGGGTACATATACACACAATACCAACAGCTAGGTGTCATTACGATTTTTCTATTATGCTCACTAGTATTTATTTTGATGAAAAATATTGTAAAAACAGTAATATTGGTAAAACCAGTAATATTGTGAAATATTACAATTTAATTTAAAGTATATTAAAATATTTTTAAAATATTTATTTTAAAATATAACGTTACTTCGATGGCAACATTTTCAGCAGGCATTGCTTCAGTGTTCAGTGTCACATGATTGAAAATGTTGGAAAAAAATGTTTATTATACATTCTGAAATCTGTTGATTTAAAGAATATCCACATATAAAAAAACAGCTTTTATTGGAAATAGAAATCTTTTGTAACATTATAAATGTCTTTACTGTCACTTTAGATAAAATTAATGTGTCCTTCCTGAACAAAATTATTTTCTTCAAAAAAAAAAAAAAACAATCTTACTGACCCCAAACCTTTGACCAATATATGGACTTGCTGTTTACAGAAACAAGTCCCCACTGGGGGAACTACTTTTTTGTGGAAGCAACCGTAGATATTAAAACCTACTTTTGAAAGGTGAAGTGTTTGACAATAGCGGGACCAACAGAATTGAGATTTTTATCTAAATTCCTTTATATTCTATCACTTTTCCCTATAACCGAACCCATGTTCAGCAGATACTGAATATTTCTCAGATAGTCTGAGCAATATTTTTTCCTGTAAAATACATCAGATTTTGAGTTGTTTTAATCCAGATAACTCCTCAGGTGTTCTCTCATACACACCTGATTTCATCTGAGGCAGTGCTATCATCTGCACACTCCCAGAACTCATTGCCACTCTTCTGAAGGCCCGCATCCAAAAAGTCTCCAGTGGATTTTAGCAGCATGCCAGCAATATCACTGAAAAATACACGCATACAGTGATGCTTTTGTGCACTTTACATTTGATATAGATGTTGATTTGCTAAATTAACACAAGGATTAATCATTTTTCGTACTTCATCAATAAAATACCATAGAAAAAATCTAACATAAAAACCTAACCGTATTGTTCTACACACACTTGCATCGCAGTTCATCTGTAATCTGACAACGCATCTATAATATGGTTTGTTGAAAATAACAACAAGTAACAAATATATGTGCTTGGACAAATTCACACAAAAAAAAATTGCCCGTCTTGGTGAGTATCCTAGCAAACATAGTAGGTTATTGTCTGAAATGAACATAAACAGCCGGTACTGAACGTACAGTATCAGTATATTAGATCTGTGCATTATTTCTTAGTGACCGCAACCTAATATTTCCTGCTGTCTGTGTCTTTAATGTTAATTAAACAACAAAAGACAAGGAAATCACTCACTGCTCTAGACTGAATAGCTTGGTAACTTTAATAATGATCTTTATTTAATTTATACAGGGAAGATAATATGCAATGCTATTCTTACTACTATTAAATTTCTCTACCTGAAAACTACATGCCTAAATAACCTGAAAAGCACTGTTGCATTTATTTGTGATTTTGCTTGTAGTTTGATTACTTGTTCTTATTTTTATTTCTAGTTTTTTCCTCTGAACATAGCACATACCAAACCATACTGAAACTGTGACCCTGAAACCGTGAGTAATTTGAACAATTACACCATTTTATTCTTTAAACACATCCAGTAACTGAAACAGCTAGTGCACAGAGAGAAAAGACTAACCAAAAGAGTTTTCCAGACTGGGCTTCTCCACCCCGGATGTATGGAGTGATAACTTTGGTGAAGTTCCACTCCTCCTCCAGCAGGTTCTTCAGGCTGTGGGAGGCTTGAGGCAGCTGCTGTAACATCTGGATCCAGCTGCGCATATAGTCAAAGTACACCTGCACGCACAGACACACAGAAGACATTTCTATTTCAAGCTCATCCAAGATTGCTGCAGTTCATGTTGCTGGATTCTTCTGAACAACACTTTTAGGTAACACTTTATTTCAATAATCCACTTTAGACATTCTACTAACTATAAGTAACTTTGCAACTACATGTCAAATAACTCTCATTAGAGTATTAGTAGACTGTCTGCTTAAAGGGATAGTTCGCCCAAAAATTAAAATTCTGTCATCATTTCCTCGCCCTCAAATTGTTCCAAACCTGTATAAATGTCTTTGTTCTGCTGTATACAAAGGAACATATTTGGAAGAATGTTTTAACCAAACAGTTCTCGGGGCGCATTGACTATCATAATGGGGGGAAAATATTATGGTAGTCAATGGGGCCCAAGATCTGCTTGGTTACAAACATTCTTCCTTTGTGTTCAGCAGAACAAATACATTTATACAGGTTTGGAACAACTTGAGGGTGAGTAAATGACAGAATTTAGATTTTTGGATGAACTCTCTCTTTAATATCTGCTAACATTTTAATTTGATGGTCCCCCAACAGACATTCTACAAACTAAGTAACTTTTTAAATGAATCACAGTCACTTTGTCTTGAATAAATTGATAAATAAGATTACAAAACTAATCAGTCCAAATCTCACCTCTAGCATTTTATGGAGATCCTCCTCAAACTCGTCGATGTTGGTGTTAGTCTGCAGACCCTGGGGGTCAGAGACGACGCCTCGCAGCATGAACTGGTAGTACTGTTTCATCAGGAGCCCTCCTTTAAGAACCTCTTTACACTCTCGCACCAACTACAATACACAAACACACAACTCTGATGTAGCTCCAAGGAATCATTTCATGGGATTTAATTTAGCAATACTGAATGTGAGAATAGCTTTTAAGAATTTATGCTTCTCGAAGAGAGAACAATGTCCCCCAAGAAGCATCACGGATCAAAACAGCCATAAGTCATAATCTACAACAAAAAAGACTATCAAATAGTTTCAAAACCAAGCTATCAAAAAAGTAATGAACATATAAACCAAGATATTTCATTGATAGACTCATATGCTAGCTTTGCCAGTTGTATTGGTTGATAACCATGTCTACTAGACCAATAGTAATATTTCACCTTGTGTCAGTTCCAAAATCATATATATAATAGTGCCGTCAATCGATTAAAAAAAATTAACTGCAAAATTTTCTGTAATTAATTGTGATTTTAACAAGAAAAAACATTTGAAAGGCAGTGTATGTGCAATATTTGTATAAGTAATGACCTGCTTGATGCTGAGCAGGGACGGTTCCCCTGCAGGCCTTTGCTCAAGGCGCAGTTTTAGGCACTCGTGAATAACATTTAGCAGCACACGGCAAAGCACCAAGAAAGCTGGTCGGAATGAGGGCAGGTCCATATCCATTAGCTCCTTCCACGATACTCGTCCCGACCCCTCCTCCTCCTCTACCTGACCGGACAAGTGACGAGATAGCTCTGGAAGGTAGTCACAGTGCTGCAAAGAATAACCTGGGACCGCTGACAACTAACAGAAAGAAAGCAGAATATGGGCATGAAAATTCAGTTATATGAACATAAAACAGATGACCACAAAATCTTGCTGCAATACTGATAAGAAAAAAAAATAAAAAAGACAGAACACAGACATCCATCCAATAAAAGGAGGAGTTCATGCAAATAAATATTATGCAATTATGCAGTCACTCTCATGTTGTTCCAAACCCAAACAATTTGCTTTTTTCGATGCGAGTGAAACATTAGGGTAATAGATGTGAATATGAATTTGTTGATCCTGTGTACAAAATTGGTTGGGATGATTCATTCACAAATCCTTTTCTCAAATTCAACTCACTGACACAGTAGGGGTAAACAGCAAAAAGATAATCATTGAATTAGGGGTGGGCAATATTAGCAAAATCACAATACTACGAATTTATTTCATACAATTGATAAATATAACATTAATGCTCTTTTTACTGGAAACAAGGTTGTTTTGATGGCAAAATTTTAGATAGCATTGAATTTCATAAAATTGAAATGAAATAATCAAATGTAAATATAAAACACTTAAAGGGTTAGTTCACCCAAAAATGAAAATTCTGTCAGTATTTACTCACCCTCATGTTGTTCCAAACCTCTATGCGTTTATTTGTTCTGCTGAACACAAAGGAAGATATTTGGAAGAATGTTTTAATCAAACAGATCTCATTCCCCATTGACTAGTATGTATTTTTTCCTACTATGGTAGTCAATGGGGAATGAGATCTGTTTGATTAAAACATTCTTCCAAATATCTTTCTTTGTGTTCAGCAGAACAAATAAACACATATAGGTTTGGAATAACATGAGGGTGAATAAATACTGGCAGATTTTTCATTTTTGGGTGAACTAACCCTTTAATAGTATATAATATATATGAAATAAATACATTAACTCATATTAAAGCTACAAAAGTTTAGAGCAGCCAGCGATTTTCTCTTTGTCTTTTGTCGTTTGATTAATATTCAGGCAGCAGGTATGTTAGGCTGCTGTCACTTTAAGACCAAGTGCACAGATCTGGTAAGCGGTATTTGAAAAACGCTGTTTGGAAGTTACTCGGACCGACACACAAACAAACAACAACAAACATGTGTAGCCAATCGGCATTAAGGGGCGTATGACGGTGGAGGAGAGAGAAAGAGCAAGAGGCGAGAGATTTGAAGAAAGACTGCAGAAATAGAGATGAGACATAAACAAAAGAGAAAAGCTCAGAAGAAATCACTGGAAAACAAAGGGTTACGACTGGGCACGTTAATTGAGCATCACAGTCCCGCCCACAACCGGTGCCGGAAGTAAGAATTAAATACAATTTCTTCATTGACAGTAGGGGTATAAGCCATAAAAACGCAACCATACGTGGTAGACTTAAAACCAACTACGGCTGTACTAAGTGATACGGCTGTATATGCTCATTTAAACACCAAAAGTTCATGTGGCTCTAACCTTGTTTTAAGATAAATGCCTTTAATTCGTGATGTTTTGGATAAGTACTTCATTACCCAGAATCCTGAACAATCCCACAATCCCACAGTGATGCATCTCATTGTTGGAAGTCGTGTAACTGTCTGGTTAAACCCGCGAAGGTCTGTGAAGACTGAAATGTAATGACGTAGGGCAAGTTCAATGGCCGCACCTCAGAGGAGCCGGCACCATTGGATGTGCAGTTGCCTCTGCAGTAATGTGAACGCATGTGCGAACCTATAGAAAGTAATGCTTCTTTCATTTTTATTATTACATAATCTATAGGCATATTTCTCATGTCTGTGACTATTTATCCACCTTATGCTCTTAAGTTTATTTTGTGCATTGTGAAGTACTGCATCAGATTTGTCGTGTTGCCAGTCTTGACAGCAATCATCTTGTCTCACATATTGCAACTGTCTGTTGGCATCGAGCCTAGAGAAAGCCAGCCACACTTTTGATATTTTCCACATCTTTTAAATCTTTGTGGGTAGGGACGCTTACACACTCCAGCCTCACACATGAGCAAAGTCTCTGTGGGCAACCGCATAAGCTAGTGCATGAGCCACTGATATTGACGAGATTAACCCCTTAGGTCGAAATTTGGTACCAAACGACAAGCAATGTTTCGATACTCGCGATAGTGTTGAGGCAATTCGGTCTATACCTAAAAAGTACCAAACACTATACCCAGCCCTAGCAATCGGCGTTCGAGGCTGACTCGGAGCAAGGTGGTTAGGATTAGTGTGAGAGTTTAGGTGGCGGATCAATGAAGAGAGAGGTGTGTTTGTTTGGGTTGATTTCAAATATCAACATTGTCCAACAGCTTTTTTGAAATAGCACTTACCAAACCTTTAATACTCGCCAAGATGGTCAAGTGCAATTGAGTTCTGTTTGTGTTGTATTGTGCTCAAAAGGTTTAAAATTGCTAGAAAGGTTAAAACTGGCCAGGTTAAATGGTACAGCACCCTGCTTAAATGGTACAGCACCTCAACATAACGCAAGTATATCCCCGATATAGACGATAATGCAAAATTCTCTACCGTTGGTCAAAATCTCTACCGGTGGTCAAATTTGTACTGGTTTATCATGTCTACCGGTATATCACCCACCCCTACAGTGACCTTTTGACCTTAATGGGCCATGAAGCTCCAATTCCCATTTATAGCAATTGCATTAAAGAGAAGCAAAGACATTTCCCCTTTTGTGCTCCACAGGAGCAAAAAACAATACAGGTTTGGAATAAAATGAAGGTGAGGTAATAATGAAAGTATTCTCATTTTGGGTTGAACTAATTCTTTAAAACAACTTCTCTCATTCTTTCCAAACCGCTATGAAGCCAAAAGGAACGTTTTCAAATTTCTCCCCTGATATTCCACACATTTAGAGCCAATCAAATGTCCTGGCGGCAGCACCACAGTTGCTCTCACCTCTTGAGCCGGCATGTGACTCAACAGAGCAGTTCTGGACCTCTGCAGCGAGCGGTCCATCAGCTTGTGCAGTCTGAGGATCAGTTTACGCAGTCCCATCTGTTTAAGTGCCTTATCCACAAACGGCCTGTATATGGCAGTGGGACAGTGGCAGGTCTCGTTGTCCTGTGGGAGAAACTCCTCCTCTGACATGAGGCGGGAAAACTTTGGCGTGAGGCAGGGCGACTGTTCCCCATCACTAGTCGCCTCACTCAAGGTCCTCTCCTCCCCGTCGTTGTCGGCGGTGAAGGTAGCCGTGGACTCCGTCTCATCCTCGTCATCCTCATTGCCGCGGGAACAACGAGGAGAGGGGATCTCGAAGATGGGCCAGCCGATGCGGGAAAGGTCCCTGAGGCCCAGCACGGTGCCCATCACGCGCAGCTTCTGGTTCAGGTCCTGAGTAATATTGAGCCACAAGCAGAGCGCCTGCACCCTGCCCTGGAAATCCCGAGCTGCGTACTTTTCGTAGTCCTTCTGCAAAGTTTGCAGAGACGGGAACAGAGCCTCCACTGACTCCAACAGAGACATGACCCGCTTGACCTGATCGAAAGCTACTCGCTGCCTTTGCAGGTGCTCCCGGCACTCCAGTGCTGAAGAAAGCGGAGCAGCAGCGTCTACCTCTCCCCAGGACATGGAACAAGTGCTAAAGCTAAACGGATCGTTACTGCAGTTGGTTTCACCGGGACAGGAGTTGCTCTCCTCAACTGAGACTTTGCTCTCAGGCCCGGCTAGACTGCTATAATCCACTTTGAAGTGCAGGACCTCGTTGATGATGTCAGGTATGGCTTGGCGGGCAGTGTACAGGTACAGGTCCTGCTCCATGACGCTACGGCGGGCATGCCAGGCCTGCAACTCCAGCCAGATGACCTCGTTGTTCTGGCCCATGAAGGCAGTGTTCTCCAGGCCTCGCTGCTCCTTCTCCTTCTTCTTGGATGACATGGAGGTGAGTTTAAGCAGCAGCCGCAGAGTCTCAAAGAACTTGAGACGGTCTGCCGGACAGTCTGTGCGTGAGGTCTGTCGGTGAGTGCGCACAGGCAGCATGCCCAGGCTCAGGTATGGCTTGCGGGGATCCATGTTTCTGGAGCCGATGGTACTGGATTTGGACACCGAATCCAGCATGAAGGTGCCCTCGAACTTGGTATCCCGATCGTTGGTGCGCTGGTGGAAGCGCTGCTTCTTTTCCTGCTTGTAGCTGTGAGGTTCTTCGGGAGGTTCAGCTGATCGGGCTCCTTCACGTTCTCGTTGAGACAACAGGCTGGAGGAACACGGCTTCTCTGCTGATGAAAGAGGTGAAAGTTAGTGACAGATGAACAAACCCATTTATTACAATAAATCTAATTTCTATATCTACTTCATTTACTTTGCATTATTTTATATTATTATTTACAAGCAATTAGAGCCAGACCAATATATCGGCAGGCCGATATTATCGGCCGATATTAGGCATTTTCCAAACTATCAGTATCGGCAGTTATAATGGCCGATAAATGAATATTTAAAAAATAAAATAAAAATGGCCAAAAAACACGCTTCAATCATGTCATGTTAGAGTGTTGGAGTTTTGGAGTTGTATAGTTTGTCGACCAGAGGGCATTCTACACCGTCCCTGTTGGCAACACTCGTTTATAACGCGCAACACATTCTAGCCAACCACAAAGATAGCTAATGCCACTATCATCAGTGGAAGACCACTAACGTTAACATTAATGATCTTTGGTACCTCTGTTCTGTAGCGACAATAAAAGAAACAAGTTTCTTTTTAAAATGCATTATCATATTATTTTAATTAAAATTCATACATAACTACAAAAAACTAATGTTAGGGAACTCTATTAATGTTCTGTTGTGCGTTACTGAAAAAAATAAATAAATAAAAAATATCGGCCGATATATCGGAATATCAGATTTTAAAACCAACTAATATTTTTATCGGTATCGGCCTTCAAAATCCTTTATTGGTCGGGCTCTACAAGCAATACAATAGAACATTAATAAAATTGTAACATTCAATTTTATTAAAAAAATGTTTTGCATAGTGCAAAAACCTGAATATTGTTGACAATTTTCATTATTGTTGACTATTTAAATTTGGCTTAGTTGTTTCAGCACCAAGTAGTTATTCTTCAATAATATCTTATTCATAATTTTTCCCCCCTTATTCAGTGGCTTTTCTTCATTTAAACATCAAATGCATAAATTTTCATTCAAAGTGAACTCAAGAGCTTGAATGACACTCTAACACCATATGTTTCAGAAATTTGCACATTAAGGGCTCTCACCTTTACCCTTTGACCCCTGGCTGTTTCTCTGGTGTTTGTTGGACATACGTTTTATCTGTCGAGGAGTGCGGGGAGGGGAGGTGCTGTAGAGATTCTCCTCTTCCTGGCTGGGCTCGTCCCAAGACTCTTCCACCTCAGTATTCTGCTGGGGCACATCTTTGGACAAGTCCTTGAGCCTGGACAGAAATCAGAACGACCCAAAATATGATTGTGGCCATGAACAGCCTTGGTAAATCTTACTTTACAAAGAATTTAGGAACAGATATCCATAACAAAGTCAAGAAGCAAGTTATATTTCTCATTTCTCATATTTATATTTCTCTATTTCTACATAGCTAAGGAAATATTAGGGAAAACCCTTTTTAGAGTTACAAGAATTATTCAAATATATTGATTACTGCGCTTTAAACTGTCATAAGATCAACATTTATATTGCTGAGGCTTGAAAACAAACAAAATGCCTTAAAATAGACTGAGGCTCTTATGTACAACAAGATGTGCAATTTCTTCCGTCTCCAAACTTTAATAAAAAAAAAAAAACCTCTGAGGGTGACCACTCGAGTTGCTTATGTTTAAAAGAAATGTATTTGTGAGCTAATTGTAACTAAGTCTTTTAAGAGGATTACAAAAATTATCAGAAGAGGACATGCATCCCATAGACAATGAAACAAACAAAAAAGGACTGCATTTGCTAGAGGGAGGGAGAAAACCGGTGCAAAACTCCCCGCCATGCTGAGACAAACTGTGTATGTAGGTGTATTTGGACACGTGCATGTCTGTGTGTTTGTGTGGGAGGAAAATGATACTGATACGAGGCCATTGTCAAGCAATGAAGGAAAGGATCACTTTCACAGTGGGGTCATCCTTTGGTTGACTTAATCTGAGATTTCACTCACAAAGAGCCCTCTGAGCAAAGCCCAAGTCATCCATCTGCCCCTCACACATACATCAATTCCCCACAATCCCCCAGGGAGTCTCCAGGCAGACCAAAAGTCCTCCCAGACACCTGCTGCAGGGTATTGTAGTCCTCGTGCCAGAACATTCAGGCACAGACGGCCCCACTCCCTGCACCCCACAGTTGCCGCCACTTAACATATGGATACCACCACAAGACCCATCATTTACATTTAGCTTACATCACAAAAAAAGAACAACAATCTGAATTGTGATTTTCTTTTAAAACTCCATGATTGCCATTCTTATTTGTAGGTCTGCAAAATTTGGCCAAACATTTTAATATATATATATTATTCATAAAATAAACACTAATGCAATTAAATTGCAACCTTTGATAGTCGCACTAAGCCATATCACAATTGTGCATCTCCACCATTTACAGACACTGCAAAATAACGTGCGTTTCTCAATAATCCGTCTAACTCGATCCAATGGAGGTATTCGATTAGAGGTAAAGGTCTCACGCGTGTTCCGTCTTTTCTCGTGGCAAAGAGATTTTCAATTAAATGCAATACATTTTATCTTATGTATTAACTCCTTATTTCATCTGACTCGATAAATGAAAACGTTTTTCAATGATATCTGTTTGACTATTCCTTAAACTCTAATGAAAATAAAGTAAAATTCTGTTAGTATAATCAAATATAACAATTTATTATGTCAGGTAAATATATTATTGCAATTTCATAATCAATTGAAAGATAATCAATGCAACCCATCAAATGTTCTAGAACAAAGAGGAAAATCTTTTGCCCGACATTAGGAAATACATGGGCGACTCGGCATTCACAGGCTGATCCGAGATACAGAAAAGCCCCTGAGATCCTTCCCCTGCATTTCATTATAGCCAGACCTCATTTCATATGTAAACATGAGTTTACAGAGTAAATGTACTGTGTACTGGGAGTAGAAGTTGACCATTTACGAACATTGGTAATTTGCATTCAGGAATTTACACCTTTTAGGGGTAGGACCATGTCTATAGACCACATTCCTTTATGTGCCAGTTATCCCTAAACTCTTTTGTTTTACTTATTTGGAAATAGGACACAGTACCAGTTATGAATAGGAAATAGTACCAGTTGCACTGAGACATACCAAACACATGTATAAAACTGTATGATAGTCATTCAAATTAAAACCATATAGATTCTTATGTGAATTTGGATGATCTCTGCGAAAGTGGGGGATGCAGGGAAGAGGTGTAAGTGTGTGTGAGTTCAAATGTTAATTTGTAGCAAGATCCTTCGTCTCAGACCAGTGGTCAGGTCTATCCCTTCAACTAGTTTTTCCAGTATTACATGAGCATAGCAATGTCATAATTCAAACAAGCCCAACCTACACGAGATATTAGAGTTCCCATAAGTTCTGAGAAAAAAAAAATGCAGTTACATTTGCAGAAAGCAAACTAGTTGCATGTATTGCAGGGTGATTTTTGTGCAAAAATTTGGGCTCAAATTAAGTAAAGCTCTAAGTAAAAATCTAAAAAGCTTGCTGGGAGAGTGACAAAATGTTTGTGTTCGAAGGTGCAGCCCTGGGCAGAGTCTAGCTGTGACCAAACCCTTCAGGAATGACACAGGAAATGGTGAAATCACCCAGGCTCTGGCTGTTTGTTTGGTTGGTTGTCATGACGTATCTTCATTGAATGCCGCTTGAGCACTAGAGTGGAAAGGTCTAGAAGATTCTGCCTCTGTGCTGCTATCACCCCATTCAAAGGCGTCCCTCCGGCCCGCAGGAACACCAGGGCAGCGCCGAGCGCAACCCCATAACCCACAAAAGCAATACACGTTGTTGATTTACTGCTGCATATGGAGCTCAGGTCCACTGAATAGCTCATCCAAGTTTATCAGGAACAAACTATACAACAGAGGAATGTTACAGCCTTTGACGAGGGCCATAAACAGAGCTGACCACATCTGCCTCGCTGCAGTCAAGAGAGGGCCGTGACCTCTGACCCCACCCGCCACTGGAGTCATTGTTGTAGCCTGCAGCGCTTCATTGTGTGCGAGCGGCACGTGGAACAACCGTCTCGCCGTCTAATGGCTGGTTGCAGCTGGTGATAGGAATAGATGATATTGCTGAAACTATTAATATTTTTAAGACTTTTGCCAAGCATGTACATTTTCTTTCAATTCTTTTCTTTGATTTTTCCTTTAACGGTTTTTGTAACATTCAACTGACAAGGAAGACATTTTTCCATGAATATTTTTTTTTTTAATCCAACTGATTTTCAGAGGAAACATGAACTTACAATGAATAAAGGAGAGAAACAGAGAATAGAAATAAATGGAACAGTTTTTCAAAGGATGTTCATATTCAGCCAAAACCCAAAGGGACATCATGTTACCAATAACAAGGAACAACCAGTAAGTCACGCCAGAAACTACCTTTGACACGAGGCCTTGTGAGCAATGCTTTGGAACCACTGGCATGTGCGCACACACACACACACACACACTTCTCTAACAGGAGAGACAACATCCCTGCTGAGCTTATTGATTGAGGCCGTGCAAGACATAACAAAAGCCTGACACTATAGGTCACACCATTGAAACACAGGTAACCGAAGACCAATCATCCATCCACTTCTGTTTGGTATCACTCCAAACAATGTTATTGATCAGCTATTCTGGTCTATGCACTGTTAGTAATGACGATATTATGTACCTACATTTTAATGGTATATTCTTATACCGGTAAAAGGAACACAATTCTTCAGAGGTTTAAAACATCAATTTTGTGAAATATTATTACAATTTAAAATACTATTCTGATTTTGCACTCAAACATTACTTCTTATAATCAATGCTGAAAGTTGTGCTGCTTATTATTTTCATGGAAACTGTCACGTTTCTTCAGGATTATTTGATGACTAAAGTTTGAAAGAACGGCACAGTTTGAAATTAAAACGTTTTATTGGATTATCAAATTAGTTAGTTGCAGCCCAAACACTAGAAATAAAGTATCCAGAATGTTGTTAGTAAATAACTCCACTAGCCTGTGATGTTCCCTTGAGTGTTATTCTCTGAGCTTGAGATTTCTTGGAATTGACGTTCAATATTTTCTCATTTAGACATGAAGGTCATAGACAATCTATGTAAGGGACAAGTCAATCAATCAATCAATCAATCAATCAATCAATCAATCAATCAAATTCCTTTATTCAGTCATGAAGTTATTATAGACACAACAACAATCTCCTCAACAACAAAATATTAACATTCATTACTGAATAGGAGCATAAAGAAGACCTAGTCTTATAAATTAATCCCCCTTTTTTCAATAATCTAAGGTTGTACAGAACAGATGGCTCGCCTTTTTTTTTTTTTTTTTTTTTAAATATATTACATCAGTATTATTTCACATCTACAAGTGTAATGGTTCTGGTTTTTGCATAAGCTGGTTTTGAACCTACAAACAAATGTAAAAGTGAGCTGGGTAATTTCATCACTAGCAGTGCCAAATTAAATCGCAAACCATTTGTTTGAACAGCCAGAATAAGAGAACAACATTGGATCACGTGTGGAGGGAATATTTGGTGATGTTTGATGCAGAAATTACACTAGTGATTTGTAACAATATTTAAAAAATAGAAGTTATTTTGCGAATACAAAAGTAAAATCGAAATCGAATGCACTGTTGCTGCTTTGTGTCTACAAATGTGCAAACTTTTGTTTCCGAGCTGCCAGAATTATATTGTATTGTGCATACAACAGTGATGCACTCAGACCATTACTAAACTGAATTATCAAGCCTATCAAGATCCAGAAAGACATCCATACCTTCATTTTCCTTATTGTAAAAGCAGCACTTTTAGGTGCGGTCTTATTGATATGCATCCTCCTTGTCTCACCATGCACACTTCCATGCTAAGAATATATCTGGAATAGAGTCAGACCGATATATCGGCAGGCCGATATTATCAGCCGATATTAGGCATTTTCCAAACTATCGGTATCGGCAGTTATAATGGCCGATAAATTAATATTTCAAACATAAAATAAAAATGGACAAAAAACACGCTTCAAACAGGTCATGTGTGTTGGAGTTGTATAGTTTGTCCACCAGAGGGCACTTTACACCGTCCCTATTGGCAACACTCGTTGAGTTGGTCACGAATCACGATACATACATTGCTTGAATAACAATTAAAAGAACATCGTCATCAGTTCACTTAACTCAAATAAGCATGACAAAATTTGTGACTATCATGTCCAGTTTTGCTGCTGTTAAATAAGCCGAGTGAAGCGGAATTAGCTAGTAATAGTTAAGTTACAATGTGACTGAAGTATTTCTTTAATACCACGTGACAAATATAGCAATGAGATCATCTCTCCTTGGCCTGTTTTATTGAAAATGTATGTTTTACAACTTGCAGTATGACGTTATCCATTGCTAATTATGGCACATCATAGACTAGCTAACCACAAAGCTAGCTAATGCCACTATCATCAGTCTGTTCTGTTGTGACAATAAAAGAAACAAGTTTCTTTTTAAAATGCATTATCATATTATTTTAGTTAAAAATACAAATAACTACAACTAACTAATGTGAGGGAAATCTGTTAATGTTTTGTTACGCGTTTCTGAAATAAAAAAAAACATCGGACGATATATCGGAATATCGGATTTTAAAACCAACAAATATTTGTATCAGTATCAGCCTTCAAAATACTTCATTGGTCGGGCTCGAATCTGGAAGAAAACAAAACATCTGTACATTTCCAATAAACTGCATGAGTCAAACTAGATCAAACTAACATTGCTTGTTAAGTTAAATGTTGGCCTCTTAAATAAGATCTTGATAGGCACAAATTAGATCTATGATTCATTGCTATAATTGCAGCCTATACAACTGATGCATGGAGTGAGTGACCGATGTTGGCTGTGGATGAATGAAGTGCATAATAGCACAAAGTCACATTATGAAAAGTGACTTCCAGGAATGCTAAAGCAGACTTCCTCTAATTTTAAAAAGAAGCTTTGCTCTATTTCCCATCACTATGCCACAGATTTGTACAATATCATTTCCTGTGTCCACATAATGACCATTTGAGGCCGCAAGGCAAAATGACTGTGTGTGTGTGTGTGTGTGTGTGTGTGTGTGTGTGTGTGTGTGTGTGTGTGTGTGTGTGTGTGTGTGTGTGTGTGTGTGTGTGTGTGTGTGTGTGTGTGTGTGTGTGTTAGTTACATTAAGACATGAGCATGTGGAGTGGAGTGAGAGTTGCATGAGGGACCAATGAAAAACCACCAACCTTGTCTAGCCAATACCTCTGCATGGAGCCTCAACATAAGTCACTATTCTAACCTCCACCCCTGGTGCACACACCCTCTCTGGACAATTGAAAGCATGACTGAAGATATTATTACATGAGAAACTATGACTGTTTTGAGAGTTTAGCTAGACAAGTGATCGCTTTATGATGCTGTGTGTTACATCTCGGCACTTCCTTCCTGAAGTCAAAAAGAGGACACATTGGGCTGAAACTCAGCTGGGCAAAGAGATACAGGTGCTCAGCCAACATACACACGTGACACCAAAAATACAAACCTAATACTGCAAACTAAATAAACCACAAAGAGGAAAGAAAAATCAGAAACATACAGACAAACCACAAGTGCATCCGATTTGACTACATTATTAGTTTGGTGATGAATAGCTGTAGTGTATTTAGCAAGCAACGCTAGAACTAATATGGTCTGTGTGTGCGTGAGGTGTCTCTTTAATCTATTGTATTTAATCGTGAAATTGTTTGCAATTTGTTTTGTCAATGGTTTTATATGGTTCATTTTATTCTGCTGTTCTCAGTTCATAGAAGTGCAGCAGGTGCATGATGTGACGATGTTATGAATCCCCATGTTCTGCAGTTTATGCTAGAGCCAGACCGATTTATCGGCAGGCCGATATTATCGGCTAATATTAGGCATTTTCTAAAATATCGGTATCGGCAGTTACGATGGCCGATAAATAAACATTTCAAAAATAAAATAAAAACAGACGAAACACGCTTCAACCATGTCATGAGTGTTGGAGTTGTTTAGTTTGTCCACCAGAGGGCACTCTACATCATCCCTGTTGGCAACACTCGTGTATAACGTTCCTGCAACCTGCTGATCCAGACAGAGTCGGGCAGAGAGAACCAGTTATCCGCAAGTGAGATCATCAGTGAAGTATGTTCACGGTGAGTTGGTCACAAGACATACATTGCTTGAATAACAATTAAAAGAACATCCCATCAGTTCTTTTAACTCAAATAAGCATGATAAAATTTGTGACTATCATGTCCAGATTTGCTGCTGTTAAATAAGCCGAGTGAAGCGGAATTTTCTAGTAATAAATACGTTACGTTGTTTCAGTGTAGTTGACTGACTGTCCTTTTAACTTTTGACAATGTGACTGAAGTATTTCTGTAATAGCGCGTGACAGTTATAGCAATGAGACGTATCATCTCTCCTTGGCCTGTTATATTGAAAATGTATGTTTTACAATTTGCAGTATGACGTTATCCATTGCTAATTATGGCACATCATAGACTAGCTAACCACAAAGCTAGCTAACGCCACTATCATCAGTCTGTTCTGTTGTGACAATAAAAGAAACAAGTTTCTTTTTAAAATGCATTTTCATATTATTTTAGTTAAAACTCATAAATAACTACAAATAACTAATGTTAGGGAAATCTGTTAATGTTTTGTTGCACGTTTCTGAAATTAAAAAATAAAATAAAAATATCGGCTGATATATCGGATTTTAAAACCAACAAATATTTGTATCGGTATCGGCCTTCAAATTCGTTTATCGGTTGGGCTCTAGTTATGCAGCTATTTGCTCATGTAAAGTTCACAACTTAAAAACTTGCATATACGAGTGGAGACCTAAAGTGAGATTTGATCGTAGTCACGGCTCACGTGACGTCCATATTGATAAATGCCAAATTTTGCGTGAAAATGATCATATGCACATTTTTCTGTTTTACAAAAGTCAGAAAAGACGTGGGACTGACAGCAATCTGAAGCTTTGGACCATGGATTGTGCAAAGAAATAAATTAATGAGTTCCAGCCACGGGTGCCACCAGGACGTGAGGTCAACATTCTTTTAGTGCACCACATCCTGGAATTGAGGCATGCTTGTGGTCATAAATGAGCAGGGATAGGATTTACAGCGTGCTATACAATGACGTAAAACGTCAAAATATCAATGGTGCATGTTCAGCAACCATACTGAAGAAGAATAGCATACTTGCAGAGTGATTAGTGACATTTCTGAATACATACGTTACGTACTTAGGATTCCAAAACGTTCCAAGGCAACAATTTAACCTTAAAATCTCTGATCTAGCATTTTAAACAAGTTATCTCTATCCTTAACTCTTACCAATGAACAGTTTATCACAAAGAATTTCTAGGAAGGGCGGGGAGAACAGGAAGAGAGACACAACAAGACATTCTTGAGAAGCTGTCGCCGGGTGTTCAGGGCAAACACTTTCGCTGACTTTGTGTGGGGTCATAAGAGACTAAAAAATGAAAACGATCCAGCAGAACATTCCACTGGGCTTCATCAGCTAAAGCCTTGTGCACACGGCAGTGGGAAAACAATACTTTCTGAACCTTATCTTAAACAGAAGGGCTCAAATGCAGAAAGATATTAAGGTTGAACACATGATGCAAAAAAAGGCATTTGGCCACAGGCCTTCAATGGGGGGAAATAAGATGGCAGAACAATTTGTACAGTGCACATAGGTCTCAAAAGAACCAAAAACATCAGTGAGTAAATAATGCTTTAAAAAAAAACGATTCCCAGAATCAGATGCTGCACGTCAAATCCAAGAAATTCTCCTCTGTTGAGCGCAGACAGGTGATTTCTGGGAATTGCAAATCAAACATTTCACCAACTAACTAAGGGAGTGTGTGTCAATCTGACAGCCAGGACTCGTGGTTTCCCGACTGGATATTTTATACTCAATCACGACTGTTGCTTCATCCCTGATATCAGATGTACTTCCAACTTTACTCGTTGTGCGTGATGTTTGTTAGAATTCTGTGCAACTCAAGTTGCACTCGAGGAACGATGCAAATAATTGAACAGACAATCTCAAAATGTCTAACTCTAATCACATCCAGATATCGCGATCGGAAAACAATACACTGAAAAAATAGTACACAGCCATGAAACTTTAAAAAGGCACACAGCCGAAATTGAAATTGAGAGAGAGAGAGAGAGAACGAGAACATAACTCGCGCGCTAGCTGAGTACAATGATCTTGCACATAGACGCACAATCTCTTTACCTTTCCCACAGGTCTGCTTGTTTCCATTAACGTTGAGTTTTCCCCTCAGGAACAGATGTAATCATGCATACGCTTGGTAAGTGTTTTCAATTATTCTTTCAATTCAATAAAAGTTTGCAACTTTAATGTGAAATTCTGCTTAGTGTTGCGCTGCAAAGAGAGATCACTTTGTGGCAGGAAGCGATTTGCAGCGATGCTCGATTCGTGAACAAATCATTCTAGGGAGTCGGCTCATTTCAGTGATTCAATGAACCGCTCACGAAACCGGACTGAATCGGTTCTCAAGTCAACTCAATTAATTGAACCTTTCCGATTCGTAAGACATCAAGAAATAAAGTATATATAATACTATATATATATATATATATATATATATATATATATATATATATATATATATATATATATAATATAAAAAATATAATATAAAATACAATAATTTAACATTTTTTAACAATAATTAGCCTATTATTTATTATGAATTTCTACAATAACCAAACTTCAACAACGCTCGAGTGATCAAGAAATTTCCAATACATAACCTATTTATTACTGTATTCAAAAATGAATGACAAATGCAATAAAACTTTATAAATTGTTTGTATATTTTTTACATTTATTATTATTATTATTATTACTACATTATATGTATTACTGTTTATTTTATTTTGAATTGAATATGATTCTGTGTTGTTCCTTCATGTTTTCTCTGTATGTTGACTGATTATGCCATTTTGTTATATTCAGATTTTGTATTCAATAAAAAAAAATCAAAATAAAAAAAAAATTCTGAGACGCGAGGACAGGAAGCGATGAAAGGAAACGAGGGTGCACAAATAAATGAGAAGCACCCAATATTACTTAGTGATGATACCTATTGAGATGTATTTAAGCATTTGGAAGCAGAAATGTTAACAAGTGTAATTTATGTCTGTTTTGTCAACACACATACAAAAAAAAAAGATTTTTTTTTTACTATAACGTGAGAAAAGGTTTCAAGCCAAGATTTTAATTAGCTAAATCGTGGTAGCAACAAGCTAAATTATAATACGTAAAATTGCAATAAACATTTATTAATAAATATATATATTTTTAAACCTATTACAGAGGGCTTGTTGTTCATAAAATATTTAAACGTGTAATAAAAAAGACTGATGAATCAGTTTCTAAATTAGTTCCGTTGAAATGAACGATTCGCGGAAATGACTCGTTTCCCCCTCACTAGCGGTTTGAAGATGTTATGCGCATGCGCTCAGTTGCTTCAATACGGTCTCAATGGGTGCACTATTTGGCGGCGTGTCCTGAATCCCGGCTGTATAGTTGCGTTATCTCTCTCTCACACACTCACACACACATTTATATAAATCATATGCATACAAACACAGACTTAAACACGCACCCACTGTTTCTGATTAGCTTCTCTTACCTGATCTCATCCGGAGGCTCCATAACCGGCTATGAAATGACGAGATGGCTCTCCTTTCACCCGTGCATGAATCAGAACATGTCCAGGACAATAGAGGTCTACTTTGCAAAGACTAGGGTATGATATGAGTCCCAGTGCACACTTTATTTCTCTATCCGTCTGCAGAGTTGAGGCTCGCCCGTGTGTGCACTGACGCCATGTTTCCAGCAGCGAGCCGCTGATGAGGGAGTGACACACTCACACACACACACACGCACTCTCTCTCTCTCTACGGCAGCTCGTGCAGTACACCAGACTCGCTGCCACCGACCGGATCACGGCCGCCCCGTGCAGACACACACAGGAACTGCAGAGAAACGCCTCACAAAAGATCCCAGATTTGACATGTTTCTAGACACTAGTGCTTTGTGCACATCACGTAAAATAATAATAATGAACTTTTATACAGCACACATTTAAAGGAAATGTTTCATTCATATCGTTTGCTCAAAGTTCGGTAGGTGACACAATATGAAAATGTATACAGTAAGTATAGTAAGAACTTTCTGTTTTTAATAATAATAATAGTGAGGCCAAGCCTAATTGTTATCATATTTTTATAACGAAACGCATTTGCATTATTTTTGGGCTGTCAAACGATTAATCGCGATTAATCACATCCAAAATAAAAGTTTGTGTTTACATAAAATATGTGGTGGGTGCACTGTGTATAATTATTTTATATAGTCCTATATAAATGCACACACATGCTTGTATGTATTTAAGATATATTTTCATGTATACTGTATATAGGTTTATATATAGTTTATATTATATATAAATATAAATATTTTATATATAAAGAATATTTTTCTTGAATATGCATGTGTGTGAATATATACAGTGTATATATATATATATATATATATATATATATATATATATATATATATATATATATATATACAAAATAATTATACACAGTGCACCCACATATATTATGTAAACACAAACTTTTATTTTGGATGTGATTAATCTTTTGACAGCCCTAATTATTTTACATGATCTTATTTATTGTCTACAAGTTGCTTTTAGTTTATTATGTGAATTTTGTTGGTTTTGTTTGTATCACATTAAAAACATTTTAAGTCAATCATGCGATTTTTTTATCAAGCGTTGATTGTTTTATAGACGCTGCAAAATTATCGAAGTTGGATATATGCACAGCTTTTAATGATTTTGTTTTTCATAAAATGGTCAAAAATTCATTTACTCATAAATTTTAATTTTATACAAACTTACAAATTACACTTAACAAAAATTAACATCGCAACACCTTTGTTTTTGCCCCCATTTTTCATGAGCTGAACTCAAAGATCGAAGACTTTTTACACAAAAGGCCTATTTCTATTAAATATGGTTCACAAATCTAAATCTGTGCTAGTGAGCATTTCTCCTTTGCCGAGATAATCCATCCACCTCACAAGTGTGGCATTTCAAGAAACTGATTAGACAGTATGATTACTGCACAGGTGTGCCTTAGGCTGGCCACAATAAAAGGCCACTCTAAAATGTGCAGTTTTATTTGGGGGTCCTTTTGGATCAAACAGCCCCAGAAGTCAACTTCATTATGAAGGAGCTGAGCCTGAAAGAGATCCAAGCTGGTGAAAGCAGCCAGAGACAGTTCAGCTCCTGGACTGAGCGGAGTGCCATACAAGGTTTACAAGCGCTGCCTAGAACTGCTCCAATGTCTCTGAAAACTGTTGCATACAATATGGTGCAGATGGGTTGTTGCCAAACAATGGAGGTTTGCTGAAGGGATGTGGATTCCTATGAAGACAATTCCATAAATCTTGAGCTGTTCAGATCCATCTCTTTGTTCAGCGTTGAAGTCAAGATTTTCTTCAGCATCTGTTTCGACAGCTAACAGGATTCCTGCTAAAGAACAACTATCGACACATCAGTGCAGAAGGTAGGAACTCCAGGGATGCCAGGTTGGCATCCAAGGCTGCCTGGAACACACAGAAGCAGTCACACAGTTGATCCGAGTGGCACACGAATGAAAAGGAGATCTGGTTGTGCTGTGGCTAGACCTGGCCAATGCTTACGGTTCAATACCACACAAGTTGGTAGAGACTACGTTGAACCAGCACCATGTTACCAGCAGGATCAAGGACCTCATCTTTGATTATAACAACTTCAGATTGAAAGTCACATCTGGGCCAGTAACATCAAGTTAGCAGCAGCTGGAGAAGGGCATTATCACCGGGTGCACAATATCACAATGTCACTCTTTTCACCCTCGCTATGGCATGAACATGGTAGTGAAGGCTGCAGATGTGGAGTGCAGAGGCCCCTTAACAAGGTCTGGCATGCGGCTGCAGGGATGACCTCACTGTCACTACATCCTCTGTCCCAAGTGGTAGATGGATACTTTAAGGTCTTGAGAGGGTTATCAAGTGGGCGAGAATGAGCTTCAAACCATTAATATCCAGGTCGTCCTAAAGCGAGGCAGGGTTTCTGAAAAGTTCCATTTTACCCTGGATGGCACCACAATACCATCCATCACTGAGAAGCCAGTAAAGAGTATAGGAAAACTTTTTGTCCAGAGCCCTAGAGATGTGGCTGCTGTCCAGTTCTCCATCAAAGATACCTGGCTCAGCAGAGTAGAGTCAGGGCTGCCAGGAAAATTTAAGTCCTGGATTTACCAACACAACATCCTGCCCCACATTCTCTGACCTCTGCTGGTGTATGATGTACCAGTCACATCAGTAGAGGCAATGGAGAGGAAGATCAGCGGGTACCTTCGCAGGTGGCTGGGATTTCCACGCTGCATCAGCAGCGCAGCTCTGTCCGGAAGGGACAACAATCTGCAGCTTCCATTCAAAAGCATCATGGAAGAATTCAAGGTCTCCTGCACTGCTGTACCAAGACTCAACAGACCCAAAAGTCTCAGTGGCCAGCATTGAAATCCGCACAGGCAGAAAATGGAGTGCCATTAGGGAGCTGGAGGCGGCAGAAGTGAGGCTGAGGCACAAGGCAGTGGCGAAGGGAAGAGCAGGCTTCAGGAGCTATCCATCGCCTAAGTACAGCAAGGCCCAGGGCAAGGAGAGAAGGTGGCTTTTTCAGGAGGAAGTGAGAGCAGCTGTTGGAGAAATAAGATCAAGTAGAATGACTGGCATGAGACAGCAGGGGGTGAGATGTGAGAGTGTAATGGAGCGAAAGCAGAGCCCCAGCCCATAAAATGATACCCTTCCCAACCTGGCAAACCTCCAACCCTGGGGCAAGGTTGACACACCATCCTTTCCTCTCTGCTCTGGAAGAGGAACTCTCGAGCACATCCTGAGCAGCTGCCCAAAGGCCCTGGGGTTGCCGATAGCGCTGGCGGCACGACCAAGTGCTGAAGGTAGTGGCCAAGCGTGTCCCCTCAGCCATAACAAAGTGCAGGCACCACCACTCCCCCAGATAGCAGATAGATGTCATTCATAAAGGTAAAGGAGAAGCCCAAACCACAGCCAATAATTGCATAAGGCCTGCACACTAAAGCACAGGTCGATCTAGGCAGACAACTCAAGTCCCCGGCCCAAATCACAGTGATATCTTTGATATCTGACATCATCATTCTGTCAGAGGTCATGAAACAGCTTGCCATGAGAACTGACTGTGCCCTGGGAAGACCGTTTGGAAGGAAGCATTCGAGAGAAAGAAAGCCAAGTACCAGGAACTTGTGGAAGAATGCTGGAGGCAGGGGTGGAGAGCATAATGCCACCTAGTAGAAGAAGGGTGTAGAGATTCTGCTGGATGCTCTCTCTACAGAGCCTATACACCCGGCTGGGCATGAGCGGGCCATTGAAGAAAACAGCCATCAGGGCTGCAATAGAAGCAGCAGAGAGAGCTTCTGGATGGCTGTGGATAAAGAGAGGAGATCCATGCATTGGCTAACACTGGTGGGACTTAAGTCTGGGCTTGATCAACCCCAGCTGGGTCCCTTGGGCGAGGATTTATGATGTTGTGTTCACAACCTAAACACAAGATGAACCCAGGATACGTCACTGATGATGCATCCCAGCGCATCCGTAGGATGCATCATTCACCAATCATAGGACTATATATGACTGAATTTACAATTTTACACTGTAAAAAAATATTGTTGGTTTAACTTAAAGGGATAGTTCACTTTGAAATTATTTTTTGATATGTTTTAGCTTACCTCAAGGGCATCCAAGAAGTAGGTGTCTTTGTTTCCACAGTATTTTCAATTTTGACATTTTTCGGTCAAACCGTTGTTGTCTGTCAGTCATGGAATGGAGGTTTAGGAGATCCACGTCAAAGAGCATGCACAGAGAAGTCCAAATTAAACATGATTTAATGACTCATAAATGTAAGTATAAGTATACATTGATGGCCTAAGACACGAAACGAGCAGTTTGTGTGAGAAAACGAACAGTATTTATATCATTATTACCTCTTGTTAACAGCCATGTCCAACTGATCTGAATCAGATGTCCAACTGAACCGAACTGAACCATCTCCAATGTTCCGCCGGAAGTGATCTCGCTCGCATCTACGTCACTCATTGTTTACACATAGATTTCGGAAGTTTTACCTTTCACTGTGAAGATCTAAACATATTTAGATATACGGGAAATCCCAATGGAAGACGATTTCAATATCTAAATATGTTTAGTGAGAGGTAAAACTTCTGAAATGATTCAGAGACTCTGTAAGGAGGAATTATGTCTGATGTCTTGTCAGGTCCTCCAAACTCATCAGGCATTACAGGAGAAGACTCAGAGGCTTTTTACAGCCTTCTTTATACCAGGGGTGCCAACATAATTCTGACAACTGTATTCATGTTAAAGAAGCTTTGCCTTAGAGACAGCCTGATTGATGATGGTCAATTCATGTTTCCAGAGAACAACAAAAAAGGGTGCAGTGGGAAGCTTGTGTCTGAAACAAAACAGTGCAAAGCTCAAGAAACTCACTGAACCAGGGGAAAATAATAAGAGAGTGTCATATCCTAGGTACAAGACTAGACAGGTCACACACATTTTTTTTTTTAATGCCAAGAAAATAAATATGTTTTTATTTTTACCTGTTTAACAGAAGTAAAATATATTGCGAATCCATCATTGATTAAAACAGTTCACATAGCCAGATGGTGTACAACATAGCATTTTTCTTTCTAGAAAGTATACATTTTGGCAAACATTTTGAGAGAAAAAAAAAATTGTCTTTGTGTCTTGTATCAAGTTTTTCCACTAAGTGGCGCCATTTTTCTCTGCTAATATTTTAGTTACATACACGTTGCTTGAGGTATACAATAATGTCTACTTTATTGACAAGAAACACTGTTCCAGTCCAGACGTTTAATATCACTATAAAACCTATTCTTACTGAATACTATGAGTCCTCTTCAGTCTATGATGGTACCACACAGATCCGATTCTGCTTTGTGCAAAATGATAATCTGTAGGCTACTTATTGTACCATCAGTAAAGAAAGACTTTGCAATCCACCTCCTGTTACTGCTCAGAGGTTTAAAGTCCCAATACAGAATCTTGAAATAACACACTATCACACAGAAAAGCCTCTATTTTTAGAGTTTCAACAGCCTGGCAAGATGATATAAAAAGTCATATTAAAAAGTCACAGCAGGCATATTTGCTTTTGTTCAGGGTTCAAAGTCCTGCCAACTTTAAGACTACATGTTCCACTGTATAAAGAAGTGAAAGACCAGATATGTTACAGGAAAGTAGTTCTGCGTTTCTCTGGCTTTGCAGTCCTACGCAGGTTATCTCTTTTATACAAATTGCTTCTGAAAAACAGATTTGAAATAAAGTTCAAGTTTTTGTTAAGAGTGAGTCCAAAAGAAGCTGAATCTTCCCTGAAGTCATTGTGGATGTGCCATTTAGCAGTTTAAAATCACTGTACTGATGCACTTCTGAAACGTTTTGTCATTAATTTCAAGGCATTTAAAAATGATTGTGTCCACCCCTATGTGAAAAGTGTGTCTAAAAGTGGTGAATGAATTCCCAACTGGCCTACAAGAGCCCAGATTTCACTACCTCACCAACTTCACATAGGCTGTTACCTTGGAAACAGTCGGCCACGTGTCTGCATTACATTCAAGAAACAAGGCCATATCAAAGAAACTGAATGAAACTGTCACATGTAGATTGTGTTTATCAGTAAACTTATATATCTTTATTACCACACAGGGTTAAAATTTAGACTGAATGATAAAACGAGAGGTCATAGCCTACATGGTTCTTTGAAAGCTTCATGCTTCCCAATATGTTGCAACCTTAAAGGGATACTCCACTTTTTTTGGAAATAGGCTTATTTTACCACTCCCCCAGAGTTAAACAGTTGGGTTTTACCGTTTCTGAATGTATTCAGACGATTTTCTAATATTTAGAAGAATATCAGTAAACAGACAGTTTCTGGTCTCATTGACTTCCATAGTATATTTTTTTCCTACTATGTGAGTCAATGAGACCAGAAACGGTCTGGCTACTGATATTCTAAATATCAGGGAATTGGCTGAATGGATTTGAAAACGGTAAAACTCAGCTGTTTAACTCTGGGGAACTTGTAAAATGAGCCTATTTCCAAAAAAAAAAAAAAAAAAAAAAAAAAAGTGGAGTGTCCCTTTAATGATCAAAAAACGTGGACAAAACAGTCACTTTGTAAACTTTGATCAATAGTGGTGTCATCACCCATGTGTTGATGGCGGGCGAGCGCAGACATGAAGAGTACACATTGCTATCTGTGTTAAACTAAACTCCTTCAAGCTTTACCAATTTAAACATTCAAGCGCAAGCCGACGCAAAAAAAAAATTAGGCGCACTGTGAGAAAATTTTTGCACTGTTCTCTTTCGAGTTTTGCACTTCAATGGAAAAATTCACACAAAAATTGTCAACATGCTAATCCGATCTTAGTGAGTATCCTAGCAAACATAGTAGGTAATGTCTTAAGTTAATGTAAACGGTTTAGAAAGACAGCTCATGTGTATCAGTATTATAGATCCGTGCATTATGTTTTAAAGTGACACAACCTAATATTCCTGCTATCTGTGTTTTTAATGTTAATCAAACAACAAAAGACAAGGAAATTACTCACTGCTAGCTTTTGTAATTTCAATAACGATTCATCTTTATTTGTTTTATACAGTGAAGATTATGTGATATGTCTGAATTCACAGTTTAGTACCACCTAATGAGTGTAATTCGTTCAGGAATTGGACTACATTGATGGGGCATTTAGTTTCAGTGTAGCAGTTCAAATTACTAAAGGTTCGGTTTGTGTCACGGTTTTTAGGCCCACGGATTTGTTATGTGCGGTTCAAGGAAAAAAAAAGACTACTGTCAAATAATAAAAAAGAAAATAAGAACAAATAATCTACAAGCAACTGCACAAATAAATACAATAGTGCAAAGATACAAATAAAAATTAACAGTGCTTTTCAGGTTTTTCAGGTATAGGTCTAACTGTAATTTTCAGGTACAGAAACTGAAAAAAAAATCAAATGATTTGCAAAGGTATCATTATGTTATGACTTTACTTGTTGGGGCACATCATTAGTCATTTAGTAATTGTAGTAATTTGCACATGAATTTGCACTAACAATGAAGTAATTAATCATGTATTAATGCATATTAGTGTACCTGTCATATTATCTGGAAGTTGAAATAGCTACAAGGCTTTGGCCTTAATTAACAATTAATATACACTATTAGTTAAAAAAATGAGTTATTATGGAATGAATCCACAATTACATATATAATTAATAACAATTCATAACTAATACATAACCTTACAGACTCTTAATTAGTTCATAATGTGGTAAATTAATAGCTCAAATAATCATTAGTTACACATTAATTCAGTATTATCTGTGCATTAGTTAAGCATGAATTAATGCTTGCTAGTCCACCCTATTTTAAAGTGTTACCACATCCTGTGCCTGATGTAAGTCGGCACAGACAGTTGATCAACTGCTGCTGCATCGAGTCTTGATCCTCTCTTGATGTGTTACCTGGTGGGCGAGAGTCAGTGACGTCACGTCCCCTATACGAGCTGAGCTCGATCTTCCTCGGGCTGCATTCGGAGCCACTCGTTTTAACAAGGGCATTAAACGCATCTAGATTCTAAACCACGCGAGCGCGACATCATCAACATCGGATCAAATATAGGAAAACTAAAGATGCTCCAGTCCCTCGCCGGTAATTCGTGTGTGCGCTTGATACAGAGCAACAAATCGGCATGGTATTTTCTGTTTCTGGTGCTCGGCTATATTCTATATCTCATATTCGGTGCGGTGGTGTTCTCCTCTGTGGAGCTGCCGTATGAAGACGTCCTGCGCCAGCAGCTCAGAGAGATCAAACGACAGTTCCTCAAGGAGCACGAATGTCTGTCCGAGGAGCGCCTGGAGAGGTTTCTGTCCAAAGCGTTGGAGGCCAGCAACTATGGGGTGTCTATTCTCAACAACGCATCGGCCAGTTGGAACTGGGACTTCACGTCGTCTTTGTTTTTTGCAAGCACTGTCTTATCAACCACAGGTGAGAGCAATGCGGATCATAAAGTTATATGACTGCGTGAAACAAGGAATTAATATTCCTTGTTTCATTGAGTAATAATTGTATTTTTTATTTACATGTTCAAAATAAAGATCTCAAATCAAATCCCTGGACCCTGATACTCTTAATATTCGTTGTAATTCATGATTTTTTAATGGTGCACCATTTGATGATTCTATTTGCAATGACCTATATTTATCTTAAATGCTTCAGCAAGGCATCGATATCAACAATAACACACAATACAGTCTTCTCATTTGTCCTTTTCGACTCTTTTTCAAATAAGTTTAACCCACTTCTGATAATAACGTGATAATGTTCTTTTGTAGCCTTCTTGTTTTTCTCCATTTTCTTTGTTCCCTTTTGAGGCTGTCACGTCTGTCATTTAACACCTAAGGCAGGTACGCAGAAATGTTACCTTAGACAGGTATCCAATTCTCAAACAGGCATGAAACGGACAACAACTTTATAGAAGATCTCTACAATTTGGTCTTCTCCAGGTTGTGAACTATTTAGGCCTAGAGATATGGTCCTGCATGCTCACATAGGCTACAGAGAAGAGGAAGCTCAGACATGCAGATAACGATTTTTAGTTTCTGTTCTATTGAAGTGTTTACCAGACATTAGAAAACTTTATAAGAAAACTCTTCTCTCATTATGAAACTCGCCAATCATAACAAGACTCAGCATGTACTCAATCCAGTATAACATGAAAGACCATCTTCGTTAACTGACATATTAAATAATTATTAATCTTGAATACAATTATTCATTATTGAGCAAGAATATGCAACTTGATGCAGATGTTTTTATTTAAATGGCTAAAAAGTAATATGATTTTTTTTTGAGTTTGTAATGAAAATCATGTAAATATCAGGAAACAAATCATAAAAATCATGCAGTGAAATACAATGAATAAACATTTCTCAAATGCCTGTTGTATAATTAATTTTTGATACATTTTAACATGTTTTTTTTACAACAACAACAACAACAAAAAAGTATGATCAAGTAAATCTAAGTTGCTTCAATCCAGTAAATGATCATCTTATTAATATAAAAATAAATATATCATTCAAGATTTCATACCTAAAAGACACGTCTACCACGCACGACCACATATTTAGAATTATACTAAAAGGCCATTTATTTACTAAAATGTATGAACTCGGAGGGTAAGGCATGTAGGAAATTGTGTAAAACAGTTTTTTTTTAGCAAAGTTTTGATCATGCTGTTAAGTTGATAAGCACTGCTAAAACATCACCAGGTTTACACATGGATTCAACAAAGCCCAATTACCACTGGAATTTGGTGTTTGTTAGGATTTGTTGGGGAAGTGTGAGCTAGATAAAACCCCATTTCCAGAAAAGTTACTTAAACCGTTTTAAACCGTCCACAAAGGCATGTAAATTGGTAATAAATGAGGGTTAGTGGTATAAAAGGAGCATCTCAGTCTTTGCAAGCAAAAATGGGTCATGACCACTTTGTTCCAAATTCCAAATTGGCAATTCTCTTTGTTCCAAAGAGAATTGCCAAACAATCCGAGTCACATTTCTCAGTGCCAGATTGCAAAGAATTTGTGTCTTTCACTAGCTACCATACATCATTTTATAATTTTATTATGAAGTCTCAGTCAATGTTTGGGCAAGGCAGGAAACCATAAGGAACCTTTGAGCCCTCAGATGTCATTGCACGAGAAACCAAACATGCTATACTGTGTTAAAAATTGCCACGTGGGCTCTGGAGTTGTCTCTTAACAAAGTATACTGGTGCATCAAGAAATACAACTAGAATCACTGTTGCGCAAGAAGAAATACATCAGTTCTGTGCAGAAATGCTGCTGACATCTGTCATGTTTTGGGGGTGGATCAGTGCAAACGTTATGAGTGACTTGAAAATGTGTGAAAGATTGTACAGAGACATGTGCTCATAGAAATAACCATCAATAAGAGATCTTTTCTGGGAAGCATGACACTGTCCTTTACCCATTTTGCACTTGATTGACACTACACCGTACAGTGGATGTGCTTGACTGGCTGCGAAGTCCAGATCTTTCTCTAATGAAAATGTATGTCCCATCATAGAAAGGAGAATCAGACAATGTCCACGGACTGTTGAGCAGCTGTCTTGTATCTGGCAAGATTGGGTAAAAATTCCACTGGCAAAACTGCAACAATTCGTATGCTCAATTCCCAAGTGTTTAAAAAGTTCAATTAAAAGGATTTCGCCGTTGCCAACTTTTTGGAGTGTCTTGCAGCTATAAAAATCAAAATTTGTTTATAATTACAAAATACAATTAAGTTGGTCAGTGAAAACATTGGCAATCTTTTCTTTGTAAAGTTGTCAGTTAAATAAAGAGAATTCAAGAGAATTAACAAATCACAAATTCTTGATTTTATAGATTTATTGCATTTTACAATAAGTCGGGTTGTATCAGTAAAAGCACTGTCATGATTTACCCGGAAAAGAAGCTTTTCAACCATTTTATCATTAACACAGACAGTCAATATCTAGTTCCCCATTACCTATATGCATGTTGCACAAAATATAGTTTCAAATCTTCTTTCTTTTTATCTAAAAAAGGAAGTTTGAACAACAAAGTTTGATAGAGAGCGGAATAAGGCCATAGAAGAAAACAGTTTTTAACCTGATTTGGCAGTCATCACATAAATGACATCATACTCCCCAGAATGCACTGTGAGAGTCGCACGCATAATGTATTTGAATTTCTGCGTCCGACCAGAAGATGAACAAAGATAAATCATCCATCTATTTTCCAAACCACTGGTCCAATACAGCGTAAAATCTTAAAATCTATAATTGATTATAGATGGTTTTCCATGACAGAGTTCAAGAGTTTGGGGCTTCGCTTGGGCATAAACTTAATCAGTTAGAATCACTAGATATTGTTCTTTGGTCATTTCCTTTTCAAAGTGGCATTTATGTCCTTGCTTCCGTATGAATTGACTTTGCTCTGTAGCACAAATCCTTCTAGCGCAGTTGCGTCTGAGGCGCGAGGCCCTGCAAACTAACCTGATTGTTGATGCCCATAATGTGAGATTGTCCATTAGTTGTGAGCTCCAGGGAGGCATCAAACTGCTGAGGGCAGAAATGAGAGCAATATAATCTGTTTATTTCAGGGACACGCACACAGAAATGAAATTACATTGCCTGACTGAATGATTGATTCGTTGATAATCCAGGATGGGACTTAACGTGTTAATCTGTGTCTGGCGATGGCTGTGAGACAGTATGGTTTTGTTTTCAGTGCTAAGGAATAGAGTGTGCTAATCCATGGGTAAATGCTAGTGTCCGGAAGGAAAATGGGAATGTTTAATGTGTAATTTCCGCCTTATAATTCACAGGATATGGTCACACTGCTCCTCTCTCTGATGGTGGGAAGGCTTTCTGCATCATTTACTCTGTGATTGGCATCCCTTTCACCCTCCTCTTCCTCACGGCTGTGGTGCAAAGGATTATGGTCTATAGCACATGGCGGCCCGTTATGTACGTGCATACGCGCTGGGGTCTGTCTAAACCCCTGGTGGCCCTCGTACATGCAACCATGCTGGCTGTCGTGGCTGTGTCCTGTTTCTTCCTCATCCCTGCGGCCATCTTCTCTGCCCTAGAAGAGAACTGGAACTTTCTGGAATCCTTCTACTTCTGCTTTATCTCTCTCTCCACCATCGGCCTGGGTGACTATGTGCCCGGAGAGGCCTTCAACCAGAAGTTTCGTGAGCTCTACAAGCTGGGCATCACTGGTAGGTGTGGTTTGTTTTGTTTTGGCTCAGAGCTGCACCATTCTGGATGAATTGAGAATCAGAATTTTTTTTTTGTTTTAAACAGAGATCACGATTCTGATAGAACTGTCAAACGATTAATCGAAAATAAAAGTTTGTGTACATAATATATGTGGGTGCACTGTGTATAATTATTTTATATATACAAATACACACACATGCTTGTATATATTTAAGAAATATTTTCATATAGATTTATATATAATTTGTTTTATATATAAATATTATTGTTTTCTTAAATATACATGCAAATGTGTGTATTTATATATATATATATATATATACACACAAAATAATAAATAATTATACACTGTACATATACACTTGTCTTAGTCATAGTAATTGACCACTATAAATTTAACTTGAACACAAAACATTGTTTGTGTGTAAGCTTGTTTGTTTCAGTCATAGTTTTGGCCATAATATATTGAAATTGAACACTTGTGTTGGTGTAAGCATGTTTGATACTGTCTGTTATAGTATCGGCCATAATAAAATTTAAATTGAACGTGTGACGTGTGTAAGGTGTTAGGTTGTAACGTTTTATTGTTGTTACAACTAACCCAGAGTCATGTAGCCATGAACTAGTGCACCTTAGCTAACAGGCAAAGCATTAGCACTAACAACTTGCATGAAAAATATCTACACAGACACACAATAAAAATAATTTACTTTAAAGCAGAAATTCCCATAATGAAAATAAACAAAGTAAAAAAAAGTTACTTTCATACCTCAAAATAGTTTTTTTTAGGGCTCTACTTTATTACATGTGGAATAAGGACTAAACTGAGCTTGTGCGTAGTGAATCAGGGGATTTGTGACTGGTTTCTGATTGGACAGATTAGAATTGTTACAACTGACATGTGTTACAACCATCCCCGGTCTCCCCTATACTTATTTTTTTGGTTTGTGTCATTGTGGGTTTTGGTTCTTTTGCTGTTGTCTGTTGTAAGGACCTTTGAAAAAACTGAAATCATTTGGCAAGCTAATATTGAACTGTAACTTAGCTGTGCGTTTCCCTCTTAGTAGAAATATTAATGTATTAAAAAATGTGTGGTTTAAAAAAAACTCTAAAAAGTCTCAGAAAACTGACTTGAATAACAAATGTCAAACGTAAGCATGTTCTGTGGTATTTTTGTAGTGTAAACTGATTTTATGTTCTAGTTGTAGTTTTTGGCTACTAAAATGTTAACATTGTGGTCTAATTTATTGGCCCTTATATTTACTCAACACTTTTTACTCATAGTGACATATTTTATTGAATAAACGCTTGTCGATTCAGTTTCTCTTCTCGTTAGTGAAACTGCATGATATGCAAGTAAAAATACTCTGCTTACTTCCTTTTGTATCTAAATATCTTCATGAGTAAGTCTGGCCTGTTGTCATAGGAACAGATGGAAGGTAAAGAGGAAGTGCATGTGATTTAAGGGTTCAAATCGTTCGTCCACTGCTGCTCTACTGCTCCATCTAGTGTTTGTATTACTTACTCATTTTTTTTTAAAGTTGCATGAAAATCCCACATGGCTTGAGTGGGTTTAGTTGATGCAGATGGCCCCATCCTTCTATTCTGTATGTGGGAGTCGGTGAGAAAGGTCCACATTTGCTGTCGTAGCGTAATTGTGGAGGAGGATATGGCATTTGTGAGGCCCACACATGCTGAGTTGGCTTGAAGTCTCATAGTTCTTTTGCTCTGACTCTCTGCAGTGTAAAAACATTTTATTCATGATCCTTGAGTTGGCATACAAACACATTTCCTTTATTTTGCATTTTGTAATGTGATGTATTCTTTATGAAGAATTTTAGAACAGTACTTAACTTTAGGCCTATCCATCAAATATCAAAGGGTAACTAAACCCCTGAGCCTGACTCCACCCACTGACAACCATAGACAGCTATGCAACTATCAATTTGACACTTCAAAAAGTTCATAGAGATCGTAAAACTAATCCATATGAATTGAGCGGTTTAATCCAAATCGCTTTATATGATGAACAAATTGAATTTAGGCTTTTATTCACACATCTTCACGTTCATCAGCTCACACATCAGTTATGGTAAACGGAAGCTCAAGCATGTTCTCTTGACTGTTCATTCTCTCGTGTTACGCAGCACGTTTGAGCTTCTACAAGAACCAATGAGATTTGTTCTTGTGCAACAAGCAGTTTTGGTTGAGCTTCTGTTTATGAGCTTCAATGTGAATAAAAGCCTACATTCAATCTCATATAAAGCGATCAAGTATCTTCAGAAAATTTGGCCTAAACCTCGCAATTCATATGGATTAATTTGATGATCTCTTTATGAACTTTTTGAAGTGTCAAAGACAAGTGGTAGATGTGTAGCTGTAACGAAAGTCATACGGGTAAATGACAGAATTTTAGTTTGTGGGTTAACTTACCCTTTAAGCTAGGTGGTTGGAAGTGGTGTAGCCAATAAAAAAAATTATAAAAGAATATAAAGACATTTTTTATATCAGATGTTGCAGTGTCCATTTGTAACTTCTTGCCAGACTGGATAAAACTGCTTTCAAGCTACAATGAAGCAAGAAACACACACACAGACATGTAGAGCAGACAGAAATGTTTGAGCCATAAAACTCAAAAGTTAGTATACTTTCATTAACATTCCTTCATTTCTCCATCTCTCTCCCCACAGTGTACCTCCTCCTCGGTCTGATTGCCATGCTGGTGGTGTTGGAGACCTTCTGTGAGCTGCAGCAGTTGAAGCAGCTGAGGAAGATGTTTTACCTGAAGAAGGAGAAGCCCCAGGATCGCCTGGCCATCATGGAACATGACCACCTAGCTTTCACCTCCATGCCAGACGGTACCATCAACTCGCCCCAGGAAGATAAAACCGAGCCCTTTGTGGACTTCCCTGTCCTAACCTCTCCGGGAGGTGACGACCCCATGATCAAATAGATGTTTTAGCTTCTATCAACATAACCTTCAATCGAAGAAGACATCTTTAGCCGAGGGTTCTCGCAAGTGACTGACTGGCCACAGAATTGTGAAAATTACTTGAATATATCACTTGAGATTCAGCGTATTTAACAGCCCTCTACAAAACGATGCTAATCTGGCTTCCTGTTTCTTGACGTGATGAAACCGTACAGTGTGCTTATTGAATATCTGCAAATGATCGTAAGCACACTTAGGCCTAGCCCATAAAAACCCAGGAACTTGATTAAAAAGCATACACTAAAGTCTAGTATGTACTTGCCTATTGAGATTGTCCAAATGGTAGAATTAACCCCCTGACAGCATTTTGTGGTTTAATCTTGATTACCACAAAAACTTTTTTTTTTTAAAGAAAGCAAAAATGTGGGTTTCAGTGAGGCACTTACAATGGACGTGAATGGGGCCAATTCATAAACACTAAAATATTGCATTAATACTAAATAAAATATACTATCCACTGGGAACCAAAACTGTTTGAATATCAACATTCTTCGAAATCTCTATTATTGTGTTCAGCAGAAGAAAGAAATGCAACATGAGGGTGAGTAAATGACAGAATTTTCATTTTTGGGTGGACTATCACTTTAAATTTTTAAACATTGGACCCATTTACTATGAAAGTAAGACCCTTATTGTAGCCTCAATTTTTATTGCATACATAGCTTAACTTGTATTGCATCTGAAAATATATATATTTTTAAATAGACTAAATCGTAAAGCAATCCTGCCCTGATCTAAACTTCGAATGAAGACTGTCTTCTCAGATCTTCATAAATATGTTGTAAGTGCTCAATATATATTCTTGGAATGGAGACCGGTCATCAAACATAGTAGTTGCTCATCCATCATCTGTTAAGTGTTATTTCAGACTCACGTGATCTACCTTGTGAGTTTGCTAACGGTAAGATTTAGATTTTAAGATTTAAATGATCTTCTACTAGTGGCTAACGAAAATATTCTTGCAATCTCATGAAGCTGCATTACTCTAATGCATTAAAATGTTAAGACTATGATGCAGCGTATACTGTAGCATATATCGGTGTAGGGTGCAAAAAACTGTTTGTATGCTTAAAGGGGAATCATGCCACGTTTCAGATGACAGTTGAAAATGTAACATTTACATTTAAGAAGAGTTTAAAGATGCCATACTGTATTCTTTTCTTGATACAGTGAAGAAAGGGAGATTTTACCTTGGTCTCAATATTATGACACTTGATAGAGCAAGTCAATCTCAGTTTACATGGATTTTTTAATCCAAGGTCGAATAATGGCTGGTTCCATGTGTCTTTGTCTTGAGCTACTGAGATCCAGCACAATGTCTTTACATACCAAAAATGTTTGACGAAAATCTAGGATTTCTGAAGTTTGTTTCAGTATTATCGACTAATTGACTGTATAAAACTTAGATCAGTCAGTTTGCATTCTAAACAATTTTGTGGCTATTTAATAAACATAAAAGAATGAATTATATTTTTGAAACATGCTTGAAGTGTCGTTTACAACAGAATGCTTGTGTTTGTATAATGAGAATGACTGTTGTAGGCACAGACTGATCTGATGACTACTGTTTAAGGTCCCGTTGGAAGATCACAGTGTACAGCAGATGTGTTGTCACACTATCACCACAGTAGAATGTCATGACATTTTTATCACAATATAATAAAAGCTGAATGTCTTAAGGACTCATTTTAACAGCTGTTTTGTCTGACTGTATGGATTATTTACAGATAGTGCTGTTTTTATATTAATAAACATGCTGAATCCGAGCTCAGGCCATGGGAACTTGACTGTGCTGATGTGACATATTTATTGTGTGAATAATGAAATGCTTTGTGATGTCAGTGCTGGATGCTTTGTGCTTATTTGCCCGTGGTGTTTTGCTGCAGAGCCTCTGTATGATCAGCTACAGTGTCTTAACATTGAATCAGTGCAGCATAAAATCATGTATGTATTTGTTATTGTTTTGTTTTTTATCGGTGAATCAGTACAATTAGAAATGCAAGGGCATATGGTCTTGTTCTCTGTTTAAGATGTGTGTGAAATACTGGTGAATATGCTGTCATTTCCATAAATAAAAATCCTGACTGGATTAATAGCCTTGCAAACATTTTTTTTTTGTCTTTTAGGGAAAAGTAATAACCCTTATTTTGTTTACTTCTCATCTATTCATTAATGCTGTGTTTTTGGAGATAGTACTTTTGTATCGATATAGCACACAATTCCTCAACTACACCATTAGCTTTAGCATATGAAATATTTTTATGATACATTGCATTTATGCTTAATAGGCCTTCATTTCTGTGTAAAAATTCAGATTTATGCTGGATTATAATTGATTTATAAATGATTTTCATGATTTTTTTTTTGACACGAAGAAAATATATTTCGTTTTTTTTTTCACATTTCCCATTAGTTTCAGTGTGGGGTCATATGCTGCGTTCAAGTCATCTCGTATAGATCGTAATTACGAGTTGAACGCACTTGAACGCCACAATGTCGTAAATACCAGTGGGGAGCTCGGGATTTTCTTTGAGCCCCGATCTGTACGAGTTGGGGGCGTGTCAGTGAGAAACGTTCATTCAACGTCTGTTGACGGTAAATTTTAATTGAATTTCAATGTTTACTCATTGACATGATATTGTAAGGCTTTTTCATTTATAAAGCAAGCTCTCTGCACAAAATATGATATCATTGTAATGTAAAAAATATACCTAATTAAAGAGTTTACATTGGCTTCATAAGCTAATAAAAACAAAAAGAAAAACACACCTGATGCGCATTCTTTGTTCTTCATTTTTATTAATAGCAGAGTTAACAAACATTGCTGTATTTTCGTGTAATTCATTAAAAGAAGGTACACCGCCATTTTGCTCCGATGCTTTTTACAGTCTATGCTCCGATGACTGACTTGAACGCACCTCACGTGAACTTCCCAGTAGGACTTGAACGCAGCATTATTAACCCTGAAGTTTTATGTTTCACTAAACATATTTAGATATATCGAAATCGTTTTCCATAGCGATTTCCCGTATATATAAATATGTTTAGTGAAAGGTAAAACTTCCCTCAGTGTAAACAATGCTTGAGAGATCACTTCCGGCGTAACGTCTGGGGACGGTTCAGTTGGACATCTGATTCAAATCAGCTCGACGGCTGTGAACAAGAGGTAAAAACTATGTAAATACTGTTCGTTTTCTCACATAAACTAGACCAATATGTGTACTTACATTCACGAGTCATTGAATCATGTTTAATTTTGACTCCTCTGTGCATGCTCTTTGAGGTGGACCCCCCTTAGACTGCATTATAGGACTGACAGACAACAACGGTTTGACCAAAAAATGTCAAAATTGAAAATGCTGTGGAAACAAGACACCTACATATAGGATGTCCTCTTGAGGTAAGCTAAAACACACACACACACACACACACACACACACACACACACACACACACACACACACACACACACATATATATATATATATATATATATATATATAATTTCTATCCCTTTAGGAACAACCAAATCAAGCCCAGTTTTTGTGTGTATAAGTTAGACAGATAATGTATGAAAGTCACAAAATCTTATTCCACTGATATGAAGGGAACCTTTTTTGTTAAGTAAAAGTGGATTTGGGTCGTATAGAGGGCTACATGTTCAAAATGACCAGAAACAAATTATATATATTAGTGGTGCTGTCAAAATTAACGCAATAAGGTTATCCTCACAAGCACAATTAAACTTTTAAATGTATTATGTAAACAGTTAGGGTGGAAAAAAATAGGATGCCAGATCCGAGTCATGTGCGTTAGGTCTTCAAATGACAGCAGCCTAATAAACATGCTGCTGTGATGTCATGTTAGTCAAATAACAACACACTGCTATATTTCATTTATAATTTATGCAATGAAAACTGAAATGTTTAATAACTTTAATTTCTTTGTATATCCCACCTGTTACACCTAACAATCTTACAGCACTACAGTATTCACAAGGTTCCATGGATCAAAAACCATAACTTTGTGCATTGTTTCGACAGTAAATGTATAATCTGAATCAATAGAAAAATTTGAGCCCTTGATATTTTGAAGGCACAGGTAAATGTGGCATTTATTATAATGGGTTTATGTGAAGTTTGTTTTAAAAAATCAGTTTCAGGAGACATCATAGTGGTATTGGTATCAGTAATGCTTTCTTAGAAACATTTGCCATTGAACAATATGCAATTAATAAAACATGTTTGTATTGATTGATGGCATTAAATATACAATGTTTATATCTAAACACACACACACAATAGTATTGTGTTTAAGACTTTTGTTACAAATAGAAAGCCATCTTTAAATTGCTTTTTGTGAATGTAATTCAAATACAATTATTTTGTTAAAAAAAGAAAGAAAAGGCAAGCAAGGATTAACTGGAAGTCTTAAGTAAAATTTGACTCATAGACTGAGAAAAAAAAATACAATGAGGAAATGTGGTGATGTTTTTAAATGCACAAAAAAGTAAGATAAAAGTACTATTGAATCTGATCATTTAAAAAAAAACCTTCCAATGGAACATGGAAGTAACTTAAGTTAAAATTAGACTTGAGTATATAGCACTTAGCTGCTTTTAACCTATTCTGTCTGTTACCACTATCTTTAAGATAGACCCATTATCCAGCATGCACTTTAATGGTCCAGTGGCAGAACTTTTGCTAAGCTTGTCAGAGGGTCTGGGGTTGTAGTCTGTGTATGGTAGCGTGATCCACAGAGAACACTGCATCCGCGCCACTGATCGAGCACTTTGATCACTTAGTTTCAAAAACACCACATGTCAGAGCTAGATCGCCTCTTATTTAACAATTGAAAGTAATTCTCGGCTAGTTAACTGGAGATGTTCTTAATCTTATTCATTTGTATTTTTTACATCTGTGCCGTGAGACGTTTCAAAAGTGGTGGGGACAATATCGACATTGGCAAAAAGTGGTGAGGACATGTCCCTTCCGTCCCACCTGCAAACTACACCTATGTTTATTAGTTACTTTTTTTTTTATAAATATAAAAATAAAGTCTTTTTGGAGATAATGATGCAATACCACCCTAGGTACTCAAGATTTACATGATTGACCAGAACTGGGTGTTTGTATGATTATTTATTTATTTATCTATTAAAAATCCTTACAACAAATACAAATAACGAACCAACACAAATAATGAACACAAAGGGCAAAGTGCACTAAAATCCAGGCTTTTTCACTTTTATCAGCTCATCACACAGATCTGTGAGATCTTTGACTTCTTTAGCCTGAGAATAGAAAATAGAAAATGTCAACAACAAAAACAATACAGATGTTAAACACTAAGTAATTCATCCCAACACCCATAAGAATCTGCTGTTCCACCACTGCAAGAGTGACATCCCTTGTGTGCGCTCATGTACCTTTAGTTCCAGATCCCTCTCTAGGGACTGAACTTTCAGATGTTCTCTCTTGAGCTGCACCTGCAGTGTTGCCACCTCTGCGCCCAGTTTAGTGCGAACCTCAGATATGGCCTTATTTGCTCTGAAACAGTGACATTGGTGAGACTTTATAGCCATATTAATCGATCCAGGTTCATTGTACTATTACGTTCATAAGAAAGGATATATTTCAGACATTACAGACTGTTTGAAAAGCACATACTGATCTAGTTTCTCCTCAGCATGGGCCTTCAGTGCTTGATAACGTTTTTCCTCTTTCTGCAGTCTTTCCATGCAGTTCTGAGCGTACTGCTTTAGTGTCTCCTCATTCTATAGCACAGAAGGGGGAAAAAAATTACCGTTATACACTAAAATATCATCTTGATTTGGGATTAAGTCTGCTAGTCTTGTTGCAGAAGTCCCAGTGTACCTTTTTGAATCCCTCAATAACTTCCTTGCATCTGTCAAGACGTTTGACAACAGAGGAGAAGGATTGCTCCATTTCATTCAAATCTTTAGACAGCTGATGTTTTTCCTGAAGGACTCGCTCCAACTCAATTTTTGCCAAGTCTTCCTTCTGTTTATGCTCATCTGTAAACACATGCGTTTTAATATCTAATATACTCCCTAAATATAGTGTACTTAATAAAATAACCTGGTCACCTGTGATTTGAGTGATGGTGGCCTCAAATTCAGACACTATGAACCTGAGAAGAGGAGGAAGAGATTGAGTGAGCATTGTTCAAATGTCCATTAATTGTGGATTTCACACTTTTTGATTGATTCAGTAATCCCAACTGACTGGAAAAGCATTTTTAAAAACTCTTTGAATCATTACCTTGCTCTTGAGATGTTTTTTTGAATGGTAAGCAAATCATTCCTTGGTGTATTTTCTTTAAATTGACTTTTTTTGTAGGGCTGGGTATCATTCAAACATGTTCGATATCTTTTCCTGAATCTGATGAAACTTTTTTTGACACCAATTTGATGAAATCTGTTTAACAAGATTTCATTACCCCCCAAAAATCTTTGGTTTTATTTATCAGTTTGTTGCCCTTTACCAAGTACAAGGGGGCAATCCACCAGCCAGAAAGTTAAGCTTCGTTTGGGAGCAGTGAATAACTTTACATCTGAGGCGTCCAAAGACTCCATTTGTCCATTATTTCTTAAGAAACAGGACAATAGATAGATGGGTCCATTACTTTGTATCTTACGCTATGGCCCGTAGAAGCCATTTTTGTAAAAATAAGCTAACGATTGCATAGAGAAATTACCGTACAGACAGAAGAAGCTCGTAAGCAATCTTTCACTGTCTATGAGGCAATCGGGTGGACGTGGAGACATAAAGTCAAGGGAGAAGCCCATAGACAGAGTTCATAAAAGCAACGGGACAAAATATTTCATCAACAGATATGTTTCCTTGGCTTCATCAGGAAGAGAGTGCTTCTAATGGACTTCTACTTTCTCTGTTGAAATCTATGGGGTCGCTGTGTCCATTTCTTTGACATAGACTGTAAAATTTCTAAAATTTATTTTAATTGTTTAGTTGGTCTCACATGCCATCGAATAACTTGGGGAGGTGGGGTTTATGACCAATACTAGGACCAGCCACTGGGAGGGCGATCGAGACATTTTGGATTTACTTCAGGGCTTGGGCGGCAAGCTTGGTCTATGACCTTTACAGACTCAATGACTCATAGGCCACTAGGGGGCGATACTAGCACACACAAAGCTTGCCGCAAAGCACTGGCAAATGTAGCCTAATGATTATGATTATGTGTTGGGGGAAATAGCGCAGACATTTTAATTGTTTGTTAATAAACGTGTTCGCTGCAAAGATGAAGTTGACATTGCTGACTCGTCATCTCCACAGTAGTGAATGCACGCATGCCTACAGAGAGAAATGTACCTTTCATTGGGATTATATAATCAGATTATTAGTTTTCAATTTGTATTGGTTCGTTTAAAAGCTTTTCAAGCTTTCCAATATGCCAATTTCTCATCCCTGAGGCAAGTAGCCTATACGAGTTTCGGTTAATTTGTGACACGCTTCAGTTCTTTATGCAGTCTAAAACGGAGAAACTTTCTGCTCTAAATTTATTACATCCACTGTTAAATGCTTCGTGTTCCCGGTCTTGGCAGCAATTATCTTGTCGCAAATATCGCATCACGCACTGTTGGCTTTGAACCTGGTGAAATGTGATGGACTTCTGATCTTTTCCACATCTTTTACATCTATGGTGGTTATACCTCATGTGGAAGCCATGTCTCTGGGCGTAACTGGCCTAAATTAGTGTTTTTCCTTGATGCCTTGCAATCGACAATCATGCAGCATGATTATTGGCTAACTGAGATTGACAAGATTAACCCCTTGGGTAACAAACCACAAGAGATTTTTTTGATACTTCATGGTAGAGGCAATTTGGTCGATGCCTAAGAAGTATCGATACTCAATACCCTACTTATTTAAGAATCAAATTTTAAAGAACAACTTTTTCACAATTCAAACATCACAAGAGGGAGATCAATCGGACCAAATATTCGCTCTTGATATTTCCATCACTTTTCCAATCCTGAAAGGCAATGATCATGGTAACCCCTATGTGAAAGTGTTTGTCTTAACAGGACTTACAACATGTGTTGATTCTCCAGACACAATTTGTCAATCTGAGTCTGCATTTCTTTTTGCTGTTCTGCCGCCTAAGAAAAGACAAACCAAGCATTAGAGAGGCCAATGAGACATGAAGCTCATAATCTTGTGTAGAAACTGACCTTTTGTTCTGCTTTCTGCAGCATAGCATCCACGTCTCTCTGACTGTACTTCAGAACATCTATGATGGAGTCCTCAGTCTTCACAGGCTGTTTTAATGTGTGAACCAGTAAGTCCAGAACAGTTGGATCTGGTAACACAGTTTCCACTGCCTGAAGAGGAATAGACATGGTAAAATTGGCTCCAGTGTGCAAAGGAAAATGCTTGTTTCATTGTCTACTATCATAGTGACAATGTTACAAAACCAAGGAAGGGTTAGGGAGTTTGTGTCGTCTTACTGGCGGAGGAAGATCATCCAGCAGTTTCATGCTGTCATAGTGAGACTTCTGCTTAACTTCAGACTTTGCAGCCTCCATCATCCTAACAAAAAATAAGTTTGCATGATCGCTTATGTGTGCACTCTGGATTTTGATCACAATGTAACTCAGATCTCTTGCATTGAGGAAATTTGTAATATTTTGCTTCTTTTCGAAAGAAGTTTGAGAATCAAGAAACCGTTGATTTGAATGCATTTGTGGAGAATACTGACCTGATGGCAAGAGAAGGCCGTGGCAGGCTGAATCCAGAGTTGCCGTTGTCCACCAAATTTTTCTTTGGACTCTCCTTCAACAGCGGGTCAAACTTCAAATACAGTGACTGTTTCCGCAAAGCTGACTCCTTAAACTATAAAAAGAGTTTCTGTGAAGCACTGAAAATCTGAAATGCTACTTAATAGAGGGTATGCATTGACATCACTTTCCCGCCAGAACACACCCCCTCAGCCAGACTGAGTGGCAATTGATTTAATAGGGAAAACTAGGGGTATAAGGGTTCACAAAATTCATGGTTGTGTTCGATAGGATATACTTGTGTCGCATTTTGGTATGTTTTCCATACAACAAAAAGAAAAATGCCAGAGAAATTTCATTGATTTAATATTTTTAATTATATATTTTTAATTAAAACTAACAAAGTATGATATTTTTTTAACTTTAAACAATGATGTTGCTATACTTGACTCTTCTTAGAGGCATATAAACAAATTCAAAGAGGCATATAAAATCAAACAGCTCCTTGGACAAAATGAAATGTAATATTGTAGTAGTTATAAACAAAGATTTATTTTAGTTCATTTTACCATTTGGAGGGCAGTAATTGTATTCATAATGTCTAAATAAATCTTACATATTGTTACTTGAAAGCATTTTAGCCTACTATTCCTGCCAAACTTCCATGGTCACAGTTAGTAGTGTTACTACAGTAAATCCATGGTGAATGTAGCTTATCTATGGACATGGAATAATGTATTCATGGCGCAATGTTTCTTCCTGGTTTCCATGTCAGCACTGTTTGATCCATTAATAACAGAGAAAAGTGAATGTTTCTCACTAGATCTAGCAGCGATGTTATTACTTCAGTGGCAAATTCGGCAAGATCGGCTCACGCTGCATTGTTCCAAACTGATAAACGGTCCGTCAACCAAACAATAACGAGTAGCTCAGTTTCGTTCCGCTTACATTACATTTGCCATTTGATGCTGGACAATGTTGTGGTCCAATGAACCATTCGGTTTAAAAATACTTATTGAATACCAAACACCTCGGTTCAAAAAGAATACGTGCATCATTACGCCCCTAGGGGAAACTGCAAAAACAAACGATTATCTTTTTAAATATTTTGGTTTAAATATTCAATATTTTGTTTCTTACAACTTACCAAAGATCCAGTGATCAATGGATTTTGACATGTAGCCAAGAAAAAAAGTTTCCTGACATTTGTGCCTGACTATGACGCCAATGGGAAAAAAAAAAGCTAATTTGCCTGTGAAAGCTTTATATGCAAGATAGGCAGGTCTAAATAAAGATCACTTATATCAATGTTATACAGTAATCAACATATGAAATGCATTAAAACCTCTCAAAGTTATACATTAATTAGGGCCCAAGCCCTGAAAGGGCGAAGGCCCTATTGTTTTCCTTAGGATTTTTTTTTTTTTTTTTTTTTTTTTTTTTTTTTTTTTTTTTTTTTTTCTAACGACTATCCGGGCACTTTCGGGGCCCTTAACATGCTCAAAAACTCTTGAAACTTTGCACACGGGTCAGAACCCGCGGCCATCAGAGCCGGGCTGAAGCTGGTACACGGGCGCGGCAGGGCGGCTCGTCAGCGCCCCCTGGAACGGGGTCTGAACACTTTGTCCATAAATCAAACACGCTTGCATGTAATAATATGAAACTCGGTACACATGTCGATCTCATCGTTTCATATATACATCGCGCTTTTACTTTTTACCCCAGCCCAACAGGAAGTCAGATATTTACGGTTGTTTTTAAAACGCGTGCAATGGAATTTAATGTACTCGTCCTAGAGCATTCATCCGCATGGAACGAAACTCGGTCAGCCTGAAGTAAAGACATAGAGGATCAAAAATTGCGAGGGGATTTTTGATATCTCGAACGGTTTGGCTGTGGCGAGGAAACAAAATTATGGTGAGAAACGTGAAACAGGAAGTGTGTCCTAACTTCAGCATACATCAACCGATCTTGATGAAACTTCAGGAGTGTGTTCGCTGTAAGAGGACGATCACTAGGATGTGACTATTGTGTGTCAAAGTTATAGCGCCACCAACTGGCAGCAGGAAGTGTGTCACTTTCAAAATGCTTTGAAATCACCCTCTTATTTTAACCCGATTTGCTTCAAACTTCATCTGTATAATGTAAACATACGGCAGATGTAGACCTGTGAATGGATTATTGATGTCTTTGAAACTGTTGCCGTGGCGACGCATCAAACTTTACCATTCTTTTAGGATGCTTTTGAGACCCTTAGCATGCTTCAAATTGCATGAAACTCCTCAGACACATCACATTTATTAGCCAGTAGACATGTGCAAAGTTTCAGAAACGGGCGTGGTGAGGGCTCAGTAGCGCCACCTTTTGACAAAAGTTGGGTTGTTAGTTTTATCTACAGTTACAAAAATCGGTATGTATATTGTACTCCTCGAGCCGGACAACTTTCTAATTGACACTCATTACCTAGGACCCACAGAAAGTAAGATACGTTTGTTTGAATCTGGTCATGCTCCCTTTGAACCTACATCTCTGTCTCTGTCTGTGTGTGTGTTAGTAGGGGAGGGGCTTAACCATTTCACTGCTGTGTGTTTTTTCTGCTGTGTAATTTCTTAATACATTTCTTAAGCCTGGTGTGTTTTAAATAAGTTTTTATTTTAATTTTTATAAGTGAAGGCATAATATAACCCGTTAAATTGTAGTGCATTGACAATAGTTTTATATAATTAGTTTATTAATTAAATTAACTTGGTCCATAAACTTGATCTGAAAATTGGGTCCATAAATCAAACACACTTGCATATAATAATATTAAACTCGGTACACTTATAGATCTCATTAGCCCAAACAACTTTAAGCCAGCCCAACAGGATGTCGGTTGTTTCGGTCTGTACTGTATGTGAATGTTTTGCAAAACCAGCCTTTACATTTTTATTTCCCCCCTCTTAAGTAATTTTTAATTATTCCCACACCAAACTTCTTCAAAATTATGAAAATATATTAAAGATACTAAATCAGGCATATGTACTGGCCATCGGGACTACCGGGAGATTCCCGGTGGGCCGCGGTCTGGTTTGGCCGGCGGCCCGGCGCGTTATGTATTTTGTTTTTAAATCATTATTAATTGTAAATATATTCTATCGTAAGTATTTGTTAAATCATCCAATTCCGGACTTATGCGTCTCTCTCATGAAGCCGCATGAAGCGGACGCGAGCTGAGAGACTGACAGGTCTGACTGTCTGACACTGGCCAATCGGAATCAAGAGCGGAGAAGCGGCCGCTCCCATAGGCAGTAGCCTATAGTATCTCCCCGCCCTGTGGAGGCTTTCCGCCGTTCTCGTGAAGTTTCTCGCCGGTCTAGTCTCTGAGACCCCTACACCTGGTATTAAAATGCGATCTGTATCCAGATAAGTTATCCGGATAATAAAAAAAGAAATGTTAATGCAAGGTATTACGTTGTGATCGGATTGTGATCGATATGCCTGACCATCTGGAGGTAGGCTAGTCTGGCTCGCATTGTGTTCGGATCTTTACGTGTAAACGCAATCTGGTTGTTGATATCACACATGTATATTTTACTCCTCCCAAAAATGCTAAAACATAAACGAGTGAGAGCGTTTACAGGCTATGTTATTGTCAGAAATGACGGCGCTGCGACACGCATCACCGCCGCAGATGAGCAGCAGCTGAGCGTCAAACTAACTGCAAACATCGCAAATAAAAGTGAAAGTAAGTCATAGACGCTTAATCATCTACACATTCATCTTCAAGTAAAGAAAGAAATGATCTCTTGACTCTTACAAGGGCTGTTGCCACTCTCTCTTATTGATATCTATTGATGAAATTAGCTGATGATCAATAAAATGCATGCTAATATCTGTAATAAACAACCGACAAAATTACTGTATGATGGTGTAAATAAAGAATCAGTCCAGCATCGCCATGTCAGTGTGTATTGATTCATCATTCCCAGCAAGCAATTTTACGTCCAAAAGACGTCTAATAGCCGTCAAAACATAGCCCAGACGTCTAGGCTAAATCAAGGCTAAATTTGGGCTGTCAGTGAAAATCTAATAGACGTCTAACCATAGCCCAAGAATAGACATCTAACCATAGCCCAAGAACAGACTATGGTCAACAATTAGACGGCTATTGAACGACTACATTTATACGTCTAATAGGCAGTGCATATGGGTCTAGGCTAAAACAAGGCTAAATTTGGGCTGTCAGTGAAAATCTAATAGACGTCTAAGCCCAAGAATAGACTAGTCATCAATTAGACAACTATTAAACGACTACATATACATGCAATAGACAACAAAATGGTTAAAAGATTCTTTTCACTCAAATATAACAGGTTCACATAAATAACAAGCCATTCCAAATATATATATATATATATATATATAAAAGGCTTTATTTAGCAAAAGAACAACATTACGTAACTTCAAAACATAAAAATTACCACACCAATATTAAAATTAAAAATATAAAATTATTTTAACATGAACAACTTAAGATAGGCTAATAAAATAGAAAACTCTGTTGCTGCTGGGAAGTTGGTCATCACAGCATCTGCCAAATAAGAATAAAATAATTAGCACAAGAAAAGCATTGTTGAAAGTACATGTACGTTTTGTGTGTGTGTGTGTGTGTGTGTGTGTGTGTGTGTGTGTGTGTGTGTGTGTGTGTGTGTGTTCTTGTGTTCTGTTTAGGTTTTAATGCACATCGGAGCTATTTGCATTATTGATATACTGGCGGAGACTTTTTAGATTTGCTTATTTTATATAGCCAATCATTTGTATTTTTATGCTGTATTATAAAATTAATTTGAAAGTTTCAAACTTGAATTAATGAAGGCATTTTGAATGAAACTTCATCTTACTTTGCTTGTACAATAACAAATATTATTCTACTCTATTTGCTTATGCTCTCCAACAAGCCAATGTTCAGACAAATTCAATTTTATAATTTATATCAATGATGGACTTTGTCAAAGACGAGAGATTTAGTGAGGAAATGCTATTTTTATATCACAATGATCTAAAGAAAAGAGCCAAATATAAGTGTGGCTTTCATAACACTTTATAATAGATTGCATGTGTTTCATGTTTACAGCTTTGGATTCAGTAACGTTAGGCCTACACGTGCATGTACCATGACACACCCGCTAAAATGTCACGATTCCAACAACACATGATAACAAATAATTTATCTAAAAAATTAACACGTCAAAATGAAAACACATATGCTTAAAAGACAAAAGTGGGAATGTATTTTACCTGTTGTCGTCGACCGTCAGCTGAATGCAATGCTCTGCCTCGTTTAAAATATTTGAGAATGGTCGATCGGCGATCGCGTGACCGGTGATCTGTGCTATCAAGACTCGCGTTGTCAGCAGTCATGTCTCAGTAGGGCTGTTGCCATCTAGCGGTTGATAAATGTAATTGCATTTTTATTTAATTTAAAATGAAAAACAGTCAAATAAAACCATAGATTTTTAATTAATGTGTGACTGTGACAGCAAACATGAAGCTGCGTGGGTGAAAAACAAGAAAACAATTTTAAGATTTATTTTGGCAATAGCCTACTAATCGCTGGTCTAAATCAGGGCTATAGCCAAGCCGTTAAACGTAGACCACTGATAGCCTCGATTTCGCCAGTGGGCTAAAAGCAGACTGCACATAGCCCATCCAATTCAGAGGATCGTGACTACAAATCGACCATGTCATGATATGACACTGGCACCTTGTAGATATGTTTACCAATGCGAACATGATGGGATATCAACTATCTCATGCGTTGCCTGCCCAACAATTCATTAAAACGACAATTAATCAGTTTCGACTAGAAGTGGGCTATAAATAGCCGGACAGACTATACGAGCTAGATCGCGTCTTCACACAGCCTACACATAGAAAATGTCAAAGAAATCAAACCAAACACCTTGTAATCACAGTTGACTTTGCTTACATGATGGAATATAATACATTTTGCAAGTTATTTTGGAAAAAATACATTTAGCCATGATTCAATGTTATTTTGGCTAGAAGTGGGTTACACATAGCCGGACTATATCGGGTCTCTATTTAACCTAGACGGTGAAATGATGGCTATTGCTTGCTGGGTTGTCTCTTCATAGTTTGCAAGAGACATTTAATAAACTGAGCGTATTTGATAAACTGAGCGTAGCCTATTCATCTATCAATATAGGCTAACCTCATTCTTTTAATGAACGGAAGAACGCTTATCGACCACCGTTACAGTACAATATGCACGTATGTCCATTTAAACTCGATTTTGGGTCAAATATGGATTATATCATGACACTGGCAAGAATATGGTTACATTTAAAGATGTTGTGCCAAGCATGAGAATGCTACGTTCAGCTGCTTTTGAAATAACATGTTTTTTTCCACTTCCTGAAAAGTAACCGTTTTGGACATACGTGAGTTTCATCGGGCAGCGACGATATATTAAAGATACTAAATCAGGCATGTACTGGCCATCGGGACTACCGGGAGATTCCCGGTGGGCCGCGGTCTGGTTGGGCCGGCGGCCCGGCGCGTTATGTATTTTGTTTTTAAATCATTATTAATTGTAAATATATTCTATCGTAAGTATATTGTTAAATTGTCCAATTCCGGACTTATGCGTCTCTCTCATGAAGCCGCATGAAGCTGACGCGAGCTGAGAGACTGACAGGTCTGACTGTCTGACACTGGCCAATCAAAAATCAAGTTCAGATTCTAGACCTGAGAAGCGGCCGCTTACACCGTGTCCTAACTACACACGACGCCGCGACACGCGATAAAAGGTATCTTTTCCATGTAAATCAGAGTTTTTGTCCTAACCAGACGCGACGGCGACATGCGAAGTTTCTAATTTAGAAACGGTTCCTATTTCTGCGACGTCGCGGCTGACAGAATGAAGAAATTACACTGGTTATGAGTAGCTACACATTATTTATTTTTAGTTAAAAATAGGTCACTGTGCCACAAGCCATAACGGATAATTTACCTCAGATTTTGAAAGCATGTAATATTATCGTGTTCAAAATGAATTCTATGCAAACATACGACTGTATTTCATAACAACGCTAACTTGAGGCAGATGCCACCAAATGTGTTAAATAAATGAATTATTTGCTGGACTTAAGTGAAAAGGATAGCCATTTAATGACCATAGCACATAGTTGATGTGAAAAAGGAGTATTTTGCATATAAATATGCACATAAATACATATTTTTTCAATTTGTATCCCTGAAAGTGCCTGGCAGAAGCCTATACTGTCTGTGTCATAAATGTGAACATAATATTATCTACCGTCTGTGTCATAAATGTGAACATAATATTGTAACAGAATATTCTTATGCTATATTATATAAACTATATTTCATGAGGTGAAACATCACTGCCAGGAGCTACAGAATATATATTTCTGTAGGTCCTCACCGTGATGTTGTACTTCATGAAATATACGTAGTATAGCCTAAGAATATTCTATTAGAATATTAAGTGACACATAAACAAGCTCTTCGGCACACTTCTTTTTGACAGTCAAAGCGGGGGTTATGTTTTTGCACGTCATGTAGAATAACCCTAAAAGCACCAAGGTGGCGGTGCCACCGGCTTTATATATATATATATATATATATATATATATATATATATATATATATATATATATATATATATATAAATATAGCTGCGAGCAGCGATTGCGGGCCCAAGCCGGCGGTACCGCCATCCCGGTGCCTTTAGGTAACTAAAGGCACCGGGGTTGCGGTGCCACCGGCTTGGGCCCGCAATCGCTGCTCGCAGCTATATTTTTAAATTATACCCGTTCTTGTCTTAGGACAACTTTTTTGATCCACTTCAAATGTTGACTACTGTATATAGCCCTATTACTATATCGTCCATCACATAACTTGTAAATTTTTTGCCAGTGTTTATCTAAAAACATCCAATTATGCAGAATATGCAATGGTAAATATTTAATTGAGTTGTCAATATATATAGGGTATGACTTTTTCAGTCTTTTTGCCACTCAGTGGGTGTAACTGCAGCCACTCCGGTCAACAGTGACATCACATGCATACCCTCTACAACCCAACGGCTTTACTCTATTTGGTGCAGGATTTCCTTAAATATAGATGTAAATGAGTTTTTAAAGACTCAAATGGAAACACTCACAGTGCTTGATCCAAACTGCTCCAGATAATCCATCTGCCCATCAAAATCTCCATCTGGCATAACTGAGAAAAAGAGCAAACATTTTGCTCCCAATGTTAAAAGCTTACACCTGATGTCTCAGTGTCATTCAAAATGTACAACCATGTTTACTCACACAATGCCCCTGGCACAAATTCATCTTCACTTGGTGCCATCACACCCAGATCACACGTCTGGTTATGAAATTTCAATAAAGATTCAGGTGCTGCCATGATCTCTGGCTCCTGTGATATGAGAGGAAAAAATATGATTTTTTTAATGAAATAACAACTTGTGGTAACAGACTAATTTTGTTTAAATTCTTAAATTGAAAGGCACATTTACCAGGTTGGTGACAGGAGGATCAGTTTCTGCCATGTTTTTATCGCTTTCAGAAACTGCTTGGTGAGATCTGGAGGAGAAAAACAATAAAAATTAGAGCTCAATTATTTGCATTAATGCATTTGGTAAATACTCTTATCCGAAGTGCATTTCATATTAGGGGTGGGAATCTCTAGGCACCTCATGATTCGATAATGATTCAGAGGGGTGTGATGCGATGAAAGATGCATCTCCCCCAGATCTACCTTTTTTCTTAAAAATTAATCTCAACACTTAAAAATATGCATTTAATTGCATGTGTAAAAAAAAATACATACAGTATTTAAAAGTAGGCTGTCTGAATGTTTTCATTCAAGAGCTGGAGTGGTTTCACACTTGTGAAAATTATTTTTAAAATGACATGTATTGTGTTAATGCATGCTGTTCCAGCTCTAGTTTCTGTACCGGTTCTCAGGCTGATCATCCTGTGTAGGAGCCTCTGGCTGTTGAAGAGGTGTTTGTGCTTTCATCAAAACCGGGCTGGTCTGGACCCCACGTGGTGGAGAGCTGCGCACTGCAGCCTTTGTACCAAAGGGGTTAAAGTTTGGATCGTCAAAGTCTAAGGTGTAAGAACCTTGAACAGCAGGAACGTCCACAGGTGTTATATCCTCTGGCTTCTTGGGGGACAACTTCTTGGGTTCTGGTTCTTTCTTCTCAGTGACTGTTTTTTTGGTCACAGGTTTTGCACCTGCAGGTCTTTTGACCCCAAAGCGTTTTGGAGGTTTGCGCTTGACTCCATCATCAAAGTTAAACTCTAGTAGCATCTGGTTCTCCTTAGGTGGCATTGAAGCATTGGAGGATGTTGGGACAACTGGGGTCTGGACTAAGAGCTCTGATTCCAGCTTGGCTTCTTGGCTTGGGACATCTGAGCAATGGACTGAGAGCTCAGATTCCTGCTTGGTTTTTTGGCTTGGGACATCTGGGCTTTGGACTGAAAGCTCAGACTCCTGCTTGGCTTCTTGGCTTGAAATACCTGGGTTATGGACTGAGAGCTCGGCTTCCAGCTTTGTTTCTTGGTTTGGCAGGGTTGGTATATCTGGGGTCTGGACTAAGAGCTCTGACTCCAGCTTGGGTTCTTGGCTAGGGACATCTGAGCTATGGACTGAGAGCTCAGATTCCAGCTTGGTTTCTTGGCTTGGGACATCTGGGCCATGGACTGAGAGCTCAGATTCCAGCTTGGCTTCTTGGCTTGGCAGGGGCGGGACATCTGGAGTCTGGACTGAGATCTCTGAGTCCTGCTTGGCTTCTTGGATTGGCATGGGTGGATCAGAAACAACTGATGCTTTGCCAATCAGAGGAGAGTTTGGGATCTTTGAGCCACCAGTTTGGAATGGGTTGAGCAAATCAAGATTGTCAAAATCCAAGTTGTACGATCCTACGGGGGGAAGTGGTAAATCCTCTGCCTCATGTTGATCTTCAATAGCAGGAAACGGCTGTGACGGTGGGGTTGGTTCAGTCTCTTCTATCTCTGTGATGCTGTTTTCAACATTATCAGTCTTGATGATGACAGTACCCTCTGAAGATATGTTGGCAGAAGATTCTGCAAGGGAATTATTCTCTGATGAGATAAAAGGAAGAGTCTCATCAAGTGCTGAGTTGGCCACCTCTGGAACCTCAGCCTGAGGTGAAGAAATGAGGGCTGCAGTTGTATCGGACTCTACAAGCTCTGGAAAAGCAGAAGACTTAGGAGGTGAATTTGCCATTTTATTGGACCCCTGGAAAGGGTTAATGGCATCTGGATTGTCGAGATTGAGAGTATAGGCCCCTTTGCTCTGAATAGGAATGTCATCCTCAGGGTAGGCAACGTCGTTACTCAGCATTTTAATCGGTAAGGTGGTGGTGTTATTCAACAATGAACTCCTGTAAAACAAATTAATTTTTACATGTTAGTGGATTGTCATTTAAAAATATTATGATTGACCGCAACAAGACAGAACTAAATTGAATGTAAAAAAAACAAAAACACGTATTGTTAAATTATTATTCTAAAATAATATAAAAATAAAAATTAAATCATAAACAAGTAGAGCTCAAAGTTATTTGCTCACTGGTCAGTAGAGGCTGAGTGAGTCTCCAGTGCTTTAGTGTGGTCCTCTTGGATGGCAGGCTTACTGGTGCGGCTTGGGGACATGATTTTCTTTGTGACTGGGTCTCGCCGTGGAGTTTGAAAACAAACCTATCCAAAAACAACAAAGAACTATGCATGTAAATCTAAACACTACAGCACATGTCTGACAATGCACGGTTAACAAATGCTTAACTGGTCCCTCCCCCTTTTCAAATAGCGTTTAGTTTCACAGACTACAATTCATACTTGACCATCATGGAAGCTAATCAGAGCGATGATACGTTGGATTCAATAGTACAGGTGTGAATAAATTCTAGCCATATCATTCTTAACAAACGTACAGTTGGAAAATGGAATAAAATTTTAGCGTTTGAGCAACTGAATACTTGCCCCACAGACCTGAGAAATATATATATATTGAAAAGTCTACTAGAATGATTCAAAACGCAAGAAAACAGACTGCTCTCTGCACATGTAATCCATATGAAAAGTGCATTTCTCTCTGGCGCATTCACTATGGAAGGCCAACTGCAAAGATTGCGAGTCAGCATTGAGCAGCAACTTCATCTTTCCAGTCGAGGGAGCAGACACTGGCAGAAAACACTTGTTTATTAATAAACAATTAAAATATCTCCTTGCTTTATTTGATATTCGTAATCATTGCTGGTTCTTTTTGACAGCTTTAAGGTAATTGGCAAAAACATCGAGATCTTTTTTAGACAATCGCACAACCTATTTCATATTCTATAATTAAATACTCAGTTACTCATCCCAACCAACAATTAAAAAAAATATATTTACTAGTAAGCGTCTTTTTCACATGTTAGTTTTTCAATGAGCGGGAATTAAAAACCCAGAATGGACCATGACGGAAATGATTGAAAAATGCTTAGAGTGGAGAGAGGAATGTGCTTTAGAACTTTAATCCCTGTGAAATTACCTTTCAGCCTATGACAGAGTGAGCCAGCTCTCAGACTTCACCAAAAAAAAAAAAAAAAAAATCTCTTAATTTGGAGAATTTAATCTACAAGAATCTCTCTTAATTTAATCTACAGAATTTTTATTTTTGGATGAACTGAACCTTTAAGGCTAACATATTCATACCAAAATAAAAACTTATTTTGATAAGTGTTGATAACATTTTTATTTCAGGGAGCCTTTAAGCAACAAAACTGTTTTCAACATTGATAGTAATAAGAAATGTTTCTTGAGCAGCAAATTGAATGATTTCTGAATTATCATTCGACACTAAAGACAGGAGTAATGATGATGTATGCTGAAATATATATATTCAAATAGAAAATATTACAATTTAGAATTTATTGTACAAAACAGAAATGGAAACCTTTGGAAAACCCACCTTTGCTCCTCTCTGCGCAGACCTGCTGATGTTGTCAGCCTGTGACTGCCGCAGGATTGAGGGCCTGCCAGTCGCCTGCTCCAATGCGAAAATGTCACAAGCGTCTTCAGAACTGCCGTTCGTCCATGCAGTTCCCTGATTCTCCTTCAGCGCCTCAGAACTCATACTGCAAAAAAGAGAGACACATAATGACAACATTGGGTTTAGCAAAGCCACGCCCAGAGGGCACCATTCACAGCTGGTTTTACTGATAAGACCCGGAGGAGGGCATCTGACCTTCTCACCCAACACCCAGAGACACTAATACTCATGAGACACTTCAAATCTGTCGCATTTCTTTTGAGGATCAGACTAAACCACTGTGACTAACAACCCAAGCATGTAATATCAACCGGTGCAATTCAGCTATGTGCTGCTGAGGGAACAAAGGGGTTCTTTATCAGTGAAGGAATCATGTAAGACCAGAGATAGTCAAAGGATATAGCAGAAGAAAACCAGCAGTTAACAACACATTTTTTGATGGCAGCAACACAGCCTTGTGATTTGGCTTATAGTGACATTGTGTCTATCAGACAGTGACACTGTGGCAATCCCTTGATGGGATGATTTTTATGACAAAGAGGAACAAGAAACTGGTAAAATTTTCAAACAATCATTACCGTTACCAATTTTGGCCTCATTTGTCCTTCCCTGGATTCTGCTCAACTATGTAGGACTGACAATAAAATTGTCAGCTTTGTAATGACAGGTACTGCTGACAGCTTCTCTCTGCTACAGCCTACCTGGACAGGTTATAAACAGCCCACCATCATAAATGACATTATTAAGTTTTAACCTGGACACATATAGATCCAAGACCAAGTAACAGAAATGAAAGCAATAAAGTAAAGAAGCCAAACAAGAACAGCCAGTAAGATTTGAACTAATACTAAAAGTTAACAGCCACGTGCCCACATGGATGTCAAATGGTTGATTAAAAATAACATTTAAGAAGCATTCATTCCAATAAAAAAGCTAAATAGATACTTTTTTATTGGAAATACAATGTCACTAAATCTCAAACAAAGATCATATCAGACTATATTGATTTTCCAAACCAATAACATTACTACATTTTCTTGCAATTATTCTCCAAATAATTTCACACATTTCATTGATTAAAAAGAGTGAAGATCTCTACATAAATCAATTTGATCGATAACAATAATTAAAATTTGACAGTATCATTCATATGGGGATAATTACCAAGTCCTATTAGCAACGTTAGCACTCGCAAAACCATAACGTTAACTTGCAACGTCTTTTACTGTTCAATATCGCGCAATATTTCATTACAGGTATCCTATAACTATGTAGACGGTTTCCTAAAATACGTACCTTATTCAAACTGCTCAAATTTAACACAAAAATAACGTTTTCTTCTCAATGAAAGACAACACGATACACACCCCGATGCTGTGCATCTACAACTTTCCGCAATCCACTGTTTGAAACGGTTCAAAATTTAAACGAGGCAGTCTCATCCAATCAAAAGCAAGATCCGACGTTTGCCAGGCGGGGCGGTCACATGAATGGACCAATAACATTGTGCGTGAAAGTGCCGTCCCAGTGGATGTTCTTTTGATTGACATCCAAATCATCCAATTGGAGGGACATTGTTGACGCAAGACAAAGAGGTAAATAAATACGACCTCGTTTACCCTTTTACCAGAAGAAAAAAAAGTCCATTATATTTTTTAAAAATATTAAATATATGTGTTTGTGTTATTTTCTTCCTACTGTTTCGATATAATTAAATGGACACATTTACCAGAGAGACAAACTTTATTTTTGAATTTTATTTTGGATGTTACAATTACAGTATGTCACAATTTACTTTCACTATCCTTTTTAAAACAATAAAACAGGTTTGCAACTGGGTGAGTAAATAACCAATACCTTTAATGAAAAAAACGTAAAATATATTATTAAAGCAGCAAGCTTACTGTTGTGTATTTAAATAAAAATATATACACACGATGTGCATATCTATTAAAACTATGGCTCATAATAGCACAAACAACTGAAGTTATGAAGAGATCTGTGACTCTAGTCTGGGTAATCAAAAAGGTTATTTGCAAAAGAGCGATGCAGAATTCAGTGCTTTGAAATGTTTGAACAGGTTTACCTTTACTGAATTACCGAATATAATCGTGCTTTGTCTTTTATTCACAATCAAAACTGTTAGCTATGCGTCCTTCTACCGCCAGAGGGCAGCATCGGATCACTAATTATGCCACACTGAAGCAAGCGTCAGCCATGGGTTGGGAAAGAATGCGTTTATGTTTATGTGCATGTTTGTTTTATATATGGACTATATGTATATAAATGTATATGTCTATATGTATATTTATTAATCAGTTGCTCATAAGCATCCATGAGCTCATTTATCATGCCAAAAGCTTGAGTTTGAATCTGAGAAAAGAGCAATAGCGAGAGATAGAGGGAGGGGCAATGAAGAGACGAGAGTTACATAACAAAGGCATGTCTGTGCTGAGGTCAGCCAGAGCTACCTCTCCCTACACCACTGACCTATATTATATTCAGCTTACATCACACAAGGATACATGTACACACCATACATGCCTAAATACACACTTTCTTTCCCAGTTATTTATTAGGCTACTTTATTTTTAATCGATAATCTAAATGTGTACTGAGTCTCAGAACCATTTTGAGTTTTTATAGTGCTTGCATTGAACAAAAATAAAATAGAATGCAAATGTAAACTGCAAAAGTATAGTTCTACATGCTGCAGATCCCATAGGCATAACATTCATAGATCCATAATATAGGCCATAAGGTGAAGACGTTTTACGTTTAATCCCGTTCCCATATATGGGGCACTAAATTGTTTTAGTTGTAATAAAATTATCTAGTGTTTCTGGACGAGAAAATAAAAGTTCTCCATTTGTAATCCTGCAGTTTATTTTTTATTACTGTTTAAAGTCGGCAATAGTTCTTTCCTTGCGTAGTCATATTTTGATCATCAGTGATGAGGCTTCGCGGAAGAATCATCACGTGCTTCCGGCTAGACCAATGAGGTGGCTGCTTTTTTGGGATGACAGGTAAACATTAGTTAATATGTCTGCGCCCCTTAGGCCATAAGGTGAAGACGTTTTACGTTTAATCCCGTTCCCATATATGGGGCACTAAATTGTTTTAGTTGTAATAAAATTATCTAGTGTTTCTGGACGAGAAAATAAAAGTTCTCCATTTGTAATCCTGCAGTTTATTTTTTATTACTGTTTAAAGTCGGCAATAGTTCTTTCCTTGCGTAGTCATATTTTGATCATCAGTGATGAGGCTTCGCGGAAGAATCATCACGTGCTTCCGGCTAGACCAATGAGGTGGCTGGCTGGCTGCTTTTTTGGGATGACAGGTAAACATTAGTTAATATGTCTGCGCCCCTTAGGCCATAAAGTGAAGACGTTTTACGTTTAATCCCGTTCCCATATATGGGGCACTAAATTGTTTTAGTTGTAATAAAATTACCTAGTGTTTCTGGACGAGAAAATAAAAGTTCTCCATTTGTAATCCTGCAGTTTATTTTTTATTACTGTTTAAAGTCGGCAATAGTTCTTTCCTTGCGTAGTCATATTTTGATCATCAGTGATGAGGCTTCGCGGAAGAATCATCACGTGCTTCCGGCTAGACCAATGAGGTGGCTGCTTTTTTGGGATGACAGGTAAACATTAGTTAATATGTCTGCGCCCCTTAGGCCATAAGGTGAAGACGTTTTACGTTTAATCCCGTTCCCATATATGGGGCACTAAATTGTTTTAGTTGTAATAAAATTATCTAGTGTTTCTGGACGAGAAAATAAAAGTTCTCCATTTGTAATCCTGCAGTTTATTTTTTATTACTGTTTAAAGTCGGCAATAGTTCTTTCCTTGCGTAGTCATATTTTGATCATCAGTGATGAGGCTTCGCGGAAGAATCATCACGTGCTTCCGGCTAGACCAATGAGGTGGCTGGCTGGCTGCTTTTTTGGGATGACAGGTAAACATTAGTTAATATGTCTGCGCCCCTGTTATCATTGTCGAGTAGTAAAGACGAGGAAATTTCACACAGACCTCCTTCAAAAGTCCGTAAAAAGCATTTTAAACAATGTTATATGCATCTCACGTCCATAAAGAAAGAGGAAATAAAGGATTTTACACGCACACGGTGGGATACATACAGAAACTGCGTCAAACGGTGGCTTGGTCTGCAAGGTGAGAATCAGACAATTGCAGAAACATACAAACATTGTCTTGAAATAGAGTTTGACAATGTTCCCGAAGACGCCGGGTTTCACTCTACTTGCTACAGGCGTTTCATTAACAAAAAGCGCTTGGATGCGGCCGAGAAACGCGCTACACAGCGTGTCGAAGCTCAAGATCATGGCCAGTCTGTGGCATCGGGTAGTGGTAACGTTAGTATCGCTACAGTTCAATGTCCAACAAAGACACTTAGGTCCAAGACTGGCCTGCCAGTAGCTTGTGCTGGTCCTGTGCTTCCTGCCTTGTGCATAATTTGCAAGAAAACGGAGAAGTACATTACTGTGGGAGGCAAACGCCAGAAGGACCATCTTTCACAGGCAGAAACGTTGTCAGCAGGTAAGTAAAAACAAAACGCAAACAAACTAACACATACACACGTTTGAAGTTGTATTCCCTTATCCTGGGTACCATGGCTAACTTTCAATTACAATGACTTAATTTATATAAAGTTGTTTTTTTTTTACTATCAGAGACATATTTGCATGTTTTTCCATACAGCTACAGCCAGAAAACTCAATGATGTTTAACTATTAGCATAATCTTTTATTAGTTTTCATTTATTTATTTACAGGCCAGTTGCTGAAAGCTGCTGAGATGAAGGAAGACACTAGCATTCTTGTGTATATTCGTGACAAAGACTGTGTGAAAGGCATTTTCTGTTGCGTGTGAGAAAGAGGAGTATCTGACTGCATTTACAAAGCTGGGTAGCAGTTTTAACCTAGACCAGTCTACCTTTAAGCTACTTTGCACTTATGTGTGCCACCTGTATGGCCAGTCATCTGCTGAAAATGTGAACGATGCAAGATACAAAGCATTCTGTATGGCGTCGTCAGCTTTGCCAGAACTATCCATGCCCCCGACAAGTGACGCTCTGTACCAACACTGCAAAAGGGCAAACTACCAAGCAGCCATAATGAGACATTCTCTGAAAGCTATAATGTGTGCCCCTTCACCCATTGGTAATGGATGGCACCTCGAGGACGGCGAGTTAACAGTGACCTGGATGACTAGAAATCCTGCCCCTGAAAGTGTGTTGCAGGCAGTCCACTGCAGTTGCAAGCAAAGCAAATGTGAGACTGGGAGATGTTCCTGTATGTCTGCAAGACTGTCTTGTACTGATTTATGTCGGTGCCAAAATTGTGCAAATGTTTCACAGGAAACAGAAGAAAGACCTACATGGGATGATGCCTCTGACAGTGATAGGGATGATACTGATGAGTAAATATCCACTGTGTTATATTTTAAGGTGCTTTTGAGCTTTAAAATATCTGTTGTAGAATTGTAAAAAAAAAAAAAAAAAAAAAAAATTGGCAGCAATCCAAAAAAAGGGGATAGTGAAGCATTTCGAGTCATTTTAGCCAACTTTGGCCAAAGTGTGCTTTTATTAGTATATTTCTGTAATTGTACAGTACCTGCTGAAAATTTTGATGTATAAAACATCACAGTTTTGATAAATTTACTATTTTTATGTTTAATTTTGTTTACTGTCAGTCTGAGAAGTTGAAGCATTTTTTCCACAAATGTGCCATATTTCATAGTCTACATTCAATCTTGACTATATAATCCACCAAAACTGATCTCAAGTGTTTAGGTACATGTATAAATGTCAGTTTGAGATATATTTTGTGTTGCTAAAATGTATAAAAATAAAGTTACAAACAAAATCAGAAGCATAAGATTTTCGTTTTTCCAAATTCACAATTATAAACATTTATGGATTGTGACAAAAAAACTGCAGGGTATTTTGCGGAGAACTTTTAACACAAAGTCGATAATGGTATTATCTATGCAAAAATCAATTTTAAAAGTAGTGCCCAGGTGTGGGAACGAAAATCAGTTTCTAGCCACTTTTTCTTAGTTCACCTTATGGCCTAATAAGAGAATAGCAGATATAGCACCTTTCTCCACTTTTTTGTGAGAATTAAAAATATTTGCCGAGCTATACACACCATCACAAATTTAAGAAATATTGCTGTATTATATCCAACTTGCACACAGTATTCCTCTCATTTAATGCATCCAGGCATATTGTAAATGCATCAATGATAATGCATTGAAGTTGGTGCAGACACTGTGCTGCTGATAATTGAAGCCTTGGTTTGATGACCAGGAGTCTAAAATCTCATTAAAGACAAAAACCAAACAGACAAAGACCCCCCAACAATCTAATACCTCCCCCCTTCAACCCCTTCAGCCAATCACACCACAGAGGGGCGGTTTCAAATGATACAACTGAACTGGGTCTCTGGGTTCAGTTGAAGGCTCTCTCCATTCATCTGAGAGTGCATCAACACAATGAAACAGCTGTTCCTTCCTTCCAACGAGCACACATAGACACACAAACCTCTGAAATCCAATCTAATAACCATTTAGGAGTGTAATGCTTAAATAAAAATCAAATATATAGATATGTACTTCCTGTATTTAAGACAACACTTTAATTTAGTAATTGTTAATTAGATATAATTCAAAATAAAGTTGAAAGTTTTCCATCACATACAGTGTTGCATACTGGTATGAAGGCAGATCTAAATGCAATTGGTTTATCAAAAAGCATAAAAAAATGAATTCATGGATGAATCATTCGGTAACATGCATGAAAAAATATAGGGTCAGTTTAGATTTTGTGTTGAATTTAAGAGTGTTTCTGATAGTGCCTAATAGTGTGTTTGTATGGAGTGTAAATGCATCCTCACATTTAGTCTAGAAATACAATCAAAATACCATCATTTTCACACACAACACCTCTGCACCTTATACTGCCAATTTCTCTCAACATGGCGACAGGAGAGATGTCCATCTATAAATGCTGCTTAGTCGAGAAACTAAATGCAGATGAAGCAATTAGTCACTTGAGACTATAGAAGCGTGTAAGTGTTTGCTTAATTCTGTTGTTAGATTATCAGTTGGGTCAGAAATCTTGTGGTAATCTTTGATGACCATCTGACCCTCAAAGACCGCAATGCAAAGACAGCACAATCATGCAGGTTTGCATGTTCGATCAAACCACTAAATGATCCAGAAAACAGCATCATGACTGGTCTTCATTAAGCCCAGAGTCCACATTACACCAGTTACGGCTCGCATAAAGTTCAAGATGTTTGCATATACCGGTAAAACAGCCATAGGCTCTGCACCCTCCACTCTCAAGCCCGGAACACACCAAGCAGACGAACTAGCGCTGATGAAAGCCGACTGTGTTGTCGCCTCTCGTCCGCTCTCGTCGGGGTAAAAAGCTGCACTTGAACACACTGAGAGAACTACAGCCAACTGTCAGCTATAATGTGCGTTCTGCGCCTGTGTGTAATGAGCCAACTGTCCATTTCTGCAGATATATTAGTCTATTTTCGTCATTCAAAAAGGAAAACCGACGCTGCTGGCTGCAGATACACACCAAAGCAGCGTGTGCTTACAGTTTTGAATATCAGTCCTGCTAAACACTTTCTTTATTCCACTCCGCTCATGGTAATATTGAAATATTCGCCAAGGAACACTCAGGTAAGATGACAACAGCCTTGTATCTTTACTGTTTTGACTTCTTTGCTTGCTATTTTGCTTTTATTCTCGTGCACTGACTCTTTCAAGTCCCTTTCACAAAGCGCGTTAATCCCGGGAAATTGCCGGGAAATTGCCAGAACACCTTCTGTTCTGTGGGAACGCAAACACGACCCGGGATTGATACCTGCATCAATGCGGGGTTGGGGACCTAGTAACATTGCCGGAATCAGTCCCGGAACGCGCACTGTGTGAACAAAAGCCAGGACCAATGCCGTAAGGGGTGTGTCATAGTGATGACGCTCGTTCCATCACGCAACTCTGTTGCTCTTAGAAGAAAGTTTGTGTTCGTCATCAACAAAGAAAGGACGAATAAATGTCTGTAAACTGGGACGAAGCAGAGACCAGGAGCTCCTCACTATCCATGCTAAAGCGGAGATCGTTCACCAGCTTTGTGGAACGGTATGCGTGTGCACGTTTTCGACGTGTATATGTTACACGCCTCATCCTGACGTCATGTGTCTTTCCGGGATCTTTACGGGTTGTGTGTGAACGCACGCACTCACGGATCTCGGCAAATCTCTGGCAGTGTGAATGATCCGAAATCAAACAATCCCGGGACAAATGCCGGGTCACATTATCCGTGTATTTTCAGCAATCTCTGTGTGAAAGGGGCTTCACTAAGCTGAACAGCCAATCAGAGTTCTCTCTTTCCGCGACGGCCCGACGCCGATTCAACATGTCAAATCGGGTGAAACAAAGCCGACGAGGACTATTTTCAGCCGACGGCACGGAATCATGCCTATCACACCGAGGAAACTTAGTCGGCCGACGCACAAGAACTGCCCGACGGCCGACCGTCGGCTTGGTGTGTTCTGGGCTTTATGACTCTACATCCTCTCCAGAAGCCCGAGGTCCTTAAATGAGCAACGCCTCATGGTAACTTTACTGAGAGACACACAATCCCCGTCCAGAACGTTTTCTTACACTGTTCCTTGCTGGTGGAATGATCTTCCCAACCCTATTTGAAAGAAACAGAAGTGAAGAAACAGCTGAAGATTCATCTCAACTGCTTCCTGCTGGAAAAAAAACATATTCCCCTATGCTTTTACTTTTCCTTAAAGGGATACTACACTTTTTTTGGAAATAGGCTCATTTTACAACTCCCCCAGAGTTCAACAGTTGAGTTTCACCGTTTTCAAATGCATTCAGCCTATTTTCTGATATTTAGAAGAATATCCGTAACCAGACAGTTTCTGGTCTCATTGACTTCAATTGTAGGAAAAAAAATACCATGGAAGTCAATGAGACCAGAAACTGTCTGGTTCCTGATATTTTTCAGAAAATCAGAAAATCGTCTGAATGGATTCAAAAACGGTAAAAACTTAACTGTTTAACTCTGGGGGCGTTGTAAAATGAGCCTATTTCCCAAAAAAGTGGAGTATCCCTTTAAGTTCTGCCTGTTCTAGCTTGTACTATTCCAAACAATGCTCTGAAACACCTGCACTGCTCGTGTTTATTGCCTCTTTGTGCTGAATCACTTGTACCTCATTTGTAAATCACTTTGGATAAAAACGTCTGCTAAATGAATAATTGTAAATGGGAAAAACAAAAGTAACTTGCGTTACTTGTTTGAAAAATTTACTCCGATATTTTCTTTTCATTAAAAGTAAAGTGTTACTTTACTAGTTACTTGAAAAAGGTAATAGGATTATAAATGTGTTAACTGTTTATTGGTTTGGATGGCAAAGTGGAGATGCATGGGTCTATCTGTTTGCAGACAGATGGCTGTTGTGTTTAAACTGTGGGATAAAGATTACTTGAGATTTGAGGCAAAAGCACACCAAATAAAATCTGTTGCTGATTTACTTAAATGTCAGAGCAGACAGATTCAGTTTCAGAGCAAGTCAATAAACTTGCTTCTGTGCCACACCCAGACCATAACGTCCACAGACAGTGAGGTGACAGACAGACCGAGAGACATAAACACTCCCTGTTGTAACTGTCAGTTACTCTCTGACAGAGGGAAAAGGAGAAATGAAAGAGATTGGAGAAAGAAAAAGAACACACACACACAGGGATTAGGAAGTGGGAACTAAATAACTGAGTATGTGTGGCAAAGATTAGCTTCATTATGATCAGTGGGTCACCGGTTGTTTGGGAGCTGTCTGACTTCCTGTGATTCTGTGGGAATGGAATCTGGGTCAGCGCTTGGCAGAGATGGTGCTGGTACAGCCGGGCTTTATGTCTGAGAGAGAGCTACTGTTTATGTGTGGATTCTTATGTAATAGACTTGAATAATGGGAAAAGAGAGTGATATGGCCATTTTGAAAATAACCACACCAATAATAGCTGCACAATAACAAGATTAAGTAGATGGTAATTAGTAGAAAGTATTACAACTGTTTAATAGTGGGATTGTCCAAAAGTAGCCGGCGCGTTTACTAAAACAATTGTTTCTCTTATGCTCACCAATTAAGGCTGTATTTATTTTATTATTAAATGTATAGTAAAACATGACGTACAATTTACTCCAGTCTTCAGTTTCACATTATCATGATTCCGGTCTTGTGTGGACTTTTATTTCCTGTTCTGTGCCATGTTTTGTAGTCCTTTGTAGTTTTTCTTGTTTATTCATCGCTCCGTGTGTTTCTAATTAGCCCCGCCCCCTTGTTATCTTCTTTAGCTTGTTTGCCTCTGTGCGTCAGTTGTTGTTCCGTGTTCTGTTTTTCACCCCGGATTACCTGTTTGTTTTATTAATGTAGTGCTTGCATGTGGATTCTCTCTCCACTTCGTTCCTCACCGTTACACACATGATCCTTCAGAAATTATTCTAATATGCTGATTTTGTGCTAAAAAAACTGAAAACAGTTGGACAAAGTTCAAAAGAGCAGCATTTACTTGAAGTAGAACATCTTGTAATGATGTTTTACCGTCACTTTTGGTTTATGTAACGTCCTTGCTGCATACAAGTACTCATTTCTCGCTCTCAAAATAAACTTTTACACAATCATGAGGTAAAGTCCGATGGACTAAACTGATCCCAGTTTGGTGAAGAAATTCAGATACACATAAAAAGGCATGGGGCTGCTAGCATCACTTCCTCTTTCAGCTTCCTGCATCCCACTTCTGCAGTTTTAAGAATTTCAAGAAATGAGAAATGGGACTAAACTTAATAAGAGAGAGTAACAAATCTTAAAACGTAAATCAGTTTTCACACTTCTATCTTGTCACTGTTTAACCTGTTGTGCAGGATAATGGGGGTAAAGGTGCTTTTTGAACTACCTGTTTTACAGTAAATATCCAGAACACTTCCTCTTTCAAGGTTTAACTGCAGAAACACAGGGAAGGATCTGATCAAACTAAAACATGAGCCATAATTTGCTGCCTCTTAAAGTTCACGTTTAAAAAAAAAGAAACTTTCGTTGAGAATTTACTCACCCCCATGTCATCCAAGATGTCCATGTCTCTTTCTTTCTTCTGTCGAAAAGAAATTTAGGTTTTTGATTGAGACATTCCAGGATTTTCTCCATATAATGGACTTCAATGGGAAACAAAAGGTTCGAGGTCCAAAAGACGGTTTCAGTGCAGCATTAAATGAAATCAGATGATAAGGGTCTTATCTAGCGAAACGATCGAAATAAATAAAAAAAGTTTAGGTTTAAGCACAAATGCTCACCTTGCTCTGTTCTGTGATGAGCGTTCATGACTCTCCTGTTCAAACTCCATCAAAATGAACAAATCTTTTTTCGAGTCATGACTCTAAGGTTCTAGATAAGACCCTTATTCATCGTCTGGTATCGTTTAAAGCCCTTTGAAGCTGCACTGAAACTCTCATTTGGACCTTGAACCGTTCCCAAAGAAGTCCATTATATGGAGAAAATCCTGGAATGTTTTCATCAAAAACCTTAATTTCTTTTCAACTGAAGAAAGACGTAGACATCTTGAATGACATGGGGGTGAGTAAATTATCAGCAAGTTTTTATCCAGAATAAAATTTAAAAAATAAAAATTCTCTGCTTAAACTGCATTATAATAGCTAAGGTTTAGTCTTACAAGACTTAACTCTGTCAGTGTTCATTTTAGACCCAGCCCAAATTTATTAAACGGGAATAACCACTTGTCATTTTAGATGCTTTATTCTTTACCAAAATAGAATCTCTGTGCAGTTGATGAGTAGATACGGGAGGACATCCTCTGAATACAGTATTTACAACAAATTTTGTACAGATCAATTTATGAACAAGACATTTCATATTTTCTTCACAACATGTTCAAACACCATGCTCCCCACTCATAACACCCCCCCCACACATGCATACAAACATCACCCACCATTCTTTCTATGGAGGTAAATGTAGTAACTTCCTCTTCATCACCATCTGCTGAGGTTTATAAAGGCATTGCATGTGCACATTCCTGTCATCTCCTCAAAGAAAGTTGCCCATGTGTCGACTGAAGTCTGGAGCGCGCGTATAGATCCCTTCAAGAGGGCAGATTTCATTGTGATTTTAAAGATCTCCCTGCAGTTTTTTAAGAGTCATTTCAGTGATTGACAGACAATGAGTTCAATTGTCCAAAATGATGTTTGGAAATATTGTGCAGTGTTAAAGCAGTCTTTTTTTTTTTTTCAGGAGTTCTGTAACGCACTAATCCTGCGGAGCAGCAGTTGTTGTTTGGCTTTCAGTTTTTTCTTCTCCTGAGCTTGTCGCCGTTGGCACCCATGAAGCTTCACCAAGTAATCCGTCGCCTGCGTCAGAATCGCCACCTTAGAAGTCTTCGAGGATCCGGACAGACCCGGAATCTCCTCGCGGAGCGCTTGAAACCTCGAGCGAAGGTCATCCCTCCTCTTCCTCTCCAGGAAGTTACGACGCTGCTCGCTGAAGTCCTCGGAGTCCGACGTGGCAGGTGAGGAAAGTAGAGACGAAGTAGAGGACGAAGGCTCCAGACGTGGCCGTTTGCTCTCAGACTCAATCTCATCGAAGTCATCCTCAGGATCCGTGTCCGGGGAGGGAGCGGCATAATTGTGCTGCTGCCGATGTAGGGACACATGGAAGTGCTTGGGACATGGTCCAAATGGATCGGCACTCACTGTAATGGTTACCGGCGTTCGTCGGCTTGGAGGGCGACCACGCTTCGGTCGGTTGTCCACAGTCACCACGTCAATGACATCATCGTCGTCATCATCATCATCTGAGACCACAAAACATTTGGCACATTTAGCTAAAGTACATCGCATATCAAATTAATTCAGAGATCTTTTCCAGCACAACATTAATAACTAAACTATTTTCAAAAAAAAAAAAACTGAAAAGTAAACCTACAAATCAAATGAATGCATCCACTGCATAGCAGTTAAATGAACCAATGTGTGATGGTTGTTTACACACCACCTCACTAATAAAAGTCAATCTGTGGAATATTTCACAGTTCTTGGCAAGAAAGTTGCATTCCAACTACCCAGCCACATGAGCCAGTTTGTTTTTAATGCCATACCAGCTTCTATAGCCATTTTAATGGCAAAATAGAAGTGAAAATATAATACAACTACCAATATTTAAGCCACTTATATACTTATATATACACATTTATATAAATATAGAAAAACACAAACCCATTCTGATTACCCAACACTATTATTGCGGGAAAGAAAAACTGGGCGTGGAGCAGAGACTACAGAACTTTAAGCAAAGAAAAAAGGAATCTGCTGCAACAATTGACGCTCCACATTGGGCATAGTGGCTTGGTCACAGGCAGGCAAAGCTTGATGCTTTGGCTGCTTCTTATGGATCAATTTTCTTTGGAATGGAAGAATAACTGCCAAATCTGATCTGGATTGAAGGTAGATGAATTACTTCCTTTATTGCACAGTGACAGCAGATATATCATTGGCTCAGGATTATTCTGAAGTACAAATGGACTCATGCCAGTAATCAAATGTGAAGTAATCACATATCTTACCGGATGAATCAGAGCGACACTCAGAACCAGAGGAGCCCGCAGCCGCTTTCTTGTTATGCGGGACAGGGAGTTCCAGGACTGCGGCAGGGCTCACGCACTGTGCCGCATGGGTCCCAGTCACGGGCGTGCCCGATGGAGCACGAATAGTTTTCTGTGTGTTCAAGGTCTGAATCTGAGCAGTCACCGGTGGTCGCTCGCCATGAGCCACTTTTTCCAGTCGGTGACTCGTGGAAAAACCACTCCACATGCAGTCTTTGATAACAATAGAGCCCAGATTACCAAAAATGTCCAGGGGGTCAAATTTGTGCAGACCCTCGTACTCCTCATCACATGTTAATAGCTTCGGCGGCGCCCACCCGAGCCAGTCCCCTGGTAGCGGCAGTAACCAATCCCCAACATGGGTCCTTGAGGGTGACATGGGCGGGGTGGGAAGCAGCTCGAATTTCTTCCATATATCCTCACTTGGGGCTGTAGACTTAAAGAAGTCCTCCTCGGTGTCCATCTCATCGTAAAAGTAGTGCTCCATGTCCCAGCCGTACAGTGTACGAGTGTTAACTCCAAGCATTGCTGCAGAATGTGTACAAGATTATCTGTCAAGACAACGGGGTCATTAGATCAAATGATGACTGACCACGTGGAGTTCAAATCCGACGCAATGCACATTACAAGCAGAACGCTCTCCCAACAATGCATGCTTCTTACTCATTAACGCGCATAATGTAATTTCCATACTTTAATGCAAGTTTGAAATGATACATATTTACATGCAATTTTGACATGCAAATACATTCTCAATAATGCATTGCTTCAATGAGATCTGCAAATGCAAACGCTTAAATTGCACGCTCTTAATCGTTTGCATTGATTAAATGCACGAACTATAAATTATATACACATTTGATTTCTGTAGCACGCGCACAACTGCAGGGGTTCACCTAGTGAGCGCTCGTGCAGCCACAAAACAAGCAAAGCAACATATTAAAGTCGTTAATTAACACTATCAGGATTAAATCACTGATTAAGTCACATAGAAACCGTGTGTTGCGGTAGAAATGTAGTGGTTAATACTTCTATAAAGATTAGACGCACTAACAAGGTGGTAGAGGGAGCAGCCGGGTCCGATTAAAGGATCCAGGAAATGTTCAACGGCGCACGGGTTAACACGAAAGTTTACAACAAAACGAATTTAAGGTACGGTTTAAGCAAATTATGGTTTTCTAATGTAGAATACACTTACCATGGGGTCGCAGACCTACACAGTCCGGGGAGAGTCCACGGGACGCGCAGAACAGAACAAAGAAGCGCAGCGTCCGGTAGAACTCCGGTACACACGCGCTCACTAAACAATAGCGCGAGAGACACACCAGACGCCTGTTTCGCGACCGTTTAACCTGAACAACGAGAAAAGTTTTTTTTCCCTCTTGCAGAAATAAAGCGGGTGTCCTGTTACAACGGCAGCAACGATCGATCCGCGTGGTGCAGTGCAGCCGCACCCTCCCCCAGCCCACTGCCGGTAAAAGTGCTTTCGCGCCAGATCTGCGTCTTTGTGTGCGAGGGCGTCGCGTGGACCCACCCACCGGAATCATGAGGCGGGGAGAGCGTGTGAACCGCGCTTTATGTGAATGTGAAGGCAATTCGCAGCACTAAAATAAGCATTTGAATGAAAATAGAAGCGTCCACGTCACTACTCCGATCTAATCATGATTGAGCTGATGCGTCCTTTTAATTGTCTTGTGATGCATGACGCACTAATCAATATGTTGCGTCTGAACGGGCGAGGACAGCATGTTTAAAGCATCTGTTGATTAAATGCAACTGATTTTTTAGTTTTTATTATATTTTTACTTTAATTGCATGATAAATGTAGCCCAAATTGTTGCAGACAGGAAAAGCAAAAAACAAAACAAAACAAAAAAAAAACAGTAGCCTAATAAACTTATAATAACAATAAGATATAGCCTAGCCTAGAGGATGAAAATAAGCTATAAAATTACAAGAACACAAATTACAGAAAAAAATATTATGTTTCTTTTTTTAATTTAACAGAATAGAGGTGTTTCTGATTCTTCTCATCTTTGGGCTAAACAGGCAACAAAACCAAATGAAAAAAAAGTTTATATCAAGGAATATTTTGCATCAATCCATAGCCTTATACAGTCCTGCTCCCATGCTCCCTGAATTTTTATTATTATTATTACAAATTGAATTGTCACCAGTCAGATAAAAATATTTTGCAGATCACAACTGAAATTTATTTTATTCTGTATTTGCTATAGCCTAAACCCAAATTAAAATGAAGAGTCTTAAAAATGATTTTTCTTTTCTAGAAGTGAGATAAAATCAAATGAAATGGTTCCTTTCAAAGTGGACATTTTAGTTTAATAAAACATCTATTCCACAAACCAATTGCAGGTTGTGCAGCATGTTTTGCATGCCTCATTGAGCAGTATTTCTTTTTAAGTTTGTTGATGAACTGGCCATGCATTTCTTTGTATTAGCCTATGATTTCAGTCAGGAACTTGAACCGTTAAGTATCTATTGGAGACAAGTTATGCATGCTTTTTCATTTCATTTGGATTCAGCACTCACAAGAGAGGTTTGAGTTTTAGGATAGAGCAGTCCTCGCTGAGGGAGTGTGAAAATCTACGCAAATGACCAGAGCAGATACAGCAAGTGGGAACTTTAGGTCCATCAGGTTATACTTCTTTTGCAAGCAATAGATGTGTTTTGCAAGCAATAGATGCTTGCAAGCAGATGTGTACAGATAATTGTATAACAGAATAAATGTGTCTGGTATACTTATGTATGTTTCAGGATAACGTAGGAAAGTGTCCAGTACTGGAGTGCAATAGGCTTTTGTAGCATGTGTGCAGTTAAGTTGGAAATTGGGTGTATTGCATTGTCATTAAACCCCTACACAAACACAGGAAAGGTGGAGAAATGAGAGTTCTATAACAGTGATTTGTCCAAACAACCAGTTCAACATTTTCGTAAAAGATTATTCTTTACTAAAAAGTCTGTGACACACACATTTGAGAATGCTGTGTTCTATTAACTGCTCTGAACATCTGTTGTATAAGTCTGGTCAGTCAAAACATACAGTCAACTGGTCAAAAAAGCTTAATGGGCATTAGCTACTTAAACAAAGAACCCCCACACACCTTTCAAAGAGCACATGTCTATACTGCCCGCAATTGCATTTGGGCGCCCCCTACTGCATAAAGGATCCATGACACTTCCAAACCCTACATTGGCTTGCATGAAAGAAACAAAAGATTTTTTTTTTCTTTCTGTTTCTTCCATCGCTCATTCCCAGAGAAGGGTATTTCCTGCCTGGAGGGTTTGTACACAGATAATTGCATAATATTAAAAGAATACAATCAGATAAATAGAACATAATTCCATAAAATATAATATAATATAATATAGTGTATATATATATATATATATATATATATATATATATATATATATATATATATTAGATGTATTTTATAGTAATTCTAATACCACAGTAACATACTTATATACTTATACTGACACATATGTAAGTTAACATATATTTAAGTATAGTATAATATAATATATACTTATAAGTTGATATATATATATATATATATATATATATATATATATATATATATATATACACATATAGAAATTTATTTTACATTATATTCTTTTATTATTATTTAAGATATTGAAATATTTTACCATTGTCTTTATTTATTTTACATCTGTGGCAAACTCAACCCTCTCTGAGCATCACCACAACCTACTAACACAAAAGAATACGTCTTTCTCTCTCTTCTCCCACTCCCTTGCTTCTGTACCCCACCATCCCCCTTTTCAATGGAGGCAAAAACTTGGAGGCCACTGTCTTTTGTTTAGGCAACAGATTAGCCCATAACAAAGGGTTAAGGAGGGTTAGCGTGGCAGGCTAGCTGCGCTCCATGAGCTGAGAGCTGGTATTGTTCTACAGAGCCTCAGACTCATATGTGCATGTGGAGAAAGGTTGGAGGCTTAACACCATTTGGCAATTACACCATCTATTTTGGAGGAGTTGGGAAAAAGAGCATACAACTTCATTAAGTTAAAATGAGATGAGGTACATGAACAATAATTGTTTTCACAAATGGAAATTTCCTGATCAAAGACCAAGTATGAGCAGTTAAAGTAAACAAGCTATGGATAACAGCTCTGACTAAATAATCCCTCTGCCATTCAAAGGGGTGTGTTTATGAGAAGTCTAATCTTCAGACCAACTCCTGTTTCCGACCCTCAATCCACTCACCTTTAACCCCCTATAACCCCAATGACCTCAGACGGTTTCAGAGACCAGAAAGATTTTATGTGAGAGCTCTGAAAATGAGTTGATGTTGCACATGTTTATCTCATCATTATACCGTGATGAGTAAAAACAAAAACAAAAATATTGCGAAATATCACAATTCAAAATAACAACTGCATATATATCAGTTGTGTCATTTGTCTCGTTTAAATACATTCATTAGCAGTCAACCTTTTGTTTCAGATGGGCCATACATGCAGCACAATTCACATGATAAGTGAACTACAGCGATCAGAGAAGCCAGTTTAAAATGTAACTGTGATAGTAATTGTCATGGAAATGTGTCACACACTCAACTGCTTGTGAGGGAAATGTGCTCATACTGATTTTTTCAGTAAGTTAGAAGGGGAGATCTCGCTAAAGGTGGATTTTTTTTAATCATTGTGTTGTATCTGGTAAATCGTCCTTTTTGTCCTAAATACGATAATCTAATCCAAGATCGTTTGAATAAAATTTAGTTGCAATGATTACTGTGTATTTCAACTTGAATAAGATTCCAGCTAGTCTAATTATTGCTTGTAATTGCATTGCTTTCCAGCAGATGACGCCACACCCTTAAATTCATTCGTTATTGGAACGGAGACCAAACTGTCTAAATGGCTATAGTGTTTGTCGATAGTTGAGAAGGCAGCAATGCAACTTATTGGATGCCGACTGCCGTAAAACCACAAAGAAGAAGAAGATAGACGAGAATCTTAATATTTTAAATGCTCCCAACTTGCAAAAAGTCATTTCAGGGAGGTATTGGGATGTGACCATGTCACTTCTCCAAAACAATATAATAATAGAGAACAATAATACAGAAGATCTCTGTAGCAAATGCAAACAGCTCTGCAGACAAGAAATCTGTTTTAGAAATGAAATCAACTGTTATGGAGAATGCACATGCTTATGAGGACACGTGCGAGTTAGAAGCGACAGATGTCCACAGTATCAGGTTCATACTCACAGAATGTGTGTGTGTGTTAAGTTACAGACCACTGTACATAACATGACCTTTACACATTTATGCATTTGGCAGACACTTTTATCTAAAGCAATAACATTGCTTTCAGGGTGCACTTTTAAAAAATTGTTCTTGCTTTCCCTGGGAATCAAACCCATGACCTTGCTAGCATGCTTTACTGATTGAGCTACAGGAAGGCTTTTTATATTGCAAGTTCTAAATATTGGACAGAAACAGTGTGAAAGAAGCTGGATGTTGGGATGAGACTGTGTTACAGCAGGATATGCTGAAGAGCCACAAATGGTATCACCCACACCCTGATTGGCTGTGATTTAAAACTCTGAGTATGTTTTAGTCGATCTAAGAATACAGATACAATGAGGCTTTTTGAAACTCCCTCCTCACCACAAACACAGAATTGACTATTTTTATACCCTCGTTAATTCCATCATCCACACAGGTTGGTGGGACCTGTTGGCAGTAGTCTCTTTAAAGGTGCAATGTGTAAAAAATTTGAGTATCTATTTACAGAAATGCAATTTGAGATTCATAACTATGGTTTCAGTGGTGTATGATGAACAATATCCTTAATAAACCGTAATGTTTTTATTACCTTAGAATGAGACAATTATAACTACATAACCGCGGGCACCCCCTTTTATGAAGGTCAACATATTGTGACGTCATGTTTCTATCGTAGCCAACAAACAAACAGCGCTACAAAGCGCGTTTCATCACCTTGAAAAAGAAGCAGCGGAAACATAGAAGCTACCCATAAACACTGTGAGTAGTGACTTTTCTCTTGTCAGTAACTTAGTTCTTCTCCCTCGCTGTGTTATGGCTTTGCATTGTGGGGATAAATGTGCTGGTTATGTTTTAAGCATTTTAAGTCGATCACGAAGAGTTTTTCAAATCAGAGAAAAAAAGTAGTAAATGGTGTCAAGGGGATACGGATTTACAATCATGTCATTTTTTCCGCGCACCTTTAGGCTCATGCGGACGCGTCGAGTTTAAACAAGGCTTTATGCTTATACCAGCTCAGCCACAGTAACAGCTCATTTTAGCCATCTAAACTTTTACTACCCTGTTAGAAAAAAATATATAGTTGCATAGTTTCACATGGTCCTTCTCCCTCGCTGTACAGTATATATGGGTTTGCCATGTGGGGAGAAATGTGCTGGTTACGTTTGTGAGACAATCAGCTGATTACTATTATTATATTGTATATTAAGACCCTTGATCCTCACCTGACTATGACTTTGTAAACTTTATCCATGATGTGGTTAATAATGGACTGTGTCTATAAAACAGAAACAGTGACAATGTTACACACTCTTGGCTTACTCTGGCTATTCTCTGCTGTCTCAGACGATATGTTTGTCCTGTTTTGGCCACCGTAGCTTCTTCGAAAGGGAGGGGTGAGCAGTGTGCTGAGCCCTTAGTACAACTCGCAAACCGTTCCGCTAGATGTCGCTAAAAATTACACACTGCACCTTTAAAGGGGTGGTAAAGTGTGATTTCACTTTCCTAACTTTAGTTAGAGTGAAATGTTGCTGTTTGGGCATAAATTAAATTATCAAAGTTAAAGCGCTCAAAGTTCAAAGCAATGGAAGATATTTGCTTTTAAAGAAATTGTTTTTTAAGGACTACAACAAACGGCTGGTAGGGACTAAGTTTCCTTTCAGGTTAGTGACATCACCCACCCTAAAATCTACATAAAGTCCACCCCCGGGAACATGCAGTCCATGTTGAGAAGAAGAAAAGTTGTTGCGTAAGAAAGAGTACTTTTGTGAGTCAACTCAAACTTTAGCATCCATCTTTTCACATATAGAAAGTCACTCCGTGTGCATCTCACAACAGTTCCTACGAGTGATTTATAGATTATCATGACAGAATATGCTAATTGAAGATAGTTAACTCCACATCAGCAACATAAATTCATCAACTAACCAATACAGAGACGTCCTGTTGCATTCTATATGTTGTCACTTCTTGAGTCTCTCCATCTTTGACTGACTCTGTTTTAACATTAAAGGGAGAACAGTTTGTGTCATTTTAGTGAGTTTGGGTGAGGAAATCGCAGCTGCTAAAAAAAAAAATAAAACAGGAGCTCTTGAAACCCTGCCCTCTGCAGCTGCTCATTTGCATTTAAAGGGCCAGACACAAAATGGTGCGTTTTACACATCCTAAAAAGTGACAACTTTTACATGCTATATAAAAACATCTGTGGGGTATTTTGTGCCAAAACTTCACACACTCTGGGGACATCAGAGATTTATTTTACAACTTGTGAAAATGGCATTTTACCACCCCTTTAAGTGTTTCAAATTCTCCTGTAAGAAAAGTAACAGTAACTTTCTTGTAAATTATATTTAGCAAATGCTTTCCAAAACAACTACAGTAATATATCATAATGAATGGCGACAGTAGAACGCAAAAGTCTGTAGATCAAAAAGACTGTAGAACATTTTGGGCAATCTCGAAACACATTTTGGGGAGAAATTACAGAGACTTGTTGCTTAATAGGCTCTATGCACAGCTCCATTACTTCCTGAACTTCAGCCAGGTTCTTGTTTCCTGTCTGGCATTATTGGACACATTGATTAATTCAGGTGTGTTTGATTATTGTTGCCGTGACTACTGAGGTCAAGCACACCTGAATTAATCAAATTGTCCAATAATGGTAAACAGGAAACAAGGAGCTGGCTGAAGTTCAGGAAGTAGTGCAGTTGTGCATAGAGCCCATTACTGCGCTCTGTTACCGGTAGGTGTGGCCTCCTAGGGAAGCAAAGCAAGTGCATTCTGGGAGTTGTTGTCTTTCATCCGCATAAGCCAAAAATACATTTTCTGGCTTTTCTCAGTCTAGAAAGCTGCAAATTAAAAAATAATTCCACATTTTTTTTCTACATAAATGACCCATTCATCTTTCCAGGGGTTAGCCTATTCCTTTATTGCATATCTCCCAAACACTACATTGTTATTTCAAAACCTGCTCACTAAAACTGTTAAAAAATCAACTGTAAAAGGGAAAATACCGAGGCAGTTTATTCTAATATTAAAATTAGAAGTAGACAATTAAATGCATATGCATTAACCCTCACTCTGGCACTTTTTTTGCTGAATCTCTTCATTAGAGTGCAGGCATGAAATATGGGAAAAGTGCACTGCATTTCAGAAAAATATTATATCATAAACTTGTTGTTGTTTTGTGTGTTTGTGTGACTTTGGATTGGAGCAACAGCGTGTGCACATCTCTCGATGCGTGACAAGGGAAGAAAGCGTGTGGGCGTGAACACTCCACGACACTTCAGCAGCATTCAAACGAGGCAGAAGTGGAGACTGAACAGCATCTCGTTCTGTTCGACATTGGAACATACTGTCAACACAAGGATAAAGCAGTTCACTCTGCTCCTGCGATAAAATTACCTCTGATCAGTAGCCTAGCTAGTGTAATGGCAAGAGGAGAGGGAGTTGAGCATTTCTCATCATCCGGTCTGTTTCCTACAGCGAAAACCGTACATCAAGACGGAATAAAAATAGCTAAGGTAAGGTACCTAGTTACAAATTAAATCATTGTTGTATGTTTTTTTTTAGCACTGTGCATTTTCGGCTCCAAGTAAGTTAGGTACTCTTAGACTAGCAAATGGTTTGATTAATTGATAAGGCTGGTGCTGAATGTAGGCGATTACAGCAGCACGTGTCAGCCGTTATTTTAAGCGGAATACCTGGCTACCGACGAATGACATTGATGTCATATTTCTAATGGAAATTTAGCCAATTGTCTTATATATTTGGGTAAATACTCGCATAATATTTGTTTCCGATACACTCTAACGTTACCTTTGAGGCGTGTCTGTGAACACCGCAAAGAAAAGCCGGATTTAAAGGGGACGTGTGTTCATTTTGAAGTGAAGGAATAGTAAAGCTAATAATAAAACTGTTATTTACACCCCCGTGATGTTCGAAAAGTTTTTAGCTTTACCTTTTATGTGCAAAACAAAAGATGTCAGGTGCTGACAGCGTCAAAACTTTGTGGTTGAACTATTAATTAAGTTAGAGACAGTGTTGCTCATTATTTGAATGAACAGTTCCCTGTTATTTGTTTGCTGTTGTTGGCTAACTAATCCTGTCCATGATATTGCACAGTAGATGTGTCTCACATTCTGTGCTAATTATAGGTCAGAGAAGACTACACTGTAAAATAAATCGCATTGTTTTTTTTTTAAAATTAGCACTTTCAAACGATTAATCGCATCAAAAATAAAAGATTGTGTTTACATAATATATGGGGGTGCACTGTGTATAATTATTTTCTATATTTATAAATACACACACATGCATGTATATTTAAGACAAAAAAATACTATTTATATATAAAATATTTGTATTAATATATAATATAAATTATATCTATATATATATATATATCTTACTATATATAGTGTATACATGACCATATAAAATATTTGTATTAATATATAATATAAATTATATCTATATATATATATATATCTTACTATATATAGTGTATACATGACCATATTTCTTAAATATACAAGCATATGTGTGTATTTATATATATAAAATAATTATACACAGTGCACCCCCATATATTATGTAAACACAAACTTTTATTTTGGATGCGATATATCGCGATTAATCGTTTGTCAGCCCTAAAAAATCTTTCATTTTGTTAAAAATACAGTAATATATATATATATTTACAAAAAAACTCAAATTCGAAATTTCAATTTTAAAGTGGTAAATCCAAAAATGCACTACTAAAATCTATTTTGTAACATATTTTGATAACCACCATGATGCAGGTGGTAAAAGAGGAAGCCACGTGAGGTATAAAGGTCATCACAAGTAGCTTTTTCACAAGCTGAATTATACTAGTATACAGAAGGTGCATTCACGCAAACACAAAATATTGTCATGCATGACGCTGAAATAATGCATTAAACGACAGAAGATGTAATGTAAAATCCAAATTTTCATAACTAATAACAAAAATAATTAAGAATATTAATTATTTAAACAAAATACTTTAACACATGAAATGTTAGTTTAATTTCAGTTTACTGTTTTCACTGTAAATTATAATTTACATTTAGTTACTTTACTTTAGTTCGCTTAAATTGAACATTTTGTCATTACTTACTCACCCTCAAGTTGTTTGAAACCTGTAAGAGTTTCTTTCTTCAGCTGAACACAAAAGATGATATTTTAAACTATGTCGGTAACCAGATAGTTGACGGCACCCATCGACTTCCATAGTATTTTTTTCCTACTATGAAAGTCAATGGGTGCCGTCAATTGTCTGGTTACCAACATTCTTTAAAATATTTTATATTGTGTTCAACAGAAGAAATAAACTCAAATAGGTTTGGAACAACATGACGGTGAGTAATTGACGATTTTCATTTTTGAGTGAAATATCCCTTTAACATTTTTTTTTCTGTAGCATTTTTACAATATTTTACAGTTAAAATTACACTGTGAACTTTTACATATGCCACTACATGGCATACAAAGTCAAATGTAAATCATGTCTGGCACTGCATTAGTTCTCTTTCTCTTATATTTTACAGTTTTACATTTATTTTCAGTTTCAGAAGTCTTAAAGTTATTGTAAAGCACAATGCAAACGGCCTAGTAAAATATTGTTAATGCAGCAATTTCCCAACAGATCTTGTCTATGACTGCTCAATGTTAACTGACAAAGCATAACCATTTGTGAAGAATTAACCTAATAGTCATCATAGTCTAATGCTAATGCAGTCATTTATGTGTTCTGCACTTAAACAGTTCCAGCATTGAGAGGTTGACTACCATCAGCATGCTGAGCCGTTTAAGACCGAGCAATTGCAAGACTTTAGTTAAGAAATCACATAGAAAGGAGGGACCAACACCATGCATAGTTGAATCTAGCACAGTTCTCATGATGCAAGACCGTTACAGCTACTTCCCGTCAGAGGAAGTAGCAAAGTTTGGCTGCTAGTTTAAATGTGCTAATGATTCCATGAGCATAATAAATTCATTAACTAAAGCATTTACCTATGACAAATGTGCAAGCAGTCAGATTGGTGAAATTACAGTTTCTTTGAGGGTGCACCTTAAAATGCAGGTCGAAGAGCCTAAAAGCCCAGATTATCTGTAATGTCCCTGCAGAGCCAGGGAAGAATGAACTTGCGGATCTTATTACTGCTGGACCGAAATGCTAAAAGCCCTCCAGCAGTTCTGAATGGTCTTTGATGCTGAGCACTGGGATTTTTCTGGGAAAAAGAGCTTCAGATGGAACGTCGCAAAAACACAAACAGAATCCAAACTAAATCCTCTCTTCCAGTTAGGATCTTATCGTGTCCTCTTGTGGTGAAAAGTTCACTGGCCTCTCATGGCTCTTGTTTTACTTGCTACAATCACTGTCATTGTTCATCCTTCTTTTTTTTCCTCCTCTCAGCTCTCACCGCAGCAGGAGAGGAAAAGAGCTCTGACAGTGTGGAGTAAGGTGTGTTTTGCAATCGGAGGGGCTCCGTATCAAATCACAGGCACCGCCCTGGGCTTCTTTCTGCAAATCTTCTTGCTTGATGTGGCTCTGGTGAGTATACATGTAGGAATGCTATACCTGAATGCAGAGGATATATACTGCAAGACCTCAACACCTTCTGATTATAAAATAAACTGGCTCAGCTATTGTTTTTCTTGCTATGTCATATCACTCCATATGGATATATAGAATGGTGAGAAAATCATTTCTCCTTGTGATCATCAAAGCAAGTGAACAGTGACCCAGAGAAAAGAGAGCATGTGAGAGGCCAAAAAGCAGATATAAAGCTGTTGTCTTGCTGTGTAACTTAAGTCCTCCTCTCCAGTTATCTTATTCAAAACTCCTACTGCTTCATTATTGTGGCAGTTCCCATAGCGATAGCCAATATGATCTCTTGAAATGAAGGATTGATATCAGAAAGTTGGATATACCTTTATATCTAACTTTATATATCGTCACCTTCCTAAAATAATTGCCTAAGTATTTTTTTGATAAAATATATATATTATTTTTTTGCTTAAGTCATCTCCTCAGGATGCAGGCCACCTTTTGTAAAATCTTTAAGGTCTTGGAAGGTCTTGGATTTTTTTTCTCCAAGACCTATTACACTTTCTACTGCTGTTAAATAATACAAGTAACTAGAATCACATCTATTCATATATCGAATCGCAATTTGATTCAAAATCGAGAATCTATTTGAATTGATTCATGAGGTACCAAAAGATTCCCACCCCTTATATATTTGGTTTATGTGAGTGTACTGTATATAAAGTAGATGTAGTAAAAATGTTGCAGTGTGATTATATAGTTTACTCTCTATCAAACACAGGTTACGCTAACCAATTTTTCCAACCCTGTGTGATTTTTCTGATCTGTCTTTCTAGTTGGATCCCCTCGAAGCTTCTGTGATCCTGTTTGTGGGTCGGGCCTGGGATGCTGTGACTGATCCTACAATTGGGTTTTTAGTAAGCAGAACCCCATGGACACGACATGGACGCATGATGCCCTGGTATGTGGCTTTTAAAAATGCACACTATTAGGGCTTGGTATTGAAACACATTTCACGATTTGATTTGATATGGATTCTTTTTAATATATATTTTTTTATATTTTATATATTAGACAGTACATGGAAAATTTTCTCAAGGGAAAAAAATTCTCTCAACTAATGCTGTAAACTGTACATGGGAGTCAGTTGGTACTACATAATTTTTAAAATAACTGATTTGAATACTAACACTTTTTAAAATAACAACGTTATAATACAACTTTACCATTACATACAGGCGTTGGACAATGAAACTGAAACACCTAGTCTTACAACACAATCTTTTATTAGGATGGTGAGGGCTCATTTTGCATCCAAATAAAGCACCAATTCATCTTGGGACAGATCGAAGTCCTTCACAGTGACCAGAGGGATTATGAGCCGTTCCTCTTCCAGAATAGTGTCCAGGTCATTATATGATGCTGGTGGAGGAAAACGTTTTCTGACACCTCAATAATATTCAGATCTGGTGAATGTGCAGACCATGGGAGATGTTCGTCACTTTCATCTTCATCAAACCCTTCTGTCACAAGTCTTGTGTGTGTTGGTGCATGATCATGCAGATACGCGGTTTGAGCATCAGGTGCTCATGATCCTCCAGCTCATGATTTTTGACTCGTGTCCATCAAACACAGTCAGGATTGTCATGATATTGCAGCGCAAACCATCACTGATCCACCCGTGCTTCACTCTGAAGATTGGCCACCAGGCATATAGATGTGAAACCTCCAACATTGGCCAGTGTTTCAGTTTCATTGTCCAACCCCTGTAGTTATCTTTCTACTCCAATTCGTTTTTTAAAAATATAAACATTTAAATGATGGTTGTCATAAAAACATTGATTCATTCAAATATGCATTAAATATTGAAGAACATTTAATAGTATAATGAATAATATGGTGCATTTATTTAGCAAAATGCTCCTCTCTAAAATTAATTTTTCTAGCTGACTAATGAGTTATGGTAACTGAATATGATTTTTCTGAGATAATTAAATATTGTTTACAAGATGTTTTATTGATGTTGTTCCGCGGTTGAAACACCGATTGAGCGATTGCATCAGACATTATATGGTTTTTATTTAATTTTATTGATTTTATTTTTTATCTTTTAACATACCTTCATTCATGTTTATTTTGCTCTGAAACTGGGATTAAAGCGGTGGAGATGTGCAGTTCATGTGCGCTCCGCAATCCCACTTTTCTTGAACTGAGGTACTATAGAGATCTCGAAACCTTAAACAGTGCCAAAAATACAAAAAAAAAAATATATATATATATTTATTTAGAATTTCGTAATAAGATGGACAGAATTTGAAATCTGAGACTTTGTTTCAGATTAAAAGTAACAATGCACATAGCTTATTGAGATTTGTTGGATTGTAGGCACTCCACAACGTTCAGTTCATTCATCAACTAAAAACAGGATAGACTAATAGATTCTTGGCATTTAAGAATCGATATCATTTCGTAAAAATGAGAATTGCTTAAAATCGAGAAATCAATATTTTTTTCCTCAATGAAATTGTCATGTAATATAGGCTGAATGAGAAATGTCTGTGATGCTACTTTCTAAATTCATGGGGAAATGAAATCAAAACTCTGTATCTACTAAGCTGAAACTGTGGGAAATGAAGATACAGTACATATTTGAGACAGAGAAATGAGCAGTAGCTATGGTGATGGAGCCACTTTCATCTGTTACTAGAGTGTACAAGAGTTCCACGTGATGTAATTTCTCTGGGATTTTGCTGACTGCTTGTGCAGCCATCCACTCAGATGTGTCATGAAAACTACAAACCAAAATGCAAATAAAAAGGTTTATAGGGTTGTTTGTCTTCAATCCCCTATCAGTAATCCAAAAGAAAACGCAGAACATTCACCCTCACTTTCGGTTTCTGGGAGCTTACTGGTTCTCTTTTTAGACGTTCATTATGAAACACTCATTCATGGCTGAGAAAATGATGCCCTTTAAATGGAATAAATTAGAAAGGCAAAGAGTGTGCGTACAAGCTTACAAAATGGAATAGGATCAAGCAGTTCAAGTGAAATACAGTGCAAATATTGTTATTATTTGTGTGGTGTGCATGTGTTTTAATGTGGGATGTGGTGCAGAAAAAAAACCCCCTCTTGCTTTCTGATTGGCTTAGCTGAACACACCACCAGAATTGACCAATCATGATCCAAGCAGCCTGCAGGATATATCTGAGAGAGGCAGTTTAAAACAGTGGTCGGTTTGTTGCTGTGTCAGGCTGTTTTGAGTTTACTGTGCATGAAATTCAGTCCAGTGCATCTTCAACCACAAGGTGATTATTTAAAAAGGAAGTAAGATTTAATATATGGCAGCCATATAGATGAAAAAATGTATATTAGAGTGACAGAATTTTCTTTCTTAATTTTTTTTTTCAAAAATGATTGTGTATTTTGATTAAATTCTGATACATTTTAATAATTAAGACATTATTTTATTCAAATAATAAATTGGACATTTTATTTTGACCATGTCCTTCTTACAAAGAAATTAAGCCCATTCACTCAGCTCAGACACTGAAAATCAATACTTTCTGTCAATGTATTAATGTAAGCATGTATTTGTGATGCTAAAGTGCTGTTATCCCGTTTCTGTAGCGTGTGCATTTTAAAAGCCTGATAGCATGAAGACATCAGTGCAGTTTATGTAAAGGAAGTGGAGCAGGACATGGCCTGTATTGGAATTCTCCAGGGTGGATAATCCCAGTAAAAGACTGGAATGATTTTACAGGATCCTGTTGGACACTTACAGTACGATTAGCCATCTCTTGTTGATGGCTGGTTGGTTCATTTAGCAACTAAACATATTTTGTGCTTAACTGCACAGTAATGGGTCATATGCTCAGTGGTAGTCAAAAATAATAATACAATTACATTTATTCATTTAACTGACAGCTTTATCTAGTGATGCACCAAAAATAGTTTTTTGTTTTTACCGAAAAATTACATTTAAAGTTTTAGCCGAAAACCAAATCCGATACTAAAGAAAATGTACTCTTTATGCTGTTCAGGTTTTTAATTTCAAGAAACCCCACCACTTCAGGTTGACTTTGCACCTGGGCTATTTTTTCATTTCAATGTTAGGCAGGAAACTGATCTTATCATGTCACGATTACCAGTGAGAATGCCCATCATTACCACCAGAGGGCACACCAACCTGGAGTGTTGTTATTCCCTAATGAAACTACATTTCCCTTAACTCTCTGCCTGGACTCATCATCCCCATAGACTGTAAAAAAATATGGATGTAGTATCCATGATGTCACCCATAGGTTTCTGAAGAGCGTTTCTGAAGCCTAAAGTGGGCGGGGCCGGCCGTCGCCATCTTGGCAGCGTGTCACATCTCGTCACTACTGGATAAAATAAAACGGGCAAAGAAGCGGGTCGTGGGTGGAGCTGAGGTGCTAAATAATGCTATATGCTACTGGCCTCGAGCTAGAAGTAAAGCCAATAGTTAAAGTTCATGTTTTTGCTCTTCGAAATATTATAATAGTTAAGATGTAACTAAAATTGAGACTATAGACCATTTCAAAAGATGTAAACAACACTGGCCCAGAAGCACTTCCTGTTTCAGTTTGTAACTGTTTTCTTTATTTCACATGTAAAGAAAAAATCTTAAAGATGTTTGTTTAACTTTTGATTCAGTTTTAAATGTTCTGTTGGTTGTATTTTATCCCAGCTTTAATGTAGTGTTAAAAAACTGAAACAGGAAGTGCTTCTGGGCCAGTGTTGTTTACATCTTTTGAAATGGTCTATTTACTTCTTTATCAACTTTATTAACCCCACAAGGGGCAATTAGTTAAGAGTTTGTATACAACAGTACATAACACAGATCACTCACATTTCTTAACAACATACAAGCAGTCAACTATGTGTATCGTGATGTATTATTATTCTGCTAGTTAAAAATGTATTATCATGCAGACAGTTTCTCAATATTCTCTAAGCTTGTGCGTGTGACAGTGATTCATGCGCATACATGTCAGTCAGCAGGGAATCGCATGTCAACTTTGCCTAACGTTAACGTTTTCTAGTGTTAGGCTAACGTTAGCCTAACGTTACGTTAGAGATTTTAAAGATAACATACAAATACATTGTTGACTTAACTTAGAACAGATGTAGACATCCTTGTTTAATTTATCCATGTTTAGTTGGTGTTGTGGTCTACCGCATAACTTAATCCAGAGCCGACACTTATCTCGGTTGAGATGTGGCTTGGGAAAGAGTAAAAAATACACACCGTCGCCCAGCCTCTCGGGAACCTAGTGTTGGAGTTGCATGTACCCCATGCACACCGTTTGACCATTTTAAACTTAAAATCACGAGAAAACAAATGAAAACTGACTAACTGCAATGCATTGCAATGGACATGGAAGCAGAGAATGTCCGAGTGTATAGAGTGCCGAAGTGATGACGTCACTTTGTAGGACAACTCAGAAGCTAGCGGCGCGTGGGTTCCCTCGATCGAAAAGCTATGCATTTTCCCCATAGACTTTTGGAAAATTGCAAAAAATAAGATCTGTGTTCAACAAAGAGTTGTGACCGTTACACGTTTTGTCTATCAAGATATTTTTTACAAGTTAATCCAAAATGTATACATTTTGAAGCCTATATATAAAAAGCAGGTTATAACTGGTGTGTTTTATGTCAGATCATAACGTGAAAATATATAGAGGCTTTGTTCACCACTGACCTTATTTCAGGCGATTTAGCAAAAACCCATTCAGAAATTCCATGGACTTTAGAGCGAGGGAACCGGGAGTGCTAAATGCTATCTTACTTAGGCGTTTTGGCCCACAAAGTAACATGACAAAGTACAAAAGTAACACAAAGTAATGGCACTCTTTTGGGTTAGCTGTGCATGGGGATTGGCTCATCGTGTTTGAGGGTGTGGCTTAGCCATAGGTCAATTGAGCAGACTGTGTGGAATACTGTATCCCAAAATGCAATGTGACCAACACAAAACCTTTATTGATTGTAGTGAATATTTTTTTGTCCTGCTGTACACACTGCTTTCATTGTCAGTTTGAACTTTAGATTTCAGAGTCTTTTATTGGTCTGTTTTCCTAGTAGACTCTCTGATGAGATTGGTGCTCAGAGCTTTGGAATAAGGTGGTGTGATTAAATCCTTTTCACGCCCAGCCAAATTCTTGTTGGGTCAGTTAGTTTGACATCCTGTGAAACCATGTGCAGCAGAGGTCCTTGTTCAGAGCCACAAAGGAAAGCCTCCTTACCTCACTTAACCTCATTCAGATGAGCTAATACACACGTAAACACCCTTCTTACTGTGAAGTTGAACATCTGTAACAGTTTGTACAAGTTATAATAATAATGCTTATTTTTTATAGCGCCTTTTCAAGAACCCAAGGTCGCTTCACAAAATAATACAAGCAAAATTCTGATTGTGATGATGATAATGATGATGATGGCCTTCTCTCTCTGCAGGATTCTGGTGTCCACCATACCAGCTGTATTGTGTTATTTCCTGATATGGGTGGTTCCGCCTATCGAGCAGGGGAAGATTATGTGGTATCTGCTCTTCTACTGTCTCTTCCAGACTCTCCAGACAGTTAGTACATTTAGTACATTATACACATTTCTAGTTCTTGAGGAATTAAATGTAATGTGATGACACGCATGCATACACATAAAATATGTAGGCATATTAGACTACTTCCCCTCAACAAACAACATTTTATCAATCAATTTGAATCGAAACGGAAACTGAGGTTAGACTTGCACATCTCATTCAGGCCAAAGTTTCCATGTTTGAGATGTAGCCTAACATTTGGATGCCGAACTATTTATGTTAACTATTTATGTAAAGAAAGCTTCATACTTCAGTCCTAATATAAATCAGCATCTTCACATGCAGAGAAATGAGATTGGAATAACAGCAATTTGGCAGTATAATGACTGACCAGCACTGCCTTCATAGTGTACAACAGACAAATTAAATTAAATGGAACTTTTTATATGTTCGGTTGACTGTATTTTATTTTGACAATGAACAGGCTGCGATGTCAAATTAACAATGCTATCGATCTATAAAATAGGGCTGTCAAACGATTAATCGCAATTAATCGCATCCAAAATAAAAGTTTGTGTTTGCATAATATATGTGGGTGCACTGTGTATAATTATTTTATATATAAAAAATACACACACATGCTTGTATATATTTTAGAAATATTTACATGTATATACTGTATATAGATTTATATATAATTTATATGATATGTAAATAAACATTTCATATATAAACAAAAAATGTTCTTAAATATACATGCATGTGTGTGTATTTATATATATATATATATATATATACACAAAATAATTATACACAGTGCACCCACATATATTATGTAAACACAAACTTTTATTTTGGATGCGATTAATCGTTTGACAGCCCTACTATAGAAACCTTTAAAGCTGCAGTCCGTAGCTTTTTTGGGGTTAAGAATTATCCCAAATGCATTTTTTGAGCCAAATTTGAGCTAAAACATAACCAGCCAATGTTCAAAACATTCTGCTTGCCTTAGCTCGATTCAAAGCGGTAAGCTTGTAATAGTGTTTTTAATTCCAGTGCTACTGGTGGATTTCCGTGGGAGGAATATAATTACGTGAATGACTGCAATTGCAGATTTCAAACAGAGATGGAGACAAAGATGAAAAATGCCTGACTGCAGCTTTAAGCACCTACCTTTTAGATTATTTGATATAAATGCATTATATAGCGTAATTCACTTTGGAATAGGCTAAATGGTATTTTCAGGTGATAAAGAAAACGCGACTTCTGGTGATTAAAAAAAAAAACGGTAGGCTGTAACCAAATTATTGTGCGGACCGTCTGGCTATGGGTCGTTGACCCCACTTTGAGAACTGCTGTAGTAAAGAATCAGTAGTAGTAAAGGGTCTAATTTTGACTAGTAGTGAATAATAAATGCATTGTTACTGTGTGTTTGGTTTTGTTTAGTGCTTTCATGTCCCGTATTCTGCACTGACCATGTTCATCAGCACCGAGCAGAGGGAGCGAGATTCAGCCACAGCATACCGTAAGAGCATTTACACATTTAAATGCATAACTGTAGCATTCAGCTACATAATACACACAGCTAACACATTATAACTGAAGAATACTCTACAATTTGAAAAAAAAAAAATAATTTTTTTTTTATAAAGTTTAAAATAAGTTGAGCTCAAGGACAACAATGAGTCATAAATGATACAAAGAGACAGAGGTTGTCTTCAAGTACGTCATTTTAAACAGTTGGACACCCTTTTGACCTCAAGCCACAATAACTAATGTTTTAGTAATGTCATTCAAAAAGATCTCTTCACTAGAAAACTGTTGATTTGAATCTAAGAAAATACAAACTCAGCAGGAGCAGAAACCTTTTTTTCAAATATCACTGAACCATAATCAACCTTCTACTATGGAGGAGAAACATACATGCAGTGGTTAAGATCTGGCAGGTGGGGGAACCCCTCAAATTTGGTGCAGGCGCAACTGGGGAAGATGACTCACCATGGGAAAACATGTTGACCATCATGGTTTAGATATACTTCTATGCAGTGGCTTCAAGTATCACAATACTTATTTACTTGATGTTTTAATGGTTTTATTTCAGTCCATCTATTGGTATGATGATGATATGTTAAAATTGCTGAACACCACAATATGGAACACAACCCTGTTTTTCACAATTTAAATTTAAACATAAAAATGGGAAGTCCAAAACTGAATCAAAATTAACATACCAAAATGGCTGAAGACAACTATAAAAGAAATATGTCATATTTATGTGTACCCCCACCACACCACAGACACTTGCATTCAAATGTGAGGTAGTGAGGGGGGTACATATGTGCAATTTCGGACTTTTGAAGGCTAAAAAAATGTATAAGAAATAGCTTTAAAATATTGTCATTAGATTAATTGTCAATACCTGCTCTCTCCTCATCTTTATCTTTCTTTTGCTCTCAGTCTCCAACACAAAAAAAGATTTTTGTGTTGGTCATTATATCTAAAAAACAAATAGTAGCTGAATTTAGGGTAATAGATTAGGCTCTATTGTTAGGTAACTTAACCTTTAATATTATAGTTATGTGCAAGTAAGGGCTCTCACTATAGTTTACAGCATTAGCAGAGATCGTTTTTTTATCCTTAAACTTAATTATAATTTAATTCATTTAAAGACAGAGACACAGTTTGTTCAGTAAACCACTGTTTGATTAAAAAAAAAAAACAATTTGCCGATGCAAGATGCGTACCGAACTATCGATTTTGTGTACCGTGTTTATTCCCAGCATACACAATTTGACTTCTTTGGTGGCTTATTTTCTGTTTTGCCTCTCTCTCAGGCATGACTATAGAGGTGTTTGGCACCGTAATTGGCACTGCCGTCCAGGGGCAGATTGTAGGCATGGCCAACGTCCCCTGCATTAACAACACATTCCTGAGCAACAGCTCCAGTCACTCTGTGCATGGCAATAACTCTCAGAACTTAATGGACTATAAAATATTTAATGAGGTGAGGGGATTGTGGTATAATGTAGAGGATGTCTTCAAATCTCATCAACATTCTGCACATGAAATATTATTTCTTTCTCTCTTTTACAGAGGCGTGCCTATATGATTGCATCTGCAGTCATAAGTTTGATCTACATTCTGTGTGCTGTTGTTCTGTTTTTTGGAGTAAGAGAGCAGGACAGTGAGTTACTTCCCTTTGCATACACATTCACAGTCAGTACAAAATATGGGAAAAGCCTGAGGCCATGATTTACATAGATTTTACAGCAAGGTAACAGTGATATAATGGTAAATGGTAACAAAACTAGGGATAGACTGATAAAAAAAAAAATTGGCCGATACGATCATTCTTTAAATTTGAGAGCCGATATCCTAAATTTTGGCCTAATCAAAATCCAAACTTTAAATTTCCAAAAACAAAATGCTCACCTTGAAAAGCCATGTCCCAAACACTTCAACATCAGTTATACACACACTGGTTCAAACTAGGCTACTGTATTGTATTTACAATTAATTTTACACTCCTATGGCCAACTTTATATAAAAAAATGGAAACACTTTCATTTTCATTTTGTTAGCATTAGTTAACAGGAACCAACAATGAATGAACAATGCATCAACAGGATTTATTAATTTTAGATGATGTTAATCTCAACATTATCTAAGACATTTAAGATCCAAAGTTGCATCTGTTAACATTAGTTAATGTATTGTGAACTAACATGAACACAAATATTTTTATTAACAATCATTAACAAATGCTATTTCTCTCTGTTTGTTTATGCTAGTTAAAGGGAAACTCCACCCAAAAATTCAGTAATTATTTACGCACCCTCAAGTTGTGTGTATATATATATATATATATATATATATGTGTGTATATATATATATATATATATATATGTTATGATATATTTTATATATATATATATATTATATTATATATTTTATATGTAATATTTTATACTGTAAATGTAACAATTCTTTTGTCAAGTTCATTATAGTAGTCGAATTCAGGTATTTCCAAACTTTTTTGACCTAAAATATTTACTTGAAAGCCCCTCCTGAGATTTTAAGTTAATATTTAAATAATTTAACAACACATTTACATGGTCATGGTTCTCTGATATTTAATCTTTTTTATTAAATGTTTTATTATATATTTTTTGCTAACCCTTTAGTTTAGGGTCCAATTCACACTATTAACTAGTTGCTTATTATCATGCATATTACAAGGATATTGCCTGTGTTTATTAGTAATTATAAAGCACATATTAATGCCTTATTCTGCATGACCATATTCTACATCCCTTAACAACTTAACAACTACCTTACTAACTATCAATAAGCAGTAATTTGGAGTTTATAAAAGCAAAGGTCATAGTTAATAGCTAGTAAATAGTGAGAATTGGACCCCAATCTAAAGTGGGACCTTTTTTTAATTATTTATTTATTAGCTTTTCATTGATTCACAAACCCTAGTTTAGGAAACCCTTGTCTATTTTTATTAACAATGAGTTTTTTGATGCATTTAATGATTTCCTTTTTCAGATCAGGGTGGTTTAAAAGCACAAAAGCATGTGTCATTTCAGTCCGGTCTGCGGCTGGTAATAGGTCACGGGCCCTATGTGAAACTGGTGCTGGCCTTCCTCTTCACTTCTCTGGCCTTCATGGTAATAAAAACATGTTGTTGTCTTTTAAAAGTCATTCATGTTCATTTGCATTCGCTGAAATGCACTTATTTTTAATTCCTTGATTTATGATGAGAGTTATCCCAGATTCCATATTGTTTACAAAAGATGGAAATGTTTTCTTTTAATTGACAAATTCTCAGCCCATGAATGTCTGTGATAGTATGTTTAAGTGAAAGCAGTTTCTGGAACTGACCACGTCACGGCTCTGTTACAGAGATGGGCCATGTGTGTTAAAACAAAGAGAGCCACAGAGAGAGAGAGAGAGAGACAGAGAGACGCTGCCATGCAAGAGATTAGGTTTAGAATCACAGTCAGCATTAGGACAGGTCTGCGGTCAAAAGTGAAGTTTAGAATTGGTTTGAGATTGAAGTTGGGTTTGAAATAAAGACACTGTATGGACAATAGTCATCCATCGTTTGAAGGAATCTCAGTTCGTCTGTCTGTTTTTCTCTTTCTCAGCTGCTGGAGGGAAATTTTGCTTTGTTCATCAAGTACACGCTGGGATTCAGAGAGGATTTTCAGAACATCTTACTGGTCATCATGGTGAGAGTGTTTTCATCCGATCACTTGAATAAGTGTTTTTATACACTTCCAAATTGTTTGTTTTTGTGTTATAAGAGCACTCTCGGGTTTAGATGAGGTTAGCAGTCTCCATAGTGATGAAAGACATGCTTTTATAGTTAAAAAGCAGCTTGACTTTGAGGCAACAGATGAAAAGACTTTTTAACTTCAGCAGTGTGTGCAGATGCACACTATGATCTGACTCTTGCATAATATGGGAATGAGGATTTGCAGTGGTCAGACATAAATAAATGCTTGTGCAATTTGTCTTTCCAGCTATCTGCCACTCTTAGCATTCCCATGTGGCAGTGGTTCCTATGCCGATTTGGGAAAAAGACTGCTGTATATATTGGAATCACGGTGGGTATCTGATTGTCCTGTTACGTTAGTGAGAGATTTGTGCGATGGCAGTGATGATTAATCTTGTGTGTGTGTGTGTGTGTGTGTGTTTTTAGTGGGCGGTGCCTTTCATTATCCTGGTGGTGTGTGTAAAGAGTAGTCTCATTGTGTCCTACATCGTATCCATCGCAGCTGGTGCCAGTGTGGCAGCGGCCTTCCTCCTGCCCTGGTGAGTGTTGTCTATGGTGAACACTTAACAGAACATTAAGTTTCAGAACTGAACTGAATATTTTTAAATTTCAGAGTAGTCAAAGAGAAAGGAGACAGAGGTGTATTTCAGGATGATTGCTAGTTCAGAGGTCTTCGACCCTACTCCTGGAGGCCCACTGCACTGCAGAGTTTATATCAAACCTGCTTCAGTCTGTGATTTTCAAGCAATCCTGAAGGGCTTGACTAGCTGGTTCAGGTGTGTTTGATTAGGGTTGGAGTAAGACTCTGCAGGACCTCCATGAGCAGGGTTGAAGACCTATGTACTAGTTGATATTAAAAGGAAGTATCTATAGGCCATTAGAAATATGACTCCTTTAAAAACAACTGAATCATTGGGGAATATTTGCATGCCTAAAATGAATACTCGCCAAACCAAATGTAAGTGGAAATCGGGATTGGTAAGTAAATAAAATTGTTAGAATTCATACACATTTACTGGGAAACTGGCAATTGGCTTTATGCACAGCTGCACTACTTCCTGAACTTCAGCCAGCTCCTTGCTTCCTGTCTGCCATTATTGGGCAAACTTGATTAATTCAGGTGTGTCTGATTATTGTTGCCATGACTACTGAGGTCAGGCACACCTGAATTAATCAATTTGTCCAATAATGGCAGACAGGAAACAAGGAGCTGGCTGAAGTTCAGGAAGTAGTGCAGCTGTGCATAGAGCCCATTGGCAGTGCAATGTTGACAATACAAACGTGAACGACACTCGGGACTGTTGACGGGAAAGTGTTGCATCATCATGAAAGGTTAAGCCTTGCCAATTAAAATTTTCAAGCTCAAGAAGATCCAAAAGGGAGCTTATTTCGTTACTCACGCACTGTGTAGGAAGTTTAGTGTGCGCACACTTCCAAAGCAGATCTCTGAAAGATTCGGAGCTCTTTTTCACGTCGTCTTGCACTTGAATAGACAAATTTTCGCAAAATTGTGTTTAAATTGTGCAAAATTATGCATTGCAGAACCTAAACCTCTGGGTAGGAGAGGATCCCTCTTGGCCTTTGTGTTTATCACCTGCCACACTAAGGCACATTCTGTCAGGATGTAAGGTGGCTCTTAGTCAAGGTCGGTTTACTTGGCGCCATGACCAAATACTGCGATGTTTGGCGTTTGCATTGAAAGGCAAGCGTAGCCAATAAGTTGCCGCCTGTTCTAGCAAAACATTACACCCAGAAGACAATGTTCCTCCGCCCAGGCGAGCAACCACCAATAAAAGGTGTTCAAACCAGTTCTTGCCCAGGACAACTGGAAGTTGCTAGGGGCTGGAAGATACTGGCTGATCTTGATCAACGGCTTATTTTTCCACCTGAGATTGCCACCACTAACCTACGACCAGATATTGTTTTGTGGTCTGGATCAGCATGCATTGTTCAACTGATAGAGTTAACAGTGCCATGGGAGGATGCTGTAGATGAGGCATATGAGAGGAAGAAACTGCGGTATGCTCATCTGGCCACTGAAGCTGAACAGCAAGGATGGAGAGTCCAGGTTCATCCAGTGGATTTGTGGCACACTCTACAACCCGGTTCCTCAGAGACATCAAAATTTATCCAGCTTCTTTTTAACTGTACCAGTTGATCTTTCCAATGCAAATAGATCTGTGTTTACCATGTCCCATGCAGTTTTCTCACAAGCTCTTGGCCATCTAACTCCAGGCCTATGCCCGTTGAGGTTCTTTGGATGGCCATGTTTAATGGCCGTTTAATGTCTGGTACAAAATATTTATGGCCTGTATATTTTCTTAAAGGGATAGTTCATCCAAAAAATTAAAAAATCTGTCATTAATGACTCACCCTCATCGTTCTAAACCCGTGAGATTTTCGTTTATCTTCGGAAACCAATTGAAGATCTTTTTGATGAAGTCTGAGAGCTTTCGGTCCGTCCATTGACAACTATGCAACTGACACTTTGATGCTTCATTGGATAGTTCATAAAGAGATTGTATAACTAATCCATATAAATTTGAACGGTTTAGTCCAAATTTTCTGAAGAGACTTGATCGCGTTATATGATGAACAGATTTAATTTACCTTTGTTCAAATATAAATGCTCCTTTTGCATGGAATTTTTTGCAAAAAGACTTGAAATGATCTGAACTTATTTCTTTAAATGCTCCAGATTGAGAGAACCGGAAATGACCTGTTTAAATTGTAAATGTTTTTAATTATTTGTGTTGTATAAAGAGGGTTTTAACCCTAATGGGACTTTCAAGGTTAAAGAAAGGTTAAATAAAAATAAAAAATAAAATAAACATTCATCAACTCACACATCAGTTGTGGTAAACGGAAGCTCAGGCATGTCCGCTTGTTGTGTGAGAACAAATGAGATTCATTCTCGTGTTTCATAGAATGTTTGAGCTTCTGCAAAACCAGTGAAGTTCATTCTCACGCATCAAGCAGGTTCGGTTGAGCTTCTGTTTATGTTTGCTGATCAATGTTTAAATATGAATAAAAGTCTAAATTAAATCTCGGTTGGAAATGATTCACATTTTTGGTATGGTAATCAAGTCAATCAGGAATATGTTTCAATATTTATGTTTAAAAACAACAAACTTTGTTAAACACAAAAAGAACATTCATGAAAATAATTTAAAGACATTATTTCATATATTGTTACAGGAAATACATAAATATGAAGCAGTACAACTGTTTTAATGTGTTCCTCTTAGTCACAGGAGTAACTTATATACATTCCCTGAGTAATGGAGTCATATGAAGTTGTTGATCGTTTTATCAATTTGTGAATTTACTAAACTAAATACCGCAATAAAGTTTATAATTTCAGACATAAATGTGCTTCTGTTTCAGGTCCATGCTTCCAGATGTGGTAGATGATTTTAAAGTCCAGAATCCTACCTCTCAAGGCCATGAGGCTATTTTCTACTCCTTCTATGTTTTCTTCACCAAATTCGCCTCTGGAGTGTCTCTTGGAGTATCAACACTATCATTAAGGTAGCTTGCCTTTTTTACGTCTGTATTAAAAAGCCCTTTAATGGGTTCGTGACAACAGATCATGATCTGGGTTTACAACTTAGGTTCTTTTGCTCTCCATCTCTTTAGCTTTGCAGGTTATGTGACGGGAGTTTGTGTTCAGCCTGATTCTGTGAATCTGACATTGAAGATGTTGGTGGCGGCTGCTCCTGTGGCACTTATAGCTCTGGGGCTGCTCATCTTTAAAACATATCCCATCGATGAAAAACGCAGGCAGAACAACAACAAACTGCTCCAGCTACAGTTGCTGTAGGATATACACTTATGATTCTATCTGTATTTTTTTAATACTGAGTCATGAATGCCATTTTAGTCATGCAAGCAATTAATATCTACTGTTTTATTGTTTCTTACCTTGCAGGAGTGAAGAACAAGGGTCTGAGATGGAGGCATTGAAGCCTGATATCACGGCATGAAACACCAGCATGACTGTTCCTCCTCTGGCCTACAGACGGTGCCAAAATACATCCTAAACACTGCAATGAGGGAAATCTATCAGCTGAGCTTTCAGAGACTGTACTTTTCTCAGCTGCTTAACCGGACCAATGAGGGATGTAGGGAACCCTTATATATGTGCACTGCTGTTGTTACAGCTACTTATTTATACAACCATAACAACTATTTTCTGCTTTCAGTAACAGTTACTGCTCTCTCTAGCCAACAAAGGGAGACTTGGTAGATTTGAACCTCATATGTATCTTACATCTACTAATACATTGTTTTGTTGCAACTCTTTTTATCTCATTTGATTCATATTTTGGTTTTTGAATGTAAAGGAAATGTGGATTTCCTCAATGTGGTGAAGAATTGTTGGTTTGTTTTTGCACTGGGGCTAAAAAATCTTTCCATAACACATGAAGTCATTGTGCTTGTGTCGGGCAGTTTATTAGCCCGAGGATGATTTTTTTTATGGTTGAGTATTTATTTATAGTGCCTTATATTGAAATTTTCTTAAATTTGATCAAATGAAATTATAGTATTTAGCACAAGTAAAACTCTAGTCACAGCTCATAATAATGTCAATTACCTGAATCTGCAGCTGTGCCAAAGAGCCAGTAACTGACTAACAGAATGTTTAGATTAAATGTTTTGTTCATTGGTGCAGTATTTTTTTCTTGCATGAAATGGAAGTATTTCTGTACTTTTTTCTGTGGTAAAAAAGTGATTGTGCACATAAAGAAGCAGTCTTGGCTGTATCACAGACAGGATAGTGACTGAATTAAAAGATGGTGCTGTAAGGTCTTCATTCATGCTCTGTCTAGAGAAGATGTGGAAGATGGCTCATATGCTGTAATATTCTAGACCAGGGGCCAATTCTTTGTACGTCGCTAACTCAGTTAGCTGGATTAGATTGTTGCCGATTTGCCATGATCTTGGATTGTTTTTTTTCTTCGACACTCATCCTGGACTTTCTGTCATAGCAACAGGTCCGTCAACTTGAACCTGCTGGCGAGCAGGCTTATTTCATGTTAGAAAATGTTAGAAAATCCAGTATCACTACAAGACGTGAAATAATCACGTTGGTCCAGTTTGGAAAACGTGTAGATGTCACGGTTTAACCCCCTCAAACGTGAAACTTACACGTTTGCGTGCACGTTCAAGTGGAGAGATACCCGGATGTTGACCCATTCTACAGGCAATCGCCTCTGCCGACCTATTGGTTTTCATTAAACCGAGAAAAAATTTATTTTATTTTATTGACGATCACTGAGAAATGTTCTAAAATGCAAAAAAAAAACATGTATTATTTTCAAGGTGAATATGATTCATTTGCCTTGATCCACGCCGAAAAAAAACAAACGTCTAAATGTCACGTTTTTAAGTAGCCTAATGAGTAAAACGTCTATTTTTCCGGCGTCCCCCAGCTCCCCGTTTAAGCAAAAGGTACGCTAAAACAATGTACATCGACGTTAAACCACGTTAACCGTGTTAACCATAACCTTTTAAAGTACTCGACCTAGTTCCATTGCTTAGGAACGGGAAGAAACTCCTGTAACTTCAGTGCCAGATTAGCACCTTGTGCTATTAGGGCTAGATTAGGAGACATTAGTATGTGTTTGCTGCATTTGTAATGTTATACTTTTAATTCCGAGAAGAAAAATGTTGCTGTGTTAGCACAGCCCGGTATCACGATAAGAAGTGAAATAATCAAGTTGGTCCACTTTGGAAAACGTGTAGATGTCACGGTTTAACCCATAGGTTTAACCCCCTCAAACGTGAAGCTTACACGTTTGCGTTAACACGTTCCAGTGGAGAGATACCTGAATGTTGTATGGCGCTTACTCCGTGCCAAAATCAAACATCCGAACGACCGACCGAACGTCTATCCGAACGTCTGTCCGAACGTGTTGTACTTTTGAGCGTCTGACTGAGCGGGTTGACCCACGTGACGACCTGACGTGACGTCAGCGTCTTGAAATTAGCCGTTTTTTAGCCATGCAAGTATCCAAGCTTATGTGTAAAGATTATAAATGGACATGAAAGGCACTAAATATAAATATTGTACCCCTACGTCAGTAAAACATTTCTCCTGAATCATGTGTATGTGTTTTACTTTCAAAGAGCAGAAATACTGTAGGCTAGCCTAGATAAAGACATTCAATAGTCTTAATTTGACCAATATCATTGTTTTTATTGTTATTTTTTTGCCCTATGAACAACGTTCTCACAGTTCATAAAAAAACACTCTCCAAATTAATGAATGTAGCATAATGTTTGTTTGTTTTTTACTTTTTGCAAAGGCTAATCTCAAAAAAAACAGATGCAAGAGGTTTCATATTTATATGTTTGTGTGTGTGTGTGTGTGTGTGTGTGTGTATATATATATATATTATAAACAGCCGATCTTTTATCACTGATTTAATCCATCTGAATCTGATCTCATTTATACCTACCAGTCTTCTGACTCAAATATGCTGTGTAGTAATGTGGTAATCAGTATAGCCCATACATTTATTACCACAGCATATTTTAGTCAGAAGACTGAAATAAGAGACAGAAAGGAGATCAAATTGATCAGTCTCATGGCCCTCTATAAGAATCCAGAGTTTTGAGAAGATTGGGGAAACTTAATTTTTCGTGCCCCCCCCCCCCAAAAAAAACAAAAACAAAAAACAAAACAAAACGTAAGGGGTAACACTGTCGTTTTTTTTTCTGGTCAAAATTTTTAGTTTCGATATCTCAGCTCCGTAAGTCAAGTCAAGTCACATTTATTTATATAGCGCTTTTCACAATACAGATTGTATCAAAGCAGCTTCACAGTGATAACATGAAAGTAGTACAACACAGACAGATAATATTGTTAAATATTAAATAATCCTAAATAATCCCGACTAAGCAAGACAAAAGCAAGCCAAAAGCAAGGCGACAGTGGCAAGGAACCAAAACTCCATCAGATTGGATGGAGAAAAAACCTTGGGAGAACCCAGGCTCAGTCGGGGCCAGTTCTCCTCTGGCTTACATTCATATTTTTATATATAAGTATTAAATATAAATATTGTTTATGTATAAAACGGCGCCATAACATGTCGCAGGCGGTGAGTCATCTCTTCACAGGCGTTGGTCTTCTCATCACAGGCGGTGGGGCATCCGAAACCCCCGTGAGATGCTGGATACAAGACTGGACCTGACGAACACCATTTTTCTCGGGACAAGCGTCCCGAGATAACAGCAGAAAGGCAGATGGGAAATAATTAGCATAGCTGATGTTCATAATAATTTCCATTGTACGAGTGTCGGTGTTAGAAAACCACTATCTCACGAACTCTACGCAACCCAAACTCTCCGCAATGTAAGGGTCTAGAGCCTCCATTTTTGCACTCATATTAAGGATTAAGGACAAATTAAGTTTCCCCAATCTTCTCAAAACTCTGGATTCTGATAGAAGGCCATGACACTTAGACCTGAGTGCAAAAATGGAGGCTCTAGACCCTTCCAGAGCTGAGATATCGAAACTCAAAATTTTGTAGAGAAAAAAAACCCGACAGTGTTACCCCTTATGTTTTTTTATTTTTTTGGCAAAAAATTAAGTTTCCCCAATCTTCTCAAAACTCTGGATTCTGATAGAGGGCCATGACACTTAGACCTGAGTGTAAAAATGGAGGCTCTAGACCCTTCCAGAGCTGAGATATTGAAACTCAAAATTTTGTCCAGAAAACAACAACAACAGTGTTACCTCTTATGTTTTTTTATTTTTTTGGCAAAAAATTAAGTTTCCCCAATCTTCTCAAAACTCTGGGTTCTGATAGAGGGCCATGACACTTAGACCTGAGTGCAAAAATGGAGGCTCTAGACCCTTCCAGAGCTGAGATATCGAAACTCAAAATTTTGTCCAGAAAAAAAAACGACACTGTTACCCCTTATGTTTTTTTTATTTTTTCAGCGAAAAATTAAGTTTCTCCAATCTTCTCAAAACTCTGGATTCTGATTGAGGGCCATGGCACTTAGACCTGAGTGCAAAAATGGAGGCTCTAGACCCTTCCAGAGCAGAAATATTGAAACTCAAAATTTTGTCCAGAAAAAAAAACCCGACAGTGTTACCCCTTATGTTTTTTATTTTTTTGGCAAAAAATTAAGTTTCCCCAATCTTCTCAAAACTCTGGATTCTGATAGAGGGCCATGACACTTAGACCTGAGGAAAAAAAAAAGACAGTGTTACCCCTTATGTTTTTTTTCGGAGGGTGAAAAATTAAGTTTCTCCAATCTTCTCAAAACTCTGGATTCTGATAGAGGGCCACGAGACATGGACCTGGGTGCAAAAATTGAGGCTGTAGACCCTTCCAGAGCTGAGATATTGAAACTCAAAATTTTGACCAGAAAAAAAAATGACAGTGTTACCCCTTACGTTTTTTTTCGGGGTTGAAAAATTAAGTTTCTCCAATCTTCTCAAAACTCTGGATTCTGATAGAGGGCCACCAGACATGGACCAGGGTGCAAAAATTGAGGCTGTAGACCCTTCCAGAGCTGAGATATTGAAACTCAAAATTTTGACCAGAAAAAAAAAAATGACAGTGTTACCCCTTACGTTTTTTTTTCGGGGGGTGAAAAATTAAGTTTCTCCAATCTTCTCAAAACTCTGGATTCTGATAGAGGGCCACGAGACATGGACCTGGGTGCAAAAATTGAGGCTGTAGACCCTTCCAGAGCTGAGATATTGAAACTCAAAATTTTGACCAGAAAAAAAAATGACAGTGTTACCCCTTATGTTTTTTTTCGGGGGGTGAAAAATTAAGTTTCTCCAATCTTCTCAAAACTCTGGATTCTGATAGAGGGCCACGAGACATGGACCTGGGTGCAAAAATTGAGGCTGTAGACCCTTCCAGAGCTGAGATATTGAAACTCAAAATTTTGACCAGAAAAAAAAAATGACAGTGTTACCCCTTAGGTTTTTTTTCGGGGGGTGAAAAATTAAGTTTCTCCAATCTTCTCAAAACTCTGGATTCTGATAGAGGGCCACGAGACATGGACCTGGGTGCAAAAATTGAGGCTGTAGACCCTTCCAGAGCTGAGATATTGAAACTCAAAATTTTGACCAGAAAAAAAAAAATGACAGTGTTACCCCTTATGTTTTTTTTCGGGGGGTGAAAAATTAAGTTTCTCCAATCTTCTCAAAACTCTGGATTCTGATAGAGGGCCACGAGGCATGGACCTGGGTGCAAAAATTGAGGCTGTAGACCCTTCCAGAGCTGAGATATTGAAACTCAAAATTTTGACCAGAAAAAAAAAATGACAGTGTTACCCCTTACGTTTTTTTCGGGGGGTGAAAAATTAAGTTTCTCCAATCTTCTCAAAACTCTGGATTCTGATAGAGGGCCACGAGACATGGACCTGGGTGCAAAAATTGAGGCTCTAGACCCTTCCAGAGCTGAGATATTGAAACTCAAAATTTTGACCAGAAAAAAAAAAATGACAGTGTTACCCCTTACGTTTTTTTTCGGGGGGTGAAAAATTAAGTTTCTCCAATCTTCTCAAAACTTTGGATTCTGATAGAGGGCCACGAGACATGGACCTGGGTGCAAAAATTGAGGCTGTAGACCCTTCCAGAGCTGAGATATTGAAACTCAAAATTTTGACCAGAAAAAAAAAATGACAGTTTTACCCCTTATGTTTTTTTTTTTCGGGGGGGGCGAAAAATTAAGTTTCTCCAATCTTCTCAAAACTCTGGATTCTGATAGAGGGCCACGAGACATGGACCTGGGTGCAAAAATTGAGGCTGTAGACCCTTCCAGAGCTGAGATATTGAAACTCAAAATTTTGACCAGAAAAAAAAAAATGACAGTGTTACCCCTTATGTTTTTTTTCGGGGGGTGAAAAATTAAGTTTCTCCAATCTTCTCAAAACTCTGGATTCTGATAGAGGGCCACGAGACAAGGACCTGGGTGCAAACATTGAGGCTGTAGACCCTTCCAGAGCTGAAATATTGAAACTCAACATTTTGACCAGAAAAAAAAAATGACAGTGTTACCCCTTATGTTTTTTTTCGGGGGGTGAAAAATTAAGTTTTTCCAATCTTCTCAAAACTCTGGATTCTGATAGAGGGCCACGAGACATGGACCTGGGTGCAAACATTGAGGCTGTAGACCCTTCCAGAGCTGAAATATTGAAACTCAACATTTTGACCAGAAAAAAAAAATGACAGTGTTACTCCTTATGTTTTTTTTCTGGGGGTGAAAAATTAAGTTTCTCCAATCTTCTCAAAACTCTGGATTCTGATAGAGGGCCACGAGACATGGACCTGGGTGCAAACATTGAGGCTGTAGACCCTTCCAGAGCTGAAATATTGAAACTCAACATTTTGACCAGAAAAAAAAAATGACAGTGTTACTCCTTATGTTTTTTTTCTGGGGGTGAAAAATTAAGTTTCTCCAATCTTCTCAAAACTCTGGATTCTGATAGAGGGCCACGAGACATGGACCTGGGTGCAATAATTGAGGCTGTAGACCCTTCCAGAGCTGAGATATTGAAACTCAAAATTTTGACCAGAAAATAAAAATGACAGTGTTACCCCTTATGTTTTTTTTCTGGGGGTGAAAAATTAAGTTTCTCCAATCTTCTCAAAACTCTGGATTCTGATAGAGGGCCACGAGACATGGACCTGGGTGCAAAAATTGAGGCTGTAGACCCTTCCAGAGCTGAGATATTGAAACTCAAAATTTTGACCAGAAAAAAAAATGACAGTGTTACCCCTTACGTTTTTTTTTCGGGGGGTGAAAAATTAAGTTTCTCCAATCTTCTCAAAACTCTGGATTCTGATAGAGGGCCACGAGACATGGACCTGGGTGCAAAAATTGAGGCTGTAGACCCTTCCAGAGCTAAGATATTAAAACTCAAAATTTTGACCAGAAAAAAAAAATGACAGTGTTACCCCTTACGTTTTTTTCGGTTGGTGAAAAATTAAGTTTCTCCAATCTTCTCAAAACTCTGGATTCTGATAGAGGGCCACGAGACATGGACCTGGGTGCAAAAATTGAGGCTGTAGACCATTCCAGAGCTGAGATATTGAAACTCAAAATTTTGACCAGAAAAAAAAATGACAGTGTTACCCCTTACGTTTTTTTTTTCGGGGGGTGAAAAATTAAGTTTCTCCAATCTTCTCAAAACTCTGGATTCTGATAGAGGGCCACGAGACAAGGACCTGGGTGCAAAAATTGAGGCTGTAGACCCTTCCAGAGCTGAGATATTGAAACTCAAAATTTTGACCAGAAAAAAAAAAATGACAGTGTTACCCCTTATGTTTTTTTTCGGGGGGTGAAAAATTAAGTTTCTCCAATCTTCTCAAAACTCTGGATTCTGATAGAGGGCCACGAGACATGGACCTGGGTGCAAAAATTGAGGCTGTAGACCCTTCCAGAGCTGAGATATTGAAACTCAAAATTTTGACCAGAAAAAAAAATGACAGTGTTACCCCTTACGTTTTTTTTTTCGGGGGGTGAAAAATTAAGTTTCTCCAATCTTGTCAAAACTCTGGTTTCTGATAGAGGGCCACGAGACATGGACCTGGGTGCAAAAATTGAGGCTGTAGACCCTTCCAGAGCTAAAATATTGAAACTCAAAATTTTGACCAGAAAAAAAAAATGACAGTGTTACCCCTTATGTTTTTTTTCGGGGGGTGAAAAATTAAGTTTCTCCAATCTTCTCAAAACTCTGGATTCTGATAGAGGGCCACGAGACATGGACCTGGGTGCAAAAATTGAGGCCGTAGACCCTTCCAGAGCTAACATATTGAAACTCAAAATTTTGACCAGAAAAAAAAAATGACAGTGTTACCCCTTATGTTTTTTTTCGGGGGGTGAAAAATTAAGTTTCTCCAATCTTCTCGAAACTCTGGATTCTGATAGAGGGCCACGAGACATGGACCTGGGTGCAAAAATTGAGGCTGTAGACCCTTCCAGAGCTAAAATATTGAAACTCAAAATTTTGACCAGAAAAAAAATGACAGTGTTACCCCTTATGTTTTTTTTAGGGGGGTGAAAAATTAAGTTTCTCCAATCTTCTCAAAACTCTGGATTCTGATAGAGGGCCCCGAGACATGGACCTGGGTGCAAAAATTGAGGCTGTAGACCCTTCCAGAGCTAAAATATTGAAACTCAAAATTTTGACCAGAAAAAAAAATGACAGTGTTACCCCTTATGTTTTTTTTCGGGGGGTGAAAAATTAAGTTTCTCCAATCTTCCCAAAACTCTGGATTCTGATAGAGGGCCACGAGACATGGACCTGGGTGCAAAAATTGAGGCTGTAGACCCTTCCAGAGCTAAAATATTGAAACTCAAAATTTTGACCAGAAAAAAAAATGACAGTGTTACCCCTTATGTTTTTTTTCGGGGGGTGAAAAATTAAGTTTCTCCAATATTCTCAAAACTCTGGATTCTGATAGAGGGCCACGAGACATGGACCTGGGTGCAAAAATTGAGGCTGTAGACCCTTCCAGAGCTAAAATATTGAAACTCAAAATTTTGACCAGAAAAAAAAATGACAGTGTTACCCCTTATGTTTTTTTTCGGGGGGTGAAAAATTAAGTTTCTCCAACCTTCTCAAAACTCTGGATTCTGATAGAGGGCCACGAGACATGGACCTGGGTGCAAAAATTGAGGCTGTAGACCCTTCCAGAGCTAAAATATTGAAACTCAAAATTTTGACCAGAAAAAAAAAGACAGTGTTACCCCTTATGTTTTTTTTTCGGGGGGTGAAAAATTAAGTTTCTCCAATCTTCCCAAAACTCTGGATTCTGATAGAGGGCCCCGAGACATGGACCTGGGTGCAAAAATTGAGGCTGTAGACCCTTCCAGAGCTAAAATATTGAAACTCAAAATTTTGACCAGAAAAAAAAATGACAGTGTTACCCCTAATGTTTTTTTTCGGGGGGTGAAAAATTAAGTTTCTCCAATCTTCTCGAAACTCTGGATTCTGATAGAGGGCCACGAGACATGGACCTAGGTGCAAAAATTGAGGCTGTAGACCCTTCCAGAGCTAAAATACTGAAACTCAAAATTTTGACCAGAAAAAAAAAATGACAGTGTTACCCCTTATGTTTTTTTTCGGGGGGTGAAAAATTAAGTTTCTCCAATCTTCTCAAAACTCTGGATTCTGATAGAGGGCCACGAGACATGGACCTGGGTGCAAAAATTGAGGCTGTAGACCCTTCCAGAGCTAAAATATTGAAACTCAAAATTTTGACCAGAAAATAAAAATGACAGTGTTACCCCTTATGTTTTTTTTTTTTCGGGGGGTGAAAAATTAAGTTTCTCCAATCTTCTCAAAACTCTGGATTCTGATAGAGGGCCACGAGACGTGGACCTGGGTGCAAAAATTGAGGCTGTAGACCCTTCCAGAGCTAAAATGTTGAAACTCAAAATTTTGACCAGAAAAAAAAATGACAGTGTTACCCCTTATGTTTTTTTTGGGGGGGTGAAAAATTAAGTTTCTCCAATCTTCTCAAAACTCTGGATTCTGATAGAGGGCCACGAGACATGGACCTGGGTGCAAAAATTGAGGCCGTAGACCCTTCCAGAGCTAAAATATTGAAACTCAAAATTTTGACCAGAAAAAAAAATGACAGTGTTACCCCTTATGTTTTTTTTCAGGGGGTGAAAAATTAAGTTTCTCCAATCTTCTCGAAACTCTGGATTCTGATAGAGGGCCACGAGACGTGGACCTGGGTGCAAAAATTGAGGCTGTAGACCCTTCCAGAGCTGAAATATTGACACTCAAAATTTTGACCAGAAAAAAAAAATGACAGTGTTACCCCTTATGTTTTTTTTCGGGGGGTGAAAAATTAAGTTTCTCCAATCTTCTCGAAACTCTGGATTCTGATAGAGGGCCACGAGACATGGACCTGGGTGCAAAAATTGAGGCTTTAGACCCTTCCAGAGCTAAAATATTGAAACTCAAAATTTTGACCAGAAAAAAAAATGACAGTGTTACCCCTTATGTTTTTTTTTCGAGGGGTGAAAAATTAAGTTTCTCCAATCTTCTCAAAACTCTGGATTCTGATAGAGGGCCACGAGACATGGACCTGGGTGCAAAAATTGAGGCCGTAGACCCTTCCAGAGCTAAAATATTGAAACTCAAAATTTTGACCAGAAAAAAAATGACAGTGTTACCCCTTATGTTTTTTTTCGGGGGGTGAAAAATTAAGTTTCTCCAATCTTCTCGAAACTCTGGATTCTGATAGAGGGCCACGAGACATGGACCTGGGTGCAAAAATTGAGGCTGTCGACCCTTCCAGAGCTAAAATATTGAAACTCAAAATTTTGACCAGAAAAAAAAATGACAGTGTTACCCCTTATGTTTTTTTTCGGGGGGTGAAAAATTAAGTTTCTCCAATCTTCTCAAAACTCTGGATTCTGATAGAGGGCCACGAGACATGGACCTGGGTGCAAAAATTGAGGCTGTAGACCCTTCCAGAGCTAAAATATTGAAACTCAAAATTTTGACCAGAAAAAAAATGACAGTGTTACCCCTTATGTTTTTTTTCGGGGGGTGAAAAATTAAGTTTCTCCAATCTTCTCAAAACTCTGGATTCTGATAGAGGGCCCCGAGACATGGACCTGGGTGCAAAAATTGAGGCTGTAGACCCTTCCAGAGCTAAAATATTGAAACTCAAAATTTTGACCAGAAAAAAAAATGACAGTGTTACCCCTTATGTTTTTTTTCGGGGGGTGAAAAATTAAGTTTCTCCAATCTTCCCAAAACTCTGGATTCTGATAGAGGGCCACGAGACATGGACCTGGGTGCAAAAATTGAGGCCGTAAACCCTTCCAGAGCTAAAATATTGAAACTCAAAATTTTGACCAGAAAAAAAAAATGACAGTGTTACCCCTTATGTTTTTTTCAGGGGGTGAAAAATTAAGTTTCTCCAATCTTCTCGAAACTCTGGATTCTGATAGAGGGCCACGAGACATGGACCTGGGTGCAAAAATTGAGGCTGTAGACCCTTCCAGAGCTAAAATATTGAAACTCAAAATTTTGACCAGAAAAAAAAATGACAGTGTTACCCCTTATGTTTTTTTTCGGGGGGTGAAAAATTAAGTTTCTCCAATCTTCTCAAAACTCTGGATTCTGATAGAGGGCCACGAGACATGGACCTGGGTGCAAAAATTGAGGCTGTAGACCCTTCCAGAGCTAAAATATTGAAACTCAAAATTTTGACCAGAAAAAAAAATGACAGTGTTACCCCTTATGTTTTTTTTTCAGGTCCAAATTTTGACCTTCGATATCTCGGCTCTGGAAGGGTCTAGAGCCTCCATTTTTGGGCGCTGGTCGAAGTCTCGTGGCCCTCTGTCAGAATCCAGAGTTTCAAGAAGATCGGAGGGGGTCAAAATTTCGGCCAAAAAAAAAAATGACAGTGTTACCCCTTATGTTTTTTTTTCAGGTCCAAATTTTGACCTTCGATATCTCGGCTCTGGAAGGGTCTAGAGCCTCCATTTTTGCGCGCTGGTCGAAGTCTCGTGGCCCTCTGTCAGAATCCAGAGTTTCAAGAAGATCGGAGGGGGTCAAAATTTCGGCCAAAAAAAAAATGACAGTGTTACCCCTTATGTTTTTTTTTTTCAGGTCCAAATTTTGACCTTCGATATCTCGGCTCTGGAAGGGTCTAGAGCCTCCATTTTTGCGCGCTGGTCGAAGTCTCATGGCCCTCTATCAGAATCCAGAGTTTTAAGAAGATCGGAGGGGGTCAAAATTTCGGCCAAAAAAAAAATGACAGTGTTACCCCTTATGTTTTTTTTTCTGGTCAAAATTTTGACCTTCGATATCTCGGCTCTGTAAGGGTCTAGAGCCTCCATTTTTGCGCGCTGGTCGAAGTCTCGTGGCCCTCTGTCAGAATCCAGAGTTTCAAGAAGATCGGAGGGGGTCAAAATTTCGGCCAAAAACGACAGTGTTACCCATTATGTTTTTTTTTCAGGTCAAAACTTTGACATCCGATATCTCGGCTCTGGAAGGGTCTAGAGCCTCCATTTTTGCGCGCTGGTCGAAGTCTCGTGGCCCTCTGTCAGAATCCAGAGTTTCAAGAAGATCGGAGGGGGTCAAAATTTCGGCCAAAAACGACAGTTTTACCCCTTATGTTTTTTTTTTCAGGTCAAAACTTTGACATCCGATATCTCGGCTCTGGAAGGGTCTAGAGCCTCCATTTTTGCGCGCTGGTCGAAGTCTCGTGGCCCTCTGTCAGAATCCAGAGTTTCAAGAAGATCGGAGGGGGTCAAAATTTCGGCCAAAAACGACAGTGTTACCCCTTATGTTTTTTTTTTCAGGTCAAAACTTTGACATCCGATATCTCGGCTCTGGAAGGGTCTATAGCCTCCATTTTTGCGCGCTGGTCGAAGTCTCGTGGTCCTCTGTCAGAATCCAGAGTTTCAAGAAGATCGGAGGGGGTCAAAATTTCGGCCAAAAACGACAGTGTTACCCCTTATGTTTTTTTTTCAGGTCAAAACTTTGACATCCGATATCTCGGCTCTGGAAGGGTCTAGAGCCTCCATTTTTGCGCGCTGGTCGAAGTCTCGTGGCCCTCTGTCAGAATCCAGAGTTTCAAGAAGATCGGAGGGGGGCAAAATTTCGGCCAAAAACGACAGTGTTACCCCTTATGTTTTTTTTTCAGGTCAAAACTTTGACATCCGATATCTCGGCTCTGGAAGGGTCTAGAGCCTCCATTTTTGCGCGCTGGTCGAAGTCTCGTGGCCCTCTGTCAGAATCCAGAGTTTCAAGAAGATCGGAGGGGGTCAAAATTTCGGACCAAAAAAAAATGACAGTGTTACCCCTTATGTTTTTTTTCAGGTCCAAATTTTGACCTTCGATATCTTGGCTCTGGAAGGGTCTAGAGCCTCCATTTTTGCGCGCTGGTCGAAGTCTCGTGGCCCTCTGTCAGAATCCAGAGTTTCAAGAAGATCGGAGGGGGTCAAAATTTCGGCTCAAAAAAAAAAGACAGTGTTACCCCTTATGTTTTTTTTTCAGGTCCAAATTTTGACCTTCGATATCTCGGTTCTGGAAGGGTCTAGAGCCTCCATTTTTGCGCGCTGGTCGAAGTCTCGTGGCCCTCTGTCAGAATCCAGAGTTTCAAGAAGATCGGAGGGGGTCAAAATTTCGGCCAAAAAAAAAAATGACAGTGTTACCCCTTATGTTTTTTTTTCAGGTCCAAATTTTGACCTTCGATATCTCGGCTCTGGAAGGGTCTAGAGCCTCCATTTTTGCGCGCTGGTCGAAGTCTCGTGGCCCTCTGTCAGAATCCAGAGTTTCAAGTAGATCGGAGGGGGTCAAAATTTCGGCCAAAAAAAAAAATGACAGTGTTACCCCTTATGTTTTTTTTTCAGGTCCAAATTTTGACCTTCAATATCTCGGCTCTGGAAGGGTCTTGAGCCTCCATTTTTGCGCGCTGGTCGAAGTCTCGTGGCCCTCTGTCAGAATCCAGAGTTTCAAGAAGATCGGAGGGGGTCAACATTTCGGCCAAAAAAAAATGACAGTGTTACCCCTTATGTTTTTTTTTCAGGTCCAAATTTTGACCTTCGATATCTCTGCTCTGGAAGGGTCTAGAGCCTCCATTTTTGTGCGCTGGTCGAAGTCTCGTGGCCCTCTGTCAGAATCCAGAGTTTCAAGAAGATCGGAGGGGGTCAAAATTTCGGCCAAAAAAAAAAAAGACAGTGTTACCCCTTATGTTTTTTTTTCAGGTCCAAATTTTGACCTTCGATATCTTGGCTCTGGAAGGGTCTAGAGCCTCCATTTTTACGCGCTGGTCGAAGTCTCGTGGCCCTCTGTCAGAATCCAGAGTTTCAAGAAGATCGGAGGGGGTCAAAATTTCGGCCCAAAAAAAAAATGACAGTGTTACCCCTTATGTTTTTTTTTTTCAGGTCCAAATTTTGACCTTCGATATCTCGGCTCTGGAAGGGTCTAGAGCCTCCATTTTTGCACGCTGGTCGAAGTCTCGTGGCCCTCAGTCAGAATCCAGAGTTTCAAGAAGATCGGAGGGGGTCAAAATTTCGGCCCAAAAAAAAAATGACAGTGTTACCCCTTATGTTTTTTTTTTCAGGTCCAAATTTTGACCTTCGATATCTCGGCTCTGGAAGGGTCTAGAGCCTCCATTTTTGCACGCTGGTCGAAGTCTCGTGGCCCTCAGTCAGAATCCAGAGTTTCAAGAAGATCGGAGGGGGTCAAAATTTCGGCCACAAAAAAAATGACAGTGTTACCCCTTATGTTTTTTTTTCAGGTCCAAATTTTGACCTTCGATATCTCGGCTCTGGAAGGGTCTAGAGCCTCCATTTTTGCGCGCTGGTCGAAGTCTCGTGGCCCTCTGTCAGATCCAGAGTTTCAAGTAGATCGGAGGGGGTCAAAATTTTGGCCAAAAAAAAAAATGACAGTGTTACCCCTTATGTTTTTTTTCAGGTCCAAATTTTGACCTTCAATATCTCGGCTCTGGAAGGGTCTTGAGCCTCCATTTTTGCGCGCTGGTCGAAGTCTCGTGGCCCTCTGTCAGAATCCAGAGTTTCAAGAAGATCGGAGGGGGTCAAAATTTCGGCCAAAAAAAAAAAAAATGACAGTGTTACCCCTTATGTTTTTTTTTCAGGTCCAAATTTTGACCTTCGATATCTCGGCTCTGGAAGGGTCTAGAGCCTCCATTTTTGCGCGCTGGTCGAAGTCTTGTGGCCCTCTGTCAGAATCCAGAGTTTCAAGAAGATCGGAGGGGGTCAAAATTTCGGCCAAAAAAATGACAGTGTTACCCCTTATGTTTTTTTTTCAGGTCCAAATTTTGACCTTCGATATCTCGGCTCTGGAAGGGTCAAGAGCCTCCATTTTTGCGCGCTGGTCGAAGTCTCGTTGCCCTCTGTCAGAATCCAGAGTTTCAAGAAGATCGGAGGGGGTCAAAATTTCGGCCAAAAAAAAATGACAGTGTTACCCCTTATGTTTTTTTTTCAGGTCCAAATTTTGACCTTCGATATCTCGGCTCTGGAAGGGTCTAGAGCCTCCATTTTTGCGCGCTGGTCGAAGTCTCGTGGCCCTCTGTCAGAATCCAGAGTTTCAAGAAGATCGGAGGGGGTCAAAATTTCAGCCAAAAAAATGACAGTGTTACCCCTTATGTTTTTTTTTCAGGTCCAAATTTTGACCTTCGATATCTCGGCTCTGGAAGGGTCAAGAGCCTCCATTTTTGCGCGCTGGTCGAAGTCTCGTTGCCCTCTGTCAGAATCCAGAGTTTCAAGAAGATCGGAGGGGGTCAAAATTTCGGCCAAAAAAAAATGACAGTGTTACCCCTTATGTTTTTTTTTCAGGTCCAAATTTTGACCTTCGGTATCTCGGCTCTGGAAGGGTCTAGAGCCTCCATTTTTGCGCGCTGGTCGAAGTCTCGTGGCCCTCTGTCAGAATCCAGAGTTTCAATAAGATCGGAGGGGGTCAAAATTTCGGCCAAAAAAAATGACAGTGTTACCCCTTATGTTTTTTTCAGGTCCAAATTTTGACCTTCGATATCTCGGCTCTGGAAAGGTCTAGCGCCTCCATTTTTGCGCGCTGGTCGAAGTCTCGTGGCCCTCTGTCAGAATCCAGAGTTTCAAGAAGATCGGAGGGGGTCAAAATTTCGGCCAAAAAAAATGACAGTGTTACCCCTTATGTTTTTTTTTTCAGGTCCAAATTTTGACCTTCGATATCTCGGCACTGGGAGGGTCTAGAGCCTCAATTTTTGCGCGCTGGTCGAAGTCTCGTGGCCCTCTGTCAGAATCCAGAGTTTCAAGAAGATCGGAGGGGGTCAAAATATCGGCCAAAAAAAAAAATGACAGTGTTACCCTTTATGTTTTTTTTTCAGGTCCAAATTTTGACCTTCGATATCTCGGCTCTGGAAGGGTCTAGAGCCTCCATTTTTGCGCGCTGGTCGAAGTCTCGTGGCCCTCTGTCAGAATCCAGAGTTTCAAGAAGATCGGAGGGGGTCAAAATTTCGGCCAAAAAAAAAATGACAGTGTTACCCCTTATGTTTTTTTTTTTCAGGTCCAAATTTTGACCTTCGATATCTCGGCTCTGGAAGGGTCTAGAGCCTCCATTTTTGCGCGCTGGTCGAAGTCTCGTGGCCCTCAGTCAGAATCCAGAGTTTCAAGAAGATCGGAGGGGGTCAAAATTTCGGCCAAAAAAAAAAATGACAGTGTTACCCCTTATGTTTTTTTTTCAGGTCCAAATTTTGACCTTCGATATCTCGGCTCTGGAAGGGTCTAGAGCCTCCATTTTTGCGCGCTGGTCGAAGTCTCGTGGCCCTCTGTCAGAATCCAGAGTTTCAAGAAGATCGGAGGGGGTCAAAATTTCGGCCAAAAAAAATGACAGTGTTACCCCTTATGTTTTTTTTTTCAGGTCCAAATTTTGACCTTCGATATCTCGGCACTGGGAGGGTCTAGAGCCTCAATTTTTGCGCGCTGGTCGAAGTCTCGTGGCCCTCTGTCAGAATCCAGAGTTTCAAGAAGATCGGAGGGGGTCAAAATATCGGCCAAAAAAAAAAATGACAGTGTTACCCTTTATGTTTTTTTTTCAGGTCCAAATTTTGACCTTCGATATCTCGGCTCTGGAAGGGTCTAGAGCCTCCATTTTTGCGCGCTGGTCGAAGTCTCGTGGCCCTCTGTCAGAATCCAGAGTTTCAAGAAGATCGGAGGGGGTCAAAATTTCGGCCAAAAAAAAAATGACAGTGTTACCCCTTATGTTTTTTTTTTTCAGGTCCAAATTTTGACCTTCGATATCTCGGCTCTGGAAGGGTCTAGAGCCTCCATTTTTGCGCGCTGGTCGAAGTCTCGTGGCCCTCAGTCAGAATCCAGAGTTTCAAGAAGATCGGAGGGGGTCAAAATTTCGGCCAAAAAAAAAAATGACAGTGTTACCCCTTATGTTTTTTTTTCAGGTCCAAATTTTGACCTTCGATATCTCGGCTCTGGAAGGGTCTAGAGCCTCCATTTTTGCGCGCTGGTCGAAGTCTCGTGGCCCTCTGTCAGAATCCAGAGTTTCAAGAAGATCGGAGGGGGTCAAAATTTCGGCCAAAAAAAAAAAATGACAGTGTTACCCCTTATGTTTTTTTTTCAGGTCCAAATTTTGACCTTCGATATCTCGGCTCTGGAAGGGTCTAGAGCCTCCATTTTTGCGCGCTGGTCGAAGTCTCGTGGCCCTCTGTCAGAATCCAGAGTTTCAAGAAGATCGGAGGGGGTCAAAATTTCGGCCAAAAAAAAAAATGACAGTGTTACCCCTTATGTTTTTTTTTTCAGGTCCAAATTTTGACCTTCGATATCTCGGCTCTGGAAGGGTCTAGAGCCTCCAATTTTGCGCGCTGGTCGAAGTCTCGTGGCCCTCTGTCAGAATCCAGAGTTTCAAAAAGATCGGAGGGGGTCAAAATTTCGGCCAAAAAAAAAAATGACAGTGTTACCCCTTATGTTTTTTTTTCAGGTCCAAATTTTGACCTTCGATATCTCGGCTCTGGAAGGGTCTAGAGCCTCCATTTTTGCGCGCTGGTCGAAGTCTCGTGGCCCTCTATCAGAATCCAGAGTTTTAAGAAGATCGGAGGGGGTCAAAATTTCGGCCAAAAAAAAAAATGACAGTGTTACCCCTTATGTTTTTTTTTCTGGTCAAAATTTTGACCTTCGATATCTCGGCTCTGGAAGGGTCTAGAGCCTCCATTTTTGCGCGCTGGTCGAAGTCTCGTGGCCCTCTGTCAGAGTCCAGAGTTTCAAGAAGATCGGAGGGGGTCAAAATTTCAGCCAAAAACGACAGTGTTACCCCTTATGTTTTTTTTTTCAGGTCAAAACTTTGACATCCGATATCTCGGCTCTGGAAGGGTCTAGAGCCTCCATTTTTGCGCGCTGGTCTAAGTCTCGTGGCCCTCTGTCAGAATCCAGAGTTTCAAGAAGATCGGAGGGGGTCAAAATTTCGGCCAAAAACGACAGTGTTACACCTTATGTTTTTTTTTTCAGGTCAAAACTTTGACATCCGATATCTCGGCTCTGGAAGGGTCTAAAGCCTCCATTTTTGCGCGCTGGTCGAAGTCTCGTGGCCCTCTGTCAGAATCCAGAGTTTCAAGAAGATCGGAGGGGGTCAAAATTTCGGCCAAAAACGACAGTGTTACCCCTTATGTTTTTTTTTCAGGTCAAAACTTTGACATCCGATATCTCGGCTCTGGAAGGGTCTAGAGCCTCCATTTTTGCGCGCTGGTCGAACTCTTGTGGCCCTCTGTCAGAATCCAGAGTTTCAAGAAGATCGGAGGGGGTCAAAATTTCGGCCAAAAACGACAGTGTTACCCCTTATGTTTTGTTTTTCAGGTCAAAACTTTGACATCCGATATCTCGGCTCTGGAAGGGTCTAGAGCCTCCATTTTTGCGCGCTGGTCGAAGTCTCGTGGCCCTCTGTCAGAATCCAGAGTTTCAAGAAGATCGGAGGGGGTCAAAATTTCGGCCAAAAACGACAGTGTTACCCCTTATGTTTTTTTTTCAGGTCAAAACTTTGACATCCGATATCTCGGCTCTGGAAGGGTCTAGACTCTAGAGCCTCCATTTTTGCGCGCTGGTCGAAGTCTCGTGGCCCTCTGTCAGAATCCAGAGTTTCAAGAAGATCGGAGGGGGTCAAAATTTCGGCCAAAAACGACAGTGTTACCCCTTATGTTTTTTTTTTCAGGTCAAAACTTTGACATCCGATATCTCGGCTCTGGAAGGGTCTAGAGCCTCCATTTTTGCGCGCTGGTCGAAGTCTCGTGGCCCTCTGTCAGAATCCAGAGTTTCAAGAAGATCGGAGGGGGTCAAAATTTCGGCCAAAAACGACAGTGTTACCCCTTATGTTTTTTTTTCAGGTCAAAACTTTGACATCCGATATCTCGGCTCTGGAAGGGTCTAGAGCCTCCATTTTTGCGCGCTGGGCGAAGTCTCGTGGCCCTCTGTCAGAATCCAGAGTTTCAAAAAGATCGGAGGGGGTCAAAATTTCGGCCAAAAACGACAGTGTTACCCCTTACGTTTTTTTTTTCAGGTCAAAACTTTGACATCCGATATCTCGGCTCTGGAAGGGTCTAGAGCCTCCATTTGTGCGCGCTGGTCGAAGTCTCGTGGCCCTCTGTCAGAATCCAGAGTTTCAAGAAGATCGGAGGGGGTCAAAATTTCGGCCAAAAACGACAGTGTTACCCCTTATGTTTTTTTTTTCAGGTCAAAACTTTGACATCCGATATCTCGGCTCTGGAAGGGTCTAGAGCCTCCATTTTTGCGCGCTGGTCGAAGTCTCGTGGCCCTCTGTCAGAATCCAGAGTTTCAAGAAGATCAGAGGGGGTCAAATTTTCGGCCAAAAGCGACAGTGTTACCCCTTATGTTTTTTTTTTCAGGTCAAAACTTTGACATCCGATATCTCGGCTCTGGAAGGGTCTAGAGCCTCCATTTTTGCGCGCTGGTCGAAGTCTCGTGACCCTCTGTCAGAGTCCAGAGTTTCAAGAAGATCGGAGCGGGTCAAAATTTCGGCCAAAAACGACAGTGTTACCCCTTATGTTTTTTTTTTCAGGTCAAAACTTTGACATCCGATATCTCGGCTCTGGAAGGGTCTAGAGCCTCCATTTTTGCGCGCTGGTCTAAGTCTCGTGGCCCTCTGTCAGAGTCCAGAGTTTCAAGAAGATCGGAGGGGGTCAAAATTTCGGCCAAAAACGACAGTGTTACCCCTTATGTTTTTTTTCAGGTCAAAACTTTGACATCCGATATCTCGGCTCTGGAAGGGTCTAGAGCCTCCATTTTTGCGCGCTGGTCGAAGTCTCGTGGCCCTCTGTCAGAATCCAGAGTTTCAAGAAGATCGGAGGGGGTCAAATTTTCGGCCAAAAACGACAGTGTTACCCCTCATGTTTTTTTTTTTCAGGTCAAAACTTTGACATCCGATATCTCGGCTCTGGAAGGGTCTAGAGCCTCCATTTTTGCGCTCTGGTCGAAGTCTCGTGGCCCTCTGTCAGAGTCCAGAGTTTCAAGAAGATCGGAGGGGGTCAAAATTTCAGCCAAAAACGACAGTGTTACCCCTTATGTTTTTTTTTTCAGGTCAAAACTTTGACATCCGATATCTCGGCTCTGGAAGGGTCTAGAGCCTCCATTTTTGCGCGCTGGTCTAAGTCTCGTGGCCCTCTGTCAGAATCCAGAGTTTCAAGAAGATCGGAGGGGGTCAAAATTTCGGCAAAAAACGACAGTGTTACCCCTTATGTTTTTTTTTCAGGTCAAAACTTTGACATCCGATATCTCGGCTCTGGAAGGGTCTAGAGCCTCCAATTTTGCGCGCTGGTCGAAGTCCTGTGGCCCTCTGTCAGAATCCAGAGTTTCAAGAAGATCGGAGGGGGTCAAAATTTCGGCCAAAAACGACAGTGTTACCCCTTATGTTTTTTTTTTCAGGTCAAAACTTTGACATCCGATATCTCGGCTCTGGAAGGGTCTAGAGCCTCCATTTTTGCGCGCTGGTCGAAGTCTCTTGGCCCTCTGTCAGAATCCAGAGTTTCAAGAAGATCGGAGGGGGTCAAAATTTCGGCCAAAAACGACAGTGTTACCCCTTATGTTTTTTTTCAGGTCAAAACTTTGACATCCGATATCTCGGCTCTGGAAGAGTCTAGAGCCTCCATTTTTGCGTGCTGGTCGAAGTCTCGTGGCCCTCTGTCAGAATCCAGAGTTTCAAGAAGATCGGAGGGGGTCAAAATTTCGGCCAAAAACGACAGTGTTACCCCTTATGTTTTTTTTTCAGGTCAAAACTTTGACATCCGATATCTCGGCTCTGGAAGGGTCTAGAGCCTCCATTTTTGCGCGCTGGTCGAAGTCTCGTGGCCCTCTGTCAGAATCCAGGGTTTCAAGAAGATCGGAGGGGGTCAAAATTTCGGCAAAAAACGACAGTGTTACCCCTTATGTTTTTTTTTTCAAGTCAAAACTTTGACATCCGATATCTCGGCTCTGGAAGGGTCTAGAGCCTCCATTTTTGCGCGCTGGTCGAAGTCTCGTGGCCCTCTGTCAGAATCCAGAGTTTCAAGAAGATCGGAGGGGGTCAAAATTTCGGCCAAAAACGACAGTGTTACCCCTTATGTTTTTTTTTCAGGTCAAAACTTTGACATCCGATATCTCGGCTCTGGAAGGGTCTAGAGCCTCCATTTTTGCGCGCTGGGCGAAGTCTCGTGGCCCTCTGTCAGAATCCAGAGTTTCAAAAAGATCGGAGGGGGTCAAAATTTCGGCCAAAAACGACAGTGTTACCCCTTACGTTTTTTTTTTCAGGTCAAAACTTTGACATCCGATATCTCGGCTCTGGAAGGGTCTAGAGCCTCCATTTGTGCGCGCTGGTCGAAGTCTCGTGGCCCTCTGTCAGAATCCAGAGTTTCAAGAAGATCGGAGGGGGTCAAAATTTCGGCCAAAAACGACAGTGTTACCCCTTATGTTTTTTTTTTCAGGTCAAAACTTTGACATCCGATATCTCGGCTCTGGAAGGGTCTAGAGCCTCCATTTTTGCGCGCTGGTCGAAGTCTCGTGGCCCTCTGTCAGAATCCAGAGTTTCAAGAAGATCAGAGGGGGTCAAATTTTCGGCCAAAAGCGACAGTGTTACCCCTTATGTTTTTTTTTTCAGGTCAAAACTTTGACATCCGATATCTCGGCTCTGGAAGGGTCTAGAGCCTCCATTTTTGCGCGCTGGTCGAAGTCTCGTGACCCTCTGTCAGAGTCCAGAGTTTCAAGAAGATCGGAGCGGGTCAAAATTTCGGCCAAAAACGACAGTGTTACCCCTTATGTTTTTTTTTTCAGGTCAAAACTTTGACATCCGATATCTCGGCTCTGGAAGGGTCTAGAGCCTCCATTTTTGCGCGCTGGTCTAAGTCTCGTGGCCCTCTGTCAGAGTCCAGAGTTTCAAGAAGATCGGAGGGGGTCAAAATTTCGGCCAAAAACGACAGTGTTACCCCTTATGTTTTTTTTCAGGTCAAAACTTTGACATCCGATATCTCGGCTCTGGAAGGGTCTAGAGCCTCCATTTTTGCGCGCTGGTCGAAGTCTCGTGGCCCTCTGTCAGAATCCAGAGTTTCAAGAAGATCGGAGGGGGTCAAATTTTCGGCCAAAAACGACAGTGTTACCCCTCATGTTTTTTTTTTTCAGGTCAAAACTTTGACATCCGATATCTCGGCTCTGGAAGGGTCTAGAGCCTCCATTTTTGCGCTCTGGTCGAAGTCTCGTGGCCCTCTGTCAGAGTCCAGAGTTTCAAGAAGATCGGAGGGGGTCAAAATTTCAGCCAAAAACGACAGTGTTACCCCTTATGTTTTTTTTTTCAGGTCAAAACTTTGACATCCGATATCTCGGCTCTGGAAGGGTCTAGAGCCTCCATTTTTGCGCGCTGGTCTAAGTCTCGTGGCCCTCTGTCAGAATCCAGAGTTTCAAGAAGATCGGAGGGGGTCAAAATTTCGGCAAAAAACGACAGTGTTACCCCTTATGTTTTTTTTTCAGGTCAAAACTTTGACATCCGATATCTCGGCTCTGGAAGGGTCTAGAGCCTCCAATTTTGCGCGCTGGTCGAAGTCCTGTGGCCCTCTGTCAGAATCCAGAGTTTCAAGAAGATCGGAGGGGGTCAAAATTTCGGCCAAAAACGACAGTGTTACCCCTTATGTTTTTTTTTTCAGGTCAAAACTTTGACATCCGATATCTCGGCTCTGGAAGGGTCTAGAGCCTCCATTTTTGCGCGCTGGTCGAAGTCTCTTGGCCCTCTGTCAGAATCCAGAGTTTCAAGAAGATCGGAGGGGGTCAAAATTTCGGCCAAAAACGACAGTGTTACCCCTTATGTTTTTTTTTCAGGTCAAAACTTTGACATCCGATATCTCGGCTCTGGAAGAGTCTAGAGCCTCCATTTTTGCGTGCTGGTCGAAGTCTCGTGGCCCTCTGTCAGAATCCAGAGTTTCAAGAAGATCGGAGGGGGTCAAAATTTCGGCCAAAAACGACAGTGTTACCCCTTATGTTTTTTTTTCAGGTCAAAACTTTGACATCCGATATCTCGGCTCTGGAAGGGTCTAGAGCCTCCATTTTTGCGCGCTGGTCGAAGTCTCGTGGCCCTCTGTCAGAATCCAGGGTTTCAAGAAGATCGGAGGGGGTCAAAATTTCGGCAAAAAACGACAGTGTTACCCCTTATGTTTTTTTTTTCAAGTCAAAACTTTGACATCCGATATCTCGGCTCTGGAAGGGTCTAGAGCCTCCATTTTTGCGCGCTGGTCGAAGTCTCGTGGCCCTCTGTCAGAATCCAGAGTTTCAAGAAGATCGGAGGGGGTCAAAATTTCGGCCAAAAGCGACAGTGTTACCCCTTATGTTTTTTTTTTCAGGTCAAAATTTTGACATCCGATATCTCGGCTCTGGAAGGGTCTAGAGCCTCCATTTTTGCGCGCTGGTCGAAGTCTCGTGGCCCTCTGTCAGAATCCAGAGTTTCAAGAAGATCGGAGGGGGTCAAAATTTCGGCCAAAAACGACAGTGTTACCCCTTATGTTTTTTTTTTCAGGTCAAAACTTTGACATCCGATATCTCGGCTCTGGAAGGGTCTAGAGCCTCCATTTTTGCGCGCTGGTCGAAGTCTCGTGGCCCTCTGTCAGAATCCAAAATTTCAAGAAGATCGGAGGGGGTCAAAATTTCGGCCAAAAACGACAGTGTTACCCCTTATGTTTTTTTTTCAGGTCAAAACTTTGACATCCGATATCTCGGCTCTGGAAGGGTCTAGAGCCTCCATTTTTGCGCGCTGGTCGAAGTCTCGTGGCCCTCTGTCAGAATCCAGAGTTTCAAGAAGATCGGAGGGGGTCAAAATTTCGGCCAAAAACGACAGTGTTACCCCTTATGTTTTTTTTTTTCAGGTCAAAACTTTGACATCCGATATCTTGGCTCTGGAAGGGTCTAGAGCCTCCATTTTTGCGCGCTGGTCGAAGTCTCGTGGCCCTCTGTCAGAATCCAGAGTTTCAAGAAGATCGGAGGGGGTCAAAATTTCGGCCAAAAATGACAGTGTTACCCCTTATGTTTTTTTTTTCAGGTCAAAACTTTGACATCCGATATCTCGGCTCTGGAAGGGTCTAGAGCCTCCATTTTTGCGCGCTGGTCGAAGTCTCGTGGCCCTCTGTCAGAATCCAGGGTTTCAAGAAGATCGGAGGGGGTCAAAATTTCGGCCAAAAACGACAGTGTTACCCCTTATGTTTTTTTTTTCAAGTCAAAACTTTGACATCCGATATCTCGGCTCTGGAAGGGTCTAGAGCCTCCATTTTTGCGCGCTGGTCGAAGTCTCGTGGCCCTCTGTCAGAATCCAGAGTTTCAAGAAGATCGGAGGGGGTCAAAATTTCGGCCAAAAACGACAGTGTTACCCCTTATGTTTTTTTTTTTCAGGTCAAAACTTTGACATCCGATATCTCGGCTCTGGAAGGGTCTAGAGCCTCCATTTTTGCGCGCTGGTCGAAGTCTCGTGGCCCTCTGTCAGAATCCAGAGTTTCAAGAAGATCGGAGGGGGTCAAAATTTCGGCCAAAAACGACAGTGTTACCCCTTATGTTTTTTTTTTCAGGTCAAAACTTTGACATCCGATATCTCGGCTCTGGAAGGGTCTAGAGCCTCCATTTTTGCGCGCTGGTCGAAGTCTCGTGGCCCTCTGTCAGAATCCAGAGTTTCAAGAAGATCGGAGGGGGTCAAAATTTCGGCCAAAAACGACAGTGTTACCCCTTATGTTTTTTTTTCAGGTCAAAACTTTGACATCCGATATCTCGGCTCTGGAAGGGTCTAGAGCCTCCATTTTTGCGCGCTGGTCGAAGTCTCGTGGCCCTCTGTCAGAATCCAGAGTTTCAAGAAGATCGGAGGGGGTCAAAATTTCGGCCAAAAACGACAGTGTTACCCCTTATGGTTTTTTTTCAGGTCAAAACTTTGACATCCGATATCTCGGCTCTGGAAGGGTCTAGAGCCTCCATTTTTGCGCGCTGGTCGAAGTCTCGTGGCCCTCTGTCAGAATCCAGAGTTTCAAGAAGATCGGAGGGGGTCAAAATTTCGGCCAAAAACGACAGTGTTACCCCTTATGTTTTTTTTTTTCAGGTCAAAACTTTGACATCCGATATCTCGGCTCTGGAAGGGTCTAGAGCCTCCATTTTTGCGCGCTGGTCGAAGTCTCGTGGCCCTCTGTCAGAATCCAGAGTTTCAAGAAGATCGGAGGGGGTCAAAATTTCGGCCAAAAACGACAGTGTTACCCCTTATGTTTTTTTTTTCAGGTCAAAACTTTGACATCCGATATCTCGGCTCTGGAAGGGTCTAGAGCCTCCATTTTTGCGCGCTGGTCGAAGTCTCGTGGCCCTCTGTCAGAATCCAGAGTTTCAAGAAGATCGGAGGGGGTCAAAATTTCGGCCAAAAACGACAGTGTTACCCCTTATGTTTTTTTTTTCAAGTCAAAACTTTGACATCCGATATCTCGGCTCTGGAAGGGTCTAGAGCCTCCATTTTTGAGCGCTGGTCGAAGTCTCGTGGCCCTCTGTCAGAATCCAGAGTTTCAAGAAGATCGGAGGGGGTCAAAATTTCGGCCAAAAACGACAGTGTTACCCCTTATGTTTTTTTTTTTCAGGTCAAAACTTTGACATCCGATATCTCGGCTCTGGAAGGGTCTAGAGCCTCCATTTTTGCTCGCTGGTCGAAGTCTCGTGGCCCTCTGTCAGAATCCAGAGTTTCAAGAAGATCGGAGGGGGTCAAAATTTCGGCCAAAAACGACAGTTTTACCCCTTATGTTTTTTTTTCAGGTCAAAACTTTGACATCCGATATCTCGGCTCTGGAAGGGTCTAGAGCCTCCATTTTTGCGCGCTGGTCGAAGTCTCGTGGCCCTCTGTCAGAATCCAGAGTTTCAAGAAGATCGGAGGGGGTCTAAATTTCGGCCAAAAACGACAGTGTTACCCCTTATGTTTTTTTTTCAGGTCAAAACTTTGACATCCGATATCTCGGCTCTGGAAGGGTCTAGAGCCTCCATTTTTGCGCGCTGGTCGAAGTCTCGTGGCCCTCTGTCAGAATCCAGAGTTTCAAGAAGATCGGAGGGGGTCAAAATTTCGGCCAAAAACGACAGTGTTACCCCTTATGTTTTTTTTTCAGGTCAAAACTTTGACATCCGATATCTTGGCTCTGGAAGGGTCTAGAGCCTCCATTTTTGCGCGCTGGTCGAAGTCTCGTGGCCCTCTGTCAGAATCCAGAGTTTCAGGAAGATCGGAGGGGGTCAAAATTTCGGCCAAAAACGACAGTGTTACCCCTTATGTTTTTTTTTTTCAGGTCAAAACTTTGACATCCGATATCTCGGCTCTGGAAGGGTCTAGAGCCTCCATTTTTGCGCGCTGGTCGAAGTCTCGTGGCCCTCTGTCAGAATCCAGAGTTTCAAGAAGATCGGAGGGTGTCAAAATTTCGGCCAAAAATGATAGTGTTACCCCTTATGTTTTTTTTTTCAGGTCAAAACTTTGACATCCGATATCTCGGCTCTGGAAGGGTCTAGAGCCTCCATTTTTGCGCGCTGGTCGAAGTCTCGTGGCCCTCTGTCAGAATCCAGAGTTTCAAGAAGATCGGAGGGGGTCAAAATTTCGGCCAAAAACGACAGTGTTACCCCTTATGTTTTTTTTTCAGGTCAAAACTTTGACATCTGATATCTCGGCTCTGGAAGGGTCTAGAGCCTCAATTTTTTGCGCTGGTCGAAGTCTCGTGGCCCTCTGTCAGAATCCAGAGTTTCAAGAAGATCGGAGGGGGTCAAAATTTCGGCCAAAAACGACAGTGTTACCCCTTATGTTTTTTTTTCAGGTCAAAACTTTGACATCCGATATCTCGGCTCTGGAAGGGTCTAGAGCCTCCATTTTTGCGCGCTGGTCGAAGTCTCGTGGCCCTCTGTCAGAATCCAGAGTTTCAAGAAGATCGGAGGGGGTCAAAATTTCGGCCAAAAACGACAGTGTTACCCCTTATGTTTTTTTTTCAGGTCAAAACTTTGACATCCGATATCTCGGCTCTGGAAGGGTCTAGAGCCTCCATTTTTGCGCGCTGGTCGAAGTCTCGTGGCCCTCTGTCAGAATCCAGGGTTTCAAGAAGATCGGAGGGGGTCAAAATTTCGGCCAAAAACGACAGTGTTACCCCTTATGTTTTTTTTTTCAGGTCAAAACTTTGACATCCGATATCTCGGCTCTGGAAGGGTCTAGAGCCTCCATTTTTGCGCGCTGGTCGAAGTCTCGTGGCCCTCTGTCAGAATCCAGAGTTTCAAGAAGATCGGAGGGGGTCAAAATTTCGGCCAAAAACGACAGTGTTACCCCTTATGTTGTTTTTTTCAGGTCAAAACTTTGACATCCGATATCTCGGCTCTGGAAGGGTCTAGAGCCTCCATTTTTGCGCGCTGGTCGAAGTCTCGTGGCCCTCTGTCAGAATCCAGAGTTTCAATAAGATCGGAGGGGGTCAAAATTTCGGCCAAAAACGACAGTGTTACCCCTTATGTTTTTTTTTTCAGGTCAAAACTTTGACATCCGATATCTCGGCTCTGGAAGGGTCTAGAGCCTCCATTTTTGCGCGCTGGTCGAAGTCTCGTGGCCCTCTGTCAGAATCCAGAGTTTCAAGAAGATCGGAGGGGGTCAAAATTTCGGCCAAAAACGACAGTGTTACCCCTTATGTTTTTTTTTTCAGGTCAAAACTTTGACATCCGATATCTCGGCTCTGGAAGGGTCTAGAGCCTCCATTTTTGTGCGCTGGTCGAAGTCTCGTGGCCCTCTGTCAGAATCCAGAGTTTCAAGAAGATCGGAGGGGGTCAAAATTTCGGCCAAAAACGACAGTGTTACCCCTTATGTTTTTTTTTTCAGGTCAAAACTTTGACATCCGATATCTCGGCTCTGGAAGGGTCTAGAGCCTCCATTTTTGCGCGCTGGTCGAAGTCTCGTGGCCCTCTGTCAGAATCCAGAGTTTCAAGAAGATCGGAGGGGGTCAAAATTTCGGCCAAAAACGACAGTGTTACCCCTTATGTTTTTTTTTCAGGTCAAAACTTTGACATCCGATATCTCGGCTCTGGAAGGGTCTAGAGCCTCCATTTTTGCGCGCTGGTCGAAGTCTCGTGGCCCTCTGTCAGAATCCAGAGTTTCAAGAAGATCGGAGGGGGTCAAAATATCGGCCAAAAAAAAAATGACAGTGTTACCCCTTATGTTTTTTTTTCAGGTCCAAATTTTGACCTTCGATATCTCGGCTCTGGAAGGGTCTAGAGCCTCCATTTTTGCGCGCTGGTCGAAGTCTCGTGGCCCTCTGTCAGAATCCAGAGTTTCAAGAAGATCGGAGGGGGTCAAAATTTCGGCCAAAAAAAAATGACAGTGTTACCCCTTATGTTTTTTTTTCAGGTCCAAATTTTGACCTTCGATATCTCGGCTCTGGAAGGGTCTAGAGCCTCCATTTTTGCGCGCTGGTCGAAGTCTCGTGGCCCTCTGTCAGAATCCAGAGTTTCAAGAAGATCGGAGGGGGTCAAAATTTCGGCCAAAAAAAAAAATGACAGTGTTACCCCTTATGTTTTTTTTTCAGGTCCAAATTTTGACCTTCGATATCTCGGCTCTGGAAGGGTCTAGAGCCTCCATTTTTGCGCGCTGGTCGAAGTCTCGTGGCCCTCTGTCAGAATCCAGAGTTTCAAGAAGATCGGAGGGGGTCAAATTTTCGGCCAAAAAAAAAAAATGACAGTGTTACCCCTTATGTTTTTTTTTCAGGTCCAAATTTTGACCTTCGATATCTCGGCTCTGGAAGGGTCTAGAGCCTCCATTTTTGCGCGCTGGTCGAAGTCTCGTGTCCCTCTGTCAGAATCCAGAGTTTCAAGAAGATCGGAGGGGGTCAAAATTTCGGCCAAAAAAAAAAATGACAGTGTTACCCTTTATGTTTTTTTTTCAGGTCCAAATTTTGACCTTCGATATCTCGGCTCTGGAAGGGTCTAGAGCCTCCATTTTTGCGCGCTGGTCGAAGTCTCGTGGCCCTCTGTCAGAATCCAGAGTTTCAAGAAGATCGGAGGGGGTCAAAATTTCGGCCAAAAACGACAGTGTTACCCCTTATGTTTTTTTTTTCAGGTCAAAACTTTGACATCCGATATCTCGGCTCTGGAAGGGTCTAGAGCCTCCATTTTTGCGCGCTGGTCGAAGTCTCGTGGCCCTCTGTCAGAATCCAGAGTTTCAAGAAGATCGGAGGGGGTCAAAATTTCGGCCAAAAACGACAGTGTTACCCCTTATGTTTTTTTTTCAGGTCAAAACTTTGACATCCGATATCTCGGCTCTGGAAGGGTCTAGAGCCTCCATTTTTGCGCGCTGGTCGAAGTCTCGTGGCCCTCTGTCAGAATCCAGAGTTTCAAGAAGATCGGAGGGGGTCAAAATTTCAGCCAAAAACGACAGTGTTACCCCTTATGTTTTTTTTTTCAGGTCAAAACTTTGACATCCGATATCTCGGCTCTGGAAGGGTCTAGAGCCTCCATTTTTGCGCGCTGGTCGAAGTCTCGTGGCCCTCTGTCAGAATCCAGAGTTTCAAGAAGATCAGAGGGGGTCAAAATTTCGGCCAAAAACGACAGTGTTACCCCTTATGTTTTTTTTCAGGTCAAAACTTTGACATCCGATATCTCAGCTCTGGAAGGGTCTAGAGCCTCCATTTTTGCGCGCTGGTCGAAGTCTCGTGGCCCTCTGTCAGAATCCAGAGTTTCAAGAAGATCGGAGGGGGTCAAAATTTCAGCCAAAAATGACAGTGTTACCCCTTATGTTTTTTTTTTTCAGGTCAAAACTTTGACATCCGATATCTCGGCTCTGGAAGGGTCTAGAGCCTCCATTTTTGCGCGCTGGTCGAAGTCTCGTGGCCCTCTGTCAGAATCCAGAGTTTCAAGAAGATCGGAGGGGGTCAAAATTTCGGCCAAAAACGACAGTGTTACCCCTTATGTTTTTTTTTTCAGGTCAAAACTTTGACATCCGATATCTCGGCTCTGGAAGGGTCTAGAGCCTCCATTTTTGCGCGCTGGGCGAAGTCTCGTGGCCCTCTGTCAGAATCCAGAGTTTCAAAAAGATCGGAGGGGGTCAAAATTTCGGCCAAAAACGACAGTGTTACCCCTTACGTTTTTTTTTTCAGGTCAAAACTTTGACATTCGATATCTCGGCTCTGGAAGGGTCTAGAGCCTCCATTTGTGCGCGCTGATCGAAGTCTCGTGGCCCTCTGTCAGAATCCAGAGTTTCAAGAAGATCGGAGGGGGTCAAAATTTCGGCCAAAAACGACAGTGTTACCCCTTATGGTTTTTTTTCAGGTCAAAACTTTGACATCCGATATCTCGGCTCTGGAAGGGTCTAGAGCCTCCATTTTTGCGCGCTGGTCAAAGTCTCGTGGCCCTCTGTCAGAATCCAGAGTTTCAAGAAGATCGGAGGGGGTCAAAATTTCGGCCAAAAACGACAGTGTTACCCCTTATGTTTTTTTTTTCAGGTCAAAACTTTGACATCCGATATCTCGGCTCTGGAAGGGTCTAGAGCCTCCATTTTTGCGCGCTGGTCGAAGTCTCGTGGCCCTCTGTCAGAATCCAGAGTTTCAAGAAGATCGGAGGGGGTCAAATTTTCGGCCAAAAACGACAGTGTTACCCCTTATGTTTTTTTTCAGGTCAAAACTTTGACATCTGATATCTCGGCTCTGAAAGGGTCTAGAGCCTCCATTTTTGCGCGCTGGTCTAAGTCTCATGGCCCTCTGTCAGAGTCCAGAGTTTCAAGAAGATCGGAGGGGGTCAAAATTTCGGCCAAAAACGACAGTGTTACCCCTTATGTTTTTTTTTCAGGTCAAAACTTTGACATCCGATATCTCGGCTCTGGAAGGGTCTAGAGCCTCCATTTTTGCGCGCTGGGCGAAGTCTCGTGGCCCTCTGTCAGAATCCAGAGTTTCAAGAAGATCGGAGGGGGTCAAAATTTCGGCCAAAAACGACAGTGTTACCCCTTATGTTTTTTTTTTCAGGTCAAAACTTTGACATCCGATATCTCGGCTCTGGAAGGGTCTAGAGCCTCCATTTTTGCGCGCTGGTCGAAGTCTCGTGGCCCTCTGTCAGAATCCAGAGTTTCAAGAAGATCAGAGGGGGTCAAAATTTCGGCCAAAAACGACAGTGTTACCCCTTATGTTTTTTTTCAGGTCAAAACTTTGACATCCGATATCTCGGCTCTGGAAGGGTCTAGAGCCTCCATTTTTGCGCGCTGGTCGAAGTCTCGTGGCCCTCTGTCAGAATCCAGAGTTTCAAGAAGATCGGAGGGGGTCAATTTTTCGGCCAAAAACGACAGTGTTACCCCTCATGTTTTTTTTTTCAGGTCAAAACTTTGACATCCGATATCTCGGCTCTGGAAGGGTCTAGAGCCTCCATTTTTGCGCGCTGGTCGAAGTCTCGTGGCCCTCTGTCAGAGTCCAGAGTTTCAAGAAGATCGGAGGGGGTCAAAATTTCGGCCAAAAACGACAGTGTTACCCCTTATGTTTTTTTTTCAGGTCAAAACTTTGACATCCGATATCTCGGCTCTGGAAGGGTCTAGAGCCTCCATTTTTGCGCGCTGGTCTAAGTCTCGTGGCCCTCTGTCAGAATCCAGAGTTTCAAGAAGATCGGAGGGGGTCAAAATTTCGGCCAAAAACGACAGTGTTACCCCTTATGTTTTTTTTTTCAGGTCAAAACTTTGACATCCAATATCTCGGCTCTGGAAGGGTCTAGAGCCTCCATTTTTGCGCGCTGGTCGAAGTCTCGTGGCCCTCTGTCAGAATCCAGAGTTTCAAGAAGATCGGAGGGGGTCAAAATTTCGGCCAAAAACGACAGTGTTACCCCTTATGTTTTTTTTTTCAGGTCAAAACTTTGACATCCGATATCTCGGCTCTGGAAGGGTCTAGAGCCTCCATTTTTGCGCGCTGGTCGAAGTCTCGTGGCCCTCTGTCAGAATCCAGAGTTTCAAGAAGATCGGAGGGGGTCAAAATTTCGGCCAAAAACGACAGTGTTACCCCTTATGTTTTTTTTTCAGGTCAAAACTTTGACATCCGATATCTCGGCTCTGGAAGGGTCTAGAGCCTCCATTTTTGCGCGCTGGTCGAAGTCTCGTGGCCCTCTGTCAGAATCCAGAGTTTCAAGAAGATCGGAGGGGGTCAAAATTTCGGCCAAAAACGACAGTGTTACCCCTTATGTTTTTTTTCAGGTCAAAACTTTGACATCCGATATCTCGGCTCTGGAAGGGTCTAGAGCCTCCATTTTTGCGCGCTGGTCGAAGTCTCGTGGCCCTCTGTCAGAATCCAGAGTTTCAAGAAGATCGGAGGGGGTCAAAATTTCGGCCAAAAACGACAGTGTTACCCCTTATGTTTTTTTTTTCAAGTAAAAACTTTGACATCCGATATCTCGGCTCTGGAAGGGTCTAGAGCCTCCATTTTTGCGCGCTGGTCGAAGTCTCGTGGCCCTCTGTCAGATTCCAGAGTTTCAAGAAGATCGGAGGGGGTCAAAATTTCGGCCAAAAACGACAGTGTTACCCCTTATGTTTTTTTTTTTCAGTTCAAAACTTTGACATCCGATATCTCGGCTCTGGAAGGGTCTAGAGCCTCCATTTTTGCGCGCTGGTCGAAGTCTCGTGGCCCTCTGTCAGAATCCAGAGTTTCAAGAAGATCGGAGGGGGTCAAAATTTCGGCCAAAAACGACAGTGTTACCCCTTATGTTTTTTTTTTCAGGTCAAAACTTTGACATCCGATATCTCGGCTCTGGAAGGGTCTAGAGCCTCCATTTTTGCGCGCTGGTCGAAGTCTCGTGGCCCTCTGTCAGAATCCAAAATTTCAAGAAGATCGGAGGGGGTCAAAATTTCGGCCAAAAACGACAGTGTTACCCCTTATGTTTTTTTTTCAGGTCAAAACTTTGACATCCGATATCTCGGCTCTGGAAGGGTCTAGAGCCTCCATTTTTGCGCGCTGGTCGAAGTCTCGTGGTCCTCAGTCAGAATCCAGAGTTTCAAGAAGATCGGAGGGGGTCAAAATTTCGGCCAAAAACGACAGTGTTACCCCTTATGTTTTTTTTTTCAGGTCAAAACTTTGACATCCGATATCTCGGCTCTGGAAGGGTCTAGAGCCTCCATTTTTGCGCGCTGGTTGAAGTCTCGTGGCCCTCTGTCAGAATCCAGAGTTTCAAGAAGATCAGAGGGGGTCAAAATTTCGGCCAAAAACGACAGTGTTACCCCTTATGTTTTTTTTTTTCAGGTCAAAACTTTGACATCCGATATCTCGGCTCTGGAAGGGTCTAGAGCCTCCATTTTTGCGCGCTGGTCGAAGTCTCGTGGCCCTCTGTCAGAATCCAGGGTTTCAAGAAGATCGGAGGGGGTCAAAATTTCGGCCAAAAACGACAGTGTTACCCCTTATGTTTTTTTTTTCAAGCCAAAACTTTGACATCCGATATCTCGGCTCTGGAAGGGTCTAGAGCCTCCATTTTTGCGCGCTGGTCGAAGTCTCGTGGCCCTCTGTCAGAATCCAGAGTTTCAAGAAGATCGGAGGGGGTCAAAATTTCGGCCAAAAACGACAGTGTTACCCCTTATGTTTTTTTTTTCAGGTCAAAACTTTGACATCCGATATCTCGGCTCTGGAAGGGTCTAGAGCCTCCATTTTTGCGCGCTGGTCGAAGTCTCGTGGCCCTCTGTCAGAATCCAGAGTTTCAAGAAGATCGGAGGGGGTCAAAATTTCGGCCAAAAACGACAGTGTTACCCCTTATGTTTTTTTTTTCAGGTCAAAACTTTGACATCCGATATCTCGGCTCTGGAAGGGTCTAGAGCCTCCATTTTTGCGCGCTGGTCGAAGTCTCGTGGCCCTCTGTCAGAATCCAGAGTTTCAAGAAGATCGGAGGGGGTCAAAATTTCGGCCAAAAACGACAGTGTTACCCCTTATGTTTTTTTTTTCAGGTCAAAACTTTGACATCCGATATCTCGGCTCTGGAAGGGTCTAGAGCCTCCATTTTTGCGCGCTGGTCGAAGTCTCGTGGCCCTCTGTCAGAATCCAGAGTTTCAAGAAGATCGGAGGGGGTCAAAATTTCGGCCAAAAACGACAGTGTTACCCCTTATGTTTTTTTTTCAGGTCAAAACTTTGACATCCGATATCTCGGCTCTGGAAGGGTCTAGAGCCTCCATTTTTGCGCGCTGGTCGAAGTCTCGTGGCCCTCTGTCAGAATCCAGAGTTTCAAGAAGATCGGAGGGGGTCAAAATTTCGGCCAAAAACGACAGTGTTACCCCTTATGTTTTTTTTTCAGGTCAAAACTTTGACATCCGATATCTCGGCTCTGGAAGGGTCTAGAGCCTCCATTTTTGCGCGCTGGTCGAAGTCTCGTGGCCCTCTGTCAGAATCCAGAGTTTCAAGAAGATCGGAGGGGGTCAAAATTTCGGCCAAAAACGACAGTGTTACCCCTTATGTTTTTTTTTTCAGGTCAAAACTTTGACATCCGATATCTCGGCTCTGGAAGGGTCTAGAGCCTCCATTTTTGCGCGCTGGTCGAAGTCTCGTGGCCCTCTGTCAGAATCCAGAGTCTCAAGAAGATCGGAGGGGGTCAAAATTTCGGCCAAAAACGACAGTGTTACCCCTTATGTTTTTTTTTTCAGGTCAAAACTTTGACATCCGATATCTCGGCTCTGGAAGGGTCTAGAGCCTCCATTTTTGCGCGCTGGTCGAAGTCTCGTGGCCCTCTGTCAGAATCCAGAGTTTCAAGAAGATCGGAGGGGGTCAAAATTTCGGCCAAAAACGACAGTGTTACCCCTTATGTTTTTTTTTTCAGGTCAAAACTTTGACATCCGATATTTCGGCTCTGGAAGGGTCTAGAGCCTCGATTTTTGCGCGCTGGTCGAAGTCTCGTAGCCCTCTGTCAGAATCCAGAGTTTCAAGAAGATCGGAGGGGGTCAAAATTTCGGCCAAAAACGACAGTTTTACCCCTTATGTTTTTTTTTCAGGTCAAAACTTTGACATCCGATATTTCGGCTCTGGAAGGGTCTAGAGCCTCCATTTTTGCGCGCTGGTCGAAGTCTCGTGGCCCTCTGTCAGAATCCAGAGTTTCAAGAAGATCGGAGGGGGTCAAAATTTCGGCCAAAAACGACAGTGTTACCCCTTATGTTTTTTTTTTTCAGGTCAAAACTTTGACATCCGATATCTTGGCTCTGGAAGGGTCTAGAGCCTCCATTTTTGCGCGCTGGTCGAAGTCTCGTGGCCCTCTGTCAGAATCCAGAGTTTCAGGAAGTTTGTAGGGGGTCAAAATTTCGGCCAAAAACGACAGTGTTACCCCTTATGTTTTTTTTTCAGGTCAAAACTTTGACATCCGATATCTCGGCTCTGGAAGGGTCTAGAGCCTCCATTTTTGCGCGCTGGTCGAAGTCTCGTGGTCCTCTGTCAGAATCCAGAGTTTCAAGAAGATCGGAGGGGGTCAAAATTTCGGCCAAAAACGACAGTGTTACCCCTTATGTTTTTTTTTTCAGGTCAAAACTTTGACATCCGATATCTCGGCTCTGGAAGGGTCTAGAGCCTCCATTTTTGCGCGCTGGTCGAAGTCTCGTGGCCCTCTGTCAGAATCCAGAGTTTCAAGAAGATCGGAGGGGGTCAAAATTTCGGCCAAAAACGACAGTGTTACCCCTTATGTTTTTTTTTCAGGTCAAAACTTTGACATCCGATATCTCGGCTCTGGAAGGGTCTAGAGCCTCCATTTTGCGCGCTGGTCGAAGTCTCGTGGCCCTCTGTCAGAATCCAGAGTTTCAAGAAGATCGGAGGGGGTCAAAATTTCGGCCAAAAACGACAGTGTTACCCCTTATGTTTTTTTTTCAGGTCAAAACTTTGACATCCGATATCTCGGCTCTGGAAGGGTCTAGAGCCTCCATTTTTGCGCGCTGGTCGAAGTCTCGTGGCCCTCTGTCAGAATCCAGAGTTTCAAGAAGATCGGAGGGGGTCAAAATTTCGGCCAAAAACGACAGTGTTACCCCTTATGTTTTTTTTTTCAGGTCAAAACTTTGACATCCGATATCTCGGCTCTGGAAGGGTCTAGAGCCTCCATTTTTGCGCGCTGGTCGAAGTCTCGTGGCCCTCTGTCAGAATCCAGAGTTTCAAGAAGATCGGAGGGGGTCAAAATTTCGGCCAAAAACGACAGTTTTACCCCTTATGTTTTTTTTTCAGGTCAAAACTTTGACATCCGATATCTCGGCTCTGGAAGGGTCTAGAGCCTCCATTTTTGCGCGCTGGTCGAAGTCTCGTGGCCCTCTGTCAGAATCCAGAGTTTCAAGAAGATCGGAGGGGGTCAAAATTTCGGCCAAAAACGACAGTGTTACCCCTTATGTTTTTTTTTCAGGTCAAAACTTTGACATCCGATATCTTGGCTCTGGAAGGGTCTAGAGCCTCCATTTTTGCGCGCTGGTCGAAGTCTCGTGGCCCTCTGTCAGAATCCAGAGTTTCAGGAAGTTTGGAGGGGGTCAAAATTTCGGCCAAAAACGACAGTGTTACCCCTTATGTTTTTTTTTCAGGTCAAAACTTTGACATCCGATATCTCGGCTCTGGAAGGGTCTAGAGCCTCCATTTTTGCGCGCTGGTCGAAGTCTCGTGGCCCTCTGTCAGAATCCAGAGTTTCAAGAAGATCGGAGGGGGTCAAAATTTCGGCCAAAAACGACAGTGTTACCCCTTATGTTTTTTTTTCAGGTCAAAACTTTGACATCCGATATCTCGGCTCTGGAAGGGTCTAGAGCCTCCATTTTTGCGCGCTGGTCGAAGTCTCGTGGCCCTCTGTCAGAATCCAGAGTTTCAAGAAGATCGGAGGGGGTCAAAATTTCGGCCAAAAACGACAGTGTTACCCCTTATGTTTTTTTTTCAGGTCAAAACTTTGACATCCGATATCTCGGCTCTGGAAGGGTCTAGAGCCTCCATTTTTGCGCGCTGGTCGAAGTCTCGTGGCCCTCTGTCAGAATCCAGAGTTTCAAGAAGATCGGAGGGGGTCAAAATTTCGGCCAAAAACGACAGTGTTACCCCTTATGTTTTTTTTTCAGGTCAAAACTTTGACATCCGATATCTCGGCTCTGGAAGGGTCTAGAGCCTCCATTTTTGCGCGCTGGTCGAAGTCTCGTGGCCCTCTGTCAGAATCCAGAGTTTCAAGAAGATCGGAGGGGGTCAAAATTTCGGCCAAAAACGACAGTGTTACCCCTTATGTTTTTTTTTTCAGGTCAAAACTTTGACATCCGATATCTCGGCTCTGGAAGGGTCTAGAGCCTCCATTTTTGCGCGCTGGTCGAAGTCTCGTGGCCCTCTGTCAGAATCCAGAGTTTCAAGAAGATCGGAGGGGGTCAAAATTTCGGCCAAAAACGACAGTGTTACCCCTTATGTTTTTTTTTTCAGGTCAAAACTTTGACATCCGATATCTCGGCTCTGGAAGGGTCTAGAGCCTCCATTTTTGCGCGCTGGTCGAAGTCTCGTGGCCCTCTGTCAGAATCCAGAGTTTCAATAAGATCGGAGGGGGTCAAAATTTCGGCCAAAAACGACAGTGTTACCCCTTATGTTTTTTTTTCAGGTCAAAACTTTGACATCCGATATCTCGGCTCTGGAAGGGTCTAGAGCCTCCATTTTTGCGCGCTGGTCGAAGTCTCGTGGCCCTCTGTCAGAATCCAGAGTTTCAAGAAGATCGGAGGGGGTCAAAATTTCGGCCAAAAACGACAGTGTTACCCCTTATGTTTTTTTTTTCAGGTCAAAACTTTGACATCCGATATCTCGGCTCTGGAAGGGTCTAGAGCCTCCATTTTTGCGCGCTGGTCGAAGTCTCGTGGCCCTCTGTCAGAATCCAGAGTTTCAAGAAGATCGGAGGGGGTCAAAATTTCGGCCAAAAACGACAGTGTTACCCCTTATGTTTTTTTTTTCAGGTCAAAACTTTGACATCCGATATCTCGGCTCTGGAAGGGTCTAGAGCCTCCATTTTTGCGCGCTGGTCGAAGTCTCGTGGCCCTCTGTCAGAATCCAGAGTTTCAAGAAGATCAGAGGGGGTCAAAATTTCGGCCAAAAACGACAGTGTTACCCCTTATGTTTTTTTTTTCAGGTCAAAACTTTGACATCCGATATCTCGGCTCTGGAAGGGTCTAGAGCCTCCATTTTTGCGCGCTGGTCGAAGTCTCGTGGCCCTCTGTCAGAATCCAGAGTTTCAAGAAGATCGGAGGGGGTCAAAATTTCGGCCAAAAACGACAGTGTTACCCCTTATGTTTTTTTTTTCAGGTCAAAACTTTGACATCCGATATCTCGGCTCTGGAAGGGTCTAGAGCCTCCATTTTTGCGCGCTGGTCGAAGTCTCGTGGCCCTCTGTCAGAATCCAGAGTTTCAAGAAGATCGGAGGGGGTCAAAATTTCGGCCAAAAACGACAGTGTTACCCCTTATGTTTTTTTTTTCAGGTCAAAACTTTGACATCCGATATCTCGGCTCTGGAAGGGTCTAGAGCCTCCATTTTTGCGCGCTGGTCGAAGTCTCGTGGCCCTCTGTCAGAATCCAGAGTTTCAAGAAGATCGGAGGGGGTCAAAATTTCGGCCAAAAACGACAGTGTTACCCCTTATGTTTTTTTTTCAGGTCAAAACTTTGACATCCGATATCTCGGCTCTGGAAGGGTCTAGAGCCTCCATTTTTGCGCGCTGGTCGAAGTCTCGTGGCCCTCTGTCAGAATCCAGAGTTTCAAGAAGATCGGAGGGGGTCAAAATTTCGGCCAAAAATGACAGTGTTACCCCTTATGTTTTTTTTTCAGGTCCAAATTTTGACCTTCGATATCTCGGCTCTGGAAGGGTCTAGAGCCTCCATTTTTGCGCGCTGGTCGAAGTCTCGTGGCCCTCTGTCAGAATCCAGAGTTTCAAGAAGATCGGAGGGGGTCAAAATTTCGGCCAAAAAAAATGACAGTGTTACCCCTTATGTTTTTTTTTTCAGGTCCAAATTTTGACCTTCGATATCTCGGCTCTGGAAGGGTCTAGAGCCTCCATTTTTGCGCGCTGGTCGAAGTCTCGTGGCCCTCTGTCAGAATCCAGAGTTTCAAGAAGATCGGAGGGGGTCAAATTTTCGGCCAAAAAAAAAAATGACAGTGTTACCCCTTATGTTTTTTTTTCAGGTCCAAATTTTGACCTTCGATATCTCGGCTCTGGAAGGGTCTAGAGCCTCCATTTTTGCGCGCTGGTCGAAGTCTCGTGTCCCTCTGTCAGAATCCAGAGTTTCAAGAAGATCGGAGGGGGTCAAAATTTCGGCCAAAAAAAAAAATGACAGTGTTACCCTTTATGTTTTTTTTTCAGGTCCAAATTTTGACCTTCGATATCTCGGCTCTGGAAGGGTCTAGAGCCTCCATTTTTGCGCGCTGGTCGAAGTCTCGTGGCCCTCTGTCAGAATCCAGAGTTTCAAGAAGATCGGAGGGGGTCAAAATTTCGGCCAAAAACGACAGTGTTACCCCTTATGTTTTTTTTTCAGGTCAAAACTTTGACATCCGATATCTCGGCTCTGGAAGGGTCTAGAGCCTCCATTTTTGCGCGCTGGTCGAAGTCTCGTGGCCCTCTGTCAGAATCCAGAGTTTCAAGAAAATCGGAGGGGGTCAAAATTTCGGCCAAAAACGACAGTGTTACCCCTTATGTTTTTTTTTTCAGGTCAAAACTTTGACATCCGATATCTCGGCTCTGGAAGGGTCTAGAGCCTCCATTTTTGCGCGCTGGTCGAAGTCTCGTGGCCCTCTGTCAGAATCCAGAGTTTCAAGAAGATCGGAGGGGGTCAAAATTTCGGCCAAAAACGACAGTGTTACCCCTTATGTTTTTTTTTTCAGGTCAAAACTTTGACATCCGATATCTCGGCTCTGGAAGGGTCTAGAGCCTCCATTTTTGCGCGCTGGTCGAAGTCTCGTGGCCCTCTGTCAGAATCCAGAGTTTCAAGAAGATCAGAGGGGGTCAAAATTTCGGCCAAAAACGACAGTGTTACCCCTTATGTTTTTTTTCAGGTCAAAACTTTGACATCCGATATCTCAGCTCTGGAAGGGTCTAGAGCCTCCATTTTTGCGCGCTGGTCGAAGTCTCGTGGCCCTCTGTCAGAATCCAGAGTTTCAAGAAGATCGGAGGGGGTCAAAATTTCAGCCAAAAATGACAGTGTTACCCCTTATGTTTTTTTTTTTCAGGTCAAAACTTTGACATCCGATATCTCGGCTCTGGAAGGGTCTAGAGCCTCCATTTTTGCGCGCTGGTCGAAGTCTCGTGGCCCTCTGTCAGAATCCAGAGTTTCAAGAAGATCGGAGGGGGTCAAAATTTCGGCCAAAAACGACAGTGTTACCCCTTATGTTTTTTTTTTCAGGTCAAAACTTTGACATCCGATATCTTGGCTCTGGAAGGGTCTAGAGCCTCCATTTTTGCGCGCTGGGCGAAGTCTCGTGGCCCTCTGTCAGAATCCAGAGTTTCAAAAAGATCGGAGGGGGTCAAAATTTCGGCCAAAAACGACAGTGTTACCCCTTACGTTTTTTTTTTTCAGGTCAAAACTTTGACATTCGATATCTCGGCTCTGGAAGGGTCTAGAGCCTCCATTTGTGCGCGCTGATCGAAGTCTCGTGGCCCTCTGTCAGAATCCAGAGTTTCAAGAAGATCGGAGGGGGTCAAAATTTCGGCCAAAAACGACAGTGTTACCCCTTATGGTTTTTTTTCAGGTCAAAACTTTGACATCCGATATCTCGGCTCTGGAAGGGTCTAGAGCCTCCATTTTTGCGCGCTGGTCAAAGTCTCGTGGCCCTCTGTCAGAATCCAGAGTTTCAAGAAGATCGGAGGGGGTCAAAATTTCGGCCAAAAACGACAGTGTTACCCCTTATGTTTTTTTTTTCAGGTCAAAACTTTGACATCCGATATCTCGGCTCTGGAAGGGTCTAGAGCCTCCATTTTTGCGCGCTGGTCGAAGTCTCGTGGCCCTCTGTCAGAATCCAGAGTTTCAAGAAGATCGGAGGGGGTCAAATTTTCGGCCAAAAACGACAGTGTTACCCCTTATGTTTTTTTTCAGGTCAAAGCTTTGACATCCGATATCTCGGCTCTGGAAGGGTCTAGAGCCTCCATTTTTGCGCGCTGGTCGAAGTCTCGTGACCCTCTGTCAGAGTCCAGAGTTTCAAGAAGATCGGAGGGGGTCAAAATTTCGGCCAAAAACGACAGTGTTACCCCTTATGTTTTTTTTCAGGTCAAAACTTTGACATCTGATATCTCGGCTCTGGAAGGGTCTAGAGCCTCCATTTTTGCGCGCTGGTCTAAGTCTCATGGCCCTCTGTCAGAGTCCAGAGTTTCAAGAAGATCGGAGGGGGTCAAAATTTCGGCCAAAAACGACAGTGTTACCCCTTATGTTTTTTTTTCAGGTCAAAACTTTGACATCCGATATCTCGGCTCTGGAAGGGTCTAGAGCCTCCATTTTTGCGCGCTGGGCGAAGTCTCGTGGCCCTCTGTCAGAATCCAGAGTTTCAAGAAGATCGGAGGGGGTCAAAATTTCGGCCAAAAACGACAGTGTTACCCCTTATGTTTTTTTTTTCAGGTCAAAACTTTGACATCCGATATCTCGGCTCTGGAAGGGTCTAGAGCCTCCATTTTTGCGCGCTGGTCGAAGTCTCGTGGCCCTCTGTCAGAATCCAGAGTTTCAAGAAGATCAGAGGGGGTCAAAATTTCGGCCAAAAACGACAGTGTTACCCCTTATGTTTTTTTTCAGGTCAAAACTTTGACATCCGATATCTCGGCTCTGGAAGGGTCTAGAGCCTCCATTTTTGCGCGCTGGTCGAAGTCTCGTGGCCCTCTGTCAGAATCCAGAGTTTCAAGAAGATCGGAGGGGGTCAATTTTTCGGCCAAAAACGACAGTGTTACCCCTCATGTTTTTTTTTTCAGGTCAAAACTTTGACATCCGATATCTCGGCTCTGGAAGGGTCTAGAGCCTCCATTTTTGCGCGCTGGTCGAAGTCTCGTGGCCCTCTGTCAGAGTCCAGAGTTTCAAGAAGATCGGAGGGGGTCAAAATTTCGGCCAAAAACGACAGTGTTACCCCTTATGTTTTTTTTTCAGGTCAAAACTTTGACATCCGATATCTCGGCTCTGGAAGGGTCTAGAGCCTCCATTTTTGCGCGCTGGTCTAAGTCTCGTGGCCCTCTGTCAGAATCCAGAGTTTCAAGAAGATCGGAGGGGGTCAAAATTTCGGCCAAAAACGACAGTGTTACCCCTTATGTTTTTTTTTCAGGTCAAAACTTTGACATCCAATATCTCGGCTCTGGAAGGGTCTAGAGCCTCCATTTTTGCGCGCTGGTCGAAGTCTCGTGGCCCTCTGTCAGAATCCAGAGTTTCAAGAAGATCGGAGGGGGTCAAAATTTCGGCCAAAAACGACAGTGTTACCCCTTATGTTTTTTTTTCAGGTCAAAACTTTGACATCCGATATCTCGGCTCTGGAAGGGTCTAGAGCCTCCATTTTTGCGCGCTGGTCGAAGTCTCGTGGCCCTCTGTCAGAATCCAGAGTTTCAAGAAGATCGGAGGGGGTCAAAATTTCGGCCAAAAACGACAGTGTTACCCCTTATGTTTTTTTTTCAGGTCAAAACTTTGACATCCGATATCTCGGCTCTGGAAGGGTCTAGAGCCTCCATTTTTGCGCGCTGGTCGAAGTCTCGTGGCCCTCTGTCAGAATCCAGAGTATCAAGAAGATCGGAGGGGGTCAAAATTTCGGCCAAAAACGACAGTGTTACCCCTTATGTTTTTTTTCAGGTCAAAACTTTGACATCCGATATCTCGGCTCTGGAAGGGTCTAGAGCCTCCATTTTTGCGCGCTGGTCGAAGTCTCGTGGCCCTCTGTCAGAATCCAGAGTTTCAAGAAGATCGGAGGGGGTCAAAATTTCGGCCAAAAACGACAGTGTTACCCCTTATGTTTTTTTTTTCAAGTAAAAACTTTGACATCCGATATCTCGGCTCTGGAAGGGTCTAGAGCCTCCATTTTTGCGCGCTGGTCGAAGTCTCGTGGCCCTCTGTCAGATTCCAGAGTTTCAAGAAGATCGGAGGGGGTCAAAATTTCGGCCAAAAACGACAGTGTTACCCCTTATGTTTTTTTTTTTTTCAGGTCAAAACTTTGACATCCGATATCTCGGCTCTGGAAGGGTCTAGAGCCTCCATTTTTGCGCGCTGGTCGAAGTCTCGTGGCCCTCTGTCAGAATCCAGAGTTTCAAGAAGATCGGAGGGGGTCAAAATTTCGGCCAAAAACGACAGTGTTACCCCTTATGTTTTTTTTTTCAGGTCAAAACTTTGACATCCGATATCTCGGCTCTGGAAGGGTCTAGAGCCTCCATTTTTGCGCGCTGGTCGAAGTCTCGTGGCCCTCTGTCAGAATCCAAAATTTCAAGAAGATCGGAGGGGGTCAAAATTTCGGCCAAAAACGACAGTGTTACCCCTTATGTTTTTTTTTTCAGGTCAAAACTTTGACATCCGATATCTCGGCTCTGGAAGGGTCTAGAGCCTCCATTTTTGCGCGCTGGTCGAAGTCTCGTGGTCCTCAGTCAGAATCCAGAGTTTCAAGAAGATCGGAGGGGGTCAAAATTTCGGCCAAAAACGACAGTGTTACCCCTTATGTTTTTTTTTTTCAGGTCAAAACTTTGACATTCGATATCTCGGCTCTGGAAGGGTCTAGAGCCTCCATTTTTGCGCGCTGGTCGAAGTCTCGTGGCCCTCTGTCAGAATCCAGAGTTTCAAGAAGATCGGAGGGGGTCAAAATTTCGGCCAAAAACGACAGTGTTACCCCTTATGTTTTTTTTTTCAGGTCAAAACTTTGACATCCGATATCTCGGCTCTGGAAGGGTCTAGAGCCTCCATTTTTGCGCGCTGGTCGAAGTCTCGTGGCCCTCTGTCAGAATCCAGAGTTTCAAGAAGATCGGAGGGGGTCAAAATTTCGGCCAAAAACGACAGTGTTACCCCTTATGTTTTTTTTTTTCAGGTCAAAACTTTGACATCCGATATCTCGGCTCTGGAAGGGTCTAGAGCCTCCATTTTTGCGTGCTGGTCGAAGTCTCGTGGCCCTCTGTCAGAATCCAGGGTTTCAAGAAGATCGGAGGGGGTCAAAATTTCGGCCAAAAACGACAGTGTTACCCCTTATGTTTTTTTTTTCAAGCCAAAACTTTGACATCCGATATCTCGGCTCTGGAAGGGTCTAGAGCCTCCATTTTTGCGCGCTGGTCGAAGTCTCGTGGCCCTCTGTCAGAATCCAGAGTTTCAAGAAGATCGGAGGGGGTCAAAATTTCGGCCAAAAACGACAGTGTTACCCCTTATGTTTTTTTTTTCAGGTCAAAACTTTGACATCCGATATCTCGTCTCTGGAAGGGTCTAGAGCCTCCATTTTTGCGCGCTGGTCGAAGTCTCGTGGCCCTCTGTCAGAATCCAGAGTTTCAAGAAGATCGGAGGGGGTCAAAATTTCGGCCAAAAACGACAGTGTTACCCCTTATGTTTTTTTTTTCAGGTCAAAACTTTGACATCCGATATCTCGGCTCTGGAAGGGTCTAGAGCCTCCATTTTTGCGCGCTGGTCGAAGTCTCGTGGCCCTCTGTCAGAATCCAGAGTTTCAAGAAGATCGGAGGGGGTCAAAATTTCGGCCAAAAACGACAGTGTTACCCCTTATGTTTTTTTTTTCAGGTCAAAACTTTGACATCCGATATCTCGGCTCTGGAAGGGTCTAGAGCCTCCATTTTTGCGCGCTGGTCGAAGTCTCGTGGCCCTCTGTCAGAATCCAGAGTTTCAAGAAGATCGGAGGGGGTCAAAATTTCGGCCAAAAACGACAGTGTTACCCCTTATGTTTTTTTTCAGGTCAAAACTTTGACATCCGATATCTCGGCTCTGGAAGGGTCTAGAGCCTCCATTTTTGCGCGCTGGTCGAAGTCTCGTGGCCCTCTGTCAGAATCCAGAGTTTCAAGAAGATCGGAGGGGGTCAAAATTTCGGCCAAAAACGACAGTGTTACCCCTTATGTTTTTTTTTTCAGGTCAAAACTTTGACATCCGATATCTCGGCTCTGGAAGGGTCTAGAGCCTCCATTTTTGCGCGCTGGTCGAAGTCTCGTGGCCCTCTGTCAGAGTCCAGAGTTTCAAGAAGATCGGAGGGGGTCAAAATTTCGGCCAAAAACGACAGTGTTACCCCTTATGTTTTTTTTCAGGTCAAAACTTTGACATCTGATATCTCGGCTCTGGAAGGGTCTAGAGCCTCCATTTTTGCGCGCTGGTCTAAGTCTCATGGCCCTCTGTCAGAGTCCAGAGTTTCAAGAAGATCGGAGGGGGTCAAAATTTCGGCCAAAAACGACAGTGTTACCCCTTATGTTTTTTTTTCAGGTCAAAACTTTGACATCCGATATCTCGGCTCTGGAAGGGTCTAGAGCCTCCATTTTTGCGCGCTGGGCGAAGTCTCGTGGCCCTCTGTCAGAATCCAGAGTTTCAAGAAGATCGGAGGGGGTCAAAATTTCGGCCAAAAACGACAGTGTTACCCCTTATGTTTTTTTTTTCAGGTCAAAACTTTGACATCCGATATCTCGGCTCTGGAAGGGTCTAGAGCCTCCATTTTTGCGCGCTGGTCGAAGTCTCGTGGCCCACTGTCAGAATCCAGAGTTTCAAGAAGATCAGAGGGGGTCAAAATTTCGGCAAAAACGACAGTGTTACCCCTTATGTTTTTTTTTCAGGTCAAAACTTTGACATCCGATATCTCGGCTCTGGAAGGGTCTAGAGCCTCCATTTTTGCGCGCTGGTCGAAGTCTCGTGGCCCTCTGTCAGAATCCAGAGTTTCAAGAAGATCGGAGGGGGGTTCAAATTTTTCGGCCAAAACGACAGTGTTACCCCTCATGTTTTTTTTTTCAGGTCAAAACTTTGACATCCGATATCTCGGCTCTGGAAGGGTCTAGAGCCTCCATTTTTGCGCGCTGGTCGAAGTCTCGTGGCCCTCTGTCAGAGTCCAGAGTTTCAAGAAGATCGGAGGGGGTCAAATTTCGGCCAAAAACGACAGTGTTACCCCCTTATGTTTTTTTTTTCAGGTCAAAACTTTGACATCCGATATCTCGGCTCTGGAAGGGTCTAGAGCCTCCAATTTTTGCCGCGCTGGTCTAAGTCTCGTGGCCCTCTGTCAGAATCCAGAGTTTCAAGAAGATCGGAGGGGGTCAAAATTTCGGCCAAAAACGACAGTGTTACCCCTTATGTTTTTTTTTTCAGGTCAAAACTTTGACATCCAATATCTCGGCTCTGGAAGGGTCTAGAGCCTCCATTTTTGCGCGCCTGGTCCGAAGTCTCGTGGCCCTCTGTCAGAATCCAGAGTTTCAAGAAGATCGGAGGGGGTCAAAATTTCGGCCAAAAAACGACAGTGTTACCCCTTATGTTTTTTTTTCAGGTCAAAACTTTGACATCCGATATCTCGGCTCTGGAAGGGTCTAGAGCCTCCATTTTTGCGCGCTGGTCGAAGTCTCGTGGCCCCTCTGTCAGAATCCAGAGTTTCAAGAAGATCGGAGGGGGTCAAATTTCGGCCAAAAACGACAGTGTTACCCCTTATGTTTTTTTTTCAGGTCAAAACTTTGACATCCGATATCTCGGCTCTGGAAGGGTCTAGAGCCTCCATTTTTGCGCGCTGGTCGAAGTCTCGTGGCCCTCTGTCAGAATCCAGAGTATCAAGAAGATCGGAGGGGTCAAAATTTCGGCCAAAACGACAGTGTTACCCCTTATGTTTTTTTTTCAGGTCAAAACTTTGACATCCGATATCTCGGCTCTGGAAGGGTCTAGAGCCTCCATTTTTGCGCGCTGGTCGAAGTCTCGTGGCCCTCTGTCAGAATCCAGAGTTTCAAGAAGATCGGAGGGGGTCAAAATTTTCGGCCAAAAACGACAGTGTTACCCCTTATGTTTTTTTTTCAAGTAAAAACTTTGACATCCGATATCTCGGCTCTGGAAGGGTCTAGAGCCTCCATTTTTGCGCGCTGGTCGAAGTCTCGTGGCCCTCTGTCAGATTCCAGAGTTTCAAAGAGATCGGAGGGGTCAAAATTTCGGCCAAAATAACGACAGTGTTACCCCTTATGTTTTTTTTTTTTCAGGTCAAAACTTTGACATCCGATATCTCGGCTCTGGAAGGGTCTAGAGCCTCCATTTTGCGCGCTGGTCGAAGTCTCGTGGCCCTCTGTCAGAATCCAGAGTTTCAAGAAGATCGGAGGGGGGTCAAAATTTCGGCCAAAAACGACAGTGTTACCCCTTATGTTTTTTTTTTCAGGTCATAAACTTTGACATCCGATATCTCGGCTCTGGAAGGGTCTAGAGCCTCCATTTTTGCGCGCTGGTCGAAGTCTCGTGGCCCTCTGTCAGAATCCAAAATTTCAAGAAGATCGGAGGGGGTCAAAATTTCGGCCAAAAACGACAGTGTTACCCCTTATGTTTTTTTTTCAGGTCAAAAACTTTGACATCCGATATCTCGGCTCTGGAAGGGTCTAGAGCCTCCATTTTTGCGCGCTGGTCGAAGTCTCGTGGTCCTCAGTCAGAATCCAGAGTTTCAAGAAGATCGGAGGGGGTCAAAATTTTCGGCCAAAAACGACAGTGTTACCCCTTATGTTTTTTTTTTTCAGGTCAAAACTTGACATTCGATATCGCGGCTCTGGAAGGGTCTAGAGCCTCCATTTTTGCGCGCTGGTCGAAGTCTCGTGGCCCTCTGTCAGAATCCAGAGTTTCAAGAAGATCGGGAGGGGGTCAAAATTTCGGCCAAAACGACAGTGTTACCCCTTATGTTTTTTTTTTCAGGTCAAAACTTTGACATCCGATATCTCGGCTCTGTGAAGGGTCTAGAGCCTCCATTTTTGCGCGCTGGTCGAAGTCTCGTGGCCCTCTGTCAGAATCCAGAGTTTCAAGAAGATCGGAGGGGGTCAAAATTTCGGCAAAACGACAGTGTTTACCCCTTATGTTTTTTTTTTTTCAGGTCAAAACTTTGACATCCGATATCTCGGCTCTGGAAGGGTCTAGGAGCCTCCATTTTTGCGTGCTGGTCGAAGTCTCGTGGCCCTCTGTCAGAATCCAGGGTTTCAAGAAGATCGGGAGGGGGGTCAAAATTTCGGCCAAAAACGACAGTGTTACCCCTTATGTTTTTTTTTTTCAAGCCAAAACTTTGACATCCGATATCTCGGCTCTGGAAGGGTCTAGAGCCTCCATTTTTGCGCGCTGGTCGAAGTCTCGTGGCCCTCTGTCAGAATCCAGAGTTTCAAGAAGATCGGAGGGGGTCAAAATTTCGGCCAAAAACGACAGTGTTACCCCCTTATGTTTTTTTTTTCAGGTCAAAACTTTGACATCCGATATATCTCGTCTCTGGAAGGGTCTAGAGCCTCCATTTTTGCGCGCTGGTCGAAGTCTCGTGGCCCTCTGTCAGAATCCAGAGTTTCAAGAAGATCGGAGGGGGTCAAAATTTCGGCCAAAAACGACAGTGTTACCCCTTATGTTTTTTTTTTCAGGTCAAAACTTTGACATCCGATATCTCGGCTCTGGAAGGGTCTAGAGCCTCCATTTTTGCGCGCTGGTCGAAGTCTCGTGGCCCCTCTGTCAGAATCCAGAGTTTCAAGAAGATCGGAGGGGGGTCAAAATTTCGGCCAAAAACGACAGTGTTACCCCTTATGTTTTTTTTTTCAGGTCAAAAACTTTGACATCCGATATCTCGGCTCTGGAAGGGTCTAGAGCCTCCATTTTTTGCGCGCTGGTCGAAGTCTCGTGGCCCTCTGTCAGAATCCAGAGTTTCAAGAAGATCGGAGGGGGTCAAAATTTCGGCCAAAAACGACAGTGTTACCCCTTATGTTTTTTTTCAGGTCAAAACTTTGACATCCGATATCTCGGCTCTGGAAGGGTCTAGAGCCTCCATTTTTGCGCGCTGGTCGAAGTCTCGTGGCCCTCTGTCAGAATCCAGAGTTTCAAGAAGATCGGAGGGGGGTCAAAATTCGGCCAAAAACGACAGTGTTACCCCCTTATGTTTTTTTTTTCAGGTCAAAACTTTGACATCCGATATCTCGGCTCTGGAAGGGTCTAGAGCCTCCATTTTTGCGCGCTGGTCGAAGTCTCGTGGCCCTCTGTCAGAATCCAGAGTTTCAAGAAGATCGGAGGGGGTCAAATTTCGGCCAAAAACGACAGTGTTACCCCTTATGTTTTTTTTTCAGGTCAAAACTTTGACATCCGATATCTCGGCTCTGGAAGGGTCTAGAGCCTCCATTTTTGCGCGCTGGTCGAAGTCTCGTGGCCCTCTGTCAGAATCCAGAGTCTCAAGAAGATCGGAGGGGTGTCAAAAATTTCGGCCAAAAACGACAGTGTTACCCCTTATGTTTTTTTTTTCAGGTCAAAACTTTGACATCCGATATCTCGGCTCTGGAAGGGTCTAGAGCCCTCCATTTTTGCGCGCTGGTCGAAAGTCTCGTGGCCCTCTGTCAGAATCCAGAGTTTCAAGAAGATCGGGAGGGGGTCAAAATTTCGGCCAAAACGACAGTGTTACCCCTTATGTTTTTTTTCAGGTCAAAACTTTGACATCCCGATATTTCGGCTCTGGAAGGGTCTAGAGCCTCGATTTTTGCGCGCTGGTCGAAGTCTCGTGGCCCTCTGTCAGAAATCCAGAGTTTCAAGAAGATCGGAGGGGGTCAAAATTTCGGCCAAAAACGACAGTTTTACCCCTTATGTTTTTTTTTCAGGTCAAAACTTTGACATCCGATATTTCGGCTCTGGAAGGGTCTAGAGCCTCCATTTTTGCGCGCTGGTCGAAGTCTCGTGGCCCTCTGTCAGAATCCAGAGTTTCAAGAAGATCGGAGGGGGTCAAAATTTCGGCCAAAAACGACAGTGTTACCCTTATGTTTTTTTTTTTCAGGGTCAAAACTTTGACATCCGATATCTTGGCTCTGGAAGGGTCTAGAGCCTCCATCATTTTTGCGCGCTGGTCGAAGTCTCGTGGCCCTCTGTCAGAATCCAGAGTTTCAGGAAGTTTGGAGGGGGTCAAAATTTCGGCCAAAAACGACAGTGTTACCCCTTATGTTTTTTTTTTCAGGTCAAAACTTTGACATCCGATATCTCGGCTCTGGAAGGGTCTAGAGCCTCCATTTTTGCCGCGCTGGTCGAAGTCTCGTGGCCCTCTGTCAGAATCCAGAGTTTCAAGAAGATCGGAGGGGGTCAAAATTTCGGCCAAAAACGACAGTGTTACCCCTTATGTTTTTTTTTTCAGGTCAAAACTTTGACATCCGATATCTCGGCTCTGGAAGGGTCTAGAGCCTCCATTTTTGCGCGCTGGTCGAAGTCTCGTGGCCCTCTGTCAGAATCCAGAGTTTCAAGAAGATCGGAGGGGGTCAAAATTTCGGCCAAAAACGGACAGTGTTACCCCCTTATGTTTTTTTTTTCAGGTCAAAACTTTGACATCCGATATCTCGGCTCTGGAAGGGTCTAGAGCCTCCATTTTGCGCGCTGGTCGAAGTCTCGTGGCCCTCTGTCAGAATCCAGAGTTTCAAGAAGATCGGAGGGGGTCAAAATTTCGGCCAAAAACGACAGTGTTACCCCTTATGTTTTTTTTTCAGGTCAAAACTTTGACATCCGATATCTCGGCTCTGGAAGGGTCTAGAGCCTCCATTTTTGCGCGCTGGTCGAAGTCTCGTGGCCCTCTGTCAGAATCCAGAGTTTCAAGAAGATCGGAGGGGGTCAAAATTTCGGCCAAAAACGACAGTGTTACCCCTTATGTTTTTTTTTTCAGGTCAAAACTTTGACATCCGATATCTCGGCTCTGGAAGGGTCTAGAGCCTCCATTTTGCGCGCTGGTCGAAGTCTCGTGGCCCTCTGTCAGAATCCAGAGTTTCAAGAAGATCGGAGGGGGTCAAAATTTCGGCCAAAAACGACAGTGTTACCCCTTATGTTTTTTTTTTCAGGTCAAAACTTTGACATCCGATATCTCGGCTCTGGAAGGGTCTAGAGCCTCCATTTTTGCGCGCTGGTCGAAGTCTCGTGGCCCTCTGTCAGAATCCAGAGTTTCAAGAAGATCGGAGGGGGTCAAAATTTCGGCCAAAAACGACAGTGTTACCCTCTTATGTTTTTTTTTCAGGTCAAAACTTTGACATCCGATATCTCGGCTCTGGAAGGGTCTAGAGCCTCCATTTTTGCGCGCTGGTCGAAGTCTCGTGGCCCTCTGTCAGAATCCAGAGTTTCAAGGAAGTTTGGAGGGGGTCAAAATTTCGGCCCAAAAACGACAGTGTTACCCTTATGTTTTTTTTTCAGGTCAAAACTTTGACATCCGATATCTCGGCTCTGGAAGGGTCTAGAGCCTCCATTTTTGCGCGCTGGTCGAAGTCTCGTGGCCCTCTGTCAGAATCCAGAGTTTCAAGAAGATCGGCAGGGGGTCAAAATTTCGGCCAAAAACGACAGTGTTACCCCTTATGTTTTTTTTTCAGGTCAAAACTTTGACATCCGATATCTCGGCTCTGGAAGGGTCTAGAGCCTCCATTTTGCGCGCTGGTCGAAGTCTCGTGGCCCTCTGTCAGAATCCAGAGTTTCAAGAAGATCGGAGGGGGTCCAAAATTCGGCCAAAAACGACAGTGTTACCCCTTATGTTTTTTTTCAGGTCAAAACTTTGACATCCGATATCTCGGCTCTGGAAGGGTCTAGAGCCTCCATTTTTGCGCGCTGGTCGAAGTCTCGTGGCCCTCTGTCAGAATCCAGAGTTTCAAGAAGATCGGAGGGGGTCAAAATTTCGTCCAAAAACGACAGTGTTACCCCTTATGTTTTTTTTTTCAGGTCAAAACTTTGACATCCGATATCTCGGCTCTGGAAGGTCTAGAGCCTCCATTTTTGCGCGCTGGTCGAAGTCTCGTGGCCCCTCTGTCAGAATCCAGAGTTTCAAGAAGATCGGAGGGGGTCAAAATTTCGTCCAAAAACGACAGTGTTACCCCTTATGTTTTTTTTTTCAGGTCAAAACTTTGACATCCGATATCTCGGCTCTGGAAGGGTCTAGAGCCTCCATTTTTGCGCGCTGGTCGAAGTCTCGTGGCCCTCTGTCAGAATCCAGAGTTTCAAGAAGATCGGAGGGGGTCAAAATTTCGGCCAAAAACGACAGTGTTACCCCTTATGTTTTTTTTTTCAGGTCAAAACTTTGACATCCCGATATCTCGGCTCTGGAAGGGTCTAGAGCCTCCATTTTTGCGCGCTGGTCGAAGTCTCGTGGCCCTCTGTCAGAATCCAGAGTTTCAATAAGATCGGAAGGGGGTCAAAATTTCGGCCAAAAACGACAGTGTTACCCCTTAGGTTTTTTTTTTCAGGTCAAAACTTTGACATCCGATATCTCGGCTCTGGAAGCGGTCTAGAGCCTCCATTTTTGCGCGCTGGTCGAAGTCTCGTGGCCCTCTGTCAGAATCAGAGTTTCAAGAAGATCGGAGGGGTCAAAATTTCGGCCAAAAACGACAGTGTTACCCCTTAGGTTTTTTTTTTCAGGTCAAAACTTTGACATCCGATATCTCGGCTCTGGAAGGGTCTAGAGCCTCCATTTTTGCGCGCTGGTCGAAGTCTCGTGGCCCTCTGTCAGAATCCAGAGTTTCAAGAAGATCGGAGGGGGTCAAAATTTCGGCCAAAAACGACAGTGTTACCCCTTATGTTTTTTTTTCAGGTCAAAACTTTGACATCCGATATCTTCGGCTCTGGAAGGGTCTAGAGCCTCCATTTTTTGCGCGCTGGTCGAAGTCTCGTGGCCCTCTGTCAGAATCCAGAGTTTCAAGAAGATCGGAGGGGGTCAAATTTCGGCCAAAAACGACAGTGTTACCCCCTTATGTTTTTTTTTTTCAGGTCAAAACTTTGACATCCGATATCTCGGCTCTGGAAGGGTCTAGAGCCTCCATTTTTGCGCGCTGGTCGAAGTCTCGTGGCCCTCTGTCAGAATCCAGAGTTTCAAGAAGATCGGAGGGGTGTCAAAATTTCGGCCAAAAACGACAGTGTTACCCCTTATGTTTTTTTTTCAGGTCAAAACTTTGACATCTGATATCTCGGCTCTGGAAGGGTCTAGAGCCTCAATTTTTGCGCGCTGGTTCGAAGTCTCGTGGCCCTCTGTCAGAATCCAGAGTTTCAAGAAGATCGGAGGGGGGTCAAAATTTCGGCCAAAAACGACAGTGTTACCCCTTATGTTTTTTTTTCAGTCAAAACTTTGACATCCTGATTATCCTGCGGCTCTTGGAAGGGTCTAGAGCCTCCATTTTTGCGCGCTGGTCGAAGTCTCGTGGCCCTCTGTCAGAATCCAGAGTTTCAAGAAGATCGGAGGGGGTCAAAATTTCGGCCAAAAACGACAGTGTTACCCCTTATGTTTTTTTTTCAGGTCAAAACTTTGACATCCGATATCTCGGCTCTGGAAGGGTCTAGAGCCTCCATTTTTGCGCGCTGGTCGAAGTCTCGTGGCCCTCTGTCAGAATCCAGAGTTTCAAGAAGATCGGAGGGGGTCAAAATTTCGGCCAAAAACGACAGTGTTACCCCTTATGTTTTTTTTTTCAGGTCAAAACTTTGACATCCGATATCTCGGCTCTGGAAGGGTCTAGAGCCTCCATTTTGCGCGCTGGTCGAAGTCTCGTGGCCCTCTGTCAGAATCCAGAGTTTCAAGAAGATCGGAGGGGGTCAAAATTTCGGCCAAAACGACAGTGTTACCCCTTATGTTTTTTTTTTTCAGGTCAAAACCTTTGACATCCGATATCTCGGCTCTGGAAGGGTCTAGAGCCTCCATTTTTGCGCGCTGGTCGAAGTCTCGTGGCCCTCTGTCAGAATCCAGAGTTTCAAGAAGATCGGAGGGGGTCAAAATTTCGGCCAAAACGACAGTGTTACCCCTTATGTTTTTTTTTTCAGGTCAAAACTTTGACATCCGATATCTCGGCTCTGGAAGGGTCTAGAGCCTCCATTTTTGCGCGCTGGTCGAAGTCTCGTGGCCCTCTGTCAGAATCCAGAGTTTCAAGAAGATCGGAGGGGGGTCAAAATTTCGGCCAAAAACGACAGTGTTACCCCTTATGTTTTTTTTTTTCAGGTCAAAACTTTGACATCCGATATCTCGGCTCTGGAAGGGTCTAGAGCCTCCATTTTTGTGCGCTGGTCGAAGTCTCGTGGCCTCTGTCAGAATCCAGAGTTTCAAGAAGATCGGAGGGGGTCAAAATTTCGGCCAAAAACGACAGTGTTACCCCTTATGTTTTTTTTTTCAGGTCAAAACTTTGACAATCCGATATCTCGGCTCTGGAAGGGTCTAGAGCCTCCATTTTTGCGCGCTGGTCGAAGTCTCGTGGCCCTCTGTCCAGAATCCAGAGTTTCAAGAAGATCGGAGGGGGTCAAAATTTCGCCAAAAACGACAGTGTTACCCCTTATGTTTTTTTTTTCAGGTCAAAACTTTGACATCCGATATCTCGGCTCTGGAAGGGTCTAGAGCCTCCATTTTTGCGCGCTGGTCGAAGTCTCGTGGCCCTCTGTCAGAATCCAGAGTTTCAAGAAGATCGGAGGGGGTCAAAATTTCGGCCAAAAACAGTGTTACCCCTTATGTTTTTTTTTTGGCCGAAATTTGACCCCCTCCGATCTTCTTGAACTCTGGATTCTGACAGAGGGCCACAAGACTGTCGACCAGCGCGCAAAAATGGAGCCTCTAGACCCTTCCAGAGCCGAGATATCGGATGTCAAAGTTTTGACCTGAAAAAAAACATAAGGTGTAACACTGTCGTTTTTTGGCCGAAATTTTGACCCCCTCCGATCTTCCTGAAACTCTGGATTCTGACAGAGGGCCACGAGACTTCGACCAGCGCGCAAAAATGGAGGCTCTAGACCCTTCACAGAGCCAAGATATCGGATGTCAAAGTTTTGACCTGAAAAAAAAAACATAAGGGGTAACACTGTCGTTTTTGGCCGAAATTTTGACCCCCTCCGATCTTCTTGAAACTCTGGATTCTGACAGAGGGCCACGAGACTTCGACCAGCGCGCAAAAATGGAGGCTCTAGACCCTTCCAGAGCCGAGATATCGGGATGTCAAAGTTTTGACCTGAAAAAAAAACATAAGGGGTAACACTGTCGTTTTTGGCCGAAATTTTGACCCCCTCCGATCTTCTTGAAACTCTGGATTCTGACAGAGGGCCACGAGACTTCGACCAGCGCGCAAAAATGGAGGCTCTAGACCCTTCCAGAGCCGAGATATCGGATGTCAAAGTTTTGACCTGAAAAAAAAAACATAAGGGGTAACACTGTCGTTTTTGGCCGAAATTTTGACCCCCTCCGATCTTCTTGAAACTCTGGATTCTGACAGAGGGCCACGAGACTTCGACCAGCGCGCAAAAATGGAGGCTCTAGACCCTTCCAGAGCCGAGATATCGGATGTCAAAGTTTTGACCTGAAAAAAAAACATAAGGGGTAACACCGGTCGTTTTTGGCCGAAATTTTGACCCCCTCCGATCTTCTTGAAACTCTGGATTCTGACAGAGGGCCACGAAACTTCGACCAGCGCGCAAAAATGGAGCTCTAGACCCTTCCAGAGCCGAGATATCGGATGTCAAAGTTTTGACCTGAAAAAAAAAACATAAGGGGTAACACTGTCGTTTTTTGGCCGAAATTTTGACCCCCTCCGACCTTCTTGAAACTCTGGATTCTGACAGAGGGCCACGAGACTTCGACCAGCGCGCAAAAATGGAGGCTCTAGACCCTTCAGAGCCGGAGATATCGGATGTCAAAGTTTTGACCTGAAAAAAAAACATAAGGGGTAACACTGTCGTTTTTGGCCGAAATTTTGACCCCCCTCCGATCTTCTTGAAACTCTGGATTCTGACAGAGGGCCACGAGACTTCGACCAGCGCGCAAAAATGGAGGCTCTAGACCCTTCCAGAGCCGAGATATCGGATGTCAAAGTTTTGACCTGAAAAAAAAACATAACACTGTCGTTTTTGGCCGAAATTTTGACCCCCTCCGATCTTCTTGAAACTCTGGATTCTGACAGAGGGCCACGAGACTTCGACCAGCGCGCAAAAATGGAGGCTCTAGACCCTTCCAGAGCCGAGATATCGGATGTCAAAGTTTTGACCTGAAAAAAAAAACATAAGGGGTAACACTGTTGTTTTTGGCCGAAATTTTGACCCCCTCCGATCTTCTTGAAACTCTGGATTCTGACAGAGGGCCACGAGACTTCGACCAGCGCGCAAAATGGAGGCTCTAGACCCTTCAGAGCCGAGATATCGGATGTCAAAGTTTTGACCTGAAAAAAAAACATAAGGGGTAACACTGTCGTTTTTGTCCGAAATTTTGACCCCCTCCGATCTTCTTGAAACTCTGGATTCTGACAGAGGGCCACGAGGACTTCGACCAGCGCGCAAAAATGGAGGCTCTAGACCCTTCAGAGCCGAGATATCGGATGTCAAAGTTTGACCTGAAAAAAAAACATAAGGGGTAACACTGTCGTTTTTGGCCGAAATTTTGACCCCCTCCGATCTTCTTGAAACTCTGGATTCTGACAGAGGGCCACGAGACTTCGACCAGCGCGCAAAAATGGAGGCTCTAGACCCTTCCAGAGCCGAGATATCGGATGTCAAAGTTTTGACCTGAAAAAAAAAACATAAGGGGTAACACTGTCGTTTTTGGA